>JAWNLV010000010.1:6400000-7600000 GCA_035042125.1 Drosophila longiperda | reverse complement strand
GCTGCTCTCTCTCTCTCTCTTGCACATACACTCTCACTTACACATACACACATAAAGTCAGACGGCAGATAAAAATAGTATTTGTTGCTGATTATTATTGCAAAAAATGCGCATTCCACGGCGACTTATCCCCAACAAGGCGGCTGCTGTTGTTGTTGCTGTTTGTTTTCGTTTCGTTTTCCCTTTTTTCAACGCATAGCAGCAGCATTAGCAGTGGGAGCGAAGTAAGAGGGAGGAAAAAATTGAAGCAAGAGAAGCAAGAAAAACAAGCTAAATTGCATTTTCGTCGACGTAGTCGTCGATTGCAACTTGCAGCAAACAGTGGCGTCTTGCAAAAAGGGGTGTACAATCTATATGCTCTATCTCTCTTTCGCTTCATTGCGCCTTCTTTTGGACAGGCAAGAAAATAACATAAACTAGCCTGGCCACACCACAAGGCCTGGTCACTTTTTATCGTTCATTTACTTTTAAAAAGCAACAGCAGCAACAACAGAGATGTTGCGTTCATCGGAACTAGTCACTAAAATGAACTAGATTATAATTTCGTTTACTTAAATCACTTTTATTATTAATTATATATTGTTCAATTAAAATAGTCACTGTAATTGTATCGTACATTTACTTTTAAAAGCAGCAGCAACAGCGATGCCACGTGAAAATAAGCTAAATATTGTGATCGTTCATCTTAGCCAGTTCTTCAATAACATTAACGGTATTAACTAGATGCAAACAACTGATTGAGGTTTATTTCGTTCATTCATTGGAGTCCTTATCAACATCAAAGGTTTATTGTATTTAGTTAATCTGTAACACATTGTTATTTCAAACTAGTTACTAAACTGAACTAGTTATAAAAATTCATCAAATGAACTGCTATGCGCACCTCTGCTGTGCATATGTGTACTGATATATATGAGTATATATATAAATATGTGTGTTTTTGGAATGCACACGATCACACACATAGACACGTCGCCTCACCTGTTTAGTCGCTGCCTGCAGGCGGCGGCGCTGCCCACAATAACAGCAGCAGCATTAACAGCACTCACACACACACACAGAGGCAATAATCCAGTACGAATTGCATGCTGGAATGTGAATGGAATCTCAACAATTTTCAGCGTCGCTGACGATGACGCCGTCGACGGACGGACACTCAACTTTTTGCACGCCAAGCAAAAGCAAAAAAAACAAAAAAAAAAAAAGGCAGGAAAAAATCAAATAAAAATAAATCACGAACTAGAAACGAAAAACAACTGTATTTAGTTGCAACATTTACATAGCAGTGATGTAAAATATACATACATATACATGCATACACATGTTTAAACATGCATCTTTGTCAGACTTTAACAAACAAAATAAACATAAGCTTGGGAAATTATTGTCGCACTGACATTGGAGCGCATTTTTCACAGCTGTCGCTGATGCCTCTAATTACAAACATTTTTTTTGTTTCTTTCTTGCAGTTAATTGTGCCACATTGAGCATCTTTGATATTGTTTGTGCTTGGCGATAGGGGTATTCTGTTTAGCTATTACAATAACAATGACTAAAGGTGAAATAAAAATTTCCCTAGTAAAAAAACTAATTCTAGTTATTTAATAGTAAAAATGGCAGCATTGAATTTAATTTTTCAAGCAGAAAAAATATGGGCACACTGCTACTCTTTTTTTTAGCTTTTGCTGTTACAATTGCAAATATTGCTCTAAATAAATATTGCAGTGCTTATTTCTTCTTTTATTTACATTAACCAGGATTGGATTATATTTTGCGAAGTTAAATGTTTATATATTTACTATGACAGCTTTATTATTAGAAAAAAGAATTTAACAACAAGTTATGAAATTTTATACAAAACTACAAAAAATTATTTTAAATTAATAAGTTTTTCGCAATCGATAACAAACATTAAAAGGAATATCCATAATATGCGGTTGTTGTTTTTGTTTTGTTTTGCATTGCTTTGCTTTGATTATTTGTTTGTCAATTGCAAAATGTAACGGGTCTAATTTGGCCACCTGAATTATAACGGGGCAATTAGACAGGCAGATGGCAGGACAAATCATGGGCGCGAGTGCCAGATAAATGGAAAGAGGCGGGAGCAGCTATAATTATACACATACACACAATGCGAGTGAGTGGGAAAGAAAGAAGGGCGCAACAGTTGCAGCTGAAGAATTTAATCCGATTTTGTAGTTGCGAAAGGGGTACGAGGGGCAGGGAGGAAATACATTGAGTTAGGAAAAGCAATACATAAGCAATGAGAAATATGTAAATACGCATTTGGCTTTTTAGTACATGTTTTTTTTTTGGATTTTTCTTTGTAGATTTTCTTGAATTTTTTTCTTTCGTTTTTCGTCTTTTTTTTTAGAAAGAGAAACAGAGCCAACGAGCACAATTGGAAATACACATACATACACGACACACACACACATGTGCACACATCTATGCACATATACAGATATGCACACACAAATATATACACTAACTCACACACACGAACGCATTTGGTGAATTTTCGTTTAGTAAAAATACAAGTCTCGCGCACGTTTTGCGTGTGGATTTGTTGCGTTTTTCATTCGATTTACCTTTACGCGTTTGGTTTTTGCACTTTTCACAAATTTTCTCTCCACCTCCACGCGCTGCGTTGTTTTAATTAATAATAATAGATGGGCGATAGATTGTGTGGCGGTTGAGCGATAGGCAGTCTATGCCTCGTGGTGGCCGGCTGATAACTAAATTGCCAGGCTTGAAATAAGTTTTGTTATCAATTGGATTGAAATAAGTTGGCAGCACTGTTTTGCCCACACCAAGCTGTATGCTACGAGAGTTTTATTTGGCGGGCACTGCATTTTTTTATTTTAAAATTTGTACAATAAAAAATGATTAAAATCATTTGAACAGAACAATCACTTTGCATGTTATATAATACAAGTGATATTAAATTAGAAAATGTTAATCGTGTTAGTTTTATCATAATAATTTATATATTACTTTGAGTACATTAAAAATACCAACAGCATTTCTTGCTCTTCCATGACATGGTTACACTGTGCTGGCATTGACAGTATTTAAAAATGATATTTTCTTTGAACAACAATGTAAAATTATCACAGTGTACTTATAAGCATATTTAAATTACTCAAATCTTATTATCTTATCTTATTATTTATATAGATAATTTATTTAAATATTTAATTAGTCAGAGGTGGTTATTTATTCGCTACTTTACTGTTGGTCACACTGGCCCCACTGTTAGCAGTTCTCTGCCCGCACTTTAACTGAGTGTTTCGGACGGTAAACGAAGTGTTTTGTGTGCGGCTCTGTTTTTGTATGTCGCTCGCTCTTCTTTTGTTAACAAATAAAAGAGTTAATTTAAAAAGTGAGCGAATTTATTAAAAAACGTGTAAACCGTATTTAATCGTTGGAAATTTACATATATTGCATATTTGTATGTACATGTTTGTGTTTGTGTGTGTACGCAGGTGTGAGATGGCGAAAATCAATAACAAAGCAAAGTAAATAAAACGCAGGCGAAAAGTGCATACGAAGAAGAATCGGAAAAGCGGCCCAAAAGTGTATACGTTCTATGCATGTGTGTGGAATGAGAAAGCAAGCAGCTTCAGGCTAGGCTCAGGAGTTTGTGTTGTTGTTGGTGTTGTAGCAGCTAAAAAATATATACGTGACGTGAATTTGTTAAGTGCGCCGTTATTGTTGTTGTTGTTGCCGTCTTTGTTTCGCTTGCACTCTTGCATACTGTTGTTATATATTTATATATACATATTATATATGTATGTATATTTTGTGTATATATATTTTAATTCATTAAAATTCTGGTTCTGTAGCGACGAATAAGGTCAAAATAAAACACGCAAAAAGAATACTTGGTAATTTTTAAGCCGAATTTGTCTGTGTGTAAATAAAAGATACGCGCGTGATTCATACCTGAGAAATACACTGGAAAAGTGCTGTTGCTGCTGCTGGTGACGTCCATTGAACTGACGACGTCGACTGCGACGCGACTGCGACGCAATTGCTTCCTAGCAAAACGACGACGACGAACAACGACGACGACGCCAACGTCGCCAACAGAATGGATAAAAGTAAGTAGCGAGAAGTAAAAGAAAAAAATGCACGAAAATTTCACAAAAAAAATCACAATAACTGAATTTCGTGCAGCGGCTACGGCTGCTGTTGTTATCAGTGTTGGCTGCATAAAGGACAAAAAGCTAGAAACAGCTAAAGGGAGGAGTTTCTGAAAGTTGCTAATCATGAATTATTTTTTAATGTGAAAATGAAATATGCTTTGCTATTGCTTACTATTTTTATGCAAATAAAAGGGTATATAAAAAATATGAAAGAAAAATCATAAAATATATAAAATAAAAAATAATTTAGAAACATGAACACTAAACCAAGCTTAATTAAATATTTTCATCTTGAATGCATTATAAGGTATTTTCAACACTCTTTAACTAAAAAATAAAAATATTATATAAATAAATAATAAAAATTTTGAATTATTTTTGCCTACATAAATGTTTTACCGAAAACTGTTTTTTTTTCCTATTGAAACAGCTAGTATTCTAGTTAGCTTTTATAATGCTTAAAAGGACAACACTCATCAGCTGCCGCTGATGCTGTTAGCTAGCTTTTTGTTTAGGGTGAGTTTTATCTATGCGTTTTGGGTTTCTTTTCGTTATACGCTTTGCACACGCATTCGCGTTGTTGGGTGTCTTCGATGGGTGTGGTGGGGAATTGGGTTAACATTTCAGTTGTTGTTTCCGAACCCAAGGACATGTTAACAGCAATATGCTTTTTTTTGTTGCTTATTGAATTAGTGTTGTAGCATTCCATTTACGGTACTTTTCCAATCTGTCTTTAATTGACTTTCTTGGTTGGGTTTTCGCAAGGGATTCTCAAACCAAAAATAAAACAAAATCATAATTCAAGAATAAAGCATTAAAACCGGTTTTAAAGTTGTTGACTTTTTATTTCTTTGTTGTTTTTTTTAAATGGGCATTCGTTTGATGATTTCATTGTTTTCTCGTAGAGTTTTTTGTGAATTAAGTGGGAAATTTAATGTGAAGTTTGTACAGACAAAAGACTTAAAGCAAAAACTGATAAATATGACAGAAAAATGTGTTACGGAATTGTTAAAGTCGTAAAATGAAATATAATAAAAATTATCATTATTATGTTAAAACTTCTCCTCTTTTGTCATTTTAAGTAAAGACAAAATGTCATACAAAATTCACTACACTTAAAAAATGATCTGATCTGATAAAAGTTGTCAATGATATATATTTATAAAATTAAGATCAAATTTATTAATTGTAAGAAGCCGCAAACACAATTGAGAATCGAAAGGCGGCAAAGCCACTTTATGTGAAAAAAAAAGATTGTAAAAGAAAATGGAAAAATCATATTTATAAAGCGACAGTGGCTGGCAAAGGTTTATTGCTAATTTCACTGTTCGAAAGGATATAACTAAAAATATATTTTTAGTTGATTTATTTTAATCAACAATAAAATAACAATAACATATAATATAATAATAAAAAAATGTAGTTTACTTAATGAATCTAATCTAATGAATATATATGTTTAAATATTAATTTCAACCTGTCCCTTAAGTGGAATTCTTTAAAGCTGGTCAATTTTCAAAATAATTTTGTTAAAAAAAAAAAAAATGATTTTAGATAAATGTTATTTAATAAATTTATTAATAATATAAATATTGAAAATTTAACTGTAAACATTATATTTCGACAGTACCGACTAACAATATAACAACTATCAGTCATAGTTATAGGGAGCAATATATTGTCTATCGATTACTTATACTATCGATAGTTATTTACCTTTCCTTGGATTTTCGTTACTTTTATTTATATTCTTTGTATCCTTTCACTCTGCAAAAAGTAGTTGTTGTTTTCGCTTTTTTTTATATATATATATAAAGGTTACGTCCATAACTGATAAGGGCCTAAGAGTCAGAGACCATGCAATATTCATAAATCTTTCGCTTTACAGATGGTTGTTATTGTTGATGTGGCTGATAAGATAGCTGATTGGTTGGTTGGCTGCATTTATATTCATTTTCATTTTCATTTTCATTTCACTTCCCCTTCTTTGTGTTCCTTTATGTGTTTTTCTTTGTCTCCGCTGATAATGATGATTTCTTTTGATGAGCAATTTGAGACACACACACACATACACCACACACTCGCACACACAATGGAGCACTTCATTGTCTTGAATTGGTTTTTTTTTTTTTGTGTCTTGGTTCGCATTTGCATTGAGCACAAAAGATGCCAAAGCTTTTTCTTTAAGTGATTCCATTTTTGAAAACAAAAAGTGAAAAAATAATAATAATAATAAAACACAAAAGTCGGTTAACCAGCAGGAAATAGTTTTTATTATTGTCATTGTTGCTGTTGAATGTTTCACTTTTTAAATGTGCATTTCATATTGTGAAATCTTAATTTTAATATTTTTCGTTGCTTATCACCGAGTTTTGCATAATTTTGCCTGAAAACCCATTAAATCATTTGTGTTTCCGTTTAGCGTATCTAAAAGTTTTTTTTAACATTTATTATTCAACTCAGTTCAGGAAAGTACTCACAATCTTTTGTTAGTATGATTCATCAGTTTGTGATTTATTTTTTTTTCTACAATCAGCCAGGCTATGAACAATAGTGTAAATTATTATTTGCATACAGCATTTGTTTAAGTAGAAAATCAAAAAGTAGATTTACAGATACTCTGCAATGAGACTTGATATATAATTATATTATTTATTATGGAGTTATGTGGAAAGGTATTCAAAATAATAAAACAAATATCCAAGAGAAAAACATACATATAAATGATTGATGAGGAGAGACCCTAAAATCCATTTGTTGACGATTTAATTTTAGTTTAATTAACTGTTGATAAAATTTGCAAATACAATACTAACTTTAACCCATAAATTAAGTATTTTTTATGGATTTTTTTCTCTCTTCTCTTTGCAATTTGAGCACTATTCACATTTTTTTTAGTTTCCTCTCAGTGCGTTTATCTTATCAGAAACTTTTTTATTTTTGCCACTTATCAGCTTTAGTGGCTACAATTTTTTTTTTTAATTTTTTTTGAGACGACTTATCGAGTTGGAAGTAAATTAATTTTATTACTCAACCAAAAGAAACTAAAAAAAACTGTGCCAAGTTTTGTTTGTTTGCATAAATACAAAAATGCATTCATATTTCTCACATCTTATTTCTCTCAGTGTATTTATGTTGGCTACTTGTTCATTTTGTGTTTGCACTTTATCAGCTTATTGTTTAGGCGTCATTAATTCTGGCTGTAAACTAGCAAGAAATGCGGGCAAACCGTCTGCCAAGCCATATAAATACAAATACACACATCTATATAAATTTATATGTATATATATATATATATATATGTGTGTACATATGTATGTATTGTGTAGTATATCATTGAACTGATAAGCATTTGAACTGTACTCAAGGCCTTCTCTTTTCTTCGTTTGCCTACAATAAATGTGTTCAGCATTCAGCAATTGTTGTCAATTCTATTATTGAAAATTTACATCTACATTTTCCATTTCCATAACAATTTCTACTGTTTTCTGTTTCTGTTTTTTATAGCTTTGTGTTAGCTGATTGCTTACAGCTTAGTTGAGGCTTGCTTATTGGTTATTTTAATTGAATTGTAAGCAGAAGAGGCAAAAACTATCAAGAGTTGAATAAAAACAATAACAAAGAATTGAATATCTGCTGTTTTGTAATATAAATTAGTTGCGGATTTCCTAACACATTGAAGTAGATGTGTACGGGCCGATAAAGTATATATATATATTCCTGATAAGTGGCACTAGAAGTGTGTACATAGTCAGGTTTATCTGCCTGACTATTTTTGAAACTATATTCTTATATTTATTTTGTTCTTATTTATCCTGTATCCGGTTTTTGTATGCAGTTAGTTTGCACATCGGAACTAGTCGGATTCGAATACTATATCTTATAGCTACAATGGGAACGAATTTAAATTTCGGCAATTTGATATCGGTCTTCAAGGGTGTTTAGTCAATGGTTAAATTGTAAAAGAAAAAACAAATAATCGATCAAAAGAACTCGTCTAGCAAATAGTTATTCTTACAGTCGATCAAAAATATATGTGACTAGATATTTTTTTATATTTGTATAACATTTAAAAGATGATTTATTAATAATTAAATTGTAAAGATGTGCATTTTTGTATTAATAATAATAAAATTAATCGAAATATATTGTTTTGATATGAAATTCTGATTTTAGGTACATTTTTTCATTTCCTATGTTCCTATGTTCATCACGATATTTGTTTTATTATTTATTATAATTTATTTTATTTGTAACTTATTTGTTTTATTTATTTTTACTTATTAATTTTTTTAATTTTCTTGATTAATTATTATTTCTGTGTTATTATTATTTATTTATTATGTTTTGCATATAAAAAATGATAAACCACTTTTATTGCTGGCAATTTTTCCAAATAATAAAATATACTTTTCTTTATTCATGTGCCATATCTTATCCTATATTGTACTTAAAGATCTTCCATATAAATTTTTTGCTTACTGCATTTTATCTCTCTTAAAAGCTCCATTCACAAAATTTAACATTCACTTAACTAATGATTTCTTAAAATATTCAACCATTTTATTCAACATGCAACATTCAAAGTGCACCTTTGCTGAGTGGTAGCAGTGGTTAGGGAGGGGGTGGAGAAGAGCGCACAGGGAGGAAGCAATTTTGCCTCTTGAAGAAGTTCCATTAAGTAAAAGCAATCAATGAGAGTCTCATTTTAAACGGCAGCTGACCCTCTCACCAGGGAGTGGACTGACCCCCCACTCCCCACTTGTGCCTTTCCAATTGCCCCTGCAATGCCTCGTGCCCCGTGCCCCTACTTGCCCCCTGACCAATCCATCTCCGCAGTAAACAATTCAATTGCTTTGTGCACGCTTATCAGTTGCAAAGCCGGATCGTTTTTGATGCATACAGTGCTGTTCAGATAAATAGGGTTGCTTTGCATTTATAAAAATCATTTGGCTGAAAAGGTATACAAAAATTAAGTGATTGAAAAGAAACTACAATCAGTGTGGTATCATCACAAAGAAATTATTATTTTTTTATTGATAATACACAGTTGTGGAGTTATAGCCAATTGGTATAAAACAGACATATTTGATAAAAATCGGAAAATAAGAAACACATATTTTTTTAGGCAATAAATAACTCGTCATAAAATGCACACTAAAATTTAATTTATTAGTTTCTTCTTCATAGCTGTCTATATTTATATGACCAATGCTGTATAAATGTTAAAAATGTTTATATAGCCGTTTAGCTTAATGACCAATGCGCTTTCCATCATAAAGTCTTTTAAATTAAACAACAGTTGAAGCATAAATCAAGCGATTATTTATTTATTTTTTTTTTCCGGGTTGGCAATGAAAAACTAACTGCAGAAAATGAGTGGGCGAGTGTAAACTTGAGTGTGACTTGTGGGCGTGGTTATGACAAATTGCACACGCACATGATAATGACCTAATCGAATTGCATGATACACACACAGGCACACACACACACACACATCTAACTTTGATAACACACCGATTTGTGTAGCAGAAGCAACGCATTTGATATTTTTTTTTGGTTTTTTATCAACTGAATTAAATTGTTTTGGCGCCGTGATTCATTCACTGCAATTGTCAAGTAAATGTTACGACTTTTAACTAGAATATAATGAGTAAGCTATGCGGGAAAATACGTCAAATTTTGTCACACCTTATCAAATATATGGAACCATTTGGGCTGATGTGTAACATGTATATAAAAGTATATAAAAAAGAGTATATAAAAAATATTAGAGGCGAATAACAATCGATACACAACAAAGCGAACATTGGATATACATCGATTATGATTATTTATTGTGTTATAATATTTAAATACTTTTTAGTTTTGCTTATTAAAAAGTATCACAAATCTGACAAACGAAAATATTTTACTTTATTTACAAAAGCTTTTTTGTTATGATTTATTTTATCAAATTTTATTATTAATATTAATAATATTTGTATTAATAGATGTGTTTCTTTGAGACGAGCACTCCTAAAACCATTTATTCAATTTTATTAGCCAACTTTTCAGATTTCAACAAAGTTTAATTTAGAAATTCTTAGAACACTGTTGAATAAAGTAAATCAATTTTAAATCATTTAAAATTATTTACATGCATAGTGATTTGGATGTGTTAATAAATCTTTTCCAGCTACTGACACATTATAACTATATTTTTTCCATTTAATTCTCTATCACAAAATCATACAATATTAGTTTAGCCCCTTTGAATAATTATAAGTGTTTTGTGGTTGCGGTTTTTCATAAGATGTATTAATATCTTATTACCGAGACTTTCTAATGAATATCATATAAAAATGCAAATAAATAATTATATATATATTAATATTAATAATATTCCATTACATTCACATATAAATTAAAAAAAATAAGAGCATTTGACATTCGTCAATTCATCGATGAGTATTTTCCTGTCAATATTTTGTTGATTTTTTTGTGTCAAATTTGTTGACACGCAACATTTACTTGGTGCTCAATTGTTGTGACCTTGGCCCTGAACTTTCTCCAATTACCGTTACACGCCACTCTTGTAAAACAAACAGAGTCAGGGTCATAAATATGCGGCAAAGGTTCAAGGACGACGCCTGCTGTAAATTGAAGGACCTTTTGAGCAAGATTTTGTGTAACTTGAGGTCGAGGATACGAACTTAGTTAAGGGTTGGCATTGTTAAAGTAATTTATGGTTGTAAAACTTGATTTTTAGATGAATTTTTGGTAGGTGAGTTTGTTAAGACTAAAATTAAAATAAGACTGTTTATGTTTGAAGTTAAGCGATGACTATTTTTAGTGGTTTCAATCTAACTCAATATTTTTGAGAATAGTCTCAGTTAAGCAACGCTTGCTTTATGTAAATTTGTGAATATTCTTAGAAAAACTAGAAAATATATATATATATATTAGAGCTTATTCATAATAGTTGATTCCATAACAAAAAATAATAACATTCCATAAAAAATTCTGTGTAAGAAATATATATATTTATTGTTGATCAATAATATTTTCGGGTTGTTTATAGATGAATTATAAGACCTTTTTTACTTTTGTAGCTATCGTTAATCGATTTGTATTGATATGCAAACAGCAGATGCAGTTATCGATTAGTTTCAAGTTTCTAGATACTATGTTCTCTGAATCAACTCGATTCCTATGGCTGATCTTGAATAAGCTCCCATAAGCTTTTATATACTTTTACTCAAATTCAGTTTGCATTTTACTTCCTCTTTTAAATGTTTTTAGGGCATAACAATTTTTCTTATGCAATGTTTAGCTGTGTTTTGCTTTAATCACAAGCTATTCGTGACTTAACTTAAAATATTTACCCATTCCTGAAACTACACTTGCCACGTTGTTGTGCTTATTTCTTCATTGCGTGTTCAAAGTAAGATAAAATTTGCTACACTTATTCTTCTTAGTAATAAAAAGCGTTTCCAAACATTTCACTCCTCCTTCCAAAATAACGAAACTTTTAAAGTTTGCCCTGAATTGCACGCCAGTTGCTTAAGACTATGAATTTATTGCCCTACTGACACGCCTTTCATTTGTATTTTTTTTTTTGGCTTATTTTAAGTGTGTTTTTAAGTAAAGTAAAATTCCCGCAAACGTAATTTAACATTTACGGTTCAAGCAACAAAAGTCAAAGTCGGTGAAATAAAAAACCAAAAGAAAAAAAAAACAACTGATTGTTAAACCAATTAGCATGTGTTTTTACAGAAATAGGGAGGAATTCATCATCTCACACACACCTACACACACACACATCTAAATTCAGTGTAACCACACCTTGGGAACCGGTTCAATGCTCCCCTTTCCCCTCCTGATGCAACTGTTTTTTTGTTTTAGTCTGTGGTCAAGCTTGGCTTGCCCTTGGGGTCACAAATCTTTACAAATTGATTCATGTCTATGACGAGTCTACGTAATAAAGTAACGGAACTGTAGTTAACACCTCAATGGAAGAGAATAGGGAAGAGAAGAACTGAAGAAGAATGCATAGCAGGGGTCTTCAAATCAATTAATTATCTTCTTAAAATTCAAGCAGGTTTTTTTGTTTACTGCTTTTGACACATATTTTGGAATAGTTTTTTCTCTTTGTTTGCCAAGATTTGACAACAAGTGAGTAATCAGGGGGCTTTAAGAGGCTAAAAGGTAATCTTCAATTGTCTAATCATTTTTTTTTAAAATATTTTTTTGTCTAAAAAGTTATCCATTAAAGATTTTTTAGGAGCTACTTTAATTGCTGAAAACTGGTTTTGGGTCGCTGAAAAATATTATCGAATTTGTTTTAGCAGCTTCTATTTACTTAGATATAGAGTTGTAGAAATGTGGAAAATACAAAACATATAGTAGGATAATGTAGTTAATATATTAAATATCGGAATTATCACAGTTTTTAATATAGAAAATAATAAGTCCATCATCCGAATTTACTTTACTTTTTAGACTTATGATTCATTTCATATAGCTAGGAGAAGCGCCTGCTTAAAGTCAATAAATTATTAAAGTGAGTGATTAAAATATAACTTAAAGAAATGGAAAATGTTGCATTAAATACGCATGCAAGATTTCTTGATTATTAAAAGTTTTCACGAAAGGATTGTATTCTCTGCACCATTTAACATGTTTTTTAACTCCTCTTCTTAGTCCAACCAAGCAAACTACTCCAATTAAATCAGCTCTTTTTGCCTAAGCAGCTTTAATTAATTAAAACATTTAACATTAATACCCAAATCATCGATCGTTATTTGTTATAATAAAAAAAGGAAATAATTTCACGTCACGCAATCGATTTAAATTTACACTCCAAATAAGCGCTATTAAATTAGGTCAACATAAAAAATATTTTAAAAAATATGCGCATTTCAAAAATTACTTAATTAAACTTATTCACGCAATAAATTCCACTTTAAATAATACGCAAAGTTATTTACATTTATTTAAGTATTTTTTGAGGTTGCTTTGTTTTTTTTTTTTTTTTTTAGTTATGCAGTCAAATTTTAATAGTACAATTTAATCATTTAAGCTACACTAAATTTGATAGTATATTATGAAGTCGAACTTTTTCGAATTCTAGTTTTACAGATTGCCACAATTTTGAATAGGACAATTTGCATATTCTTAAGGCTATTCGAGTGAGTGTGTGTGTGTGTGTGTGTGTGTGTTTGTGGGTGTGCGTGTGTGTGTTGTGTGTGTGACTTTGACATTGGCTAAGCCTTTTTTGAGCAGACACACACAGTGTATGCAGAAGAATAACGCCCACTCATGCCGCACCTAGACGCCCTCTGGCGGTCAGAATTTTGGTTGTTGTTAATTTTCTATAATTTTCGACACATTTGCACGATTTGCCAGTTTGGAGAAAAAACTTGGCTTTGACTTGGTTTGGCTTGGCTTGGTTTGGGTATTTCACACGACACCGCGCACCAAAGTCGTCGCCTCATTTTTCAGTGGTTTTTTTTATGTTGTTTTCCTCGTTGTTGTTGTTGTTGTTGTTTTCGTTGTGGTAGTTTTCACCACTTAATACTGCAACTTTTCACCATTTCTCAGCGTTTAGCTGGCGCGCCTCATTTCACAACGAACGCCGCAAACTGTCTGTCTTCTTGTCTGTCTCTTTGTTGCATGCTTCCCATTCTACAATATACATATTAATTTGTATGTGTCTCTCTCTCTGTGTGTGTGTGTGTGTGTGTTGTGCAGATGTTGTTGTAGTTGTTAGCTGACTCAAGCTTTGTGGTTGCCTGTCAGTGGGTTTATTAAAGCGCACATTCAGATGCGCTGTTGTATTGTGGCCAGAAAAAAAGAAATGAAATAAAAAAAAAAATCGGTTAAGAATGGAAAAGTTTATGTGAGTGCTCGACTCGTCAGATACCCTATTGTACACACATTTTGAGTAAAAGAATTTTTATCTTTAGTCATTATTTAGTTCAAATATACAAAATATGTTGAAAAATATAATAAAAATGTATATTAAATTGACATACAAAATATGTTAAGTAATAAAATAAAAATCTGTAATAAAAATTGATATTTAATTGATATCTATATATTATTTATATATTTATTTATAAGTTTTATTTGTTATTTTTCTTTGTTATAATTTTTTGTGTTTACTATTTATTTATAAATTTTTTATTGTTTACTTAAATTATTTTATTTAAAGTAATTTAAAATATATATTGACTAGATTTGCTTATATTTTTCATATATCTTTAAGCTGTCTACAATTATTCTTGTCCTACTTAGGACATTATCTAGGCAAATATTTACTGCTGCAAATGCCTCTCTTATTTCCTATCCTATCAGTTTGGAAACTTTTATCACAATGTTCACGTTTTTATCTAGCTTATCGATAAGATTCCTCCTATAAACTTTTAAATCCAATTTTGAAGTTGTACTCCGCTTTTAAGGAATTTAGCTTAGCATTGCAGACCATAAGTAAGCTTTACATAAATAAATAAATAATTTCGAGTACAATTACAAAGCACTTCATAAACTTTGAAACTTTTAAGAAGATGAGATGAATAAAAACAACTTTGTATGTTGTCCATTTGATATTGCCTTGTGTTAAATCTGCTTGTGTCTTGTGAAATAAGAACCAAATTTGACATCTTGTTTGTGTGTCAAAATCTTAGATTCAAGATTGCGTAAATTCTGAGACATAGCTGCTGAACATGCTTATGTCAAAATATCTATGTGTATATTCCATAATTGCAGGTTTCTTCTTCCGCTGTTATTTACAAACAATTTCACAACTTTTTTATAGCCTGAACCCACTTTAAATGATGGAAAAAAGGCATATGTATTCTTGATCAGAGTTAAAGGTTGTAAGTTAACAGATCAAGTCAGAGTCTATAAGATTTAGAGATTTACAATTTTTAATATTAATTCGCGTTTGATATGGGCAGATCAAGTTTATTTGTTTATATCGATAACTGTACTCTTATACATCGATACAAATCGATTACCGCTGGCACTAAAAGATAATTGATTGCACTATATATATATAATGCCTAGAAATATAATTAATAAACTTTTAAAAATATCATAAAAATCGGTTTATAATCTCTAACAAAAATCGTATATTAATATTAATCTTTTAAAATTTGTATAATCATATAAAATGTTAAATTGAATCTGAAATTAAAGTTTGTAAAATATATTTTATAAATGAAAAAAAATTTAAATTTTATATTTACAATTAAATAAGTCAAAGAATAATCTTCCAATCCGAAATAAAATCCATCTCATTCCTATATATCTAAATATATTTCTGTTTATTTAAGAAGTAATATATATTTAGGGTATTTCGTAGTCGAGCTCTTGCGACTATAGCATTCGTACTTGTTTGTTCATTTTATGTGCTTGGATGGGGCATAAAAGGCAAAAGCAAAAGCAAAACCAAAACCACATTAAAGGTTCATTTGGATGTCGCTTTGTTTGGCTTTGGCTTTTGCGTAGGGTTAAACTGCAAATGAAATACGGCCGTGTTGGCCCACTTACAAAATTGGCGGAGACTCTCGAGGCGAGGCGACTCTCGAGGTGAGGCAAGTTCTGTGTGCTGGCTTGCAGCACTTTTGCCACTTCACTCGCTGCTTTAGTGGGTTGGTCTCGCTCTCTCTATCTCTCTCTCTATTTTTTTCTCCTTCTCTTTTTCTCACTTTGCCTCGTTCTTTGAAGTGAAATTATTAAGTGCGCCAGAAAAGCAGATTTTTATTTAATTTGGCTGTCACTTCAACGTTGGTGGTCCCTCTTCTCGTACCCCGCCCTCCTCCCCTTCACCACCTACCTTCTCTTCTGCTTGACTTGTTAAAAGAAAACTCGTTAAAATCGAGAAAAGCATTTCGAGTCGCATTCGTCTCTTTGGCAGCCTGTCTTAATTGTTCATTATCAGTGTGATGCGAGTCAGTATCCATTAGTTATTTATTACACGTCGCTAAATGGTTTACACTCGAAGGCTCTTCATGCCCTCTCCACTCCCCTCTGTTCATATATACATCATGTATCAGACATTAAAAAAAATAAGGCCTCAACACGAACAACATTATTCGCATTTATTGAATTTGGAGGCAAAACCACATCCACGTTTTAATTAAATTTATTTTATTTGCTTTTACTGCACTTGAATCTGCAAAAGTGTAGATTAGATTAGGGTATTTTTTTTTTAGCCATTTTAACAATTGTTTAAACTGTACTTTTGCTTAAAAAACAATTTAAATAATTTAAAAAATGAAATTGTAACTACACTCGGAAAATTATCGACAGCTATTTTGTAGATATTTTTTCTAATATTCCGACATTTTTTGCAAAAAACTTTCTTGTCTTCAGGGCCATTTTCATATTATTTTTATTAAGGGAGATTTTTGTTTCTGTGTGTAAAAGCAATTTAAAATTTTTTTTACTGAGTTAGTTGCTTTTATAAAAGTGTATCTTTAACTATATACATTTTTAAGCATTATTATTTGAAACACATTGTGGCACATTAATATTTCAACGCACTTCACTTAAATTATATCTTTAGTCCGCAATTTCCCAGCTGTCACAAATTCAAGTCCATTAATGTTTCAGTTTGTGTGTCAATTTATGTCTTTGAGTCTTAAGCATGATTCTAAGATCGTAAAAGCTTACACATGTCAGCCATAAAGAGTCAGCAAAGTGCGAGTCGAGAGCGCTCGACTAGCAGATACCCAGATTTAAAATACTTAGTAAGCTTGCTGAAAAGAACAAATTTGAATTTTTGAAACTCGCTTTTGGCGTCAAAGGCAACTCACTTTATTATTTAGAAAATATGTTTCTAAAAATCTGAGTTTTTTTTTCCTTAAATACATGTTAATTTTTTTTCGAAAAGGTAGTTTTCTGGGAGTTTTTTTTTTCTTATTTGTTTGCTTATATTATTATAAATATTCATTAACATTTTAATATTTAATTTATAGAATTCATATAATTTAATTTGAAAAGACTTACTTTTTTTTTGGCAATTGTAATTCATGAGTTGAGTGGAACTTCTTTAGGATACTCCCTTTAACCATTTTGAATGGCTACAGGGTATCATAAAAAGTGGCACAAAATATGAGTCAATAGTGCGGGGGCAGTTACCTCCAATAAAAAAATGTTTGGGACATGATGTTGTTCAGTTTGTTGTTGTTGTTGTTGTTGTCGTTGTTGATATTTAAATTGGATCGAAGGCGAGCGAGTCGAGCATAGCTTATAAGTAATTATGGCACCGGCAATAAGATTATTGTTGCTATTGTTATTATTGTTATTGTTGAATAGTTTCGGTTTTTTTTTTTAATTTAAGTATTGTTGTCATTGTGCGTCATCACATGTGGCTTGGGCTTTCATAATAAACAAAATTCGTAGGTTATTAATAATGATTTGTTTGATAATTCGAAGAGTTTGAAGTTTGCTTCGTTTAAATGTGTAAATATTATTTAACGACGATTTAAACTCATAATTTCAAAGAAAACATAATTATTCTTCAATGTTTTTGTGAAATTTTGAACTGAAACATTTTATATTATTTTATAGCTTGATATAAATCAGCTAAAAAAAAGGGTTTGTCCCTAAAATGCTTATAAAATCAGCTGCAAACTTAATAAAATGGCAATTAACAGAAAGCTCCTTACATCTGTTAAAAAAAATACATAAATAAGTGTTCTTAAAAATCTGCTGTAAACCTTCTAAACAAATTTAAAATATTTATTTTACCACATTTTTAAGTAGGTTTATTAATATAAACTTGTATTTTAGATTTAGATGGTATCAATAAAAATAAAAATTATTTAAATATTTTTAAGCCCTTTTTAAATTTAAAACTGGTTTGACCATTATAAATATTGTATACAGTTTTTTGTATAACAAACCAATAGATAAAGGCTTGGACACCCAATCGAGCTCTCTTGACTCGACCATTCTTATTTGTTTTTTGTTTTCTTTAAATTATCAACAATAACTTATCGCTCATCAAATAAACTTTGTATGAGTCAAGGAAAATATATATGACATCATATTAATTGACTACAAATCTCTACTCACCAGTTTGATAAGCACTATGAGCGATAGGCGACTAGAAAACTCCTCTGACAAATATCAATTTTTAAGAGGGTTAACCAATTCGATAGACACAACGACACAGTGACTGCAAAAAGTAAACGCTAACCCATTTTTTTTTGGCACATGGCGCCCACGATTCGCATTTATTTAGGTTTGTTATTATTTTTATATTTTTTTTTTAAGTGGAGACAAAGAGCTTGTCATGTAACTTTTACTTTTCAAGCCATAAAAACCCAAAATGAACGAAAATATGAGTGTCACGTAGCGAAACCCGATAGACAAAGAAGGGGGTAAAGGGTCGCCAAATAGACTCTTGGTTGCGCAATAGTGAATATTTGCACTTGAACATTGGCATTATAAATGCGCCTGTCCTATATAAAACTCCCTCTCTCTCACACACTCTATTTCTCTCTCTCTCTCTCTTTCTCTTTTTGCAGCAATATGTGCAATAGTTGAGTACGAGTACGCTGCCAAGGAACCAGATGAACTGGACCTACAAAAGGGTGCCATCATCCATCGCATCAAACAAATGCCCGGCGGCTGGTGGCAGGGCACTCTGAAGGCCAATGGCATAACGGGCATGTTTCCCGATAATTTTGTGCGCATTTTGGAGCCGAGCAGCAATGGCAACCACAGCGATGACAGTGCAGTTGTTCAGCTCAGGTTGGTGACGCAATTTCAACACCAGACACTAGCCTAAAAATTACACCTTACTAATAAAAAATTAATAATATATAAATATCAACTTTAGATAAATATTTAGAATTTGTTTTTTTTTATCACAGAAAGTTCGTCCTAAATAAAATATTTTTAACGTTATCAGAACGCATCTAAAAAATGATTACAAATATTAAAGTTACTCTGAAAACTCACTGAAAATACTTCTGAAATCAACTGGAAAACTAAAGCTGCTGAAATCAACTTACTAAACTAAAAATTCCTAGAAAGCTACTGAATTCTGCCGAAAGTTAACTTTGCTTCAGAAAACGTTTCCTATGCGATAAAAATATGTAACATAAATACTTAATTTAAAAAAACCATTTTAATGTTAAAATATTTACCTTCAATGCAAATGCCAGCTTTAACTGTTGGTAAAACTTTTTAATAATTATGTTAAATATGAATATAATTATCTATTTTTAAACTTAAAGCACAACTTTATTTTGTAATATTCTACATGTCACAAAAGCAATCAGCTGGTGTCATTTAAATCGACACATAAATAGCTGTACTAAATATTTGCAAATGTTCTCTTTATTTACATTTATGCACTCTCTGTAATTTCCTCTCTTTGTGTTTGGTTTTTTTTTTTTCGTTCTTTTATTTATTTTGTTTGCGGCTTCTCTCAGGGAGAAATCAGCGACATCGAATCGCCGCTGTAAAGTCATCTACAGTTACACACAAGTCAACGACGACGAACTGACGCTGGCCGTGGGTGATGTCATTGAATTCCTAGGGGAGGTATGTACATATACAAACACTACTTTACATTCGGAGAAATTTACAACTAACATATGCCTAAAAACAATCGGGTTCAGCTTAATTAAAGTACGTTCTTAAATCAAGAACTTGCTAAATAAAATATACATATTAATTTTTATTTGGAATAGCTAATATTATTTTGTTTAAATCTTTAAAAAATACTAAAAAAATTTAAAAAAAACGAAAACTACATAATTTTTACGTATAAATATTTTTGTTATAATATTGATCATCTTAAAATCAAACTAAATCACCTAAAATAAATTATTTAAATTTCTTCAACAAACAACTAAAAAGGTTTAAAGTCCACTAATGAATATAAAAAAAAAACGCTATTCATATGTTATCTTCAAATAATTCTAAATCAGTTTAAATAAATTAATATATATTTTGTTATCTTAAAATTAAATTTATTCTGTTTAAATAAAGTAAAAAACTGATGTCAATTTTGCTATTATCTTTTAATATTAGCTTTCAGCTTTACTCCTGCATTTAATTTCTGAAGAAACATTAATATTGATAATACTGAAAGCTAACACATTTTTCTCTAAGTGTACATACACACACTCGCACACGCACACATTTACATATGTTCCCACAGAGCGCATATATTTATTTGTGCCCACAACCCCCATTTAACCTCTTTGCCAATAACCAAACAACAAAAGCAACAACAACAACAATAAGACAAAAGCAAAATATGAACAGCAACAAAAAAAATTCAGTTTCGGTTTCTGTTTCTGTTCTCTTCATTTGGTCATTTAGGTCGAGGAAGGCTGGTGGCGCGGACGTTTGCGCAGCAAAGTTGGCGTATTTCCCTCAAATTTCGTGCGACATATCGAACCATCGCCCATCTTGGCCTCCAAGCGGCCGCCAACGATTGGGGCAACGGTCACAACGTCGTCAATAACGGCAAAGGCTGCTAATATTGCTGCAACAGTGGTGCCAACAAACACAGCAACAACGGCAATAGCAGCAGCAGCAGCAGTAGCACCTGCCACAGCAGCAGCACCAACAGCTGCTCCAACATCAACAACGAAGCAAACAAAAAGCAGAGCAACGGCATCAACGAATGCAACAACTGCCGCCGCAGCAGCAACGGCTGCAACTGTGGCAAGTGCTGCAACTGCAGCTGCCGTTGCAGCGCCCACGTTACCACCGAAACCGCAGCGTGACTATTGTCGTGTCGAGTTCCCCTATGCGCCACAAAACGAGGATGAGCTGGAGCTCAAGGTGGACGACATCATCAGTGTGGTCAGCATGGAGCTGCCCGACAAGGGCTGGTGGAAGGGCGAGCTGCGCGGCAAAGTAGGCGTCTTTCCCGATAATTTCGTCAAGTTACTCGCCCCCTCTGAAGGTGAGTGCAACCAAGTGTAATAACTAATATTTCCAAAATCTCCATCAACATGCCACATCTGCAATATATTTATTTTTTTTTCTCTCTCTGTATGAGTTTTCTCATCAGTCGTCATATCTGAATTCTCATTCGTCATCAAAGTAAATTCTCTTAAATAGTCAATTAAAGTGATTCCTGCTTCTGCATCGCCTTACCCAATTCTCTTTTGTTAACTGTATAAATTTGATATAAAATATAGAAATATCACCCTTGACAATTTTTATCTAGTTGTATTTATAGTCAAGGTAGTCTCAGAAGCAGCTTTATCACACTGATAAGATTTGAGTCAACAGAAATGATATTGAACCAAACAAAACTAACTGTTTGATAGGCTAGTGTAAAAGTGTTTGTGGTTAGTTAGCTGCTTAAATACACTCATGGATAGTTAAATAGTTACACTTTATTCAGTCTTTTCATTTCATTTCCTTTGCAATAACTTTTTAAAATAACATATAGCTTAAAACTATTTATATATATATAAAAATATATATATAATATATATATATAAATATATATATATATATATAAATATATATATATATATATATAAATATATATATAATATATATATAAAAATATATATATGTATTTATTATTAATCGGTTTGAAAATGTTCATTTCAATTATTCAGCGATTTCCGCAGAAATGTAAGTTAAACTTAGATTGTACTTATTCAGTTGCTATATGCGATATGGATCATAATTGAAATAAATTATATATATATAAATACTGAATTATTCATTTGGATTGATTCAGTTCAGTTATAAACAAACTAAGTAAATATTTTGTATAAAGTAAATGTATATATTTTTCTGCTTATGCTTAAGGGTTGTAGATTATGGAAAGACAGATTCTGAAGGACATAATGCGTAAATTTAAATATTATCCGCTTACCCATTCTTAAACAGTTGTTTAGACCCTGTATTAATTAGAAATATATCAAAATATTCTTTTTCAATATAAACAACACAGTTAATCAAGCAATTTAGAAGCTGATATCTGTAAAAGCTATAGACTTTAATGTGTGTATAAAATTATAAGTTTAATATATAATAATAAATGTATATATTATGGGCCAAAATCGATATACTTCGATTAGAAATAAAAGACAATATTTTAGCCATACAACATTTTTATATAATATTTATATGTGTCATGCCATAATGCCGATCAGCTCTAAGAATTTTATTGAGATAGATTAAGAGGGACTTTAGAAAATGATAATTTCAAGTTGCAGCTAAACTTGGCTTGAGGATATTTCTCTTTTGATTAAAATATTCTTGCATGTTTCTAAAACAAGTTGAAGCATTGCATTTCCTCTCGAAAGTCCACTCGAAAACAGACCACTTCAAAATCACTTGCAGACATTTCAAAATCGGTTACTCAACATTCAACATACAACATCAAACATTCAACATTTTACATTTCCCTCCACATTAAACAACTTGAACAACATTTTTATTTTAGTTTCGGTTTGTTTTTCTTGTTTTTATTACTTGCATTTTCTGGACTTGACTTTAATTAGTATTTTGTTTACATTTCACTATTGCCATCTCTCTCTCTCTCTATCTCTCTCTTTCTCTGTCTGTACAAATAAGACAAGATTGTATTTTATTTCTCGCATTATATTTATGTCTCGTGTTGATGTCTCTGTGTAATTTTCCTCTACACTTTTCTCCTTCTTTTTTCTTCTTCTTCTACTCTTCCTCTTCTACAAATATTTCTTTCTTTACACAAACAATGTAAATGTTTTTCCATATTTGTGTGTGTGTAATACAAAAAAAAACCTTATTGCAACAAATTACAAACGACACAAAACTGCACACACACAACCACACACAAACACACGCACACACCGATGTCGCGGGGCAGCAGCCCCTCCTCTGCCCCCGCCACGGCCCAGGGCCCGGCCACGAACACGGAGCGGGGGAACGGCACCGGCACCGGCCACGGCACCGTCGGGGTGGGCACAGCAACGAGGCGGCGGCGGCTCTTTCGAGTTCTTGGGCGCTCGTATGGCCAGCTTTATCACCACGATTTGTATGTAAACGAGTTTTTCCAGTCCAATCCAATCCAATCCAATCCAAGCCAAGCCAAGCCGCCTCTAAACAGTTTTTCCTTTTCGTTTTTTCGGCCGCAAGTTTTCAATTTTCCTTTCTCCGTCACCGGAGGCCGCCTCTCGTTTTTTTCTTTGTGTAAAATGGAAAATTGCTTTTTGAGTTCATAATTTCTATGATTTATTTTCCGTTTTCATTATGTTTATGATTTTGGCTTTCTTTTGGGGCGCCGGCAGTGCTCTCTAAAATTAGACACGGCGCCGCAAGAGAAAAAAAAAATATACTAAAATAAAATATGAAAGAAAGAAAAAAAAAGTCTCGGAAAATCTTTGGCGTCGATTTTCTTTTGCGGTTTGTCGTGTTTTTGTTTTCGCTTTTAGTTTTGTCCACTTTTGCCTGGCTAAACTTTTTTTTTATTATTTATTTATTTTCTTTTGTCATCTTGGCGTTTTGCGCGCGTTTCTGACGCTGTTTAAAACGCTCGCCGGCTGGATGACTTTGCTACTTAGTTTGCCTTTATTTATTTATGAATATTTTAGTATATTTAACTTGACACGAATTGCATACTTTGCGGTTGTTGTTTAAATACTTGTACATATATTTATTAATATAATAAATAATTAATATAAAGCAAGTTATTTATTTACACTCGATATTTGTTGACTTCTCATATTTGTTTACTTTTGCTACCCAACACAATTATATTGTGCGTTTTGTTACACACGGCTTGAAAATGTTTTCTACATTTTTGCTAGACAAACTTGTTTGTTGGTCGTATTAAAAATTCACTTAAAACCAAAATAAAAACATTATAAATTCTAAATAATAACTTATTAGTTACTTTAAAAGAGTTTTTTTGTGTTGCTGTAAAAGTCAGATAATTTATTTTACTACCATTAACTTATTGATTACCATCGGAATAGTGAATGCCGCTGATTTTTATTTTGTTTTTATATTTGTTTTATTTTTGCAAATAAACACTGTGCAAAGTGTGCAAAAACAAACAAAACTATTTTTAGACTGATTGCGTTAATTCTCAAAAAATAAACAAGTAAATACGAGTATTAAGTTAAGAATTATCTAATTCTATTTTTATTACATTGAATACATACTTGCTTAAAGGTATGCAACAGAAAGAGCGAAGAAATATATATATATATATATATATAGTCTTAATAAAGATCAACTGCAAATTTTGTCTACATCTTTTGGTATGAGTAATTCCTTCTCAATGTCAATAAATGATAGAAACTTTAAATTTGAAATAATAATGCTTAAAAATAATACGTCTAACAAATAAATTTAATTTAGTTAGTAATAGCAACAGTTAAACTGAAAAGTTATGGTCCGTTTTAGAATTTATATATAATATAATCAGACATTTTGTTGATCAACTGTAAATACTTAAAAAAACACAGATTTTGGTAACCAACACTAAAAAAAACGAATATCAGAATTAATTTAAAAACGGTGTGTTCAAAATCTTTCAGTCAGGTTCTTTCCTGTCTGCCGTCTTTTAATTTTTATATATTTTCCTCTGTTATTTATTATTATATCACGGCTTAATAATGGTGTTATGATAAGTGCATTGTTTAGTAATAATTGTATATATAATTATGTATATTAATGTTGACTTGTTGATAATTTAACAGTGTTATTGACAGTGCTTTTAAATATGCTATATGCAATAACACAAACTTATTAATAATCACACACATTTTGTATATAAATTGTTTTATATATATATAAATATATAAATAGTGTAGGAAATACTCGATGCGACAACATATTGTGTTGTTTATATACATACCTGGTCAGTAAAATAGGTGCAAAGGAATTATGGTGAACTTTTAGTTAAGCATGCATTATAAAGTATTTATTAAAATTTAAAGTTAATCAATAAATAAATTAATTTATGCTTTAAATTAATATATGCCAAATTAATAGTTTGCTATTTCGTTGTTCATCATATTTCAAACAAAGGAATTTACTACAAATTGTGATTTTCTTTAAGAAATAATATTGCCATATTTAAAAAAATATATATTATATTTTGTACAAGATATATACACATTTAATTTGGCAAATACACAAGTCATTCTTTTCACACCTAATTTTATGTTCAGGTGTGTATATAAATCAAATTGAATTTTCTGGTTTTTACTTTGACATTTTACTTTTTGTCAACGTCGCAGATTCACAAACCAACAACAAAAAAACCAACAAAAGCAACAACAAAAACCACCTTCGCAGCAGCAACAACAACAACAACAGACAATATTAAAATATCTGTTTTGTTGTAACTGGTTTTCCAGCTACATTAATTTTTTTTTATATCTTTCTTTATTTATTTTTTTCTTTGGTCTGTCTGTCGAGTCTCTTTTTTCTGTTTGTTTTGCTCTCACTCCCTCTCCCTCTCTCGCTCTGCTCTTAGCTCATCAAGCGATGAGATCATGATGAGCATAAGCATTGCTTGTTATGAACTTCATTAGCGGTGATTATCAACGAGAGACGGGCCCCAAAAACACAAACAACAAAAGCAACATTATTGTTGTTGTTGTCCGCATTGTTTTACTTGTTGGCCTTATCAACAATGTTGCCAGAGCGCCAGACTTCTTGCCCACTCTCTCTCACTCTCCCTCTCCCTCTCTCTCTCTCTCTCTCTCTCGTTCGAAATTATTTACTCTCTTTCTCTGTTTTTGTACCTTTGCCAGCGTTTTTGTTTACCTTTTTGGCTCAGTACGCTTTGATTTCTTGACCATTTACTACGCTTTTGAATTTATTTTTTGCTCTTTTCGGTGCGACGGCTAAGTTTGTGCTTTTGTTATTTTATTTCGCTGTTCTTGCTGCTGCGTGTGCCACAATTACCGTTCTTGCGGATTCTTGCCACAATTCCACATTGGTGGCTGGCTGGCTGGCTTTCTGCAATTGCATTTGTTGCTTTCCACTGAGAGAAATATATATTTATTTCTTGCCACATTGACTTATTGTCTGAATATTTAAACATATAATTATATACACTTGCTTCCATGTGTGTGTGTGTGTGTGTGTGCTTGTGTGTGTGCTTGTGCGTAAGTGTGTGTGTGAATCGGATGATTAGCCTGTTAAAACTTAAAAAAACTGAAAGAAATGAAAAGCAGTCATCATTAAAATAAATCACGGGCAGTCAAGTTTGTTGCCTAAGTCTTTCGTTTGCCCTAGGCAACAATCACAGCAACAACAACAACAGCCGCCACAATAAAAACAACCTGACCAGAAACAATTACTTAATACTTAAAAATAAAAAAATATATATTCACAGTGGAGACTCGACATTAGCGAAACTCGATTTGTGAAGTCTGTTTAAGATTTTACTATAATTCGTAAAATAATAATGCGAGCAACAAATGCATATTTAAATTTTATATTTGATTTAGAAACTAGTAGGAATGCTCCAGTTGACAGAGCGCGACTAGGAGATACCCTAGGATGACTTCAAAAAAACATTTTCTTCATTGCTAAACTTGAACAATTTTTTACTGATGCTCAACCGCTATTAAAATAATATATCTTCGAAATTTGTGATTTTTATTGCGGATTTTTATTGATTCTTCTCGATTGTTGGGAATATAATAAAGCTGTCAATAAAATAGAATTTATATTCCACTTTTGTGTCTAGCTATGAGCTCTGCTTGGCTAAATTGACTATATAATTCAGGCAAATCAGCCATATATGTATATATATATACAATGTCGTTTTGCAGTTGCTTTCTTCTGCCTGTTACACAACTTTACCATTAATTTTTTACCCCTTTTCGATGGTTTTTGAAATCACTTGTACATTACTTAATATTCATATTTCTAACTAGCAAGCTTGCACTGTACACTAAATATTAAATTCCAAATGCGCGCAAAATATTTTTTTCTGCTTGTTGTTGTTATTGTTGTTGTTTGATTGTCATTTTTTAGCAGTGAAAGTCGTTGTTGGCACATTCATTTTTTTTTATACATATTTTTTTTGCGAGATTTAATACAATGTTTACAAACCACGGTTGTCTATTCTATGGTTGATTTTGTCACTTGTTATTGTTGTTGTTTTTGTTTTTGTTGCTTTTGCTGTTCATTCAGCACTGGTTGTTATTGTTCGTTTTTATGTTCGTTTGCTTGACCTTTACACATTTTCAAAAGCGTTACTCAATCGCCGTTTGCTTTGATTTCTGCTATTGCCATCAACCACAACACTTATTGCCGTTTATTTATGTATGCGACTCTCGTTTGCTGTTTGCTTTTTTGCTGTTTTGCTGCCTGCTATTTGTTATTTGCTATTTATTTGTCTTTTGTAGTAGAGATGAGCGTCTTTTCGTGACACAACAATCATGTGTTCCCAACAAATCTTGTACAGCTTTTATATGTAGTAGCATCAAAGTTTGTACAACTTTGAGACAACTAGTCAGAGAATTGAGAAGTACAAATAAAAATATAAAAAGGTGTTTCAAAAACACTCTACAATAAGATGCAACAGGCAGACGAAAGCAGCTCCAACTGGTTATGCATATTATTGAATAGGATTTTGAGTCGAGTAAATTTAATAAAGACTGCCGAAAATTGTTATGATCAACATATAGTTGATAAAGACGTTACAAATCCAATAAGCTTTAATAGTTGTCACAAAAGAGAGAGTAATAAAATAAAAGGTAGTAAAAAAAATAATAAATTAAAAAAAAAATAAGAAATATAAAAAAATAATAATAAATTTAAAAAAAAAAAATAAATAAAAAAAAAAAAAAATTAAAAAAATTAAAAATAAAAAAAATAAAAATGTACATCAATTTATAAAAAAATGAGCTAAGCAAGGTTTTAAATATAGTAAATATAACTATAAAAAAAAAAAACAAATTTTGTTCAATTTTATTAAACATTCGACAAAGCCTAGCTTAAATTAGAGTAGTATGACTGTATATAGTAAAAAAATATACAATATTAATTTATTATTTTTTATCTGTTCCCAACTAAACTCCATAATAATGGTTGCATTTGAAATATGTTTTAAAAGTAGGTTAAATGCATGTTTGACACAAATTTAAACGTGACACGCTCCGATCGCTAGCTATTTTTTGTCATTTGTTGTTTGCTATGTGTGAATTTGGTTGGTTTGCATTCAGCTACAATGCTCCTACGCTGCAAGTTTTTTTGTTTGATACTTTAACATTAAATTTATTGACATTTGGCAACCAACAGTTGAGGAGCAGCGCGTGAAGCAAAAACTTGTTTGCCAGTTTCGCCCAGTTTTATTTTTGTGTTGTGAATGTGTGTTGAATGTTGTTTGCATTAAACACAAGTCGCACTCAGCTGTTGGCTGTTAGTCACGTACTGCGTGTGTTCATCTTTAATAATAAATATAAATAATGAAAATATTCAAGTTGACTTGTTGATGATGAACTGATGCTGATGCTGATGCTGATGTGGATAGCTTATGACAAGCGCCGCCCACACATGATGAATAAGAAACTTCATTGTCTAAATATGTTTACCACATTTCTTTGCCCCTTTGCAGTTGCGCCCATTAACGAGCAACAAGCAGCAGGAGCCACAACATCAACAACAACATCAACGCAACGCAAGATTAGCAACACGAGCCACATGACCACAACGAATGCCACCAACAATAGCAGCAGCAGCGGAGGCGGAGGCGGAGGCACCACTGTAACGCAGCAACAACAGCAGCAGCAGCAGCAGCAGCAGCAGCAGCAGCAACAAAGCAGCACTGTTGCCTCAACCTCAACATCAAAAGTCTATATCAAAAAGACGGGCAGCAGCAGCAATTCCTCATCCTCGTCTGGTGGCAATCGCAAGGAGACTTTTGGTTCTCGCGATTCCCTCAATGATATACTCAGTGAAACGGGTCTGCCCATTGGCACTGTGGCCGCTCAGCGCAAATCGCTGGAGAACAAAAACCTCGATCTAAGTAAACTGCCAGGCAGCAAGCAGCAAATCATAACAACAACAACAGCAACATCAGCCACAAGCAACATGAGCAGCAGCAGCAGCAGCAACACAACAACAACAACAACTGCAGCTGCAGCAGCAGCAAACACAGCTGCTGTTTATGCTGAACTGCGCAAAAGTCTGGATAATATGGATGAGAAGATCAAATCACCAACGCCCCCAGTTGTGGGCAAGAAGCCCAGTGTGCCGATCAAGAAAACGCCCACCGGCTCAGGTCAGTTTTGTGTGTGTGTGTGTGTGTGTGCATCGAAATGAAATAACTCAAATTTAAATACTTTTCAAACTTGAGAGTGCTTTGAGTGGAAAATGCTTAAGTTTTAGTTGGAAAAGTGGGTGTTTCTTAAGTGCTGACGGATCGTTAAGAAAACCTGATTTTCTTCTTAAATTGTTCAACTGAAGTGGCCAGTTTAGTTTTTTATATTTACATATAAATTTGGGTTCTCTAAGTGTAGATTTGTCTTAATAATTAGTGAATTAATTTTTAATGGCAAATTTCACAGTTGGTAACTAAAAAACTAAAAATAAACAGGAAAAGAACTTTTCATACAAAATACTAAATTTGCAGTCAATTGTTTTCAGAGGTCGATTTTTAGTCAGTTTGATAAAGTTATTAAAGACTCTGCTAGTGCTGCTGATACATACTATTTACCTTTTTAGGGGTTGATAAAAAATCTGTTTCGATGTTGTAGAAATTACAGAAGCGCACAATAGAAAATATTAGATTGAAAATATTGAGTAGAAGGATAGAAAATATAAAAGAAAGTTGAAAATATTGTATGGAAAAAATAGTTAGTTAAAATCCAATCAAATTATATTGATTTCAATTAAAATCAAGAAAATAATTAAACAAATTTAAATGTATTAATTATTATTATTATTTGATTTTTTTATTTTTTTTAGTTATTTTATATTTTCTTATTCGATTCATCAGCTTTTAGTATTTTCTTTTGAGTTATTTCATTTGAATTTCAATGATTTCCACTAATAACAAAAACATTCCACAATTGCAGGCAGCATTTTGAGTGGTGGCAGCAGCAGCAGCAGTAGCAGCAGTGGCATGAGGAAGAAGAGCGGCGAGAGCAACAAACTAACCAGCACCGTCTCACAGGACGTTGGCGACGGACTGTCCGGCAGTAAATTGGGAAGCGGTGGACATTTGCCCGACTCTGGCTTAGCTGGCAGCGTGGTAATGCGACGTGCTGCAACAATTGCCGTGGAGGATACGGATTTCGATCGGGTGGAGCGTGACTCAATGTTGCCGGATATGCGTGCGGGACGCGTTAAAGCGCCACGCCGTCGCCCTCCCTCATCGGCGGTAAATGTATCGCTCGCCGAGAGCAACAATAATAATTCGGTTTATGTAAATGGCAGCAGTGCCAGTGAGTTAAGCGAAGATGGTTTGGCTGGCACTGGCGGAAAACCGGCAACAGCGGGCTCCTCCGATGACAATTCAACGGGTGAGTCGGCGGAACCGCAACTGGCCAAGCCGAAGCCACGCGATTGGGAGAAGAAGGCGGCGCCGTGGATGCAAGAGCTGAAGTTATCGCAGGAGACGCGCAAGAAGACAACGCCAAGCGTTGAGCCGCGTGCTGCAGGCGTCACAGTCAGCTCCAAACTGATTGCCACCGAGCAGGCAACATTAGCAGCTGCCACAACAACAACAGCATCAACAACAGCAACGAGTGCCACAAGCAGCACGAGTAAAGTGCAATCGAGCGCGGTGACTTCCTCGAGCATCATGCAACAGTCCATGTTTGTGGAGAGCAGCAGCAGCAGCAGCAGCACCACCACCTCCTCGAGCAACAGCCACAGCCACCGAAAGGAGTTCACCAATCACAACAATCACGATGGCCCCACGACGAGAACAAAGGCAGCCATCGCCAGCAGCGATGAGGAATCACGTGGCTTAGCGCGGCCCAACAGTTTATCCATACGTTCCAAGACGCCGCTCGACAAGATCAGCCTCAAAGAAAGCCCAGCAGCAGCAGCGGCAGTAGCAGCAGCGACAGCACCTATCCACAACAATCATCAAGCGGCAGCAGCAGCAGCATTTGTTGCATCAGAATCTATGCCACGCGTGCAACAACTCGAGGGTCGTGTGGAGAAATTGGAGTCAATGGTGCTGGGGCAACAGCGCACGATTGAGGAGCTGGTGCGAACGCTGCGGGAGGAGGCGGAGCGAGTGAAGTTGCTGCGTGGCGAGCTGGATAAATATGCGCAGTGCGTGACGCAAGTTTGAAGTGGCAACACCCCAAAACAAAATTTAGCTGCCCCAAAAACTATAGCTTGATTGTTGTTGTTTCCAAATTTTCTTTTCGTTAGATTTCTGTAGTTAAAATTGATTTTTAGCTAGCTTTAATCAATGTCAACCACAAACAAAAAAACAAAAAAAAACACTTAACATTCCAATGCTTGTCAAACTGTGTGCAACCAGTCTCACAGCCCTCTAAAACAATCCCAACATTGTACTTATAATTCTTTTATTCTCTTATATCTTAAAATCACCTATTATCAATTTATGTAAACTGTTTAATTTTGCCATTTATGTTCTTGGACAACTGAAAAAAACTTTTGTCGAAAATTGCATGCAGTACTATATGAATATATATACAATATATATATTTTTGATAGGTATTTTTTTACCAACATTCTGAAAAACAAGAGAAAACAAACAACTTTTGTGGGCATTGTGTGATTTTTTTTTAAAAGAGCTGCGCTTAAGCTTAAGCTTATTACCTATCTATATCTATATCTATATCTATCTATATATATATATATCTATTCAATTTACAGTTTGTTTTGTTCATTATGCTTATTTTAATGATGTATTAAAGTTATGAAACATGTACTATAAAAAATACTAAAAGAAAACAGAAAAAAAAACAACACACATATAATTAAATAAACAAAGTTCGATGAAGATGCCTAAACACTTAAGTAAAGTAATCCAAATAAATAATTAAACTTAAATTCAATGTCTCTCTAATTTGTTATTATTATTATTTTTTTGTTTCTTTTTTTTTTTTTTAATCTTGCCATCATATCATCGAGTCAACTTAATAATTCATATCATAAAAGTGAAACCACTGCAATTTTTTATACAACTTTTTTAATAGTTCTATATATATGTGTCTCTAGATCTAGATCTGTAGTTGCATTTTAGACTTAGTTGTCCATATATAACATGCATCATACAACAAAAGAAATATCCATCTAATCAATGGCTTAATCTCTTTTCCCAAAAAAAAATCAAACAGACAACAAACACGTCGCGGGAAATTTGATAATTGGATGTTCTGAAGCAACAGTTTTACATATATTCAACTTAATTGTACAGCAATTCCTTTTAATTTGTGTGATAAGCTATAAAATTACTGAAAAATATATATATAAATATATTGTGCATTTTGGAACGTTAAATCATTTAAACAAACAATATACGACTAGTTAGGCAATAAGTAAAAATCATTAAAGCATAAAATCATAATTAAAAACATCCTCAGCCCAATTATTAGCGAATTGTTGCAATTTATTTTGATAATATCACATTTAATATTGCTTGTAAATACTGTAAATTCATACGGCTTGATAATAAAGATATAAATATTATTGATAAACCTAAAGGTGTTTACAAGTTTGGTAAATAATATGTGAGTTATTTAATCTGCAGTTAGTTTTGAATTTGGTGTTTACTTCTCTTATGATATTTTACAGCACTACTTTTTAGGCCGCACTTGCAGCCAACTTAACGCAGCTCAACTTTGCGTTCGCTCACGCCATGTAAACTGGTTTTAACAGCGCTATGTAAGCAAGCTAACAGTAATGTTTACGAGCTCGCAGTTCATGTCACTCACATGCTCGGCCCGTTGACCGATGGTCGATTGCTGGCTCGCTCACGAAGCTGACACGAAGCTCGCCTCTTTGACAGTGGATCGAGCGAGTGCTGTCCGTTCTTTTATGATCCCAAGTTTTGTAGGCTGACTGTGATGCTGGTCTGTAAAAGCTGTCTCCGCTAAGCTGCGCGCTGCATGCTGTTCTTCGGCATCAACTCTAAGCAAATCAAATGAGCACCTCGCACAGTGGTGCATGGTTTGAATGTAGATAATGAAATATTTGAAAATTACACTTTTTTTTTTAATTGTGGCAGTTGATGTATATGATAAAATATATATAGAAAATATTACTTTGAGCATAATTTTTGCAAAGCTCATAATATCAGATGTCAATGGCTTAGTAACATGTCTTTTATACCATGTAAAATGTTTAAATCAGTAAAAATTGGTAAGCACAAGTGATAAATATATATATATATATATACAAGGCAATGTATTTGATATAATACAACTTAAGTTCAGGCCAACTAGAATCAGCCTTAGAAAATAAACTTACATATAAATAAAAGAATTATATGCAGATAAAATATGATTGGTTTATGATTGTAAGGTAAGCGATCTCTGAGCCCACTGTGCGCTGCCTACCTGCCTGTCTGCCTGCCTGTCGCCGTGAGTGTTTGTGTGTGTGTGTGTGTGTGTGTTTGTACTTGTGCTTTTGCCTTTCTTGTGCGCTGTTGTTGTTGCCTTGGCACTTGGCGCTGGCTGCGACTGGGTCTGTTTCTGTTTCTGGCTCTGTTTCTCTGTCTCTGGCTCTGTCTCTGGGCTTACTGAGCTTTTAGCCAGCCTTCTTCGGCGCTAGCCAGCCAGCTAAGCACTTATCAGTTTTCTGATCGCTGTGGGAATTCAGTTAATTGTGGACGCTGTAGCCAAACGGACGCACGGCACAACCTGCAAAAAATAAATTTAAAATAATAATACGATATATATATATATATATATCTATATATATATATATATATATAAATTGAAATTCGTAACTGGAACAATAGATTTTTGTAATTGTTGTTGGCGCGCGTGAAAGTCATTTGTCAGGCACTGGCCAACATTTATTAAGCCACAACAAAAAAAAACACAGCTGAAAACTTATTTAAGGACCGTACTAAAAGAAGTAATTTTTTCACATACATTCGGTATACGCAACGTGCAACGAGAGGGGAATAAATAATAAAGAGATTACAAACAAAATCATTGCAATCATTTCGACAAAGTCAGTTAAATATATAGTTTTCAGAGTGTGTGTGTCTGTGTGTGTGTGTGTGTAAGTGCGGCTAAATAAAATAAACAAGGCAAAGTATGAGCAATAAGTGACAATTTGCAGAACTGGTAAAAAATTCATTTAAAATTAAAAAAAAAAACCATAAACAAATCGTTATAAAGAGAAATAAGCGCGCGCCAATATTGCTCCAATTTTAAACGGCTTAGCAACAATTGCACTGAGCAACAACAATAACCAGAACAATAACAAACAGTTCGAAATATAGAAAGCCAAAAAAATAAAATCACAAACATCTACAACACGGGATTAAAAATACAGCTAAAAAAAAACAACAAAAAATAACAACAACAGCGAGAAAAACAACAAATGTGGTGGGTGCATTGGTAAGCTCAGCGGGCAAACAAAAAAGTAACGGTTAATACATAAAAACATAAAAACACACCGCCCCCTCCAAACAAAAAAAAAAACAAATCGGCTCAAATTGGCAAAATCGTATTTTTTTTGTTGTTAACGCAAACGCGTTTTTTTATGTTTAGCATTTTTTTCACTTCAGCATTTTGTTTTTTGCCAGATTTTCTGACTTGCTTAACGTTAGTTTTTTGTGGCTCTCTTAGATTTTGACGGCTATGGAGTGGATTTGTCTTCAATTGTGTTAAGCCCAAACATAAAGCAACTAAGCCGTAGTTTAAGCCAAAAGCGACTGCAATGCTGCTCTGAAAATATGTCGGCCAAAAAGGTGCAGAAAAAAAGGCAATCGAAAATATAAAATGGCCAACGATTTGCGTCAAGGTCAGCGATGAAAGTGTGTGTGCCTGTGTATGTGTGTGTGTGTGTGTGTGTGTCTGTAGATTTACTGTAAGCCTTTGTGGCATGCATTAGCCATCGATATCGAATTGTTCGATTGAAAAGTAGATTTTTTTTTTTTGATTTTTGTTTTCTTATTGGTATTTGTTGTTTTTCGGAACTCTTTTGTCTCCTACTTCTGTTTGATTGACAGGCGTGATGATCAATTTTGATTGAGCAGATGTTTATCATCGCCTGGTAGATTGCAGCAATATCCGCCCCTTTTGCCGCGCCTCCCCTCCTTTTGATGGACAAATAAGTTAAAGTTGATGTTACGTTAGGGCTTGTCAAATTGAGCGACATGGTACTATAATTTAGTAATTTGTAATTTGTAATTTGTAATTTCTTGCAGCTGCATGTTATTTAATTTATTTTTTTCTAGTGCTTGGTTTGAACGCCCAAAAAATCTATTACCATATTTTCCGGTCATTATTATTTTCTAAGTGTAATTGGTCAAAAAGGGTTTTTAACATTAATTTTTCTATTGACTTGCTTCAATTTATTTGTGGATATATTTATTGCTATATTTAGAGTACATTTAAGTTGGTTTTTTTCTTATGAAATTTCTTGCAGAAAAGAATCATTTTTTATCATAACGTTAATAAATTAAAAAAAAGACAGCAAGAAAAAAATATTTGTACTTTTTAGTGTACATATTTAGAGTACAAATAATTTGGTTTCTTTTACGAAATCTTTTGGGAAAAAGAAGCGATTTCTATTAAGAAAATATATGTTAAAGGCGAGTCCGAAAAAATCACTTTCTAATATTTCAAGTGTTTATTGAGTGCCCAGCAATTGCAAAGTGCATATAAATAAATATACCATGTGTTTGAGTAATTTTTAGCTTTGTTTTTATTTGCCGCACATTCTATGCCAAGTTGCAAAACGGCAGTCAGACTAAGTTTGAAGTTAGTTAGTCAGTCGGAGCCATTGCCAAACGCGCTCAACAATTTTAATACAAATGATTATTAAAAGCTTAATTGCGGTGCAGTCGTCAGACAACCAGGCCCAGAGCAATGGTAAAAAATACCAACAAAGAGCGCTTTGGCGAAAACAATTAACGCCGCTCAGCGAAATTAACAAATTGTTTGTGCAGCTTTTTGCAGCAACCGCAACAGCAACAGCAACAACAACGGCAACCGCAACAGCATCAAACAACAACAATAATAACAACACCAAAACCTGTTGCACTATTTGCTTTTAGCCGCCAGCTATTCTTGCATATACCCGTTTAGGACAATAATTATGATCATAAAACACAAGTTAAATCGGCGCCAATGCGACAAGATTGAGCGACTAAAAACTGATCCTATAATAAGAAGACTGCGACAATTATTAATTTTTAAAATTGAAAATTAAACTTGTATATTTGGCCTAGATTAGGCTAAAAACTGTTTAAGAAAGTGTCTTATAAAATAGCAACAAATTATTTAAAATTGAGTGAAATGTTTAGCTTCGAATAGAAAAATAGTTTAAAGAATGTAACATTAAATTGGAAGAGCTGCTCTAAAAATGCAACAAAAAGGTTTCGCTATTCAAAAAATTGTTTCCTTAAAAGCAAAGGCTTTTTTTATTAATTAAAGTTACCTAAGAATTTAAGTGAACGTTTTTCATATTCAAATATTGCTGGGATTAAGTGCCATATTGTGTGTGCGTTTTTTTGTTTGATTAGTTATATTTATTTACAACAAAAATCGAAAATGAGCCACGCGTTTTACAAATCTAAAATTCCTGACCTGACCTAGGCTCAAAAAAAAAATACTTTAATACTTAAAAAACATTATTCAAAAGGCTACACTGAAAAATAAAAACTATTAAAAGCAGCCTTCAAAAATGCGATTTTCATAACACATTTGACACACTGACTGTAAAGGGCTAATTTGCCTTATAAGATGTGAAGTAAATATAATGTGTATTACGCAGCTGGTTTATACACTGCTTAGGACATTTTCTAATAGTTACAGGGTATTTAATGCAAAGTGCAATAAACTCTTAAGATCCATGGAAATAAAAACAGTTTAATGGTCGCGGTCGTTTGTTTAACTTTGCTACACTTTTGTTCGTGCTTCTGAGATTATTATTTGGCAGTCTGCTTGGCTGACGAAAAAAAAAATAAAAATATATATATATATAAAAAAGCGCATACGCCACGTTGGCCTCTCCCTTGGCTTGATTTGGCGTGTTTTGGCCTGGCTTTGAGCCTTGCCCGTCCCTCAACTGGCTTGCGTCAATTGTCAATGAATTGCAATTGGTATTTTTATATTTTTGTTGTTGTTATTTGTTGTTGTCGTTGTTGCTGCTGCTTCGTCGCATGTGATTTTGTCCATTGTTTCGAGAGCATGTTTCGACAATTTGTCACCAACAAAATAGTGCTACAAACACAAACACACACACACACACACACACACACATACACAGGCAAACAATCACGCTTGATTCCGACCCATTTGTTACACACTTTATTTATGTATTTTATGGTGTCGTATTTAGTAGCAATTTATTTCGCATTGCTTGTCAGCTCACTTCTGGTTTTAAATCAAGTTTATCAACCGGAATTCAGTTGGCCAGCTATTCTATTGTACTTACCACATCCACAACAATCATGTCGATTGTTTATCGTCCACCTTTTTTTCTGGGCGTAACCATATCGATTAGCATTCTAATTTATATACTAACTGTGCGAATTTTGACGCCAATGGGCATTCACGAGCCAAGTTAACAGGCCAACTAACCAACTGACCAACTTCGATTGCAATTGCAACCGGCCAAGTCCAATATCAAGTGCAAGACCAAAACCAACACCAACTTTAAGTGCCATTGCCCAGTTGACATAGACATATATAATTTTTTTACACTCACTGCCAATTGCAAAAAAAAAATATGAAATAATAAATGAACTTCACAAATTGTCCACTCCCACAACATTAACTCGATCAAGCAAAAGTTGATTTGATTGTTTTTATTCTTAGGCTAGGCTCAGATTAATCCGGCTGCTGATTTGAAGGGGATAATTTAGAATTGGGCCAGTTTGCTCGTTGTCCTTACAATCCCAGTTAACTGAGTCAACAAAAAGTTACACAGAATTTAAAAAAAATTAGTTAAGCTAGAAATCAGATAAGTTTTCTAAGAAGTTGTTAAATGGTTTATTTTTCCCACAGCTACTTTTTTCTCTAACATTTCTAATGCTTTAAGTTATTTTTAAATCGTATAATAATGTGACATATTAAAGCATTTATTGAACATTATTAATTAGAAATTATTGTTGAAATTCAAATTAGCATTTCAAAATTATGCATATTTTAATATGTATGTTTTTTTTAGGCTTATTGTGGTTGACTATCTGTGAGCTTTATACTGAATTGAATTTAATTCATTAATCATTTATTTATAAGAAATACAGATTATTTGTAAAATTAAATAAATCAAAAATTATCAACTTTTCCATTCACATCTATTTAAAGCTCAAATGAGTTAAATTTGAATTAAAGCATTAAGAAAAAAAACACATTTTTTGTAGGCGTAAATAATTCTAGAATTCTCAACTTTTACATGCACATTGAATATATTTATTTTAATTAAATTGAATTAAATCTTAGTTAATTGCAAAAACATTTTATGGCTGATAATATTTATTTTTATTTTTTGTCCCCAACTTTAGCAACATTATTTGTTAACAATTTTAGAATTTTCAACTTTTTCATACCAATTCAATATGTTTATATAAAGTTCAATTGAGTTGAATTTAAGTTTTTTGCAAAGCACTTATTACATACAATTTTTTTGTTGTTTGTTTTTTTTTTTTTTTTTGGCCACAACGTTAGCAAAGTTTACAGCTGACTTGTCTGACTATTGCTGGTTCCGTTTGTGGGTCTTTGATATGGGTGCAGCTTTTTGAAACTGAACTGGCCAGTTTAGTAAGTGTAGATAATACATACACACAAACACACTCAGACACACACAGACACATACACACACACACACACACACATACAGGTCTGACTGTGCTGGTTTCTAGATAACAACGACCTTTACATTCGAGATGTGTAAGACACTTTTACTTTTCTTTACTAAACTCTGAGTATTTGTTACATAACTCAGAATAGACAGCAAAAGCAGCAACTACAAAAAAAAGTAGTTTGTCCAGCTGTCAAAGATAACAAAAAAAATAAATGAAAAATTAAGAAGAAATGCGTCAGAGGCTGCCCGACAAGAGAGGCCAAGAAAAACTAGAAGTAGCAGCTCAAAGTACACTCAGCGAAAAACCCTAAGTTAAAGCAAGCTAGAATTTCTACGAACAACATTTTTGAATTATGAGTTTCGCTCGACTTTTATAAATGTATAAAATTCTCCAGTTTTTTTTTATTCTGCAATGGAATTTACATATTAGCTGTGTTGTTCTGCGTAGGTTAATTAATGAGCCAAGTTTGGCGCTGTTTGTGTTTGTGTTATTTTTTTTGTTTTGGTCAAGAAACTTTCATTTTTAATGAGCTGAATTTTGGTGGCCATAAACAAAGACTTTGTATTGTTTTGTTTGGCACACACACACACACACACACATACACAAATTCCTGGATAATTAAAAGCCATTGAACGCTCGGCGACTCTGAGTAATTATATGGCCTGCGAAGAGGTCTTGATAAGAATTGGAACTGGTTTTACGTAGCTGGCTAAAATGTCTGACCAACAATAACTATTTTTAGTGTATTTGGTTAGTTTAGATGTTGATGATTTTAAGGCTTAATTACACATTTGGCTTGGCGGAAATGCCAGTTAATTACTAATTATTTAGAGGCTGTATTTAATTTAAAACTCTTTGTGTAAAGGGTGCCATAAAATCTGGCTAAAGGCTAATGTGCGCCTCCAGCTGAAGACTTTTGGGCCACAAAACAGACAATACACACACACACACAATACACACGCACAACAAGCGCAGGCAATCTGGCTTCAATGACATGCCAATTGTTGTGGCTATCAAAAATATTTGTCATTAATTATAAATATGTTGAAATCTATAGAAATAACTTAGCATCTTTGTCAGTTATTATTGGTCTTGCTGCTGCAACTTGTTGCCCTCCCCGCTGCCCCTCTTCGCTCTACACTCGAATACCACAGCTCTTTGCCAGACAAGTTCAATGATTCTACAGCCAATCCGTGACTGAAATCGCAACTATTGAAATAAAATTAGCTGCAAATGTTCAAATATTTTTATTTCTATATGACTGAATTTTTTCCATGCCTCGTTTCGAGTGTGAAATGCACCTTGACATTTGAGAGTATCATCTTTGTCTTCTTCTTCTGCCTCTTTTACCATATTTTTTTTACCAATCGTAATACATTTGTTTTGGCCTGGCTAATGCCAGCCAATAACTTTGGTAAATTATGCATCATTTATGCAACTGATTTTGTACAGCGCATTTAACAAACATAAAAAAGACACCTAACAAACATTTTTATGTTCTTGTGCCCAACGAATGTTCACTCGGTTTATGGCTGGTCTAGCAATTTTTAAAATTTGAATTTTCTATACTCTGTGTTAAGTGTTGAATGTGTGTAAAATGGATGTCATAATATTGTGCAACTAATGTTAAAAAATAGCTGAACGTGTTGGCGATACTATAAAATTTCAAATATAAATTATTTATTATTGTCTCTCGATTGCCGTCTGAATAAAATTGTTATTAAAAGTATTTCACACAAGTCGTGTACATTTTCTATACAAAATTCTGATTTGACTTCCCGGATTGTAAGTTTTAGCATACAATTTAAATGCAGAGTGATTATTTATGTTTGTGCAACTAAATTTGCTTCAAGCAGATTTTTTGTTGTAGCTTTTCTTCATCCAATTTTTAAAAATTCCGTTGAAAACTATTGTGCAAATTAATCCAAGCTCTTAATATTTAATATCTGAATTGATTTGCTACAAGTTAACACTTTTAATATATTTATAAATTAAGTAATTAACTTTAACCTGGCTACAGGGCATCCCTAAATTCTCGCTTTCTGTTTTTCTTTTGGGAAGAACTCACTGCTTAATTGATGGCTTCTGGTTTTTTTTTTTTACAGAGATAATAAATTCTCACCAAACCAAAAACTGAATCACTGAAAACAGAGGAACAAAGAGGCAGCGACTAAGAAGTGACCCTGGAGTGTTTGTGGCACTTTCAGCATGATTCAACTGCAGATAAGATCAGCGGCCAAATGAATCACTACACTTGACGCACAGAAAGTGAGCTTCACTAAGAAGTCGCAGTTGAGGAACAAAACTCGCAAACCAAAAAAGTTTGATTAAATTTGCTCGAAAATAAAGTGGAGCTTCAGTCAAAGTGGATGATAATCCTAAACAGAATCAAGAACGGAATGGCACACTTTTGCTGGTATCACAAATTGGTATTTCTGCTGTTGGTAAGTTTTTAATAAACTAAATAAATATGTCTATGATTTGTATAGATGGAAATTAAGTTCAGTTTACTCGAAAAATTATTAGCAAAAACTTAAATCACAATCTGACAGTCAAATTGCCAATTAATCGAAAGGTCAAAAGTTCAAATCACCCAGTAGAAAAACGCATGCATCATTTGAGGCTGTTTGACAACATGCTAAATTGTGCTAAGAAAAAACACGTAATTAGTAATTTGCATTTTCAGTGAACATCTAGCTTATTCTCATGCTGATTTATGCAGACACTTTTAATTACAACCTGAACCAATTAAAAATGGATATAATAAAGTTCTGCAAAAATTGCTTTCAAACAGAAGGAAGCATCGGCAAGGCTATAAAGTGTATATATATGCTTGATCAGCATCAATAGTCGAGGTTATCGATTTCTCAGATTCTGTAATAGCTAAGGTCTATCAATTTTGAAGATAAGTACTTGAAAACCAAGACCAAACTAAGATTAATATATTTTATTGCCTCCATTATGCAAATATCGATTAAAATTGATTTCCGATGGCAATAAATACATTTTTAGATATAGCCTTTTAATTTATATATATATAAATATATATAGACATACTGCATTTTGTTAGATTACAGCTTATTTTTTTAATTTGAACAGCTCAGCATGATTGCCAAGTATTTAAAAATTGTCGAGCTGTCCATTTATTATATTCTTTTGTTGATGACAAGCAAGAAATTCAATTAAATAAATAAACATTGCTGATTGACATATAAACTTATAAAAATAAATTGATATATTTGCTTTAATAATCATTAATAAATATTATTTTAAATCATTAATAAACATAATTTTAAATATTATACCCGGCCATCAATTCAACTAATTTGACGGATTACATCAAATATTTCACAGGCTGTGTCACAAATATAATTCACATTTGTTGCACCGATTTTTACAATTCTTTTATAATTAATTACAGTGCATCCTTAATTGGTCAGATGCTAACAAGCATCTATAGTATATAGTATAAAAATGTGCAGAATTGTTAGTAATTCAACTCGTTTTTGTTGGCTTTATATTTGTATTTGTATTGTCGACATTGAACTTTAGATAGATGGATGATGCTATGCGAGTTGTCTGACTTAGCGGAATGATTTATTACGCATGGGAATTTCTGTTTATGCGGGAGCACAAACATATATATCTATACTATATATATATATTGTATATAGTTATTAAAGCGCAAAAAATCGATTGGTATTGGCCAACCCTTGTGTTAACACAGTCCCCTTTGCAATCGCCATTAGACCCGCTCATAAAATTGCAGTTAAATTTTAAGTTGTAGTTGCAATGCTATGTTCAATCCGTTCAATCCGTTTAATCGCTCACTTGGCCAATATGTGAAATAAATGGATTGATTGCGCTGGGAATAATGGTGTCGGCTTATTGCCTGTGTGTGTGTGTGTGTTTATTGGGCCAAATCATCATCATCATCCACAATGCTGGCGAGTGCATTTTTCTCTATTTTTATTATTAATTTTTGCCCAGTTGGTTAATGCTAATGCGTTGTTCAGACTGCATTGGACTGGATACAGGCAATGGGCAATAGACACAAAAGCGCCAGCAGACTTTGATGAATGTACAGCGAACTAAAGTTGGCTCAAATCAACTTAACAGCCGCAAAAGCCAAGTTAAATAATTGCACGCGATTTGCGAGCGGTTATGCGAAACTGAAAACTTTAAATGAAAAACTAAATAAAATACAGAAAAAAATACTGAGAAACTGAGAAACGGCAGTCGCCGTCGATGACGTTTGCAATTTGCAAATTATGCACAGCGGGCGGGACTTTGATTGAGGACGGGCGAGAGTGGTAGAGTGGGAGAGAGAGGGGGTAGCGGGGTGGAAATCGCGTGGTGCAGCAACATTCTAAAGTAAACGTTAGCTTTTCTTTCAAATATAATGAGTGTGTGTCTTTGTGCAGTGTATCTAGACTGGTATGCATATGACGATTAGCAGAACTACAATAGAAACTAGCAAAATCAAAAGCTATTGAAAAGTTTACAAAGATTTAATACCCTTACAGTTATAAATATATATATATAATATTAAGATTACAATATTAGGATTAAGCACAACTCAATTTAAATTAAAAAAATGGAATGAAAGTTAATTAAATACAAATTTAAAGGATCATTATTGCAAGGACCATAGAAACCAGAAATACGAAGAAAGAGATTCGCCCAAGAATTATTATACTTTATCAGCTTAAAAATAATAATTTAAAAAATACATTTAACTAAAAGCAGAACTCAAATAAGAAAAAAAGGAAGTGAAACTTAATTAGATATAAATTTAAATTGATCGAAATAAAACAAAGCATATGTAAAAGAACCTAACATTTATTTCAAAGATCGGAAAGTGATTCACCCAAGAATTATTATACTTTAAGATTTAGCTAAAAAAAATAATAATTTGAAAATTGAGGTTAACGACACAACTAAAATTGTATAAAAACAAAAATGAATAATTGAAGAAAAATATAATTAATTAAAGTGTTTATCAGCATTTTGCTGAAGTGCTAAAAAGTCTTATTTGTATCCGGTCCATTCTAATATTCCAATTTGCCAATACACTAATACTATGACCCACATTCACATCCTAATATTTCGCGATTCCATTATGAGCCTCAGTTGTCGTTAATTTTATAAATAAAAAAGATTGAATTATTTTGATTTGTCTTTATGAAATGTATAATAAAATATTTAGTAAAAATGTAAAACAATAAACAAGAAACAAATTTAAATAATAAAAGGAAAATCATTTATATTTTGCATGCAAGAAGTCAAAAAATATTGAATGCTGGAATTTGGCTTTTAGACTCGATCAGGAAATGTTTTTAAGTTTAAAATATAAATCGAAAAATAATAGCCGAGATATAATCTCTTTATAAATCTCTTTCCTACCTGTCTAACTACAAATCCATCGATAATATTCTCGCTCTTCATCAATATATAATTAAGTTCAATTTTGAAAATCGAATAATACAATTATCTCGAGTCGAAGGCCTGTGTTAATTAATGCCAAGTCAAAAAAAAAAAAAAATTCTTTTTCAATGGGTTACATAATTAATGATAAAATAAGAATTCCTTTGAGAGAGTGTAATAAAATATAGAATAGTGTTGCTGTGAGGAGTGTTTGTAGTTGTTGGTGTGTGTGTGTGTAATTAATAAATGTGTGTTATTATGGCCGAGTGTGAACGAAAGGGAGGGGGGGAGACTGAACGAAACTAAAACTGCAATTGGTGTCATTGAGTGCCCTATAATGTAGTGGGGGGGCAGGGGGTCGAAGATCGATGCTTTTGATAATGACAAGTCATATGGCGGCCATGTTGTGATGGCAGTTGCAAGTGCCGGGTTGCAAGTTACCGATTGGCAATTGCAACATAGAGCAAGGCACAGCTGAGCAGGCAGCGGGTGGTGGCTGCAATTAAACAATGGCCCCTTGGCAACACAAAACGTGGCTGACACATTCACATTGGGGCAACAACAGTTGCTGTTGCTACTGCGACTTGCTGTTGCTGCTCAAACTGCTGCTGCTCCTTTCAACGCTGAAACGCCCACAACAAATGCTGTGGGCCACAACGGTTACAACGATTACACAAACACACACACACACACACACACACACACACACACACACCACACACACACAACAAATATTCGGGCAGGCCAATTCTTGTTGTTGTTGTTCGTTGACCAGACGAATTTGATAAAAAGAAACTTGTCCATTATTATAGCCTGTGCGACTTTTTCCGCGTTTCTATGCAAATCTTTGTGCGCTCTGTGTGTGGCCAGTTCGTGTCTTGAGTCATTTGTTTTTATGCAATCGCGTCCCGTCTTTTGTTTTTGGTCACATCAATCATGAGGAGACGCCTAATTGATTAGCTCAACTTTTTTAGTGTGCAATCAAAAATTTAACACAAATCCAAAATTGAAAGCGAAACGCAATTCAATTTCAATAAGAAAAATAACACATAATAATAATAAGAAGAAGAAGCATATTGAAATGCCAAAGTTCATAAGAAAACTCATTCACATTTTTATACCCTGTCAGTTAAAATAATGAAGTTGTGCAATTCAATATACAAATAATTTATATAAGTTCTTTATCTACTTTAACAATTGTCTATTTTAATTTAGGAAAGAGTCTAGCAAAAAAAAAATAAATCTGAAAAATATGAACTCAAAACTATAACAATTACAGACTTTAAATAAAAGTTAACGTTTTATAAAAAAATACTGATTATTCGTTGTAGTAAAATCTAGAATTAACTACCTATAAAACTATCGATAAATATCGATTTATAATTTTGCTGTCATAAGTGGCGCAATCAATTAAAAATTGATACATAATTTTTCTGCAATAATATCTGTTTCAATAGGAATATGTCAACCGGCAAATGTGTATTGTTTATTAGCCACAGCTTAAAAGATATAAATTTACAGTATTTATCTACTTCATTTGTCGTTCATTAATTTAAACATTGACGATTTGGTTATAGGATATTTTCAACTCGAATACACTCAACCGATTAGATCAGTCATACTTGTTTTCATTTCTGGATGCTCGTTGCTAATTAAATTTGAAGTTTCTGAAGCGGCACTTGAAAGGCAATTGAGCTGGAGCTGGAGTACACTAAGAGTGTTCATTAAGGCGTGATTATTGCTTAATTGTTCGACAGATAACAACAACAGGTCTTTGATTTCGCTAAGGCGGATATATCTCAATGAGTTCCACCCGACAGCAGCAGCAGCAGCTGTTGAATTAGCTCAAATCGTTTAGAATTTCAAAAGTTGCTCATTTTGATTAGTCGCGCGCAAAAAAAAAGAATACTTGTTTTTAGAAAAGAAAAGAATTCTTCTTGACACTTCCGCTAAGTTGACAACCGTGAAAATTGTCAACGCTGCTGTGAAAGGCGCAAACAATCGAATGATAAATTAATGATAATAATAATTGCGAGCAATTATCGATAAACTGAGCACGTTTTTGCCAGCTAAGTGCAAAAGAATGTCCAACAGGATTAGCATTCACAGTGCTAATAAATCAATCAAGATTAAGCCTTAATAATTGCTCCATCTATTTTTGGCAGCCAAACACAGCTTTTCATTCATTAAACAAGAGGTGGCACTGACCACTCGGTTCAAGTAACTTGCCACAATGGAAAGGAATGTCGCAACAACAACTAGTTGTCTTTCTAGCATTTTTTTTTTAGAACGTACATATCACAGCAGGGGGGTAACCAAATATTATGTGACATTATATTTATATATATAGAGTATTATTTTTTGATAGCCCTTCTGGGTGCATTGTTCTAAGCGTGGTCGCATTGTTTTTCGCTTGCAGCCGATTTGTGTGTCAATGTTAAATGTTCAGCTGGGCAGTTACTTCTGCAATTTTAGACATAAAAGGCAAGGCGAGCCGGCTCACTGGTGACTAACAACAACGCCGACTGTTAACTTGGCCGTAAGTAAGTGGCTAACTGGCCACTCGCTGCCTGCGCCTGCGCATGCGCATGCCTTACACTGTAATTTTAGCATATGTGCGAAGGTGTTTTTGTTGCTGCCAACAATTGTTAGATTGAATCGCTTAAATATGATCTACAAATGTTTAAAGCTTAAAACAAACACAACAACAACAACAACAACAAAAATAACGACAGGCGACAGTCGCCAAGCAATCGGCGCCCACTCAAATTCAATTGTTGTTTCTGTTGTTGTTGTTGTTGTTGTTGCACATCGCTGCGCTGTCAAGCGATTTGCATTTATGCTCGAAAAGCTGCCGGATGTTGTTGTTGCTGCTGTCGACTATTTACTTTACAAATACAATTTTTTTTATATAATAATTATGTTATTATATTATATTCAGAAAAAATATATATATTGAAATTATTTATGGGTTTTTTTTTTGTAATGCTATATTTCAATTTACGCCTTTCCATTCGCTTTGCTTTTGTTTCAATTTGATTTTTTTTGTAATAGCCATAGAAGTGTTTCATGTGATTTATCTCGATTACAATTAGTAATGCTCATTTTGCAAAATGTAATTTATATATATTGATTGTGTTTTTTTTTGTGCGCACAGATTGTGCAGGGCAAGTTCGTGTCCTAAGTCTTTTGTTTATGTTATTTCGAGGCGTTTTTTTGAGTTAAAGAGGGGCGTTACTTTTGCTTAGCATTGATTTGATTTATGCCTAGATCACATTGAAAGCACATTGAATAGGGAAGGTCAATGCTAGATTGTTCAATTTATTCACAAATTGAATAATTATGAGATAATCACTTGCGCCTTGCATATCGGGCACAACTCTATGTTTTATCCCTAACCCAACCAATTTCAGCTTGTCATCATTTTTGAAAGTCTATTTTTAGTGGGAATCTGAAGATTAGTCGGGTAGATTTAAAGACTTTACTGCTCTTAATGCGAATTAATTTAAAAGCATTTTAAGAAAGAAACTGAATTTTTTCTGATAATGCCGGAATAAACTTCAGATATTATTGTGTAAACATAAATCAATTAAATATATTATAAGAAAAACTGAGTTTGTTCTGATAATGTCGGAATAAGCTTCAGATGTTATTGTGTGAGGATAAATCAATAAAATATTGTTTGCAATATAATAAAAAATGATACTAGCTACAAAGGAACTTTATGAGATATTTTTCATAATTTAAATAAACATGGAGTTTAATGTATTCAGCGGCATAAGCTGCCACTTAGCACCCGTTTCAACATCGCAACATTTGTCAGTTAATTATGACACTGACAAGATTCGAAACATGCAACACACTCCACAAGAGGCACATGCCGCACTCAGTTCAAAAGCAGCCGCTGCATTCCACTGATGTCTTAATAGACCCAATAAAATATTATTCAAATGTCATTCAGTTAACTGCCGAGCATGACTTATGCATATCGAGAGCTGCCATGATGATATTGCTGCGAATTCAAATAATGATTAAATTACGCAAATTCATAAAAATAGATATGCCCTGGAATAAGCTGTACACTCAAAGAAATAATGTACTCAGTGAAGTGCAAACTTTATAAAAATCTAATAAGAGTCGAAAATATTGGAACAGAAATTGTATTTACTTATTCAAATAGGGTTTTCAAATACTTAAGAAAATAAATGTAAAATGGTTTTGGCACAAGTCAACATTTGATTGCAAATCTAACAACAAAGAACAAATTTTTATCTCACAGAAATTTTTTTAAATCCCGAAAAACTGCTTCTGAGTTCAGGGTAAGAATTTAGTCTTTTCGAGTAAGATATTAATTTATTTGTTTATTTAAAAAAGTATAAATATTTTGTTTTTGTTTTTAGTTTAATTCTTTTTCTTCAGAAATCGATAAATATTTATAAATTAATAAGAAAATTTAAGAACGAAGTATGCATAAAATGCTAAGATCAAAATTACGTCAATTGTATATTAATTTTTAAATTAATTTATAACAGTGTTTTTCGCTGAGTGTACTTGCACTGTAAATTCATCATTTGCCACATTTGCATAAAAATCGCATTGAGGATTAATATTTGTAAGACATTTGACACGAACACAAACTTAATCATTTTCATTCTACACATTTCAGATGTTGTGCTGCAACTTTGCGCGGCCAGCCCCAGTTCCTGCCCCTGCCCCTGCCCCCGCTCGACAAAGTGAGCTCATTGCGGGCAATGAGTTTCTGAAACTGTTCCTGGACCATGACGAACAACAGCGCAACCTGCACAGCGATGAGGAATACGATCTGGTTCGATCCGGTTCCGGTCGGGCACGCAGTCTGGAGCACAAGACGCGCTACCGCAATGCGAACGGACAGCAGCAGATGGATGCGGAGGAGGGCAAAAAGGTGGTCAAGCTGGTCACAACGGGCAGCAAAATTGTCTTCCTCGAGGATGCACCCAGAGCGGCCACAAAGCCCAAGGCCAGCGATGAGGTCAAGGTTGTGGCAGTTAGCGTCAGCTCATCCAGTCGGCGTGGCAATCGCGTTAGTCGCACCCAGCCACCGGTTTTTAAGAGCATAGCTCTTCGCAGCAGTGCACCCAGCGCAGTCGGCGAAGATTTCGTCAATCGTTCGCACAAAAGTGAACTTTCCATTGAGGAGACGGAGCCACGCCTGGCTGCCGATACAATGGATGTGGACGGTGATTCCATAAATAGTGCATCCAATATACAAAATGTATTGGCGTCGCCACTGCTCGCCGCCGCCGCCTCCAGTCGCACCAGCTCGGTGGCGCCTCGAGTCGGAGCAGCAACGGCGACAACTTCATCAGCAACTGTGAACAACACTCAGGAAAGCGATGACAAATTGCTGCCATTCCAAACGGTCATCTATCACGACACCAAAACCGGCCATGGCCCCCAGTCAAGATCAATATCGTACAGTTCCATATCGCAGAATGTGGATGACTGGCAGCCATCATCCGCGGATGACATCCTCGCCGAGGCCCAACGCAACGTCAGCGACAGTTTGAAGCCGATGGCTCGGATTGCGTCGGAGCCCTCGAAATTCTATTCGATACCATCGAAAATGTACAGTGTGCCCTCGAAATACTATTCGGAGCCGGCAAAGGTCTACTCGGAGCCGGCGAAAATGTATGGCCAGGTGGAGAAGGTGTATTCGGAGCCGGCGAAAGTCTATGGGCAACCCTCGAAATTTTATTCGGAGCCAGCGAAAGTTTATTCGCAGCCCGCTAAGATTTATGGAGAGCCAGCAAAGACCTACTGGCCAACTGGCACTGGTTTTGGACACAGTCCGCACAGCACGACCAGTTCACCCACAACAACAACAACAACAACAACAAAAACAACAACGGGTGCAATTGTGGCAGCAGCAACAACTGTGCAACCGGGCGCTGCCCCAAGCACCTTTTTGCCCTCGCGTCGACCAGCAATTGTGTCGCGGATTGCATTCGGTGAGGCTCAAACCACAACAACAACAGCAGCAGCAACAACAGCAGCACCAACAACAACAACAACAACAACAACAACAGCAAAGACAACAACAAGCAAATCCATGGCAAGCAAAACAGCAACAACGAGCAGACCAAGCACTTGGCAGCAACATTATAACAACGCTCATCATCATCGCTTGCAGCAACAACAACATCAGCAACAGCAACAACAACAACAACAGCGTCGCGTACTCTTCAATTTGGATAAATTACCTTATGATTTATTGAATGCACCGCAGCCAATTTTATCAAAGAGTCCAAGTCCAAGTGACTACCAGCAGCATCATCGTCCATGTTGGGAGCAACCACAGCAACAGCAACAGCAACAGCAGCAGCAGCAACAACATCAACGTCAGCATTCATCACTGTCGCTTCAACATTCTAATCAAAATGCCAAAGGATTGCTCAACAACCGAGGTGAGTCTTTGCCCAAAAAAAAACCCAAAAAACACACAAATTACACTGCACTACAAAGTGGTAGGCAAACAACACTCTTTAAGTGGGCGACTCTCAAATTATGAAGCTCTAATTGCAGACCCACCAAATTTAACCCAATCTATCAGACTGGCACTGTGCACTGCAATTAGCTGGAGAAGAGACAGCGAACACTTCACTTATCACGAACTTATCAAATGCATCTCGCTTAACATCTGTAATTAAAGAAAACATAACTTAAAGTACAATTGAAAGTCCAAACTTGAACTCAGCATGGGAAAAAGTTGTTAAAGAAAACTTAAATCTAGCTAAAAGTTAACAGAAAAAGTGGGAAAAATAATCTTGAATTCATCACATGTTTCTCGCTTGAACTTAGAGAGCAAATCTTTAATTAAACACAAATGCAGAAAACAGCTTAAACTTTCATTATCTTAAATTTCTTGACTTAAATTTTTTAAAACAATTGTTTTAATTGTGTTTATTTTTAATTTATTATTAAATATTAATATTAACTTAAATACTAATCGTGACCAAAGTAAATAAAACTTTAAATCTGCTGGAAAAGTTGACAAACTAATCTTCTTCGCTGCTGTGAAATCAAAGCGGCTTGACTTGGATTTAAAGTGTAAATATTTAATTAAAGACAAATGCAGAAAAAAGCTTAAATTGTAAATCTTTTACTAAGGATAACAGCAGAGAAAATCTTTTAACTTTCATCATCTTAAATTTCCGGGCTTCAATTGTTAATCTTTAATTAAAGACAACAGCAGAAATGAGCTTAAATTTTTATTATCATAAATTTATGTATTTAATTGAAATATATTGAAAATTTTTAATTAAAGAAAATAGCTGAAAGCCGCTTTAATTTGATTTATTTTTAATTTATTTTATGCTACGACTAACTTACATACTAATCCTGACATAAGTAAATAAAACTTTAATTTAGCTTAAAACCTGCTGCAAAATTGACAAAATTATCCTTAAACTCCTTTTCCCGGGAAAATAATGTGGTTTTGCTTTGATTTAAATTCTTCATCTTTAATTAAAAATATTTTCTTAAGATAGTTTCAACTTTCATTATCTTTAATTATTTTTCTTCTTATTGCTAGCAGAGCTTGTTCAATTCAATCGCATATTAAACTAATTAATCCTAAGTTAATCAAAACTTAGCTTTCTCTTTGTCTTTCTCTTTTTGGGTTGTGAATTCAAATTAAGCCGGGTATTAGGTCTGCCGGGATTTGGATCTGCAGCACAGTGTAATAAGCATAGACAATACACACTTAACTTGGCTAATCTTCCAACTTATCATAGGCTACTCTCAGCCACAGATTTTAGTTGCATTCAAGTTATGAAACTTTAATCTATTACTAGCAATTTTAGGCTTGTAACTACAAGAAAAAACTACACACAGCGGGAAATTTTAAATTTTCTAAAAAATATTTCAGACTGCTTATAAATTCATATAAATAAATTTAAAGTTATAGATGATTTTATGTGTCAGCTGGTGTCAAATATATAAACATTAGTTTTCATTAATTGTTGCTTAATTTTAGAAAGAACTTTTTCTTAAAAAAAAAATGTTTGCATTTCTCCTTTTTAAACACATTTCCTAGTAATAAAAAATATTGCTAGAAATTTAAAAGAAAACTTTCTATTTTTTAGAACGGTTTTCTAAAATAAAGTAACATTTTTTTCTTAGTGTAATTGCTTTTAGTTTGTGACTGCAAAACAAACTTAGCAACGACAACGCACTCTCAACTTAAAAAATAATCTTGAACTTATCAAATGTTTCTCTCTCTTTCTGTTTCTCTCTCTCTCTTTCTGATCTCTCTCTTGTAACAGATCTAGTCAAGTGTGTTTCCAAATTTGCACACCACCAACAACAACAGCAACAGCAACAGCAACATCATCATGGATCGCCCGCAACAGCATCCGGCAATAGCGCCTATTCATACAGTTCCAGCTCGAGCAGTTCATCATCCTCGTCCTCTGCTGCTGTTGCTGGTGGCACCTCCTCCTCCTCCTCCTCCGCAGCAGGCATATTGCCACACTTTACAACTGAACGCGCTGAGCTGTACACACCGACCCCCGAGCAGAATTACGAAATTGAAGAGTCCGTTAGTGTGATGACAAACGGACGAGCCCATGGACTGCAGCAGCAACAGGGTGTTGGTGCAGCAGCAGCAGCAGCAGCAGCATCACTGGTCACAGCAACAACGCCAGCCAGTCCAGCAACTACAACAACTGCAGCAATAGTTGCAACGGCAACGGCAAATGCAATGCAACGTGGTCGCAATCGTGGCATAGACCGGGGACGTGGTTCGGTGGTTTACAATGCCAACGAAAATGCCAACGACTATGGTGACGATGATCATGATGAAGATGAGGCTGCTGCTGCTGCTGCTGTTGGTCGTGGTGCCGCTGCGGATGAGTCAGATGAGGAGGATAAGGTCGCCTATGTGGTGGAGGGACGCAACTATCGCAAATATCGCGTCGAGGAGAAAACCGATGACGGCTTCATCGTCGGCGAATACGGCGTAGTCGATCACAATGATGGCAACTTGAGCGGAGTGCGTTATACGGCCGATTCGACAATTGATCGCAGTTTGATACAAAAGGCGTTGTTGGCATTTCTTAAACTGAAGTAGTAGTTGCTCGATTGCAGAGTCACCAGCTGGCCGCCCAGCTGCAGCTTGCCCCCAGCTGCATGCCACACAGCTGCAGCGGCAAAACAATTTATTTCATACACACATGTGATCCAAGTCGTATTGTAGTTAGCCTAGCTTAAATTAAATATTAACTAGCCTTCATTTCATTATTGCAACACTTCACAAATGACATCAGCTGAAAACTTAAAACTGAAAATTGACATTGCAACCAGAAAAATATTCTGAGCAAGTCTCTTTTTTGTTGTTTCAGAGAAACTGTCAGCTTAAACTGATATCGTTTTCCCGTAATTAATTGCAATATCTGTGCTGACATGCTGAAAGACTTACTTTTATTAACTTATGGAATTAGTCGAGCTGAAAACCTGATTTTATACCTTTTGACACTTATGAACTTTCAGCAGTTAGTCATCGGCAAGCGGATGGCAACAATTTGCTGCCAGGAATGTTGCCTGCAACTCCCAATTGCCTCCACAGTATTATACAAAATTTGAAGATTTTTTCTTTTTTAACAGTTGATGAGCAATTTTCAGTTTTCAGCTAATGTCATTTGAAGTTAAGTTGAATACTCATAGTTAGTTTGTCCACCCACGGCCACAAAACAATTTCTGTCCTACTTTAATCCTAATTTGTATGTGTGTGTATTGTGTGTGTATATGTGTGTGTGTCTGTGTGTGTTTTGTTTTAATGTTTAGTTAATGTTTTAATTAATTTATTGTAGTTGTTGGTATTGTAATTTAATATGTAAACTAATTTAATTAAATACACTTAACTGAAATGAGCAGCAAAATTTTGACCTAGCAACTTGCCATAATTTATACTCATACAAACCAACTTGGCCAAGTTACATGCATATTATTGTCTTTATTTTGGCCCAAAAGCACGTACGCACCATAAATGCGTAAAATCCTATCCTAATTAGAGACTAAGTCAGCTTATAATGTGAATGTGAAAAAAACACAACAAAAAAAAATGAGAAATTGAGTAAATTAATAAATAAAAAAAATACTTAACTGAAAACTAGTCACAATAATAAATTAAGGGGACAAAAGTAAGCCTAAAAAAGAAGAAGCAGCAAACAGGTAACGCAATGTAAATAGCCACTTAAAATTGATTAAAAACATGCCAAGTTGGGGGCCCATCTGGTAACTGACACTCACGACAATATCATTAAACTTTAATTGATATCGACAAGTGGCACAAAGGGATGCACAACCAACCAACAACAACAATAACAACAACAGGAACAATGAGTATAAAAATGTGATTGTGGAGACAGCGAAATGCGGAAACAGGAGAACAAAACTCTGTCTGAATCCGAGTCTGAATCCGAGTCTGAATCTGCGTCCGAGTCGAGACTTTTGTGTCATTTGTGAGAGAGGGGCATTTGGTCAATTAAGGGCCACCAGCCCAAAATGTGATCGTTAACTGAACTGTAATAATGATGAGCATCGTATTGAGCATCATTATGATGTTGCAGAACAGAGCCAAGGATCCACTCAGCTGAAACTGTAAAAATACAATCTGAAGGTCGCCGCGAACGACCTTGCTTGCGGTCGGCGCAGATTTGGCGTCTGCGTGTCGTCATTTGGTTTTTATTGCAACGGAATGGGGAATGGGGCATTGGGGATTGGGAATTGGTTATTGCTAAAAAAAAACAAAAGTTTCCACCACTGATTGCATGCGCTAAGCAAAACGCTGGGCTATTTATAAATAAGTATAGTCCAGTTGGAGCTGAAGAGCAGCTTTGGTATGTCATCTTATCGCTGGCCAGCAATCTGAGGCACCCAATGCCCCAGCAATATCACTCAGTGTGGCTTAGTGTGTGTGTGTGTAAAATACTGCTGGGCCCATAAACTTGGCCAAAAGAGAATGTGCCGCATTCAGCTCTTAATGCGAAAACGAAGGCAGAACTCAGAGGAGTTAAAATGATGTTGCTGATGCTGTGGCAGATGCTGTTGCAGTTACTGTTGCCGTTGTAGTTGACGTTGCCGTGCCCTCTGCGGTCAGCTGCCTGATGGACATCTAGAAAGGAACTGGTTTTGGTTATATACCGTTGCAGCTACACATGCAGAAATAATTGCTGCTTTTCCTATCAAGCTTACATTTTCTAGAATATAATTTTATTATCATAATTATTTGTAATTTCAAAATTATGGACATATTAAATGGAACTGGTTATATTAATATTCTGTTGCAGCTACACATGCAGAAATAATTGTAGAGTTCCTTAATTAAATCAAGTATGAAAAGTGTAGCAGCGAATAATTCTATTTTTTATTTTTTTTATATACTTTGATTTATTAGAATTAGTTAAAACAAAACTTCTCCTTTTAGGCAGAATAATTTGTATAATTAGAAATGACAGTTTAAAATCATTCAATTATTCAGACAGCATTAAATTAATTTTATAGCTAGATTCATATAGGATTACTGAAATATATTTGAAATTAAAATAAACGAAATTGTTTGACTTTTGAATAAAGTTTGATAATAGCCTTTTGTGCAAAGTCATTTAAAAAGTAGTGAAAATATTATCTTATTAAAATTTTCAGCTTATTTAAAAAAAAAAAAAAAAAAATACCAAATGGTTGTACATTTAAAATATATTAATATCAATCTCTTAAAAGTAAATAAGTTGACTTATATTAAAATAGTAACATTATTTTTACAGGACAAATAGTTTTATGGCTTAATATTTTATTTGATTCAATAAATTTATGTGACGTAAAGAGAAATCACAAATGATTAAAATTTGCAGAAAAATCTAAAGAAATTCCTTAGCTGCCAAACTCGCTGCTATTCTCCCTGTGCATAATTTGAAAAGTGGCAATTACTGCCCCTGTTGCCCTCCCACTTCGGCCGCTCTTTGGCAGGCAAAACGGTTCTCGGCTATACAAAAAAAATTTACAGAACAGCGCCTTCGAGGTGTCTGTGGCATGATGAACGTTGAGCGAACACGTTCGCCTCGGGTCGGGGATATATATATATATATATATAGTATAGTGTATAGTATATTATACTACTATCTTGTATTTCTGTCTAGTGGAGATCTGTGAGTTGGGGCGTGCGGCAGTGCGTGTTGACCATAAATTTGAAAACAACACGATTGTTTTGTGGTTGCCACAAGTTGACAGGTTGAACGACGCCCGCACGTCCTTTTTAGTCTCTTTTTAATGTGGTGGGCGTGGCGCGTGGATTGCCATTCTGACAGCTTTTCCTTGGCTTTATTAAACCCAGTCCAGCTTCAGCTGGAGTTTCAGCTGCATCTTCAACTTCACCTGCATTTTTGCCTTGAGTTATTCTCCACAATGTTGCATTTGTAATTTGTTCCTTTTACAAGTGTCCTGATTGCCTCTGAGTTTCTTAACTACATATTTATTCATTATTCATCATTTATGAGCACTTTTATTCAATGCACCAGTCTTTTTGCATGATCGATCGTGCAGCGAATATTAATGACATGACATTATAATTGACCGATTTGTCATTATAATTAGTGAACATGCACTGCAGGCGTGGAACCGTTCTTTATTCTAGCCAACCATAGCCATAAAGCGGTTCCAATAATTTATGGACATGCCCGGCGACTATTTATAGAAAGGATGATGCGATGATGCATTCATGCTGATGGGATAAAATATTAATATTTCCAATAATGTTGTTAATAAAATTGTTTTCAAAATACTGCAACATTGTAATAGCCCATATTTTGTATAAAGTGTGGACTTTAAATTAAATGATATGAAAATAATAATAGTAATAAGCTAATATTATTTTGGGACAGTCTCAACTTTAAACCTAGATCAATGACCTAATCTTAATACACTCATTAAACTTGTAAGAGGCATCATTGATGAGTAATAAAATAATAATGACTTTGATAAGTGATTCTCTTCTAAAAGCCATTTTCAAACTTTATTTAAAAGTCAGGCGATTAAGTTATATCTATAAGATATATTTCAGTAATCCTCAAGAAATCTCGACACATCATTTTGTTTAATACTAAATATTACCATTATTTAAATTATGTACATTTTATCACAACGTCTAAGGAAACTGAAAAGTTTTTGGTTCCGACTTAACAAGTAAATTTACCGCCATCTATTGTTAGTTAGCGAAACCGTTCAGCTATTAATTTTGTACCCGAAAGTATGCAATACTTTTTAATTATATATTGCGCACTTCAGTCAATGGCTGTCAAACTTGCATTTTTGTTAGTGAGAACCGTCAACATTTTGGAAACTGTCCTTAATTTATTGTCTGCATTTTTTAATTTTCGCTTATTATTTTTATTTATTGAAGAAGAAATAACTAGCTATAAACTTATATATTATGAGCTAATCAGATGCGACGTTAATTATATAAAGATATAAATTGAAAATAAAAATATCTTGATAATAGCAAATAAACTTATGATTAAAAATATTTAATATAAAATTAAGCGATGTCAATATTAAACAGTCAATTTAATTATAAATTGTATATAACTTATCTTTATTGTGTTGGCAAATGGTTAACAATATTCGTAAATTTTATTAGTATTTTTTAATAAAATAATTTATGTGTCAAAATTAAATTTATTTTATTATTGAAATAGATGCATATATAAAGAGAAAGGGAGAGACTGAGAGAAAGAGAGATAAACAAGAGTGCTTATTTAACCTTCTGCATGCCCATAGCATTTTTCTTACGCCTATATTTTATGAAAATATATTCTGAAAATACCCTCCTCCATTATTGATATTTATAGTTAATTTTAACAAAAATTGAGAGACTCGACGGCACCAGTTAATCCCCGTAAAATCTACAATCGCATTAGCTGCTCTCCATTCTTCACATTCCGAGGAAGAAATCGAACCGGAAATGCCAACTAAAATAACCAAAAGTCATGAATCAAGCAAAAAGTTAATTCAAGAAAAAATATCTCAAGTCGCAACACGGGACACAAAAAAATAAATACCACAAAAATAATGCAAATCATTGCACTCAAATTTATATGGAGCACAACTAATTGTGGGCAGAGCGAGAAGGAGGGAGAGAGAGAGAGAGAAGAGAGAGGGTGAGCAATTAGCAGGAAATTTATTTAAGACTCAACACTTTACTAATCTGCAAGTGTCAAGCGGTGGAAGCCTGCCGCCAGGAGACAATCATAATGCTGGCAAAAGGAGTTGACGCAGGCAGACAAACAGACTGACAGACGACCAGGGACAGGGCGAGGGATGGTTGAAGTGTGCGTTCCAAGTAACAAAAAAAAAAAAAAATAAAATAAAAGAAGCAAAGCGAAGCGCAGTCCGCAGCAGCACCAGCATAGAGAATTCACTTGAACTGCCGCAAAGGGGTTGACTCAGACAGGGGAGAGTAATGATTATGATTATGCTGATGATGATGATGATGATGATGACAACAGGTCCTTGGCTCTCAACAATGTGTGTGTGTGTGTATTTCTTTTGTGTGTGCTACCTTTTTTCGCATAATGAAATATAAGTACCCCCAAAAGACGTTTGATATCAAAGGACATTCGATCGGGCATGCAACATGCGCGCATTGTCAGACATCATTCTACATTCAACATTCTGCATCTTCTCCTTATTGTTGTTGTCATTTTGTGTTAAGCGTTTTTCTCTCGCATTTATGCCAAAGATTACATGTTGATCTCGCATATCTTTCATCTTGACGCTAAATTAGAGCCGAGTCCTTCCCACGTCGCTGTCATTCGATACTCCGACCAAACTGAGAATTGTACAAATTTCAAATCAAAATGCCGTCAGTCAGTCAGAACAGAAAACTGAAAAGCAGTTGAGGAACAAAAGTCATGACGATGCATTAATTAAACTCAACTAAAAACTAGACAAATAAATTATTAATTCATTCATTCATAGATTGTTGGCCATGAATAGATCTTAACTCAAATATAGATAAGGCTGTTGACAAGTTTTTCTCTGCTTCTTTGGTAGTCCTAGCAAATTGTGATCTATTGTGCCCACGCCTGATGTTAAATTTTTGATAAGCCATGCCCAGAATTCCATCCATTCATCGACATCAGGCAGTTAGCGCTCCTGATGAGGGTCTCAACTCCATCATAATTGAAACTAAAAACAACAGAAGACAACAGAACTTTTTTTCTTAGCCATGCCAAAGTTTTAATGCCCTTACAATTGGGAGTAATTTAAATTAATTTAAATTAATGTTTTTAATGCCATTTCATTTTAAATTTAATAAGTCTACAGACTTATAATTTTGAGAGAAAAATTATAACAGATATTTGAATCAAACTATGTAGAATTATTGACTTTTGGTTAAGTTACATATTTCTTTAGCCAAATAAGTCTTACATGCAATAAATCATCTTCTAATAGATAATTCTTATGTCAGTTATATAATATAATATGAAATATGTACTACCTGCAACAAAGTAAAGTATATTGTTGTTATTATTATTATTATTATTATTATTATTATTATTATTATTATTATTATTATTATTATTATTATTATAATTATCATCGGTATTATCATTATTATTATTGCTATAGTATTTAAGGACAACATTTTAACTGAGAGTACTTACAATTGAAAGTAAATGTATTGCCCTTTTATATATTATTCCGTATTTACAACCTTCACAACAAAATGTCCATACTCTCTTTCAAGGGTATAGAAAACATATTGCGCATGCAGTCTCCGATTCCAACTATTATTCCAGATTCGATCGCAGCTCCCTAGAAATTGAAATCGAAGCGAAAACCCTTCTTTTTTTTTTTGGCAACCTGTATGTTCAACCAATTTTATTCTTCTTCTTTCATATTTTTACGCTGAAAAGAACATTTCGTGGAAGTTAATTCTTATATACAATATTTTTGCTATTTATTCAAAAAACTCAAACTAGACCTCAACGTAGTCTTATTGTTTGATATCAGGGAAAATCTCCCGCATGATTAAACCACTTGTCTTTCAACCCCATTCGAGTTCGATTTAATATCCCCTTTGCCCTTTTTTTTTTCGAGTGTGGAATCAATTGTTATATTGAGTTAGCAGTTAGCAGTTGGCAGTTTGAGATTAGCGCATCAGGTGCCGTAACTTTATTGTCTAGGATAAAGTGCCTTGAATTGCTTCTCGTTTCATGTATTCAATTTCAATCAGCCATGTATCCTTGAGTGGAAGCTTAGATTGGCCTTTGCCATTGGCATTGGCCTTCCCACGGCCACATTTATGTTTCTCATGATGCTGTGTATCAAAAGAGATCTAAGGGTTTGTAAGGTTAATGATCTAACTCAAAATTGGGTGCGTTGAACTCAACTTGCTGCAAGTTGCTCAATTATTACAATTTTTGTTGGAGAATGTTGGCCATAAAGCCATATTGTATTATTATTGTATTAGTTAAAATGTTGTATTTATCACAGTAAAAAATAAATGATGAAAAATAATTATACTAAAGGCTTGTAAATTTAATTTAATTTACAATAGCTTTACTTAAAGATTCATGAACTATAGGAATGGATTTTCAGCATAAATTACTTAGTTAAATTAAAAGTACAAAATAAGTTAGTAACGATAAATCTAATATTAATTTGGCAATCCACTTTATTTTAGGGATAATTCAGTTATATTTAACAATTTTTTTTATGCTAGTGGAAAGTTCAATGCCATGTAAAAATAAAGATGAATGTTAATTTTAATATGCTAATAAAATTATCTAAATAAATCAAGTTTATTGAACAAGAGCTAAGATTACTATAATCGATAGATCTTTTTATTTTGATAAAGCAGCTAATAAAATAAAGATGAATTTATTATCGATCAAATTTCCTTAAATAAATCAAACTTACAGAACAACAGCTAAGATTACCATAATCGACCGATTATTTAAGATGTGTCTTTTTCAAAGATTTCGTTTTAGCTTTTGTGTATTCAAATAACAATGAAAGATGTCGATTTCCTGCTTAAGCAACAATTGTTTGTTATGCTAATCAAATCAAAGAAAGTTACCGCTTATAATTCCAACTATCTGAGGATCTTCAGAACTACCATAAAAACCAAACACAAACAACTATTTGCGACACTTTTCGAAAGAATACTAAAATTAGTAGATGTCTATCGATGACGGAGCAAGTGAAAACACAAACACATTTGGCTAAAAATGTTGGCAGGAAATGTGCAAAATGTGTAAAATGTGTAAAATGTGTCGTTAATCGTTGGATGAAATCGGAAACTGCTTCTTGAACTGCGGAGCAGGCGTGAGAAATGCAACGCAATGGAAACTGCTTCCATCGATTATCGTAGGTTGAAAATCAAAACTAATCTCTGGATGACATAATCTTTTTGGGCTTAGCACATGCAAACGACTTAGCCAGGACGAGCACAGGACATCCTACTTACGAAGAGTAAAAATATAAAAACAAAAACAAAAACAGAAAAAAAAGGAAAAACACATTCAAAACACATTCTAAAAAAGGCAAACAAAAAGTCCTTAAGTTATGTTGTGCGTCATTTTTTGTTTTTGGCTGGCAAATGGATGGTAAACAAAAGGAGCTGCAGAGAGACCACTAAGCGAGAGCACAATAGGGACTACTGGCACTTATGCAAACCTCCAAGAACCAAGAAGACCAAAAGCAGTAGCAGTAGCAGAACCAGAACCAGGACACAACAATCAACAATTGAAATGGAAGCAGCGACTTCATCACTTGTTTCCTCTGCTCCTGTTGCATAAATTGCGAGCATTCAAATGCCAAATGAAAAAGGAGACGCTTGAATATCAGGTTAACCAAGAGCTGAGATGATGATGCTCCCTATATATATGATCTTGGAGGTGTGTCCCATTGTTTCCTCACGCTTCCTCTCTCACAGCAGCCACATGAAACTCAACTCAACTCAGCGGATGCCTTTGCTCGACATATTAATATATATATATATATATATTTAGTTTTTTTTTTTTTTTTGCACGTGCATCTCTGGGAACGTCGTCCCGTCTGTCCCTGTTTGTCAAACCCGACAAAAGTTGCTCAACTTTCGGCTCCTACTTTACGCAATTTTGGGTTCGACATTTGAGCACTTTAATTTCATGTTTTCATTTATTGTTCAGCTGATTTCACCAGATCAGATTGCTTATCTTACATTTATCTTCGCCCTATTTCCTCGCCGCCCTGATTCAATTTATTGCGCTTTTGCTGTACCTTTTTAGACCTCTAATAGTTTACTTCCTGGGTTCCAGCCAGCCAAAAAAAAGGAGCTCAGCTCCTTGGCCATTTTGACGTGATTTCTGAGTCGCTTCCTGTTGATGTCGCTTTGGCTTTTGTCTTCCCTTCCTTTTTTTTTTTTTGGCGGGGACTTGTCTGTTTTTGTCCTCCTTTTATTGACATGCTTTTTGCTTTTATGAACTTTGCTGTATTTGTTGTTCGAGTTGCATTAATTTATATTTTGCGTTCTCGAGCGGAAGTTGCTCGAAACGGTTTTTCATTTCCGCACATTGGATGCATATTTCACAAGAACTTAATTTACATAATATGAGCGCCAAAATTATATAAATTTAATGACGAATTGTGTTCATTCAATAAAGAATTCTTTGCGCGCCAGAAATGAATACAAAATGCATTGCAGCCAGTGACAGTTTGCGAATAAAGGAATAAGAAAAATATCGAATTTTGTAATAGGGAATTTTTAAAATGAGCAATGTATCTGATTTCTTATTACTATGAATTGTATTGACAATATATAAAATTAATTTTAAGTGTTTACAAATCAAAGCATATTAGATGTTACTTATTTTATTTTATAGCGTTCTATGTTTTCGAATTTTTTTAAAATCTTTTTAAATGTTTTTTTTTTACCAAAAACATTACACATTTTTTTTTTATATATTTATGTATATCTGACAGGCTCATGAGTTAAAGCAAATTTAAAATCATCAATATTCAATATTTTAAAATTAATGTAAATCATTGTTTTACATATACATTTATCTAAGACTCTGGAATAAGTCACTTTCAATTTTCAATAAAACAATACCTACAAAAGTTTTAATTTAAATTTTAATTCAAAATAAATTAAATTTTATTCTTTAAGTCTACAAATGTGCGAAAAGGGATTAGGATATATTTATTTATTTGTTTCACAGATATTCGTATAAACTTTTGGTAAGCCCCTTAATAGCTTCTCTTAGCTCCTTAAATAAATGACTAAGATGACATTCAGCAAAAAAAAAAAACCACAACAAAATAATTGCAATTTATATTTCTTATCTTTAATGCAAAGTGAATGTTTCAATTTTCAACTTTTACATACAAGGATTGGAATTTCTGTCTTTTATCTTTGATGTAAAGTGCAAATAAATATTAAAAATATATATTTATTTGAGAGTGCGTTATGACAACAAACCTAAAAACAGTGATCTACTTGAATACACTGCAAGCAAATAGGAGCACAATGATTCTGGCTGAGCCATAAACCGAATACAAAACGTTCACCAAATGTCATTTCGGGACTTTCCCATCAAAAGTCTGGCGCGATTCATAATGATGGTTGAGGGTGATAGACATTGGTGAGGGTGAAGGGTGAGAGGTGTTGGGTGATGGATGAGGGAACAGCCGGTGACCCTTTTAACGCTTCTCAATGAATGTTCGCAACTTTTTGGTCATAAAATACAAAAAAAAAAATTATATATTTAAATGAAGGAAATTTCCCAAAATGTTTTTAACCCTTTTCTCTTCAGCCGAAGTATCATTAGGAATGTGGCGTCGTCAGACGCCTGACAACAATGTCATATATATATATATATGAATATGGCCATATAGTGGCACCGATTTATTGCCCTGTTTTATGAGCTTTAACCCTTTCGCTGGCGATTCATAAAAATGCAGCGAAAGTGCCAATGAGCATCATAAAAATTGATATTCGCTACCTGCACTTTCATTCTTTCTTCGAAGACAAAAAAGGTGCTAACTACAATTTCTCAATATCAATGTGATAATTAGTCTCAGGCGACTGTGCTTGCCCTGTACCCCTCTCCTTTACCTAAGGCCTCAGTTGTGACACTCGCTCAATCCTTTTGCTTTCCTCCGCCGCCCGCCAACCTGCAGCCAAACCTTACAACAATTTTTCTAAAAAGTCAGATGCTTTTGCGCGATTTTCCCGAACTCAGTTCGATTCACCATTTTCAACTCTGACCTTGAATGGGAAGTGTACGGGTTTACCTGGTAATTTACCTGTCGCCTGTTTAAAGTCTTGTGGTGGATTTAGCGCTAATCCGCGGGATTAGGCGCTCGACCGGCGTTACCATTTTTCATTAAGTAATGGAGCTATACTTAACTTGAATGAAAGTCGCAAACGGAATTTTTTCCTGCACTCTTCTTTTTAGGACATTTTTATGACTTCATTTTCTGACCAATTAAAGTCTTCATTTATTGGAAGTAAGATATAAAATCTAATAAATCAACTACTGTTTAAATGAAATATGTAGTCTTTGTGACCGTAACTTAGTTTTTCAAAGGAACCTTTAAGTTTTTGTCGTTACCAATAATTTTGAATCTGCCTTAGATTAAATGTTTAACAATGCAAAGTCTTAACTCAATAGAAAAACTGAAAGTCTGTGATTATAAAGTCTGAGTAGAAGTATTTACAGAACTGTTTTCGTTTTAAAGAAACAGTTGAAAAAGATTTGCACTAAATACAAAAAAAGAAAGATCTAAAATTTTTATACTTATAGAATTTTTTTTATATATAAAGTATACCATTATATATCATTGACAAATCTTTAACAAAAAAAATAAAGAGTTAAAAAATAAAAAACTAAATAATATAAACTACACAACTCTGGCTATATTATTTTTTTACCTAAAGATTTGTGATCTCTACTAGATTTTTAAAGTATTTTAATTAAAATTTAATTTAAATCTTTTTAATGTAATGTTTAAATAATCTTCTTATCCAAGATGGGTTCATACTTTATCTAAAATATAAATTAGTTTTAATATCTTTTGATTAAAATTTACTTTACATTTATGATAGACTTTTGGTACAACAGAAGAGTATTGAATGATGTGGGAACATGTTGCAATCAAGAGCAGCTGACAGTTGCATGCAGCAGCATCAATTCAATCAACGAGTGTGGAAATTATTCATGAGTTCCCACGATAAAGAACACGCTAGTTGCCACAGTCACATCAGATCATTCCAACTGACCGATGGTTAGTACAAAAAAATTGAAATGTCATCGTCATCTGGTTTAGTAGAGCATCATAATCAACAAGGTGAACCACTCCCTTGCCGTAGGCTAATGATCTGCAACATTATAGGAAAAGATGGGAATATATGGGAATATATAGGAATATTCATGAATAACATCACACATCACGCAAGCAAATTCCCATGCTGCACACCTGAGTGTGACTGACTGGGAGCGGGGGTGGCAGCGGGTAGAGAAGGGGAGGTGGGGGGTGTACAATGTACAATCTAACAAGCCAAGCAGACAACTGGCCAAAACTACCCTCAGCATCAGAGGGGTTGGCATTCTAATTAGACCCTTTTCCGATGTTGCTTCTGTTGCTGCTATCATCGCTGAGCATTTTATTGATCAAGTTACGCATCCGAAATATGAATCGAGAATATATATATATACATATAATTGCTCATTTTAAGTGACTGTCTATCAACTCATTTACATTTTTATTTCTCGACTGTTTCTGTTTCCCACAGCAGCAGCAGAGGAGAAGGAGGAGGAGGAGGAGGATTGAGCGACGGCAGTTTTGCAGTTTGCAAATCGCAGCAGGATTGAAGGATCTTGCTTAACATTATTAAGTAGAATATTATTTTTCGTTAGAATTTTGTAAATCTCTTTTGTTGCGTTTGTGCCTCTGCGGAAAGCTTGCTTTAAATGATTTGCCCTTGGATGATCTTGGGACCTGGTCTAATCTGCTTGAGCGGCACACGATTAGGCTCCTGCCTTAGTTAAGCGTGTGCAGCGATTAAAATTGAATGCCACTTGAATTTAATTTGAGCTGTGCCCGGCAAAAAGGCATGCGCTAAGCTGGCTTAGCCAGGGTTGGACGAGGGTTGGCCGCGGTTGCAAGGAGGTAGCGGGTGTTGCAGTTACCACAAAGTGCTTTTGATATTGTTCTTCAATCAATCGCAACGCGTCTCCAAGCACAATTACATCATAAAAGTCCATTTGCCACCAGCAAGAGTTGAATATGAATGAATGGAAAAAAAACACACACACAATTGCCATAAAAGCAACCCTGGCTGAGGCAAGAACCACCCTTGGCTGGGAGAGACAAAGGATAGCTCAGAAATGTAGCCACAGGTACTTCACACAAATCACAAAGCGCCATAAATGCAACCAGCCAACTGTCAGGAGTACTCTCACTCTCTCTCTCTCTCAGTCTCTCTCTCGGAGAGCGCAGGTAGTCGCTCTTTCAGCGGAAAAAGACCATAAAAGAGCCAAAAGTTGAGAATGACGGCTGCTCAATGAATTTTCGCAATGGCAGCCGCTGCCTGCAGGATCAGGAGAACAAGCAGAAAAAAATCGCTGCCAGCATTAGACACTCTCTGTGTGTGTGTGTGTGTGTGTGTGTGTGTGTGTGCGAGTGAGTGAGCAATAGCTGTGCAACCCCGTCTGTGGCAACAACGAACCAATAAACGCGCCCGGCTCATCGTCTACCTAGGGGTGATCGACTGTTCGCTCGACTCAATGGAACTCAACGGAAGGACTATTAAAACAGGAGCTGGGTGGTGTGCAGACAACACAATCATCCGTGATCTCAACGAGTCCACTTCGCTCGTCTTCGTCCTCGTCCTCGACAACGACAACGAAGTCGTTTAGTGCTCTAAACTAAGATAAAAATTAAATATATCAAAAACTGAAAAAAGAAAGCAAAATTTTTGACAAGTGCAAAGCAAAAGTGATTTTTGTGTGTGTATCTCCAAATTGTGCCTATTAAATCGCCAAAATTACGCCACACATCGGTATGCAATCGTCGGAGGGTTCGCCAGATATGATGGATCAAAAATATAACAGCGTCCGTTTATCGCCAGCGGCATCAAGTAAGTATTTCAATTTAAATCGGAATTTAAGAAATTAAAATAAAATTACAAAAATATAAATCATATCAGTCTTGGCAAGCTTAACAAGTCAATGCTTAATTTATTTCTGAAATAAATACGATTTCTCAATTGACAAGAAAAACGAACTTAATCATTTTAATCATTTGTCAAATTGTATTTTTCATCAAGTCAAATATTATTTTATTTGTGTATGAAATATGATTTCTCAAAGTATGTTAAAAAAATTACTTAAAAATCTTCCACAATTAACAAGAAAAACTAACGAAATTAATTATTATTTTATTTGCTATTAAGAATTAAATTTAAATTCTATCTGAATTCCACGACAAAAACTAATAATATATTTTTTACTTGCTGTGCTTCCAGGTCGTATACTGTACCATGTGCCGTGCAAGGTGTGCCGGGATCACAGTTCCGGCAAACATTACGGTATTTATGCCTGCGATGGCTGTGCGGGTTTCTTCAAGCGCAGCATTCGCCGGTCTCGCCAGTATGTGTGCAAATCCCAGAAACAGGGACTTTGCGTCGTGGACAAAACCCATCGGAATCAGTGTCGAGCGTGTCGATTGCGCAAGTGCTTTGAGGTGGGCATGAACAAGGATGCAGTGCAGCATGAGCGTGGACCACGCAATTCGACGCTGCGCCGACACATGGCCATGTACAAGGATGCCATGCTGGGCGCTGAGATGCCACAGATTCCGCCAGAGATTCTAATGAGTACGGCAGCATTGAATGGCTTTCCCGGCCTGCCAATGCCCATTCCCGGTCACCAGCGTGGTCCTCATCATCCGCATCTTGCCGGCTTTCCGGGAGCGCCGTCTGGTGCTGCCGTCCTCGATTTGTCTGTGCCACGTGTGCCCCATCATCCGGTGCATCAGGGTCATCACGGCTTCTTCTCGCCCAGCGCCGCCTACATGAACGCCCTGGCCACTCGTGCCCTGCCCCCCACACCACCGCTAATGGCTGCTGAGCACATCAAGGAGACGGCAGCGGAGCATCTGTTCAAGAACGTCAATTGGATTAAGAGTGTGCGTGCCTTCACCGAGTTGCCCATGCCCGATCAACTGCTGCTGTTGGAGGAGTCCTGGAAGGAGTTCTTCATCCTGGCCATGTCCCAGTATCTAATGCCCATGAACTTTTCCCAGCTGCTCTTCGTCTACGAGGCGGAGAATGCCAATCGTGAGATTGTTGCCCTTGTCAGCCGCGAGGTGCACGCCTTCCAAGATGTCCTCAATCAATTGTGCCATCTCAATATTGACTCCACGGAATACGAATGCTTGCGTGCCATTTCACTCTTCCGCAAATCCCCACCAGCGGCCAGTTCCACTGAGGATCTAGCAAATAGCTCCATTCTGACCGGCAGTGGCAGCCCGAACTCGAGTGCCTCGGCGGAGTCAAGGGGTCTGCTGGAGTCCAGCAAGGTGGCCGCCATGCACAATGATGCGCGGAATGCGTTGCACAATTACATTTCGAGGACACATCCAAATCAACCGTTGCGTTTCCAAACGCTGCTCGGCGTCGTCTCGCTGATGCACAAAGTGTCCAGCTTCACCATCGAGGAGCTCTTCTTTCGCAAGACCATCGGCGACATAACCATTGTCCGTCTCATCTCCGACATGTACAGTCAGCGTAAGATTTGAGGAAAAAAATATAAATCGATTTGCCGTCGGCGAAAATATTTTGAGTTGTGCACTTGAAGTGCCTTCGTAGTGCTGGGAACTGTGATATCATCTGGAATTGGAGAGTCACATATTGGACAATATATACAACAGTGAAAGCTTACAAGCCACAAATCTCTCGGAGTTGAGCCTTACATATATATATATATATATATATATATATATAAATATATATCTATCCACTACGTGATTCAAATTGCATTCGAAAAAGAAAAGTTGCAAGTTTTTCTTTGTTGCCTAGCTCATAAATGAACTAGTTCTAAGTTTCGCATATCATATATGTTTAATGAAATTAGCATAAAAACCTCTTACAATAAACACACTTAAATAAAATTATAGCTAAAGCTTAACAAAACAAAACTATCGGCATTATTTATTATTTTGGAAGATCGAGTTTTGGGTTAATTTAATTCAAACAATTGTACAAATTGTTCAAACATATTTTCGATATTTGCCTTATTTTATTTATATGTTAGCAAAAGGTTTGTAAACTGAATTTTGTCTGAAGTTGAAGGGGATATAAAAAATGTTTATATTGTTGGGATACGTTTATATATATAGCCTCTGCTGACTAGGCTAAATCCCATCGAAAAAATTTATATCTATGTATTTTGAGAGTGCCTCATTTTTGAAGGTAAGTTAAAAAATAAATGCGTCTTTCTGAAGAGCATATTTTATACTAAAATATTTGTAATTAAATTAAATTTGGTTTTTTTTTTATTTGCTTTAAAAAATGTTTCAGTGTTACATACTTTTTATATTGTACCTTTGGCTAGATATCAAATCTATCCTTCAACTAGGATTTTTCGACTGTTCTCTGAATCCAAACGTCTACTAATTGCGATTGTTTAAAATAAATAATATTTAGCATTTTTTTGCCGGACTATATAACTATCGATGATTTATTTATATTATTTATTTTTATAGTCAATAACTCCATTCTTTTTATTTGATTATTACAAAAGGTCATTTTTAGTTTTTGCTCTTGTGATGTGCATAAAATCAGTTCATATCCAAAAATGATATTCAAGATTAAATTTTAGTAAGTTATGCATCATTTTTCTGATCAAGTAAAAAAACTACTGCTTATATAATTATTTACAAAGATTTGTTGAGATTATGTTTGACCTTCAAATATTCCAAATTATTAAATAAATATAGTTTGTCGATTGTTTGATAATTACAAAAAACAGGTTTGTAATTATTTTGGCTCTCTCTTTTTAAAAATATTTAATAATAATCAGATATGTTGTAATAAAAGTCAAATTTAATAATCAAAATTATATATTTCAAATAAAAAATAATTTAACCTTTGGAGCTATCCAGCATATCTGAGGAACAATTGCATTGGACGCCCAGCTAGTCCAAAAAGGCATTAAGTAAATCCTTCGAACAAAAGAATCTAATGCATTTGGCATTGAAATCAAACAAATTAGAATTAGCATAGTATTTCCACCTCAGCAAACCAAAGTCGGGATTAATTTGAAATGGCAGTTGTCCGACTGGGAATTGGGTACAAAATGGCGTCGGCTATAGAAGATTCCGGATGCAGTTGACTCAGAGTCGCCCTTTCACAACAGAATTCAAAAAGTTAAAAAGCAAAAATTCACTTTTAGATGACTTTGACGAGCGCCGTTGAATCGTTGAATCCTTTTGGAGTAGCAACTGGGTACTGTGTCCTGCTCCCTGACTGACAATAACAATTGAATCCTTTCACAATAGCAAATGGAAGTTGTAGTTGTAGTCGTAGTATCCTTTTGGCAAGGCTGAACAAACAAGGTGAGTTTGAATAAAAACAGTTGCCAATTGTCGGCAAAATTGTTGAAATTACGTTGGCCAAAGTAAATAGAAACGTTGAGTGCACATAGAGACTCATCTACACTCAAAAAAAAAACAACATTGAAAAACTGCCTAAAATAATAATCGCCCTGAAAACTAAAGAAAAAATATATAGGGAAAAGTTTTTATATATTCAAATGATTTGCTTTCACAAAAATGTAGTGTTTTTTTTTTTTTTTTTTACAAATATTTATTTGTATTTATTAAGAAAGTCCTTTCCAAAATCCAGAAATAATTTATATTTGGCTGCTATTTAAAATTAAATGATTAATATTTATATTCTACCGAAAATGTTTCATAATGGGAAATCATAAAATACAAATGTTTAATAATAAACAACAAAAAGAGTTTTTATTCAAATATATTTTAAACATCTATAAAAATTGGCTTATTTAAGTAATAGAATAATTCTTAGAAATATTTTTTCTAAAACGCGCCAAAAGTATGTCGTATTACCAAAATGCAATGTGAAATTTTTTCCGAGTGTATATAGATATACATAGATGTGTATATGTATTTATGCCACTGACACACATCCATGGCCCGGAGCATGGTGCCGAAAACCTACCCTAACCCAGTAGCACCCATTGGGCACAATGCTTGCGGGGATTTGGAATTAAATATGCTTCGTTGCCGCTGCCATTTCGACTTTGGCAAGGTCCAGGAACCAACTCAACTCGACTCGACTCGACTTGGATGCTGCTGCTGCTGTTGTTGTTGTTGTAACTGTTTTTGTTGTTGTTGTTGCTGTTGAATCCGGCACAAATTTTGTTGTCTCTGAGGGCACAAAGCGTTTCGGCTGCTGCTCGCTGGGTTGTTGAGCCCTTTTAAGTCCTAATGGCCCTTTATTATCTGCCTTTAGACTTTTAATAGACTCATAGGCGACGCTGATGCTCTCTCTGTGTGTGTGTGTGTGTGTATGTGTGTGTGTGTGTGTGTCTATGCAATTGTGGTTGTTGTTGGCTTAATCCTCATCATTCTGTCATCAGTGACGTTTTTCTGCACATTGTTGGCTTTGCCATTGTTTGGGTCTTAATTTGTAATTTTCCCTTTTTCGCATTTGCAATAAAAAAAATAAATAAACAGAAAAAAAATAGATTTCTCACTTTTTGATTTGTGGAGCAAGCCCAAAACTGAGCCATGGACTAACAAACTTTTGTGGATCAGGCCAAGGCACTTGAACTGCTTTAAATCAGCTCAAGTCTCAGCTGAAGGTGGGTGTGTGTGTGGGTTGGGTGTGTGTGTTGGTGTTGGGTGGCTGGTTTAAGCCACACACACACTCTTCAGCTCAAGTGGCCGCAAGTTGCACGCTGTTAGCTGGAACTGTGACCAAAAGCTGCCTTGGATTTTCGGTAACACTTTTAATTCATAGATTTTCGTTGATTAAGTAATCCGCGTTCTCAATGAAGGGCGCAGGATGATTAACGCAATTTCAAGCAAGCGGTTGCAGTGGCAGTGGCAGTTGCACATTGTGCTGAGATTTTGGGCAGGTGTGGACAATTTTCCATAGCAGGTTTGCAACATGGCTTAAAGTAGCCGGAGACAGGTCGCAGTTTGTGCATTGTGCTTGGTTAGCGAATTACCTAAATAAAACAAAAAATATGCGTATGCAAATAGATTTTAATGGGGTGGATTACCCTTTTGCTAAATGCCCAAATCCTGACCGGGCGGTCTATTCTGGCACGTACACGTTTGTGGACCACTGCTTCTTGGCCATTGTTTTCAAATATAATGTGGAATGTCTTTAAGCCAAAATATTAAACATCCGTTTGATCCGCAGCAGTAGCAAAAGTAGAAGCCGCAAGCTGCAAATCCGGCTTCCGTTTGCCGCATTGTTGTACCTGAAGTCAGCAAAGGACACACACAGGACAAACAGGACTCTCTCGTCTAACCGAGAAGATCGCCGGAGCGAAAGTCAAAGCGGGGCGAGCGGCGTTGTTTTTGTAAATTGAGTAGCTCGATTTATCGCCAGATCAATTTTCTATATCTGCCGCCACAGATAAGCGACTGCAAAGAGAGAGAGAGAGAGTGACAGAGACAGCAAATGTATATCTGCACTCTTCTGTAAGTATTCTAATTGTTATGTGGCTTACAGGACTAGATAAACTAAGCCTGATGCCTGCTGCCTGCCTTTCTTGGCCAGCTTAACTTACTTTAGTGGGCAAATGGGCAGTTTTTCGCTGGAAAACTCTATTTGCCTGGCACAAATTCTTAAATGCTTTGTTCTTCAGTGCTTAGCTCAATAATTTGACATTTTGCCATATCTAATGATGCTCATTAGGCAAACTAGTTTAATCACTAGCTAATTGTAGTTTTAGTAGTTTTTATATTTTTAAATATTTTTCTTATTCTAAATTGAATTTTGGATTTTTATGATATATATAAAGTAATATATTATTTATATTATTTTATTTCATATTACCCATTGTGCAAATTTGAATTTAATTACAAATATAAATTGTATATTCCCTATTCACATAAAATGAACATAAATAGATTTCTTATATATCTTATTTTATTTCATATTTCCCATTGTAAATTTTAAATTAAATTTTGAATAATATATTCACTATTCGCATACAATTAATATAAATAGATTTATTACATATATTTTATTCCCATTGTAAATTTTAATATAATAATTTCAACAAATATATACTATTAAATATTGGTCTTTATATTTAGCCCATATTAAATAAAAATAAATACATACAAGCTGCTCAAATGGAGAGACATGGCTCTGGATCGGAGATCGAAGATTCCCAGAGGTTAGTTGACAATTAGAATCAGTGAAGCGTCTGCTAATTGAAAGTACTTGTCCCACATTGTCCCATCCTAGCGTCTTAAGTACTTGATGGCCCGAGTCTAAGTCTCTACTTAAATCTTGTTTTTTATTGTTGCAATCTGCGTGCAGAGGGGAGAGGCAGACGAGGGCAACCGATGAGTGGACCTCCTGGAGGTGAGAAAAATATTGAGTTCAGTGAACAATGGCAAATCTGAAGAGAGAGAGAGAGATTTGAAGAGCAACTTGCGTTTAACCTCAAGAAAGTTGCAATTGCCCGCATATTTTTTTTTTATTATATACGAAGATCCTTTGTAGGGGATTCGCTTGAATTTTTGATATATTGACAGGCTAACAAGTGTTATGCGATCAGCGAGGACACAATTTTTTACAGCGGCCTGTCCTGGATTATTACAATCAAAAGCTGGACCACCTGGAAGACCAAGCGTTGTGTGTGTTCTCTGCCCGGGTGTGATAGGGGCAAAGTATGTGGGAAACTTTGGGAAGTTCTTGCTGCAGGAAGCTGTTGCCTTGAGGCACAGCCGATGACGTCGCTGTCTAATTGAATTTGTTGCCTTTCGCATTTGATGTTGTCTTTAGCATAACAAAGCCGAGCAGGCCTCGAGGCAGATAGTTCATTAGGGTTACAAATGAAGGCAACAACAACCAAAAAAAAAATAAAAAAATACTCATCCTCAAAATGGCGTCGCAGCTGCTTAGCATTTCTGATTATAGAGCCAGCTACTTGCAACAAGCTATCATTTGAGGCACACACACACACACACACACACATTTAATTAAGCTGTCACACGAAGCTCATATGAAGCACCCCCGCATTGGGTTGGAAAAGTTTGAAACTTTTGGACTTCCGGTCAATGAAGCAGGTGCAGGTCATCATCGCCATCAGGTGCATGCCGCATCCCTGAATAGAGCCATTATCATGCAACACGCAAGTCCATCCAGCGGATGTCCTGGGAAGTTGACCGACAACGGTAAAAAGTGAAAAGCAGTTGCGTCATCATCAAAAACTCCAAACTTCGCGTTCTACACTCACCAAAAAGAAATTGCTTTGAATTATTGAAATTTGACATAATCAACTAATTTATTACATTTCTAATATTTATAAAGAATATGTGACTAGGCTGATTTATTAAATCTGTACAAAGATCTTATGTCATTAGGTTTTTTTATTGACTACATTCTTAATATAAAATTAGTGTTTCAAAATTTCACATATATTTTAGACTCTCATACAAAAATCTAGCTAATAAATTGATTTAATAAGTTTCTAAATTTTAGAATAAAATGTATAATAAACAAATCATATTTTTAGTATTGTCATAAGCAAATTTATAAAAATTTTGGTTTCTCATATTTCAAAATAATTTCCAACAACAAAATATAAAAAAAAATCATATTTTTAGTATTGTGAGTATTTAGGCAAATTTATAAAAACGTAGTTTTCTTATATTTAAAAAAAAATTCCCAACCAAAATATAAAATATTCGTTTTTAGAACTATGATTTTCTAACTGTAGCTTGCACCACCGCTCACCTTTTGGCCGGGGGGTGGTGGTGTGTGGAAGGAGGAACGTCATCGACAACATCAAGAAGGCCATATGTCAAAATAGCGAGCAACCGTGCCACCCCAGGTCGTAACGGTAATTTGCCTCAAAGAGCACACCAATGCAACCCTGTTGGTGTTGCATTCCACAACAGAGCCAAGTGCATTACAAATATTGCAGGGAGTTACGATTGGGATGGGGCAAAGGGAGTGGGTAACGCTTGCCCCACTTGAGAATGTAACAAATCGACTTTGACAAAAGCGGGCTGGGAAAACCGAGCTTGCCGTGCCCCGTTTGCCACTTCAGTTGGCCAGCCAAAGTGGCCACTTCTCACTCGCACAGAGAAAACCAACTCGAGATGCGAAGAAATACAAAAATTGTGTATTAGTTTTGCATTTGCGCTCCCAGGATATGGAAAGAGCGAGCTAAAACAAAGGGGGTTGCTTATATATATATTATATATGTGTTATTTGGATTATTGGCAAACCCAATTTGGAGAGCTTTTGTTTCGCTGAACGACGCGAGTAAGCCACAAAGGATCAACAAGGCTCGAGAATTATTTTGTAGAGCCAGCAAGCGAGCCACTTGGCAAGAAGCTGCTGTTCAAAAATTAATTTCCAATGCGAGGCAACTTTGTTTCCAACTCTCAAGTGTGGTCACATTGGTAATGCAACCAGCGCGACAAAAAAAATATATATAAAATTTTTGAAGTGCAACAAAGTTGGCAATTCGAATTCGCAATCGTTTCACCTTTGAGCCCACAAAAATGACGCCAGCTGTCAGCTATGCGGCGACAACAAAATCAACTTCAATTTTTATATTTATGTATTACACACACACGCACACACGCAAACACACACACATATACAACACTCTATTTTATATTTAATTTTTTATCGAAGCCATTTTGTCAAATAAAAGGGATTTGTGGCATAATCCGCAAATGGGACTCACAAAACTGTCAGCGAGTCCTGCGGCTTTGGCGATAAACACTACAAATTGCTCGCTGTCTCTTTCTTTCTTCCTCTCTCTCTCTCTCTCTGTCTTTGTGTCTGCCTGTTAAGGAAAGGCGCCTGATTTCTGACATTACAATTGACAAGAGCCGAAACAACAGCTGGTTAACTGACTGCCATTGACAATGACAGAGAATAATAAAAATATATAAAAAATAAAAAAAATAACTAAAGCACACAGATTAGTTAGGGTGAGGGGGTGAAAGGGAGATATATACAGATACAGAGAGAGAGCACAATTTAGGCGCTTACATGGGAACTAATTTCTGAAGTGCTCTCAAACACTTCATAAAGCACTGTGTTTATTTGCATCAGTTTGCGGCAAGCGCGCGACAACCCGCTGCGGGGATTAGCCGCACAGCAAATATGGCGACACTCACCAAAAAGACTACAAAGGAGCAACTATTTTGTGATGCTTGACGAACATCAAATACACTTGCCGAATAAACGCAGAGAGCTGTTAAGCAAATTTATATAAAATATTATTTAGAGAATTATTTTAACGAATTGGCAATTTTATATATTTTTACCTAGATGAAAACGGTTAATGGAAAAAAAATCATCTGATATAAATAACTTTAAATGTGTTTTTTTTTAAATCATTAAAAACATTTATTTCTTTAATAATAAAAATTAAATTGCGAAAATTACCACTTAAGCTCCTCGTCATTTTTTAAAAACTAATTATACATTTTTAAGTTTAATAGTATATAAATAATAGTTTGTATTACTATAATTTGTATAACTATATATATAATTTCATGCATATTTTTTCCACATATCTCATAGATATAAGATTATTTGAGCATTACTTTAATCACAAGTTAATAATAATATATAGCGATTAATATTGTCTAACTGATTTTATGTATGGCTTCATTAAAAGTGGAATTTATTTACCATTTGTTACAGCAATAATATTATGGTAAAAGTAATAATACTAATAATAATAATATAAATATATATATATATATATATATATATATACTTAAATCGAGCATTAGCAAATATAATATGTATATATATAAAAAATTACTTCTTTCATGCGTTACATATTTGAAGACTTCACTAAAGTACCAAATTTGAGAGTATTGCAACTCAAACTGCAGCTGAAACGCGTATCTAACGGATCGCGTTAGGTGGCACTGACTTGGCGTGGCTTGTCAGCTTCATGTGGGCTGTTGTCCTGTTGTCCTTGCAACTGCTGCTGCCTCTGCCGCTGCTGACACACATACATCTATTGCTGTTTTGGGGTGGCAATTAAATGTAAACAAGATGCGCCGGTTGAGGATTTTGTCTATGGGGTTTGGGCTGCGCGTGCTGCGCGCTGAGCTGCTTAAAAAAGTAACTGTGACCCGTCACTGTTTACCATACGGATAACACTTGAGAGCCGTTGACAAAGTTGTCAAAAAAAAAATATATTATATAAGCAGCAGAAATGCGCTGCTTAAAATTAACAAATTGCTACACGCAAAAAAATTGATTGCCAACAAAACAATTGAAAATATTAATTCCATAATTTAGACACATATTTATTCGGTGCAGCATAAATTTTATAAATATTACAAAAGTAGTTTTCCTATTGTCAAATCTTAAGTATACAAAAATTTTAATAATATGAAATAAATTAAATAAATAATCTTATAAATAATATAAAGTAAATATAAAAATGATTTTACAATTTGTGTAAAAATCTTAAGTATAGATAAATGTAAATAATATAAAATAAATAATCTTATAAATAGTATAAAATAAATATAAAGATGATTTTGCAAATAGTTTTATTTGTGAGAATATTAATAAAATAAAAGACTTCAATAACGAACTTTTTTCTTAGCTGAATTTCACTCTAAGCAACTTAGTAAATTTTTGTACTTGAAATAAAAAATATGTAGAAAATTCAGTTTAGTTTTTCTCAGTGCTCTGTAGCGCAGTAAACTGTTGACTAGTCCTAAACTCAAAAAAATATATTGAAAACAAAAAAACTGAAAATGCTTTGTGCGTTGGCTCGTTTAATTTTAATGAGTGGCTGTCTGACTGACTGTCAGACCGTCAGACTGTCAGACTGGTTGCAACGTCTGCCTGGATGAGCTGGCTGCTCGCTGACCCTGCGCAACTGTTACAGCTTTGGACGGGTTTTGTAACCATCTATCTGCATATATATATATATACGCATTTAGGGGTGGCTCTCTAGCGGTACCCCTCTGTGCCTCTGTGTACGCCCCGCGATTTGCCGTCGCGCTATGTAAATTGTCACATTATTGTCATAATTCTTAGGTCTGCGAAAAATTAAAAAAATCATCAACACAAAAATGATTGTGGCATAATTTGTGCTTTTGTTGTGGTTAATTGCCAGTTGGTATATTTATGGGGCGTGAGATTAACGCCATCACAACAATGACACTAACTGTTTCAAAGCACTTGAAATATTTTATAGTAGAAACTAGATCAGCAAAAAATAATTTTTAATAACTGGGAAAAACTAATGCGAGCATTCAGCATTTTAACAATTAAAGTAATAGCTAAGTAAATTAAAATGCTAGTAATAAAATAGGAATAACAATATAAAAACTAAAATATCTTTTATTTTTTTGTATACTTTAGTAGTTTTTGTAGTGCAACTTATTTGATATTATTGATTTTGGGGATACTATTCTCAGACATGTTAATCATTTTGAGCAGCTTATCATTATTTATTTACTTATTTAAAGTGGCAACAATTTTAATTGGCTTCAAATAAAAAATGTGCAATACAATTTTATATTGAAATTAAAAATTAAATTACAGACTATAAAATAAAAAGCAGTCAAACATATTAAATACTACAAAGAACGTAAAATGTTTCACATTTACTACAAAGATTAGGATAGGCCAGAAAAATATCAATTGAACAAAAAATTAATAAATGTTAGTTGGGTAATAAAGTAGGTAAAAAGTTGAGAAGTCAGCTAAAGGGAGAATAAATGAGTTGTAGAGAAAAAAGAGACTTTATAGACAAAACTCTGAGTAAGTAAATATTTACATATCTGATAAATCTATTAATATTGAAATATGAAAAGTAAAGGAGAGAGAGAGAGAGAGAGTTGAGAGAGAGCAGAGAGGGAGAGCACGCAAAAATCTTCAGCTTCTCAAACATTTTTCAGAAATCTCAGCCAATTAACTCGAAGTCGATGAACTGTAAAATCGCGCAATGCAAAAGCCGCTGAGCGAACTGTGCAAATGAAAGTCGTAGAAATCAGCTACCAGCTATCATCCTGGCAAAGGATCTGGGATCACATCTTTATCTTTGGTGTGTGCTCGGCAAGCCGTAATAATTGAAACCAATTAGTTTCGAAAAACCTTTTAATTGTGTGTGTGTGTGTTTTCAGTGGCCGTCGGAGCATGTGTAAATATTTTCATAGCCCGCAGAAAACGAGAAGTACTCAATACAAAGCAGCGAGAAGAATGGAAAATGGAAACAGGCAACATGTGAAAACATGGCAATGACCAAAATAATCCAGCTCATGAAAGAAGAGCACAAAAATTGTGTGCAGTTTCTGTGGAAAAACTATGGAAATACTGAAAGAAAATTGCCAAATAATTGCAGGCGGCTAGAAAAACTGGCCGCTGAAGAATCCAAAGAGAAAAGCGAGGCACAAAGACAAAAAATCAACCACAGCCTTTTGTATTGGCCAAGTAGAAAGGAAAACTGTTGCCAATTGTCGGTGTGCTGTCAAAACTGATGTCGATTGAGCCAAGAGCTCTCTTTGAACTGCAACTGTTGGCCAACATTGCGCAGGCGCAGGAAATATTAACGGCACTTAATGCAGGCAGCAACTATTTTTTTCCCCTCTTCATTGTTATTTTTATTTACTTTTTGATTTTATGTCGGTTGCAGTTAATTGGCCCGTATTTTGTTGGCATTGATTGTCAGTCAGGCTAAGGCTCAATAAACAAATTTAGCGTTTTTCTGTCTGAGCTAAGATTGCGACATTTTCACATGTAATCAGGATGTGATTAGGCCCAAATGAAGTCTTGAAGAAATCTCTAATATAAAGACCTTGTACACGATCCACCTTTGCGCCAAATTCCATTGGCCATAATTTCAATTGGCTACAATTCGACGAAATTTTTGTAGAGAATTCAATTGGATACGGTTTGATTTTGATTTCGAAATCTGTTTTTTTGCTAATGCCACTTTAAATGAAACCAATGAGCAGCTATGCTCCGCATGCTAATTATGATTGGCATATCATTACCGCAAACAGACCGGGCCAACAAAGCTACCGCAACAACAAGTATTTGGCTAATTAAGCAGCCGGCAGTTGAAGTTGCCGCCGGGGCACTAATCACCTGTGAAAAAGGTTGAGGTGCATAGTCAAAACAAGAAAGAGCTACACTCGCAAAAATTAATGAGTTTCGGTACTTAAAATAAGTTCAAGCGCAGCTCAACTATGGACAAGGTCAACAAAAAAACTAGCACAATTAAATTCGTTTTGATTTGAATAAAGTTTTAGTTAACAAAGTTAATTAATTATTTTTATTTTGATTAATTTTATTTATATTATACAACAGATAAAATTTTATACTTGCTAAGATATTTCTGGAATCAAGATCCTAATTAATTGGAATAAAATTGATAACGTTGAGTATTTAATAATTGATATAATCATGATTCCAAAAAAAAACAGGATTAAAAAATATTATTCTTTGAAAAAAATGGTTCATCATTTTTGGAGTTTTACTTTTAAATAAGATAAATAAGTATTGGCCAGGCTCCTGCTTAAAATGTAAGTACTTTTTACTAATATGTAGTATCTAAATTGTACAGTAATACTTAATTAAAGCCTACAATTTTTGCACTTATATAAAGTGTAAAAATTATTGCAATGATTTTTTTTTATATAATATACAAGATTTCTGTGTATTTTCTTAAGAAAATATTATTTATGAGTTAAAGTAAAAATCTAAAAGAAAGCTAGAATTTTTAATACATTTGTACTTAAATTAAGCAAACAACATTTTTCTCTCAGTGTAGTTAAGTGCTGACGAGTGGCCCCACTCGAAATGATCGAAATAAACACTTGAGTTGAGTTAAGGCCCCAAAAAAGGTATCAAATCGATTAAACCTGAGCAATTGGATGATGTTGAATAGTTGTCATGTCCATTCAACGCGGACAATGTTGAGTGGAGCGGAACCAGAACTGGAACTGGAGCTGCAATTGAAATTGGAACTGCCGTCTACTTTTTTTTTTGTCTTTTTGTTCTGCTGACTTGTTTGTCTTTTCTTCGCTTTATGCCCTGTCAAATTCTTGCACTTTGACTGGCCGCAACAGGTCCGGTAAACAACCACACACACAACACACACACACACACATAGCTTGACCAACCCAGCACAATGGTGTACAATTACCAACATTTATTGGCCATTTGTCGCCGCATTTGCTGTTCGCTGTTTACTGTTCAAAGCTGCTGCAATTATTAGTTCACTTGTTGGCCTGTCACAGACTGAGCTGACATTGAAATTGTGATTATATCCAATATGACATGGAAATTATGACAACTTTTTGACATACCCTGTAGCAATAAATTATGCACACTTGCGTATGAAAAGGCGGTAAAAATGTTTGCAATAAAAAAAACAAATAAATAATTGATATCTTGGACACACCTCAGACTTGAACGAACTTTATTTGCTAACTTCTAAAGTTTAGTTCAATCTTGAAAATATTAGATTAAATTTTTTTACGTTATGAGAAAATCCTATTTAATGTATATATAGACAATATATATCTAATAGATTCTGATAACAATAATGTTGTGAAACGCTTATTTTATTTATTTTAAATGAGTTCTTTAATTTAACATAGTTTTGATATTTAAAAACCTACCAATTTAATTTATTTGGAACAAATATTTATGTACAAACTATATTCAACTAATCCCGATTTTGCCAAAGTCATTGAGCTACATTATTTTATATAGATGTTGGTGTTTGCCTTGATGCTTTTTTGAAGGCATATATCTGACAAGAAAAATGACATAATGTATTATTTTTTAACAAAAAAAAAATAGTTAAAGTACAATTCTGTATTAAAAAGAATCACAGTTTATACCCCGATTTTGGTTTGTTTACAAATTTTTTGTTACTATTTAAAGGCGCAATTTAAAATGCTTGAATTTCAAATAAATCATTTTTTGTAGTGGAAAACAGATTTACATATAAAGATCTTATTTATAAATATATATTTTTTTTTAGTCTACTAGCTAAAGGGTATTTTTCAAGCTTTCCCTTGCCTCACAAATTGTTACTTGATATATTTAATCGAATGTTTGTCAAGCGGATTTAATTAATGAGTAAACTGCATACAATTAATGAGTCACTTGGCCAATTGCCAACAGCGTCAATGTAACCAACTTGACTAATCATTTTTGCCACTGTTGACCTTCAGTCAACTTATGCGATGGTTGTTTGATTTTTGGCCAAAAATTAGAAGGAAATAAAACACATGTCATTCAATTATTTTCATAGCTGCCGGTATGCAGAAATATCCAAACCCAAATTGAGCTCAAATCGATAGTTAGTAATTAAATTAAGCGGTTTTAATTTACTAATACTTCAGCGTGTGCTAGTTAAACTTAATCTTCAGCTTAATCAGCACTGAGAATGCGCCAACATTGTTTGGGGTTCAATGGACGTGGCCAGGTTAGTCAAGGTTGTCAGTTTGGACAACTTTCGAAAGGCAATCAAGGCCAAAAGGATCATTTGGCTAGTGGAATGCAGATTTAACTGCACTCTGACGTCAGATAACTTCCAGTTTTTCCGCAACTGGCTGCAAAATGCGGAAGTCTGCAATGCAATGCAAAAAAAAAAAAAAACAGTAATAAAAACCCGCTACGCATGCGCCAGTTAAACCCGTTTTGATTTGTTAGCCCGGCCCAGAGGCACACGCACTTGGCTCGCAACGCAATGCAACACGTTATTGACCTTGATTTTGTAAGTGTGTGTGTGTGTGTGTGTGTGTATAAGCTGGTTGCAGAGGGGCTGCAAACTGGTCCAGTGACACTAAGAGCCCCATAAATACCTGACGCCAATTAAAAATGACAACAAGCCACAAAAACAATTTTTATAGCATTTCAAATGAAATGGAAATCCAATTGCAGAAATAACTGAAAATTGTGGCAGATGCGCCATTTAGTTGGAAACCGGCTCGCTATTAACGCGTAATTATTTATCCTGCTCAAATTACAACAAATTAACGAAATCGAAAACTGTCTGACTTTTGAGGAAATCGCTGGCTGGGTCAGCCTCTTAGCTATCAAATCACCATCTCTACATGTGAATCCTCTGCGAATCCTCTGTGAATCCTCTGTGATTCACTGGGGCTTATCTGTACCTTTTACTTTGTATATAGGTCTGCTTTGGTATCGTATTACTCTGACAGCTCTCAACAAGTTTAGCGAGTTTCAGTTTTGACTTCTGAGCGATCGCTTGGCGTTGATAAGCGTTTTGCATTCAAGCAAATCGAGCTCTCAGCTGAATAGATTGTTAACCTTCTAACGTATGTCCCACATATATATGTATGTGTATGCTTGCATGTGTGTGTGTGTGAGTGTGTGTGAGTGTGCACAATGCGAAAGAGTCGACATCAGCGTTGACTCGCTCGATTTTCCATCAACGCTCGACTGCATCTTAAATTACAAATAATCGCAATTGTCTGCGTTTTTAGCTAGTACACTTGAAGAAAAATGCTGTTTGAAATGCAACCACATTATTGGCACAGACTTTCTAATACTTTATTGTTTACATAATAATGTCAGTTCGTTTGAAATTATTTTTAATTAAGTGATTTTAAAATTGATTGTTCATTTTTCATTTAGTTCGGAAATTCTTTAAGCAATTACATAATACATTTTTTTGTGCTTTAAAAAATATAGTTTTTAAGTTCTTAAATTTAGAATTTAAATTCTGACTAGAATTTTTATGACGGCAGCTTTAATTTGTTTATAGAAAATAAATAAACAGAAATAATTCTTATTTTAAAATATATCATAAAAAAAATTAACTAAAAAGCAAAAGTTAAACATTTTTATCAATTTCTGCTGATGATAAAATATTTTCAGCCAAATACTACGCATAATTTAATTTAATTTTTGTATGTTGTAGTATAAACATGACAATTTCAGCACTCAAAATATAAAATATATATTTGCATCGACTTAACAAAAAATAAATTTAAAAAGTATTGCCAACATTTTTCAAATATTTAATAGAGAATAATCATACTTTAGTTATGCAGCAAAAAACTACTGTTTAATAATTTCAGACTTAACTGGATTTGTGTACTCAATTTTCTTCCTAATATTTATTTTGAGTGTAGACATTGGTTTTGTATTTGGGATTTGTGTGTTCGGGTGGTGGCAGCAGCTGAAATAATTGAGAGACAACGCAAAATAAAGAGAGATGATATGTGCTGCTTTTGTTGTTGTTGTTGTTGTTGCTTTTGTTGTTGTTGCTGTTGTTGTATGTTTTGCATGCAATTTGTACAAAATGGATAGATAGGGCCAGCAGGCAGACTGAAAGGCAGTCGGAAAGAAAGGCTGGCAGTCAGCAACCCCTCAACCTCAACCCTCATTATCATTGTGATTAACTCGCCAGAAGTGAAAGCAACAAAATAAAAGCCTTGCCGCCGTTGCACAATAAAAACAACAAGGCTGCGAATTTTTTCTAAAAATCGAAAATCGTGTGTCCTCTGCCCCTTTGGGTGGCAATATCGTCAACAGCATCGGCAACGAAGCAAACGCCTCGAAATCAAAAAGGCACCTCACCAAAACCTTGATCGAGCAAACAACCCTCCCAATGAAAGGCATATAAATATATATAAATGAATTTTTTTATATACATATATATATTTATATGCTGCACCCTCTAAGCTAATCCAAATGAACAGAAAAAATTGCGTTTCCTTGCCAGTTTCTGGTCTTCATCAACGCCATTTGCTGTTTTTGTTTGTCAACTGATTTAATTTCCTGGCTGTTGCCACTTTCAGGGAGTGCGTTGGCCCGCCTGCTGTGAGAGGGCGTGTACTGTTTTACTGGTCACACTAATGACAATATACCACAACAACAACAATAAAAGCAACAACAACAGTTACAACTATGAAAAGGGCAAAACTGTGGTGTGTAAATTGAAATGTTTCTACTTGAAATTTGTACTCGACCACATGCGGCTGCTTAGTGCCGGCCAAATGATTAAGGCTCATATGCAAAACACACACTCAAACACACACACACTCACACACGCTCTCATTAAAATATGAAAAATACGTTTTTCCGATCTAGTAATTAACACTAAGTACTAAATAAAACACACACTTACACAATACAAACACGTGTCGCCAGCGATAATATGAGAAATAAAAAACACACCTCAAAAGCAGTTCATAAATTATTTAAATCCTGGTGTGGGTGGGCGCTACACAAATGGAAAATGCAACAAAAAAAAAAACAATCAAAAACAACTACAACAACAACAACAACAATTGCTGCCAGCTGTTGGCCACTCAAGCAATGCCTTTTACTGACGGCATTTCAAACAACCAATAAATTATTGAAGCCAAGCGCCAAAGTCAAACAAGTCAAAGACATTGCGTCAATAACAACAACACTAACAGCAACAGCAACAAGAATAACAACAATTGCAACAACAATTACAACAATTGTAAATAGTTTATGAACAATTCAGAACTGTTGCCAACCGCTGTTTGACCACACCACATAAATACAACAAAACTTGCACAAAAGTCCAAGCTCGTGATTTAAATCAGCATTTGCAGCTTTGTTAATGCCTATTTATAATACTTAACAAACCTACAATAACAACAGCAACAGCAACAACAGCAACATTAGCAACAACATTGGCAATAACTGAGCAACACCCGCGCTTTTATTGGTTGTAATGGGCAAATTTCTTAATCTCGATTCGATTCAATCCAAGTATTTATTATTACAACGATTCTGCAATTTTAATACCCTAATAGGAAATCAATATATATAAATCTTAGCTTAAAGTTGCTACAGTAAAATTATTATTTTTATTGTAATAAGTTTCTGTCATAAGAAGGTAAAATATTGTTGCTGGATAAGTACTCAAATTAACTTTTAATTGAGTTAATTATATACATTTCAATATATAAAAAGTGGCAAGAAGTTAGTAATTATAGTCTTTTCATAACATTAATAATATAAAACTGTTAGAAATATTGTAAATAAAATATTTTTGATAAACTTGTAGCCACAAGTTCAAATAATAACAATAAATTTTAATCTTTGCTTAAAGTTGATGTTTAGTTTCATTAAAAAATAAAATCAGCATTTGAGTATGTTAAGACTTGTAATACTTTATTGCCAGTATTTTCTCAATAACATTCTTATTACAAATTAATATTTATATATATATATAAATATTTTATTCTGCTAACTTCGAAGAATAGTTTTATACAAAGCTTCGAAAAATAGTTTTATATAACCAAAAAGATTGTCAGGATTCTTAGTCATAAGAAAGGTAAAACCTTCTTGATCATATAGTACTTCAAATAGTATTTAATATTGGAATAGCATATTCCTTAAAATATATATTTAACTATAAAATAATATGTAATTTTTACGTTATAAATTATATATAAAACAAAATTGAATTTTAACAAATTCTTATATAAACCTGAAATAAAAAAGTTATGTGTAAAAAAAAATAGAGAGTGCATATAATCATTGGGATTTATTTTGGGTATTTTTTAAGTTTTTACTTTTGATTTGGTTGTTGCTGATGGCAAATTTGATTTGGTCAAATAAAAACTGATTGCCAAAAAATTGCAAAATGCAGCGGGAAGACCAACGCGCAGCGGGAAATTGATAATATCAAAAATTGGCAACAGGTTCGGTTGATATATATTTTACTTAACGCTCGACCTGGGAGGGACTTAAAGTTAAATGTAAAAATAATTAAAAAATAGTTTAGCTGCATAGCATAGAAAGCAAAAGTAGCCGATAAAAAGCGAAAGAGCGCAAAACTGGTAAAACAGCTCTTGCCGCAACAACAACAAAGTTGACTTATTGGAGCACTTAGCTCCATTCTTGTTATTGTTACTGTTAATACACACACACACACACACACACAGCTACCGCCTAGGCGAGCCATGAGTTGCTGCTGTCTCTGCGAGTTGTTCCAAGGTTTTCCCAGCTCGTTGGCTGGCTATAAAAGCTTGGGCGGCAACATTGCGGAAGGCAGTTCACTTACAAAACCCATTGCCGACACTCTGCCAACTCCAGACTCCTTGTTAACGGACTATATATATATATACACATATATATATATATATATATATATATTGTATATCAAACACGTAAAGGCGCCGCATCGCGTGTGATTCCCCGATTATCGTGCAGTTTACGTTGTAGCTTTTTCAAGGATAAACCCAAATAACAAATATGTTTCGCTTTGTGAGTTGAGTGTGTGTGTGTGTGTGTGTGTGTGTGTGTGTGCGTATTTTTGTGTAGTTGTGCTAATTGTGTTATCTTTTAGCTCGCATTAACCACACTCGTCAGTCTGGCTGTGGGCCAGAACTATCATCAGGATCCGAAGACAGCGGCCATTATCAGTGAGCAGCGTTATTTGTCCGGCGATGGTAAATTTGGTGCTGCCTACACACAGGAGGATGGCATCAACTTCAAAGAGGAGACCGACTCAGATGGCACACGTCATGGCAGCTACAGCTATGTGGATCCATCCGGCCAGCGTCGCACCATCTCCTACACAGCGGGCAAGAATGGGTAAGTCAGCTTAATTCTAATTTAATTTAAGTTTAAATCTAATTTAATTCTAATTAAATTATTATTTATTATTTGCATTGCAACAGCTTCCAGGCGTCGGGTGATCATTTGCCCGTGGCACCACCTGCACCACCACAGCCCGTGCCCACCTCGGGCTATCAGCCACAGCAACAGTACCAGCCACAGCAGCAATACCAGCAGCCACAACAGGCACCACAATCCTCATTCCGCAGCAACGACTATGGCGATGATGGCTCCTACGACACACGCTACAATGATCCCTCCTTCGGTCAAAGCCAGCAGTCGTATCAGCAGCCCGCTCCACAGCCACAGTACCGCGCCGCACCGGCGCCAGTGCAGCCCGCCTATCAGCCAGCCCCGCAGCCCACTTATCATCAGCCAGCTCCACAGCAGCATCAGCAGCAATATCAGCAGCCACAGCAGGATTACTACACAACAACCACACAGAATCCTCATCGCTTTTCGCCACCTGGCAAGCTGTCCCTGAACCGTACTCCTGACGGTTTTACGTACTCCTTCAACAAGGTCTAAATCCTGGAGAGAGAATCACATAGATTGAGCTCGTTTCTAATTGTAATCCTATGTAATCTTTCATTTATTCACGCTACCCCCTCCCCCCCCCCCCAATACAGCTCCTATGTCTCTATATGTCTCTGTCATTCTACCCAAACTTTTAACTCTTTGTCTGTCTTTATGTTTTCTGATATCTATTCAGTTCTTAACTTCATCAAAACTCTTTTGTGATATGTCCAAGAAAGAAAATGAATTGAAAAACTCAATATTCAATACTGAAAAACACATCCCAATCCCACTGTCCTAATAAATTTGTAAGTGTTTGCGGTCGAAGAAGACGTTCAAGAAAATACCATAAAATGTTTTAATAACTTAACGGGGCCACGGGACGTATAAGCAATATAAGTATTTTATATATTGTATATTTAACTGATGTATTTACCATTTAAGCAATACATAAATATTCTGACGTGCCGCCATCATTAATTATTCTTGTTTAAATTCTCATTTTTCTTTCTTATTCAACAACAAGTTTTTTATTCCTGGGCGTGTGGCAAATGCATGTTATTTAATTTTAAACATATTTATCTGCAACACCTTGCTCGGTAAACGCCCCCATGGACATTACACAACCAACTTTCATTATATATATATATGGATTTGTGTACCAGCGACACAATGCCAAACAAGTTTTTTGGGCTGTGGCTTGGTTCGAATCGATTCTATGTAACAAACAAGGAAAGACACCAAAACTGGTTTCAAAGTGTGCAAATTGTGCAAAGAGAAAAAAAATATTGAAAAAATACACTGAATTCCAATTGAAAATAAAATCAAGTACCTCCCGCACCACCCTCATAGCAGTCCCTCCTCAGGTACCGACAATCTATCTATCGGTTAACATGTCGAATTAAGTCTATATTTAGATATATAATACCATATTTAAACTAAGCCATACCCACATTAAATTCTTAGCCACACATATGTGGGTATTATAGCTAATACGGATAGGAAAAGGATTGGCTCTGATTACAGGTTCTTATCCACATATTAAGACTACAATTTTTATTTTATTTAATTAAGCTTAATCTATTTAATTATATACCATATTCACTTATAATGCCTGGCAGAAATACAACTGCAGCTAAAATAATATGATTCCATAAATATATATTGGAAAAAATTCAAAAACAGTACTAAATAAAAAAAAAATGTTGTTCACACAAGCAGTGAAAACTAAAGCTAAAAAATAGGTATAAAAATAATTATTAAAATATTGTTTTTAACTAAAAACAAATATAAGTTGCTGTGTAATGAATAATATTGAAAAAGTAGTCCACAAATTATCTATATCTTAAATAGCCAAATAGTTAAAAATATAAAAACATAATAATTAGCTGACTATAAAAAGGAATGAGTGATGAAATATATCAAGTAGTAAGGAAGCGAAAGAAATATAAAAGAAGCTATAAAAATATTAAGAATTAGCATTTTATAAAGCAGCACTATTAACCACAATTGTAAGATTCAATGGGTTCAAATTATAATGTAAATAAATGCACACAATTCAAACCAGATAGAATTGCAGTCTTGGGCAAGTCACAGATTAAATACGCTTACTAAACGGAGGTTAAAATTTCATTATAATAATAATTTGGATTATTTATATATAAGAATACCTTTTCACATTAATTAAATACGCTTACTGAACGGAGTTAAGAATTTCATAATAAATTTAAAAAGCTGACTAATAATAACAATTGAATTTATTTAGAGATATATATAAGAATACCTTTCCACATCGATGGGCACATTAAATATGAGTTCTTATAATGAGCAACTAACTCAGATAATTGTGTAGCAAATGCAACTTTATTTGCCATTCGATTAGACAGGCTTCGGTTGTTTTACTGTAATTCGTTAGTTATGCGCTAAGATTTTGAGCTATTTAGTCAATTATATGCCTCATCGGTTTCCCTTGTGGCCCACTTGTTGCCACAGCTCGACAGGCGTTGAGTGCTGCCCCAAAGTTTACTTTTCTTTTCTGTTTGCTGGCATTCTTGGCTTGGGTTGGATTTGCTTTCAAGGTCAGCTTTGTTGTTGTCGCCGCGAATCGAAGTTGGCTTAAACTGCGAGTATATTTCTGTTGAAATTGCTCAGTCAATTAAGAAAATTATGTTTTGTTTTGTTTCGCTTTTTTTTTTTGCAGCTACTTTTTTGCTTTTGTCGATGTTGTGGCAATAAAATAGTCGCTTGCTCAATTGTCGATTTTCAAACACAATTTGCGAAAGAGGTAAAAGCCAAGAATTTGTTACGGCCACTTTGGTATAATCTTTGGTGAATGACAGCAGGTGTCTTGTTTTCACATAAGGTTATTTTTACGACTTGAACTCGTAAGATTTATTAACTCATATTTTTTGTGTGGGTGTATTTAATAATCATAAAGAGGATTTTTGGGTGTGTTCAGCCCATATAAATATTGAGACTCAAAATTTAAGCTTTAATAAAGGTGCATCATACAAATTATGTGAGTTGCAAAAATAAATTAAAAAATTGGGAATTATCGTGTTAATCATTTTATTATTTTTGAACAAATCAAATGGAATATGTATATAAGACTAACTAGCGCCATCTAGCACGGGCAATCCATTATGCGAGAAGCAATGCAGGCTGGCTGGGCAATAGATGGCGCTTTGAACGATGGCGTTGCCACTAAATAGCAAAGACAACAACCACAAATAAAAGTATTTGAAATTAAAACCACTTAAGGAAGAAGAAATTTTAAATTGATATAAAAGAGAAATAAAAAATTATAGGAATAAAAAGAAAAATATATATGAAATGGCGAGATTTTTTCCAATGATACTCATTCAATTCAAAATACTTAACCTGAAGCAAATAAATATTTATATCAAATATCGACAGCAAAATTGAGAAGTCACGCATAAAATATAACTTTTCCTTTATCAAATCCAATCAGATGAAATCCAAGTAGATAATTTAAGAAAAAACCAACTGGGGTTAATATATAATCAAAGGTTTACTATATTTACAAAACTATAATAAAATCTATACACACAGTAAAATACATATTTAAATTGGTAAAGAATCTAAGACTAACTCCATCGGATATCCATTTTCACAGTTTTACACATTGATAACCAGGGCAGATCTGTACTTTCGTTTCGGTTTGAGGATATGTTTGGATTTTGGGGCACGCTTCAGTTCTACGCCGGGTGGACGTCTGTGTGGTCGACTGCCTTTGATTGAGTGCAATGGAGAACGCTCCCCACTGAAATTGTTGTGGTTGTTGTTGTTGTTGTGCAATGGACCCGGTCCCGAGAAGTGGGGCGGGAATGTCTCAAAGTCCTCGAGATCCAGATCGGGTCGCTGCTCATGCGAATTGGATTTGAGATACTTTTGCAGCTTGGGATTGTTGAGCAGCTGCAGCTTGATGGCCTCGTCCAGCAGCTTCTGCTGATCCTCGAGGAAGGCCTCAACCTGTTTCTTGGACGCCACGCTCTTGTAGCGATCGTGATTCTTTGGCCGCACCTGTGGCACCTCATAGTCATCGTGATCCGTCTCGAATACCCGGTAATCGTGTGAAGTAGCTGTCGACTTGGGCGGCGGCACCAAATGGAAAGGATCAGCATCGGACTCATAATGTGCCTGCACCCACTTGGGACGCTTGGCTTGTGGCTGCTCCTCCACAGAGTGAATGTCCGAGGCGAAACCCGAATGTCCACTGCCCTTATAGGGAGCCACAGCTGCATATTTGTGCTGCTTATTGTACGACGAACCAGAGCTGAGCTTCTTGGGCACCGTTATGGGATGCTGGACGCGGATCTGGGTGCCTATCGTATACTCCCGACTATCCTGTGCCGCCTCACCAGAATACTCGCCCGAATAGCGCTCGCTGGAATAGTCATCCTCCTCCTGAAAAAGAATTTATTGCAAATTAATGAGTTTAGTTTGGAGTAGTCAGTTTTGAGCGGAGTCTTCCGTTGACTGACCGATGTGTAGGGCCTGTAGTGGGTTTTCTTCAGACTCTTCTTTTTCACATCGCGTCGCTTGCTCTCATTGGTCTGCAGATCCCAGCGATAACTGGGCGGTCCATGAGGCGCTGACAGCAGACGCAGTGGTCCAGGTGGCCCCGCCGAGTTGTAGTAATTCCGACGATAGAAGGATCGAGCCGACTTCATGCCGGAGGTAAACGAACTCAGCAGCAGCAAACTGGCCAATAGCTGCAAGTAAATTGACAATAAATCAGCAATGGAATTTCGAATAACTTTTCAAGCCAAACCATAAAGATTGAGTTGGAAACTGAGTATTGGAAGTGTTCTTCAAAGTATTTAGACGTTGCTCGACGATATAAAAAATCGAAATTCTCTTAATCATTTTATACAGTTAATAAAGAATCAAAGATGTGAATCCATTTATAATAATAATTTCATATATTTATGATCTAAACTTATAACTTATAACTCTAAATACAGATCTGCTATTTAGTAAGTTGTATTGATAAAACTTTGATCATATTAATCATTTTGCTAATGGCAGAAAATTAATGTTAATATTAAATAAATGCCTTAGAAATTGTAAACCAAAATATGTTTACCAAATTACAAGTTTTAAAAATAGAAATGGGCTCTGGATAAATTATTTGATACCAACTACTAAAATTTTTTAAAACTTCAAATGCTTCTCGTATATTTTCTCAGGACATCAAAATCACAATACTTAAAGACATTTCAAGCACTATATTAGCTAACTGGCATAGAAACACTTGATTTAAATTTTAGTGTTTATTTCTTATTTTTTTTTTAAAACAATTTATAAATCACAGAACGCATATTCACTAAAATAATTTATATACGGCTTTGCCGATAGATTTATTAACTGAACTCAAATGACAAATAAATAAATGAATTTTGCTTACATTCCAGCACAGACGCATTTTGTGTGGAGTTTTTGGTTTTGAGTTAACACTTAAACTTCACTCGCCGAGATTTGGGTGCACTAACGAGTTGGTGAAATGACTGAGAGTACTGTTAGATCTGATGCTGCACGTCTTGAGCAGCCGCGTGGCCTTCACGAAACTGAAAGTTGTGGCAATGGACGCAACGGTTTTATGCCAACTTCCTTCCTAGATAAACGGGCCACAAAGCAAAACGCTGGCGCAACAACGTGTTTTGCAAGCTGCCCCAAGACTGTCGACTGCGGCCAACAAGACGAGCTCAAAGCGACTCAAAACTGCGAAGCTGCCTCTGCAACATTTGCTGTTGCTGCAATTGTCAGCTGGACAAGTAACAACAGCAGCAGCAACAGCAGCAGTGGCAGTGGCATCATTTGTATTTGGCAGTAGGAAATGGAACACAAGGCATAAATAAAATGGTTTTTTTATGGCCGTATAATAACTGTAAACATCAACATTTATTTAATTTTTTTGCCGGCTGAGCGAGAGTAGCAATTAAGCAATTCACACTCTAAAAGCAAAATGATTGTCTGTGAAATTTAAAGTGTACTTTGAATTTGCCACTGGCGTGCTCAAAATAATTTAATCTGTTATTGATTCAAATTAAATTTGCGTGGCAAAAAGTGCAAAGAAAAAGAAACAGAAAAGTAAATCAAATCGAATTGAAGAGGTATTCAAGTAAGCTGAATAATGATAATTAAGTAATAAATAACTAAGAAAAGGTAAATGAATTTTTGACTTAAACTTAACTTAGATAAAGTATAAATTTATATGTTTTATGATGACTTATAGGGAAATAGTGCTTTGATAATATTATTATTATTATGTAATCATTAAAAATAAAAATTAATGTAATTTTTAAGTTTGAGTCGTATTTTAAGTAAGCTTAACATAAATAATTATTTATTACCAAATAACTTGGAAAAACAAATGAATACTTTACTTAAACTTGAATTTACTTAAATCAAGAATTTATTTATATATTTTCAGATCGCTTATGGGGTAAAAGTAATTAAATAAAATATTATAAAATTGTATATAAGTTTTTATTGAAAATATATATATTGAAAAATTCTATTATTTCTATCAATACTAATAATAAATAAATAAATTATAATAAATTAATATTAATTATTAATAAATAAAAATATTTACAATTTATCTGGAATTGAAATTTGCAACATTTTGTATAGTATACATTTTTTCTGTCTGTCTGCGTATCTTTTTCACACTGTCTACGAACGTGTCTTATTAGCTGGGCCAAAACAAACAAATAAAGAGGCAGATGCAGAGGCAGAGGGAGAGGCAGTCATTATCCAGCTGTTAGATCTGTTGGCTGTTTGGCTTTCGTTAACTGGTTTGAAGATGTGGCTGGTGCCAACGCTGTGTGTTACTCAATTCAAACGTGTCTGTTTCCACTTGCACTTTTTTTTCTTTATTTTTGTTTGGCCCGAAGTTCAGGTTCAGCTGTTGCCAGGAAATTGTGGCGTTACACGTCTTGGCCTTTTGGTTGGACTACTTGCTAGCACAAACAGGATGCAACAGGCAGCAGGCAGCAGACACAATGCAACAATGCAACATGCGGAAGTCCTGCCTTGTCTTGGCTTTTTTGGACTCGTGGTAGGTGGAAGTTGAAAATTGGATTTGAAAATTCAATTGACTGGCCAATGTACAATTGCATAACAATTCATCTAGCGCCATTTCAAACTCTTTTCCTTTATCCGCTTATCCTGCCAGTTGTCTCTTTTTTTTTATCAATTTTAAACACTTAAACGCATGCCCCTAATTAAATAGATGAAGATAAATGGCACCTTGATTGTTGCAGTTGCTGTTGCAAGCACAATTATGCAATTTGCAGCGATTGAGTGGCAGTTGGCTTGATTCAACATTTCCCCCAGACAATTTCCCAGCAAGGTCAAGTTTAAGTTCAAGGCGCGTGACAAATGCAAAAAAACAACTTTTCATAATTTCTGTTTTCCTTGTGGCAAATCAACTATCTCAGCTGAGCCACAGTTTAAGCCTGGCTCTGAGCTGGTTTCTGTTCCGTTTTCAACAGCACAAATCGAGTCAACGCTTATTGGTGAAATGAAAATTAAAATGAAATGAAAATGTTCAGGTGAAAGGCTTTTTTCAATACCTGCTGCCTCTGGCAATCCCTGACTGCCTTTGGCAACTCAACATTTAATTACAGATATAAATTTTAAAAATTATGCATTAAAATTAATTTTATTATATAGGTGGCATTTTATTTATTGTAACTCGCATTTTATTATACCATTATGTTTATTTGGCATAAGCTGGTAATATTTCTAAGCATCAAAAGAAATGTTATTTCTACAAGACAAATAAATATTTATTCTTCTTTTATTTCCCCAGTTAAATCACTGTGAAAGTGCGGAAATAGCATCAAGGTAAATTTAACTTACTTACTAAACTTTCATTAAATTTTGAAAACTAAATTTTTACATTTTTAGATAAGCCAAATCAATAAAATTTTGAGCTACAAATAACTATCGTAGAATTAAATGCAAAAAGTCTTCATTTAAAAAGTTTTCCAATTATTACAAAAATAGTGTTTTAATATAAGAAGTAAGAAGAAGAAAATATTTATATACCCATGTAAATATAGTTAGAAGCAAGAATTTAAATAAATTGATTAAAATATGGAATTTTAATACGATATCTATTTAAACTAATGCTTAATTTAGTGAAGAAAAAACTACCAATTCATGAATATATATTTAAATACCAGCTTCGCTTGAGTTGGAATGAAACCTTTGACCTTATATTATGTAAATATCAAAACTCAGAGCTTAAGAGTTGGTTTTAGTTGATAAAACAAAGACTAAGTTTTAGTTAAAATATGATCTTGAAGAATACTTATGTTATTTATCAGAAATTAGCATTTATGTTGAATAACGATAAAACGAGTATAAACGATTCATATTTTAAAATTTCCCCACAACTTGAGGAATTTACACAAATAACAAAACTATAAATTGAAAACATCAAAATCATATTTTACGAAAGCTTATTAAATTTTAGTTCGTCACAAAATAATTATTATTTTATTAGCACTTTATCTTAGTACCACATATATATTAGGAATAATCAATAAAAGGTGAGTCTAAAAGATAATGCATATATAAATAAAAATATACAAGGAATGTTATTTTTTTCAAAGTTTAGAATTGAATATCATAAGTGTACAATATTAAGAATTAGAATTGAATATAATATGTGTACAATATTTGATTACAGGGTATATTCACGTCAACCAAACATTTTTATAGCACATTTTTAATTTGGATAACGACTTTTAAAATCTTAGCTTAGAATTGGAAATTATGTTAATTTCTGACATTCTAAATTGGTTGTGCAAATTATTTTTGTTGTCTGTGCCAATAAACTGTCAAATGATGCGTGCTTGTAAGCCGGAACCTTTTTATCCCGAAATATACGTATTAACTTTGGAGATTTATACCAAAACAAGGTAATTGAAGAAGCCGCCCAATGAATAAGTTAAAATTAATTTTATAAAGTAGCCACAGTGATTGATTTGCATTTTATTATTATTATTCTCTTTCTTTTCGCTCACTTAAATGACTAAATTAATACATTTCAAATGCCCAATAAGATTGGATAACAACCAGCATCAAAATAGCAATAGAATATAGCAATTATATTGGGCAAGATTATTAGCATTGTGAATAATATTTATTCATCTCTAAGTTGGCGGTGCTTTTTTGTTGTTGTTGTAATTTTGATGTGGGTGAAGTCAGATAATCGTCGAAGCTCTTAAGTTGTCGCTGCCCGCGTCGTAGTCGACGTCGCATTAGCAGCAGCAGCGGCAGCAGCAGCATCAGTTTATGCATTTAATTAACTCGACACGACGCCAACTCAATGGATTGCATTCAATATACACAAATATAAAATATCGCAATGTACACTCACAAAAAATAGTAGTGCGATATGTATTCAAGAAAAAATTATTCATATAAGTTAGTTTATTTTTGTAACCTCGATTTTATCATAGGTCATAAATATTTTGGGGTATAATTGTTCTCACTTTAAAAGTTTTCCAGATTGTAATAAAAATTAAAGTTGTTAAATTTTAACTTTATTCCATATATATTTTTGCATTAATTCAAACTTTCTTTTTGTTTTTAATTTATCATATTTAGTTTATTGATGCACGAATTTTAAAAAAAAAAAGTTAGAAATTATATTCCTTAAAAAAATAACTGATTCATTTGACAAAAGATTACTTTCTTTGTAAGGGCGTGTTAGTTTTTAAATTAATTAATATCGGTTCAAATGATATAAAGATTTGCATGAATCACGTATTAAAATGAATAAACTTCACACTAGCATCTAAAAGAATGCTTGAAATTTTTATTTTGATCGGTTTCAATGAATCAGAAATTATGCATAAATATTTAGGAATGTTCATGACAGAAATCTTAGGAAGAAAATAGTAGAAATGAGAAGAGTGTGAATTTTGGATTGATTTGATTTGATTTTTGAGCTTATTCCATCTAAACTTAATTTTTCAATACTGGTTTCAATAATTGTTTTAGCTTTCAGTTGTGCATTTTGAAATTAAGAGTTATGCAAAACTATTTAGGAATATTTATAGCCGATTTGATATTGAAATTTGAAACAGAAAATTACAAATTGTTTTCAGTTTGCACTTGAAATTAGCACCACACTTTTTCGGCGAGTGTACGTTGTGTACTCTGTTTTTTTTTATTTGTTTTTGTTGCCATCTCAGTCTGGCAGACCGACGTTGACACGCTGCCCGGCCGAACTGCGACGCGCCATTGCCGACGCCGACGTCGACTGCGCAGCGGCGGCACCCACATCGACAACCAAAGCGTCGCCGTTGAAGCAGAGGCTGCTGCGCAGGTGTTTGCGTGGGTCAGAAAGAGACAGCGATGACGCCTCCGCGTCCGCATCAGCAACAGTTGCTGCTGTCGTTGTGGTTGATGTTGCTCGTGTGTCATCAAAATTGTGCTGTGTTCTCATTGTTCTCATCGTTGTCTCCGGCAACATTTTTGGCCAGACTTTCCGTGTGGCCCTGTTGAGATTATTGTTGTTGTTGTTGTTGTTGCTGTATTCGTTATAATTATTGTGATATTTTTTATTATTGTTATTTAATGATTTTATATCGCGACCAGTTTCCCCATATGGAGATGTCTGTTGGTGTTGTTGTTGTTGGTGTTGTTGTTGTTGGTGTTGCTGTTGGCCACTTCCTGTGCGCATATTTGGTTGCAGCTGCCTCGACTGACGCTCGTCTGGCTCATAGTAGGCATACTCGGCTGCCTCCTCGTTGTAGGTGACATGCTTTGGACTTCGCACTCGCAGCGCACGCATGCCATTCTCCATATAATCCAAGTGGACATCATCCAGATCCTCAATCAGCGGCTGCTTGAGTATTTTCTTGGGCGCTGCTCGCCTGGTGTGTTCATATTGCTCCCGTTGCCATTGCTGGCCATCGTTCAGTGGTTTCTTGGTGACCAGTGGCGGCAATTGTTGTTCGCGTTCCACACTCAAGTGACGCACATTATGCTTCACCTGCAGCTTGGGACTGTTCTTGGAGTTGAGCTCCATTTCACGTTTGTTGTTCATGTCCATTTTGGGTCGTCTTGTGTTGTTCTGCGTTGGTTTGCCTTCATTGCCGTTGACGTAATCATAGAACTGTATTGTGGAGCTGTAGGCTTGTTTACGCTTCGCCGCACTCGGATCGATCTCATCAACATCTTTTATGGGCGCCAGTAGGCGTGGCACGGTGTCAACATCTGTCAACTTGGGCGTCACTTCGCGTCGCCTGTGGCTGGGCAAACGGGAACGATTGTTGCTGCTGCTGCTGTTGCCGTGGCTGGGCTGCAAATTGTCGTAGAATTGTATGGAGGACTTGGCAAATTCCTTGTGAAACATTTCACGCGTATCCACATCGGGCTTTGGGGCATTCGCCTGAAAGGAGTTCACCCGTTGCACTTGCCCCACACGCGGTCGCTCCGTCTCCGTTTGAAGGCTGTTCCGTCGCTTCACTCGAGTCTCCAAGGCGCTATCCACTCGGGTGTCATCGGGCCAGAAGAAATGCGACTCTTGACGATTCTGCCCGTTGCCGCATTGACGGTCCACCATTTTGGGTGGCAGCCCCGTATAGAATTTGCCATTGATCATGCTGCCGAGCCGCCTGCGTACGCTCTGAGCCACAAATGCCAACTGAAAAGTGTTGTAAACAGAACCCAAGTTTGGCCCAATCAACTCAGTTTGGCTCAGTTCGGTTCAGGCCGTAGGCGTTCAACTTGACGGCGATGCTGGCGTCGCTGCTCGGCTCAACTAATTTGCAATTCTTGCGAAAAACAACATAAAAGTCAAACAAAAATAACAAAAAAACACTTTTCAAGTAAATTCAATTTATTAGCGACTGTGCTGCCAACTGCACTTGTAAAAAAAGTTCACATTGCACTTTAGAAAATTAATCAGAAAACTAGCAAGTTTTTCTTGTTATTTGAATAAATTTCTGAACATAAATATAAAATATTCTAATTTTAAAAAGATTAGACTAAATCACTTAAAACAATTTTTGTTTTTATTTTAGAATTTAAATTTAAAGAAATGTATTTCTAAAAAGATAAAAAAATACTTTTTAAAATTATAATAACGAAATTTAATGGTTCGGCTTTTATATTAGTCGTCTACATTATAAGAAAATGAAAAGCTTGGTTTTTTCTAAAATGTAGGTATATTTTTTTCTGAGTGTACAACGACGACTGCAACGACGGGTTTCCGTTTAAGGTCAACTTGCCGCATTTTTCATTAAAAAAATACAAACGAAAAGTTGTTTTTCGTTGACCAAAATGTTTTCGCTTATATTTTGAGATCTACGCGCAGCCAACTTGTCTTCACAATTAAGCCAAAAAAAAAAAGTCAACTCTAAAAGTGGCTCAATTATATTCGGTTTTCTTTTGGTCGAGAACAGCTGCCAATTATTGTCTGCTCAAAATGGGAGCAATGTGTTTGATTTGGCATTGTTTTTTTACCTGGCAAAAAGTGTCAATTTTAATGACTTGTCTAAATCTGCAAAAAACTATCTAATTTTTGTAGGAAAACTTTTGGTTTTTACTGTAATTACTTAAAATGAGCTAAGGAAGCTCTTTAGAAATCATTTGTGATTAGCTGCTTTGTAAAGTTTTGTGCTGTAAAAAGCTAATTTATTGTGGAAATTATGTAATGAAAAGATTTTAAAAAAAAAACCAGTTAAATTTATGTAGTCGAATGAGCTCGACTAAAATATTCCCTGTTAAATTTGAAGTAGGTATAAGTTGGTGGGTTTTCCAAAAAATAGTTGTCCGATCAAAAAGTAAAATTTATCTATATGTGGAAGATTAATATACAAAAAAATATTTAATATCCAATTAAATCTGAGATCGTCTTACCTATATAAACACACAAACGAATGTGACTAGATCGAATCACCCTTTGAGACTGATTCAGAATATATATAATTTCTGGTCAGAGCTGGTTCTTCTATTTCTACATAAATTCACTAAACATTTCTCCAATTTTTAAGGGGTTCACTTTATAAAAAGAAGTACAGAAAATTCACAGATAATTCGCCTTTTTATTATTTGATGTCGAGATACATTTGAGACTGATGCAGTATATATATATTTAAAAATATATTTATAATTGGTCTAAACTGGTTCTTCTATCTATACACAAGTTAATTAAACACTCATTAAATTTTTTAGGGGTTCACGCTATTAAAATCAGTACAAAATAATCAGATTAACTATTTCCCATTCTCAATTTTTGATATTCAGATACATTTTGGTTACTTTTCTATTTCAAATGTGTCTTTCTGCCTAAAATTTGTAATCAACCCTGCCACAAAAAATTCGACAAAAGCCAACTTAAAATTGTTTAATTTTATTGTATTTAATATATATATATTTTCAATCATTTTCACATTGTTGCTGTAGTATTTTTTGTTTTGTTGTCGTTTGGAATGTGAGTATCATTGACGGACTCTACGGATCTACTTACACACTTAGGTATTTTTTAAATTTTGTTTTTGGTTTTTTTGTTCTCTAAGACATAAATATTATATTGCTGTTTGCATAATTATAAACAATTGATTTAAACGCGTACTATTTTACAAATACATTCATGCACATCGAGATTGTAGTTCTTAACTCTTAACTTAAAGTGAATTGAACACAAAAATGTTGGGAAAATAACGAAAAAAATAATATCTCAGTTTTATGGCTGGGAATTATTTCTGTTTTTGCTGTTGTTGTTGTTGTTTAGTAAATTTGTAATGGATATGTAAAATGACTTAGACTAAATAGTTAAATGGTGTTTACATTTTTTGGTATTTTCCTTTTTTTTGCATATCATTCACATAAACATTATTTTGTAAGTATTGCGTAGTTATTGGTTTTTTTCTTTTTTTTTCTTTTTGTTTAAAAACAAATCATTTAAAAAACGATTTGATGTATTTCAATTCAATTCAATTTAAGAAGAAGCATTTCATGCGAAAACTATTTGAAAACTTTTCTGCTCCTCACTTTTATCTCATACAGTTAAACATAGACTTAAATGAATAATCTTAAATTAAGTAATATATATATTTTTTGTTGTTTTTTAAAAACTTTATTTACAATTTGTATTTATTGCTGCTTGCAAAGTAGTCAGACGCATCCTGAGGCGACACAATTATCGTTGGTCCAACATAATTGACCAACTTGGCCTTTCTCCACAATCCACTTCAAATGCCTGTTATGAGTTGCAACATTATCCAGCTGCAACATTTTGCACTTATTGCTGTTGTTACTGTTGCTGCTGCTGCTGCTGTTGTTGTTGCGGGGGCAGCATTGGCGACATGACAATAATGTTGGCGGTTGCCGTCTGTCCATAGTCGAGTGGCTTTTGCATGGCATCCGTCGAATCTGGGGCCCGGGTGATTACACAATACTGATTGCCATTGTATGTGACAATTGGCATAGTGTTGCTGCCGCCAGCCGCATCGATGCCAGCAACATTTATGTTGCCCGCGTGTAATCCAGCGCTGAGCTGCGCCTGCATATAACTGGCTGCTGTCGGGGAATTGGCAATGATGTGCGATACGGGCACGGACACCTAAAAATCGAGGTTGGAAGAGGGGGTGTGGTTGGTTGAAAGGGTTTGATAAACACACAAATTGTTCAGAGTGAAAGTGACAAATATTTGTTGTTGTTGTTGTTAGTTGTTAGTTGTTAGTTGTTTGTTGTCTGTTGCATGCTGTTGGCGTGTGCTGTTGTTGTAGTTGTTGTTGGTTGTTGTTGTTAATAGTTAGTTACTTCGTGTCCCTGATGAGTGCCGCTGTTGTTGTTATTGTTGCTGTTATTATTATTATTGTACATAGGCGCGCTGGTCTGCTGCTGCTGCTGTTGCTGCTGCTGTTGTTGGTGGTGCTTTCTGGCTGCTTTCTTGCCGCCAGCAACATGTTGCTGCTGCTGCTGCTGCTGTTGATGGCTGGCATTGAGTATCATCTGATTTTGTATGATTATCTTCTGGCTGTTGCTGTTGTTGAGTATTTGATTTTGGTTAGCATCAATTTGATAGCCGCGATTGTTGCTGCTGTTGCTGCTGCTGTTGTTGTTGTTGTTGTTGCTCTTAGCGATGACGGCTGTTGTTTTTGTGGACTCTACGACTAACCGTTCCTGTTGTCAATACTACAGAATACCCAAAGAGAGACAGAGAAATATTTCGTTTAGAGTCGCAATTCGATGGAGTCAGTTGCAACTCGCCATTCGCCTCGGTAGGCTCAACCGACATTTGCTCACCTCCAGATGACTCTTGGCATGAATGGACCACTCGTCCCGGCTCGAGAACATCCTTCCGCACAGCTCGCACGTCCACGACAACTGTTGCTGATGGTGCGGTAATATGATGCCCGGTATCGCTGTCGGCGCCCCCTGCGCCGACTGCACAATAATATTCTGGGCCGCAACTTGGACAGCCTGCTGTTGCAGCTGCAACTCCAGACTCTGTTTGTTGTCCTCTGGCGGCGGATCTGGTTGCTCTTTCTTCTTTACCATATTATTGAGTCGCTTCCCAAGCGGCGCTATATTTGTCGGCGTCACATGCTTGAACTTGTTCATATGGATGACCAGCTTGTCCCGGCGGGCGAACGCCTTGTTGCACACCTGCAATGGGATTAGAGATTGGGATGGTGGGTTGTTAGTCATGGAGGTCATCGAGCAATGGCCATTTGCCGTGTTAGTTTCGAGGGCTGTTTATACTTCACAAATATAGGGCTTCTCCCCGGTGTGGATGCGCATGTGAATCGTCAGCTTATCCTTGCGCGCCAATCCTTTGCCGCAGACGGTGCACTCGAATGCTTTATTGGTGGCTGGAAATTAAAAAGAGAGTTTTAGTTGAGGTTAGTACTTATAATAAATAAATAGATCTGAAGCAACCTATTATCAGGAATAAGAGTGAGAATTTCTTTTGCTCCTGCCTTGCATTCACCTCAGGAAGATCTTGGGTAAACTTAGATTTCTCTTCAATTATGACATTTTTGAATGCTTTCATTTAAAGCACCTTATAATCTAGATGTTGTTTCAGTTAATGACAGAAAGAAAGATTTAAAATCTGCTCTTTTATCTAACTGAGTCTGCCATATTTTTCGATAATTCTCTAATTCTCTAACCCATCCCAACATTTATAAAAAGATTAACTAGTTTTTTCCTTACTCACTTATTCATTCAAATAAGATGAAAAACAGTTGTTTACTATTCAAGAACCCACAGAATTTACTCAACATTTTTAATGATTCATATTTATAAAACAAATTAATTTAATTTTCATTTTTTTTAATTTTAAGCGTATATAAAAATATTCTTCACATGCTTGGCAAGGGAATCATCCTTGGTTACCTGTCCAGAGAAGGAAAACCAAGTGTCAGGAGAGATGAGTAGAAATTTATGCAAATTTTTGGCTTCAGTAATTCGGATATATTTAGCATTTATAAGCTGATTATCTCATTATACCCCGCTACCCAAGGTACAATGATCTATTTTCAACTGAGGCCTTAAGGCTTAAGACAAAATGTTAAAATTGTGATGCTACTTCACTTGGGATCTGGGAAGTCGATAAAATCGATAAGCGCAAATCGATAAGCGTAAATCGATAAAGCATAATATCTCCCACAATACGGACACCAAATTTAATTTTTAGGTTGCCAGCAATATTTTTCAAAGATCGACAGACTATGAAAGTCGAAAATGGCAACATCTCCTATTTGGAAGGTATAAAACCGACAAACGCCTTCAAATATCAATAATCAAATTTTATGGCCACGTTCACAACTTCATTAGTCGAAACCAAAAGCGATATTTCTAAAAGTGTAAATCGATTAACTGTATATATGAGACAACTTGATAAATAGAGTCATCAAATTTAAAAGTTAGCTTTGCTGTAAACCTTTTCAAAGATCGATAGAGAACTCGATAATTGTATGTCGATAAAACCATTACACTGGAAACTGCTCCCAGATTTCTTTTAAGATTAGGCAATATTATTTCTTGGCAACTTAGCAGCTGTTCCTAGTCACTAATAGCAGAGTATTTGGCAGTCGGTTTAAGCTTGATTTCTTTTTTTTACTTTTGCTACTCACACTTTGAGGGGTTGGTTTTGCGTACGCCTGATGAAGCCTGCTGCACCTGTTGCAGCGCTTTGAGGCGACTCGCCGGGTGCATGGAGCCACCCTCCACATAGGGTTCGGTAAAGGGTATAAGATTCGGCTTGGGTATATTGTAGGTGAGTTGTTCCGCCGCCGACCAAGTGCCCAGGCTTTGTAGGACACGCACTCCCCCCTCGAAGCCCATGCCATCGTCGGGCACAGTGAAAGTGCTTTCGCCCGCTGCTCCGCCCGCCGCACCACCCGCTGAACTGGAGGAACTGATCTGTGGCACTTTTATGGTGGCCGCATAATGTTGCTGCTGCTGTTGCTGCTGTTGTTGTTGTTGCTGTTGTTGTTGTTGCTGCTGTTGCTGTTGTTGTTGCTGTTGCTGCTGTTGTTGCTGCTGCTGTTGTTGCTGTTGTTGTTGTTGCTGCTGCTGCTGTTGCATGCTGCCATTCTGGTTGGCCGTGGGAGAGTTCTGTTGCTGCTGCTTAAACTGGATGGCTGCTTGGGCCATTTGCTGCTGCACCGCCATGTGTGCCTCCAGATATGCGTTCTTCTGCGCCACCGTCATCTTGTCCATGTTAACGGTGCCGTCCTGTAACCCAAATTGGCAATGAAACACTTGACTCAAAACACCACCCGGCCCATTTCCCATTTCGTTTCGTTCTCTTTGCCACCCCTAAACAAAAAAGGCGCGCGCAAGTTTGTTGCGAAATTTTTGCCAACCACCCAACAAACAAAAAAAAATAAAAAGCAGGGAAAAATAAAATAAAAAAAAATAAAAAAAAAAAAAAACTTTGCCTGCCCTTACGCAAAAATTTGCGACTTGAGCTTTTGCTCGGGCGGATTTTCAATGCTGCCCCTGTTCCCGAGTGTGTGTGTGTGTTTGCCTGTGTGTGTGTATGCCGGCCTGGGTCTGAGACTCTTCCGTGTCTGCCTCTGAATTTATTTTAAGCGCGCCACTTGATTTAAACCACAAACATTTTGTTGCTTTTGCCACAAAACTTTGCAGTCAATTTTTTACACAAATATCAATTTTTTGGTTGAAAAACTTTTAGCCACATCGCGCACTTTATTGACATTTTCATTGACTGCGTTTTTTTCTGATATTTATCGCATTTCTTTTGCTCGCAATTTTTTTTTTTTGCAATGTTGCCTTTTGCTTTTGTGCTTACCACAATTGAAAATCAATAAAAAACGGCCGCCGTTGAATATTTCCGTTAACAAATTTTTTATTGCCTTTCTTTGCTTATTTTATATATATATATTTTTTTCTCTTTTTTGCTTGTGCACTTTTTGGGTTGCAGAATCGGAAAACGGAATTATTCTATATGCGAGTTGTATTTTAGTTATTGCTACTTCCTCGAGTCAAAGCCCAGCGCCTTTTGTTTGTGTATGTATTGCGAAACTGATTTCGAGTCGGACTCGACTCTGTCTCAGTCGCTGTCGCCGTCGCCGTTGCAGTCGCAGTCAGCGTTGACGTCGAGCACAATTTGAGTAATTATTTGTTATTCTTGAACGAGGAAAAAGGAACAGAAAGGACTCAGTGGCAGTGGCAGACAGATACTAAAGCACTGCTTCTGCTGCTGCTGCTGCTGGCTGAACTTGAGTCTTGAAGGCGGAAGCGTAGCCAACAATGAAATCTATTGCATACCACTCGGCGTTCTGGCCGAGAGCTTTCCTCTCTCTCTCTCTCACTCAGTCACACTCTCTCTCTCTCTCGCTGGCTTTCTCTCTTTCTCTTTGTCGCTTGGTGGTGGTTCAAACTGACTGAAACAATTTGGAATTGAAACTAAAGTGTAACTTTGACAATGGCAATCGCAAAGGCCGCTTATCAGCAGCAGCAGCAGCAGCAGCAGCCAGTTCAGTGCACTCTCCCCTCCCCCTCTCGCCTAACTCACCTGAAAGTCAATGGTGGCACGTACGTTGCGCATTGAGGCAGCATAATCACGCAGCAAATGCTCGTTCCGCAGACAAATCTTACGCCACTCGAACAGGTGCTCCAACCGGTCGAGGCACACTCCACAGATGAGCTTGGGCAGGTAATCGTCCTTGGTTATCTGACAGGACAGTAAGGAGAAACAAAAAGTTAATTGAGTGTTGAAACTGAAATCTTTAGAATTAGTTGCTAAACATATTTACTAATTAACTATTAAATTATTATATTAATTTATAATTTTAAACAAAATATTTTAAATTTTTAGATATGTTTGGGCAGATAATCGTCCTTGATTATTTGACAAGACAGTTTAGATAAGGCAGACAAGGTTCAAGTTGGTTTTTTGAAAGGATGGAAATGATTTTTTTTTTCTTGATTGATTCTTTAGCATAACAAAAGAATAGACAGTTTTTTATAATTCAAAACCACACGTATTTAATAACAATTGATTTTCATATTTTCTTTAATTAATACATACAGATTTTTTGAAAGGGTGTTTTTAATAAGATGAAATATATTTTGTTCAATGCTTAATTCGAAATATTTAGCTTTAAATAAGATTAAAAAAATGTATTTCGATTTAATGGGCAGACTACTGCTTACCGCTCAGAATCTTACAAGATTTTTAATTTTAATATATTAAATTATTTGAGTTTCAATATTAAATTTTTTGTCGAATTTTACAAACCATTTTTCACCGTTGTCAAATTGTCATTACTTAAATTGTTATTAAAATTTAAAAAAAAAACTTCCCGAAAGTTGGTAATTTTGTTGACCAAATGTTATTATAAAATGCATACCTGATTTTTAAGCATATCTTGTTCAATAAGAATATATCATATTAAAAAATATGGATAATTTATTCAGTCGGAGACGTAATATTTAAAGCATTACAAGCTTCCCAATAAAGTTATAATATGCTTAAAAAAAACCAGCCCACTTTTTATTAGAGATAAGCATATTTTATTCTATTAAGCATATTATAAAAAAAATTTCCGAGCTGTCATAATTTGAGGGAAAACATTGACTGTGTCTTGGCAATAGAGAATACACGCCCACACATACTTCGCATACACACTTCGCACACCCACTCCGCACACACACTCCACACACACACACCTCGCACACTTACATTCGCCTGAAGCAGAGTGCGCACTTTGTAGAGCAATTGTCGGTTTTGGGCCTCCTTCTTAAATATGTGCAACTTGTTGGGGCCCTGATGAATGGCACAGAATCGACACAGTTCAGCAAAGCTGCTAAAGTTTAGTGCCACATTCGCGGCATCGTTTTGTCCCTCCACCTGCTCCTGTTGCAACACCTCCTCCATCGGCTCCTCCTGCTCCAAGTACGTGTTGCTGACATGTGTTGCGCCTGCATTGTCAAGGATATGTTGCTGCTGCAGTTGCTGTTGTTGCAGTTCTTGTTGCTGCTGCAATTCTTGATTGCTGTTGCTCAACATAACTTTTTTTTCTGCGCGTTTTCTCTTTTTTTTCTATTTGTGTTGTTGTTGCTGCTGCTGTTGCTTGTACATATTGGTTGCAATGAGTTCTATTTGTGTCATTGCCTACACTTAGCGAAAAAAATCGAGTAATTTTTCAAACTATAAAAATTTATTGTTTGGCAAAAGTTATTTAGTTCTTAATAAGTAATAAAAAGGAGATTTGGTTTAAAGTAAATCTTAAAATATATCCAAAAAATCTTTTGTTACTAGTTTAAAGTCTGATTGATTTTAATACGAATTCCATGTTAAAAAATGTCCTTGAAAAATGGTATTTGATTTAAATAAAACTTTTGCACATACATTATTTATTTAAAAATTAATCCGATTATGCATAGTTTTTTCATTTGAATACACTCAAAAAAGAAGCAGGCCTTAAATTCCGACATTATTTATTCTAACACAGCTGCACTTTTTCTCCGAGTGTAGTTGTATGCACCTGCACACTCATAATCCGCACACCCACCTGATTGATGGTTTTTGGTAAAAATCGATGCAATTGCACTTTAATTCCAAAAACCAAAAATAATTACTGACAATCAAAACGCAATTGTTGTCCATCAAAAATCGTGTTTTTATTTGTGTTTTTCGCTGGCGCCCAAATGGCCATATTTTTGTCTGTAAGCCAACTAAAATTGACACACATTTAGCCACAACAAAACTCACATTCGACATAAAAAATAAACACACACACAAATGCAGCACACAAAATGATTAATTTGATTGTCTATTTTTTATTGGCCACTTTCAATGTGGTCAACAAAAAATAACAGAATAAAAACAAGTGCCACATGTGGCTCAACTGACGATATGGCTAAAATGCTGGCGCGAACTGTGAGCGCTTTTGTTGCAACGTCCACGTCCTCGTCCTTTTTCTGTTCCTATTCCTGTTGCTGTTCCTGTTGCACTTGCGATTTTTTCTATTTTTTTTTTATTTGGTTTCCAATGAGTGCGCGTGAGAAAAAATGTTTGTCGTTGGAGTGGGAAAAGTGCAGGCTGCGTTTGCCACATGGCGCAGTGCGCATTGTTGGGGGGGGGGGGGGGTTCAGCCATATGCAGGAATTTGGGGAGTTGAAAAATGGGGTTAACCGTTTGTTTGGCTCATGTTTGTTGGCCTTCTTTTTGTATATCACAAATTTCACATATTTTCTTTTTTGGCCAAAACATAAAAAGTGTGTTTTTGAGCAACAGGTGCAAATTAATCCGCAGCCTCAGCAGGTGAAGCCTCCTCGGCAGCAACAGGAGCGGGAGGATTTTCCTCAGTTGCAGGTGGTGCCTGCTCAGCCTCCTCGGCAGCAACAGGAGCGGGAGGAGCTTCCTCGGCAGCAGCTGGCGGTGCCTCTTCAGCAGCTGCTGGAGCAACGCCAGCTGTTTCTTTAGGAGGAGGAGCAGTTGCCTCTTCAGCAGCTGGCTCTGCAACAACTGGAGCAGATGAAGCAGAAGCAGCAGTAGCTGCTTCTCCCTCCACCTGTGCCTGAAGTTCATCATCGAGTTCAGAAACGTGTCCCACCGTCTTTGCCGTTGGCGCCGCACATGTTGAGTACGTGGAGCTCTCCTTTTCCTGCTCAAACTCGTTCTCGTCGGCAAGGAACAAATCGAATTCATTTGACCGCTGCTGCTCCTCCTCCTCGGGCTCAACTTCCTCATAGACAATGATCTCCTTCCAGATGATCTCCTCATCGACGCAGACGGGCTCATCGCTCTGCGGCTCCAGGCGCTTGTTCAGATCCAACTCGGAGACGCTTGGTTCGGTGTGATCGAAGCCGCCACAGGTGACGCACGACGACGTGGTCAGCAGCAGAGAGGAGTGTGGTGAAGTGCTTGACAGCATCGAACTGCTGCTGATCGACTTCTCCTTGGGCTTGGCATCCTTCGCCGCTGATCGATATGTCATCAGCGTCTGCTGGGATCTCTCCTGCACGCGCAGATCTGGCGCCAGCTGGCACTGATTGCTGATCTGTGGCACGACGGGATTGCGTCGCATCAAATAGTCAGCCACACGCACTTTCCAATCCTCTTGGCTGCAATCCACATTCTGCAATATGTCATAGATCTCACCAAGCAGCGGCTTAATCATCGGACGATTACAAAACCGATTTGCATCGAAGAATTCAATCGGCTCGTGAATATCTATAAATAAATAGACTATTTATATATATATAAATATATATATATATCCCGACTCACTTACAGTTGGGAAAAATAAAGATAATCTCTCGAGCGACGCTATCGGGATGCTTGGTCACATGCACATTCCGCTCCAGGTCCGAGGAGTTGCCACTAAGAGGCAACACTAGAATTAACTATTGAGTTCAATTTGAGTTGTAACCACAACTTACAAGTAGCAAATCATAGTGTTGAGCAGATCCTGTACGGCATTCTCCTTGGTCAGTATGAATGCCTCCGAGATGCCCTTCGACAGCAAGATGACCTCCAGCATGAAACCCTTCTCATCCGCATAGTCAGCATAGAATTCGGCTGCCAACTCTGGCGAAAAGTTCAATCTTCGATTGCCCTCAATCTGAAAGCCACAAGACAAAAGCTTCAGCAGCACAGGACGACGCTTGTGTAAGTAGTCCGGCTTGATGATGAGCAGCGTATCCTCAAAATTTACCATAATATTTATATATATATATATATTATAATAATGTTTTTCCTTTTTCAGGATTTATTTTTTCTTATTTAATTTTTAAAGTATTCAAAAATGTTTTCTGATATTGTTTTTATTTTGTTTATTAATTTTTCTTGATTTATTTATTTATTTCTCGTTTTCATGTTTTACACTTTTTTATCTTAAGCTAAACACACTTTTAATATTAATTTCTTTAGACGAATTTGAATTAATTTTCTCAGCCTGTTTTGGTTTTTTGATTTCGTTTTTTCATTTGATGTAAGTTTTGCACGCATTTGCTTAATATCTTTATACACTGACAAAAAACGAAAGCCAATCAGTTTCAGTTTCAGTTTCGCTCTCGTTTTAATTATCACCAACATTTCACATACAAAACAAAAGTTAATAAAGGTGCAGAGAAGAAAAGTAAGTAATTTGTTTCGTTAATTTACAGTCAATGGTTTATAGAATGTAAACAGATAAGTAGAGATATATATGTATATAATTATATAGTTATATGTATAAATCGTGGCGCCTCCATTCTGCGACACATCACAAGCAACTTCTTAAGCTGCAATTAAGAAATAATTGATTAAATATCGATTAAATTTGAATTATGTGCTGTGCACAACTCACCTGAAATTCTGGCAAAGGCCAGCGACGACTTCTCGCCATCAAAGCATTTGCCAATCTCGGCGCAGACGTGCGATTGATCGACATAGGGACGCTCCGCCAGATGCATGATGCTGATGCCATAAATCGAGATCATTTCCTTGCACTACGCAAAAAAGGCACACAAAATTAACGAGTTGCAACAACAAATTAATTTCAAATTTATACTTACAATATTGTAGTACTTGGCTGGCAAGTCCTCGCAGGCGTGGGCAATCATGTCCTGGGTGGTGAGTTGATCGTGTTGCTTTTGCGAGCGGAAGAAGGGCAACAGGGCCTGGGAGATGCCGTGGCAGACGCCGCACTCGATGACCTCATCGGAGACGACCGAACTGAGGCAGAGCTGCAGCTTCTGGCACACCTGCTTGGGCGGCACCGTGCTCAGCAGACTGAATATCGCCGACGCATAGCCGTCCACAAAGCTGTCGCATTGCTTGCGTATTGTGGCCGGCATATGATTGCAGACATTGCGTATTGCCTTCTTGATGGCTTCCTGTTCGGTTTTGTCCTTTAGATCCGCCTCCAGCTTGGTCATCACAAACTCGCACAGTACACAGGTCGGCTCCTCCTCAACCGATGTCTCCAGACGTGCCAGCTTATCTTCCTCCTGCGGATTGGCAAGCACAACAACCTCGTACTTGAGCGCCTCATCGAAGTCAACTGGTTAAGAGGTAATAGAAAATTAATATTAATTACTATCATTATTCGAAAATCTTAAAAAGCAAATACTTAACATATAATTAAGAAATTGTAAAAATCAATAAACATTGCAAAATGGGATAACTATAAAAACTATTTGCATAGTTATTTAAACTTATCACAAATGAACTGTTAAAAATAGTAGATTCTGCGCTAATTTCTCGATTTCCTAATTTTTTAAGACTTTTATCATTTTGTAGGTTTTTATATTCTTAGTGTGATTTATATTCCTAAATATCTATTTATTTTTTAAACATCTCTGGCATTCGATGACACATTGTAAATATGTTTGATAATAGTTTAATTTAAGACTGTTTCGCGTATGAGGATCTAAAATGACTTTCCAGTTTTCGATTCTATTATAAAAGCATTTTAAATCATTTCCCAATTGGAAACAAACAATTTGTTGATTAACAGAAATAAACTATTGTCCATATTGCCAATTTTAAAGAGGGTGTTGAATCTCAGCCATATTTCATCCGCATAAAATATGCTACATATTTTGAGAAATATTTTTAGATAAGCAAATAAATTATATCATATATATAAATGAATCTATTTTGGTATTTTACTAAATTTACTCTGAATAAATGTATATATTTTAAATATACCGACTATTTGAAAATATTGTAGAAAAGGGATTATAAAAGGGGATAGAAAAACTGTTGGGATTTTTCAAATAATTATTATTATGTGAACTACTATTATTTGTACTCTATATAGATATATATTTTACTTACGATCCTCCTGCTCGTCGCCGCTGAATAGACAGGCGCCCAGCTCGGCACAGATTAATTTGGGTGACATTTGACTGAGAAACAGATCTGCAATTTGATCGCCATGTTTATCGATAAACTTGTGGCACTTTTGGGACAAAGGTTTTTTAATCTTGTCGCAGGAGTGCTCTAAGGCCTCTTTGATTTGCGCCTTGGTCATATGCTTGCCAATCCTCTTCTCCACCAGCTTGACGACCTCTTGGCAGAGCAGGCAATTGGGACTGGCACTGAAATCCTTGTCGAAGTCAAATTCAATGGGCAGCTCCTCGTTGCTGCCATCGATCTCATTCTCATCGCTGCTCTCCGACAGGCTCAAGCCCAAATCTTCCAAATAGTTTTTGGTCTTGGGACACAGCTTGAGCTGGACACATATCTCCTCGGGCTTGAAGTCGGTGATGAGCATATCAATCAGCTCATTTGAGTAGGTGTTGACAAAATCGACGCATTCGCTGCGGAGCTTTTCGGGCAGATGGGAGCAGAGGCCGTCGAGGACGTGCTTGATGTTCTCCTTGGACTTATTGTCGCGAATCTTGATCTGTGCCTGCTCCACGGCAAACAGACAGAGCGGACACGTTGGCTTATCCTGCTCATCGCTGGGGCTCTTCTTGTGCACCGTTGTCTCTGGCTGGAACACCTCAATGTCCTCGCTTAATTCCAGATTCCGGGGACACATCTGCAGCACGGGACAAGCGCTGCGCGGATTTAAGCCCTGGATGAGCAGCGCAATCACCGCATCGCCATACATTTCGACAAAGCTGCGACACTGATCCGCCACACCATGTGGCATCTTCTGGCAAATGTTCTCCACAGTGTGCTTGATCTCATCATCTGTCGCTGGCGTTGCAAGTGTCTCCTGTATGAAATGCAGCAAGTATTCACAAACGGTGCACAGCGAACCACCCTCAATCAGCTGGAAACGATTAACTGCACCCAACAGGGTATCAATGGGCAGCTGCATGTCCATAATCTCCTTCTGAGTAAACTTCGGCTCGTTGAGGCCCAATCGCTTGATGCTCACTTTGACCTCAGCTGGTGCAAGAACCGGCACGAGTGGCGCAATGGGTGCATCGTAGTTTACCACACTGTTGGCCTTGGGGCAGACGCCGATTAGGAAACAGGTGCCGTTCGCATCCAGATTGTTGACCAGCTTGCTGTAGATGACATGATAATACTGATCCACGATGCTGATGCATTCGTCCTTGAAGCCGCGCGACTGCTTGCAGAATCCTTCGAGAACCTGCTTGAATTCCGTCTCCGTCGTGTTGGCCACGAGCACATCGCGCAAATGCTTCACCAGCTGCTCGCACAGAGCACAGGGAATGTCATCGTCGACACCATCGAGGGTGGTAAGTGCCGCGGTCTCCTCCTTGGGATCATCCTCGTGCTGATGATAGCGTGCCGCACACACACCCGACAAGTGGCAAATGCCATTCGATTGCAAGTGTTTCTGCAGATGCTCGTACAAATCATTGAAGTAGGTCAGCACAAGACTGGCGCAAGCATCAGAGAAACTGGACATGGTGCCGCAGACGTGCAGCAACTGCTCCACCATACTATCCCGATCCGTTGACACGAATTTGTTTTGCATGTGGCGTTGGAGCAGATTACAATTACCACACGACAATTGCTTCAAGTCCATCTCCTTTTTCTTCTCCTGCTTCTTGGCCACAACACCGCTTTCCATATCGACATCCTCCGCTTTCAGTGTGCCGTCCAATGTAGCCTGAAAGATCTTCATAACCTGGGCATCCATTTCAGCGCTGTTGCACAAACCGGCCACAGAGCAAACTTGCTGCAATTATATTAAGATTTATGGAAAATTCTTTTTCACAATTGTTTTTCATTACTCACATCGGGATTCATTTGGGAGGAGAGTGCCTCGACAAGTTCGGGTATAAAGTCGTCGGCAAGTCGAATGCATTCCTTTTGGACCAGCTTTATTGGGATCAGTTTGCAGGAGCCCTCGAAGACCTCCTTTATCTCCTCTTCGGTCTGGTTGCTGCGCAGCTGTTCGCGTGCCTCATTCACCATAGTCTTGCATATCGTACAAATCGAGTCATCGTTCACAGGCATAACTCGTTTCTCCCACACGGTCTGAACGCAATGACGAGTCGCTCCACATTCTTTAGAATTTCTGCAAAAAATGGAAAGGCATCAATTTAGCACATTAGCATTATCATATATGACAGATTATTAATATATATATTTTCCTAGAAAGCATTCTTACAAAACACTAATACACTTAAGCAAAGCTATGAAAAGTTGACAAATTTAACTCAAATGTTTACTATATGATATAGTCGAGAGTTCTGAATTATACTAATACTATTTAAATATATTATATAGTATAATATCATACAATAACATACAATATAATAATAATTACACAGTAAAATGGCTGTTAAATATTATTATATTATTATATATAACTAATATGTCTGTATATATTATATATCAATTGTATGACTATATCTCTACCATTCAGCCCTTGATTGCAATCGGTTAATTATAGCAATATAATATAAAATAATATTATATTTTCGATTGAATATAGCAAATCACGCAAAGCAACATTTGGTGGATAGAATGGGAATTTATTTGGAAGTTGTAAAATGCTGGTTACAAACACAACATCAGCATCAGAAGTTGGATAGAACATTACGTAAAAATTAAATTTAAGGATAAGACAAATGTTGTAGTTTCAAATCATTTCTTGTGTTTTTCGTGTTGCTTCAAATTTATTTAAAATACATTTTAATAAAAATAATTGTGGTAAATTTAAATTTAAGCTCTTTGCACTGGGTCTGTTTACATTTTGCGAAATATTATATAATATTTTTACTGAGAGAATTTTGACTGCAAGAAAATGATTTAAAAAGACAAAATCAACTGGACCTTTTCTGCTGATTAAGAAACGTATATTTTACTTTACTTAAAAAATTCCCAGATACTTCCTACTAACTTTTCCATACTTTGGCATTCTTTATCACAGCCTTAAGCCCATTCATTTTGAATGGGCATAAAAATGCCGCACAAACAAATGCATCAAATGACCCGCATTCAAAATCGTCTTTTTGCCAAAGTCAGCAAAGATCGAAGTCCAAATGAGGCACTGAACGGTGCCAGCCACGAGCTAGTTGAATGCACCCGCAGACAAATATGAGTATATAATTATATTTATGTATATATGCAGCATGTATACATAAATCTGGGTACATATAACATTTAAGAATCAATGGATATTATGTTTAGCTGCCCCTTGTCAGCATTTCGACCATTTCAGCCAACAAATAAACAATCAAATTTCAGTCGACTCAGTTTCCGTTTAGGGGAGCAAAAAATGAGGGCAAAGTGCTAATGCATATCCAGTAAACAACAAAATTATGTTAACATTCAGTGTCGAACAAGAAATTAGCACCACTCTCACAAGAAATTATTTTGAAGGGGTCTTTTCTCAATTTGAAATGTATAAAAAAACTCATTTATTTTATTATAAAATCTTAATGTACTTAAAATTTAATTAAAATAAATAAATAAGATTTAATTAAAAAACTAGCAAATTAATGCAACACAAAACAATATATTAAAAATAAACATTTGAAAAAATTTGCAAAACTAATGCTTTTGCTATTTTTTTCTTTCGACTTTCGTAAGAAAAAATGTCGAAGTATTGCTGTTATTTTTGCAGCAAGTGTATATACAAATATAAGCTGATACTTGCTACAGATAAGCACAAACAAATCTCACATCGTCACAAATCTATATATATATATCTGTATATATGAATATGGATAAACAAATGTTTTCGTTTAAAAAAGAATGTTTTTTTTTAAGTCGTCAGCTGAAATGGCGACGTTTATTTAACCCGAAACGGAGGACAAAGAAGAGTTTATACAGATTACAAAGTATTCATTATCAAATCAATAAACAAACAAAATAAATAAAATGTACGATAAGCAAAGAGAAAATGCTTTGCAAAAATTGTGTTTATTTTATTAGAGTTTAGTTTCTTTGGCTTATCAGTAGATTTAGCGAAACAAATTGAGAACACTTTCAAAGATTTCGGGGGATATTTAAATGCAAAATTGTTTAACTCAGATAAACCACTATCAAAAAAAAAAATGAATAGTTATATAATTAGACTGAGAAATACAACAAATTGTGTATAACAAATATATACCAGCAATTGATATCGAAAAATAAAAAAAAATAATAATGATTTACTTTTCAAGCAACAAACCACAATCTGTAAGCAACAGTTAGAATTTCTGCAATTACTCAGCGTTAGCGGGTTCTTAACTGATAAGTTTCAAAGTTTTATTTAGTCATTTTGTTGCTGTTGCTGTGGTCAATGACGAAGGCTTAGCTTAAGCTAAGATAAACGAGACGAAAGCGAAACAAAGATGACCAACAATCTAATTAGTCATCGGCATATTTTACTGCTGATTATTGTACAGTGATATGAGTGCGTCTGTGTGATTATGTTACATGCGTAATGAGTTAGTTTAGCTGTAAAGTCATTTGGTTAATTTAATTTAAAGTGGAATTGAAACGCATCAAGTGGGAAAGAGACAAAGAGAGGTAGACAAAACCAGAGAGTAAGACAGAGAGCAAGTGCAAAGCTCAGCTGAATAACAAACAAGTGTGCAAAAAAAAAATAGAGCAAATGAGCGGAAAGCAGAATTAGAGCAAAAATAACTGTAAACTATAGAACAACAACAACCACACAGGGGTTATCGATGGGCCACAGAACAGAATGGCGCGTCTTTGCTTATTGTTAATTCATCTTATCAAATATTTTTTCTTATTCAACCGACGATAGCCGTCAAGCAATGAATAAAAAAATGAACGAAGAAAATGCACAAATGTGAAGCAAGGGGAATGACAGCAAGGGGTTAATAACTGCGTAGTGGACATTGTTTTCATTTGAGTGAATTTTTCTCGTATCGATGACAAAGCGATTTTTCTTAGATTGTTTTTTTCTCACCTGAAATTCTCACACCAATATGAAGGGCCCCAGGAACATTTGTTAGCACCCAGGAGCGGACGATGTTGAGCGACGGGCGTTGAAGAAACGCAAACGGCTTAAAAGAAAAATATATCAAAAATTAATTATTTGACGAATACAAATACGCTATTTCTTTGTTTTGTGATGTCACAAACTACTTACCGCAAACAAACAGAGCCAAAATGGCCAAAAGGCCAGCGGTGCGCATTTTTACTGTGGTTTATTCGACTGCTTTGCACAGCACTGGTTAATTATTTATTTGTATTAAAACAAGTCGTTCTTTTCTGCAACTGCAGGCTTTGAATTTTAGATGACCAATGACGGAAGACGAAGTGATTTTTTTTGCTTTGCTTTTGTTATTGGCCAGTGGGACCAAACTGCACTTACACCAGCGATGCGTTATATGCTTATCGATAGATGTGTGAAAAACGCCTGTGCGATAGTTGAGGGTGGCCAACAATCGCATTGCGGCAGTTTGCTCAATTTCATGTAATTAAATATATATGTGTGAATAAAAAAGAATAAATGTTGATTAAATATTCTATCACTGAAATTTCATTGCCAACAAGGATGCCACTTAATGAAATAAATATGGTTAACGTTGCCACTCAGTGCTTGCGCTGTACTGCTTAGTGTTAAACAAGGATTTTCCGTCCGACCCGGGTTCAAATCTCAAAGACATAAAAAAAAAAACTTTTTTTTATAATTATTTAATTTTTTTATTTCTTAAATTAAAGTTTTTTTTATATTTTCATAAAACTAATTTAAAGATTTCACAACATTTAAAATGGTTGCCTAATTTTTAACAAACTGTTTTTCATCAGAAGCGGGTTCAAATCTCCAATGAATTATATATAAACAATTTTAATTAATAATATTGTTTTTTATTTTTAGATTAGACAATATTTGTTCTTAACTTAACTGTAAGAACGAGTTAAAATTAGATTTACACAACACACAGAAAATCTTTACATAATTTTGAATATAAACTTTTACTACAATTTTTAAATATTCTACATTTTAAATACTATTAAACGCAATTTAAGGTTTGCCCTTGGTCTATAAAGGTGTCAACTCGATTTTTCATTAATCGGATATTCATTCAAATAATTAATCAATTCTTAGGGTTTTTGAATGCCTGAGTAAACTATTATTCAAAAGTTCTTGAACTTTTTTTATAGCCAAACTCAAACACTTGACAAATGTTCAATTTTAATTATTGCTGACTAATTACTTATTGATGTTGATGTAACCAAAAAAATTATACACAGAGGAGAGGATCTGAAAAAAGATATTAATGTGATTTTTATGCAATTTTTTTTTTGTTGTGTCTTGGGAAAATAAATTTAATTAATGCAAACAAATTGCTGATGCACACTTTGTGATCAAAATGTTTTGTGTGTGAGAAGTCAAAAGAATTTTAGATTTTGTTTACAAAAGGCCTTCTCAGATTTAATGGCAGCTGCAACAAGCTGAAAGTCGAGGTCAACAAAAATGCCAAATGCAGCGTAGATTTAACCAATATATATAGTATATATATAATTTAATGGGCATGATCTGTGTCAAGCCAGCGAAGGAAACTTGAAACTAGAAACAAGTCTGGTTTCTGTTTTGGCCAAGGTGGTTGGCTATTAGCCATGGTATTTGGTTCTTTACCACATTTAATAGCCAATTTTGCTCAAAACTGCACTTGACACTGACAATTTAGCAGCCAACAAATTATTCTGCAGCCTTTTAAGAACTCTTCAACTCTTTTGTTTTGTTCATATTTTCTTGATTCAAGTTCAGTCTTAGTTCAAGTTCATTTGTAACGAGACAATTTTCACTTGTCTTCCAATTATAAACACATAGAAATTTGTTGATATCATCTTTGGTTCACACGCTGTGCAAACAATTACCAAAGACTTGTTTGGGATTTCAGTTTTTTTTTTTTTTTTTTTTGTAAGTAAATTCACTTTTTTTTATATACACTTGCCGAAATATGTTGATTAAACATGTCGTTGGTTTTGCAACATATTTTAATCATTACTGATTTCAGTTTTTCAATAAAAGCTAAAGTTTTTTTTTATAAAATATTGACTATTAATTATCTACAATTTAAGATGAAAAATTATTATTACTTGGAACTCGACTTCTATAAAGAGATGAGTTATTAAGAAAAATATATTGTATCAAGATTGTTGTAATTTATCGGTTTACATATTTAAATACGTTTCTGCTTTAATTAATTTAAAATATGACCCATTAAAAGAGCATCCAAAACTTTGTACATATTTTGAAAATCTCGTCTCTTTTAGTTGATTATGAGTTTTGTTTTTTAGATGATTCGCTGGCTGACATACTTACTTGAAGAGTGAAAGACAGAAAGAGAGTGATAGAGAGAGGGGGAGGAGGTAGATATAGATACAGATTGTAGGCTAGTTGTAGGGCTAATTACGTGTGTAATTACGAAGACGGTGAAACCTTAAAGTTCGTCACATAAATACATTCAACAATCTCTCAAATGACCAAATTGTTTTTAACTGCCACACAACGTAAAAGTTGAGCAACTTCCTCTCTTTTTCCGCCGCTCGAAACTAACTGCAAATATAATTGGGAGAGGGGAGTGGTGGTAAAGTCATTAACTATCTGATTCTATCAGACCAAGATCAGATCGCAGACGGAAATGCGGAAACGAACTTGACCTTTTATCGCTGTCAGTTTATTAGCGGTTTTCTGCGAATAACGCGCATAAAACAAAACTAAAGTTAATCAATTCAAATGTGAGTCAAATTATTGTTGTATTTCTTAATGATAATCAAAAGCAACGGAACACAAAATGCACCAATAAGCAAAGGCCAAAAAACTAGTCTTCTCTCTTCTAACTTCTTGTTCCGCCTTAGCAACGCAATCAAAAGATCAAGTTCAAGTATGAACTTTAAATATGCTAAAAATCAATCACAAACTAAAAGAAGAGTGAAACGAAATGGGCCGGTTTTTGTCAGTGTACTTCATGCTGGCTGTTGTTAGCCAGTTAGCTTTGACCCAGTGAACTAAGCAAACACTGCTGCATGACGGGTCATTTTTTTCGCATCCGCCACTTACAACTCTGCGAATTGTTTAACTTGAGATTTATTATTTAATTCGGGACGGCGCGAACGCCATTCCCGGCTACCAAAAATTACACGCACGAGTTATTCACATTAGGAATAATCGCAGAGGTCAACTCAGCCGAAAGTGCAATGGCCAAGCCTCGCTCCGGAGGAACCGCCTTCGTGATCACGGTTAACCTCTACGCCAGGTAAGTATGCTTTTCGCTGCTCAAGAAAGGATACTCCTACCCTGGCTTGCTAGAACCGTTTGGGAATTATAGTAATAAAAGCAAGGACAACTATTACTGAGCAAACTATAAGTAATTTTCGTTTAAGGGTGGAAATGCATAAGTTGAAAATGTACTGTTTGCATTTGGCTTTTACTTCTTGCTTTCTGTTCACTTTATACATATGCAACCAGCACCAAATGTGTGTGTTTGTGAATAATATAATGAGATTGCTTATAAGTGTTCATGGCATACAACAAGAACAATAACTATTTCTCTTTCTCACTTCCGTGCTCTCTCGCTCTCACTCTCTTTATCAGCAAAGAAATTGCTTGCCTGCTGCTAAAATCAACCGACACACAGTCAGCGCACACACACACATACAAACACACAGCTGTCGCTGCGCCCGTTTTACTTGCTATAGAACTGCTATTGCATGTTTGCGCGTTACGATTCCCAAACGGTTCTAGCACAGCTGGCTAGTAGTGCCCGTTCTTGAGCTGCGGAAAGCATACTTACCTGGCGTAGAGGTTAACCGTGATCACGAAGGCGGTTCCTCCGGAGCGAGGCTTGGCCATTGCACATTCGGCTGAGTTGACCTCTGCGATTATTCCTAATGTGAATAACTCGTGCGTGTAATTTTTGGTAGCCGGGAATGGCGTTCGCGCCGTCCCGAATTTATTAATGCATTCGAACAATATCTAACTAGTTGTATAAGCCGGCTTTAAAACTGTTTTATGATTTCATTTTATTAGATAAAATTAACTTAAATTGTGAATCACTCACTCCGTTCACTTATAGCAAATTGGAAGTAAATTTGGTTATAATTTGCGACTTAATTTTAGCTGCATTTATGGTCAGTCTAAATAGTATATACAAAAAATAATACGCAGTAAAAGTCTAAAACTAAATAATTACTCTGTATATTGAAGGAAAAACATTAAATATAATAAATTATTTCTTTGGCTGCTACCTTTCATTCTCTTATTTTGAGATTGTAAATCTATAATTTTAAGGTTAAAGTATTTTAATAAATGTTTTTGATTGGTGATTGTAGAATGTGAATCGAATTGAAATAATATTTTTTTTATTATTTGCTGCACAGCTTTGTAGTTTTAGAATGTTAAATGTTAATTCTTCACTTAAGATTTTGCATATTACAATAAAAAGGTCTTCAGTTTTATTTATCAATATTATTAAGCAAACATAAAAACTGGATTTTCTATATTTCTAAGAAGAAGAAAAACTATGGCATAATTTGGGTTATATTTCGGGTCTACGAGTATCCGAAGACAAAAAAAAAATAGTTTATAAAGGCAATCGGTAATTGAATAACAATTGTAGAGAGCCAAATACGAGTTGGTCAGTAGTCAATGTTATTATTAGAGACGAAAACGTAGATCAAAATGTAAATGATAATAATATGGTTAAGGATAAGTATCTTAAGTGGAAGGGGGAAGTGTTCAATTCCGAGTGACTTGCAAATATGACTTTTATGGCTTTTTATTATAGAAGCTGTTAATTTGAGTTTAATTAAAGAACGATTCAGTTGTCATTTCCTAGACAAATGTAGACAAAGGTTTCGTTTTTTGGCCAGGCAAAGACGTGACGGAATAATTACGTGATTTTTGTATATATATTTCTTCTTTTTTTTTGGGAAGCAAACAGTAAACATTAAACTATGCACAGCTCAAGTTAAATGATTGAAGATGATTTAATTTGGCAAGGCCAATCAAAAAATTGCATAATAAAAGGGCAAAGCTACAGGTAAAATATATTTATAATTTCTTATTTTAGCCATGTTTTTGTATTTTGTTATTCTTCTGTATAGAAAGTAATTTGCATTTAATCGAAATTTATGCCAGAATCTTGTTTGATTTTATATATTAGATATTGAATCCAGTTTGTGTTTTTATAATGCCACAAGTTCTGTTGAACTCCACAAAAAAAAAAGTTGAATAATTAAGTAGCCTAATTCATTTAAGAAAACAACTGAAGAGGATAGGTTTTTTTGTGTAAACGTTTTACATTTTTTACTTTGAATGAGTGTGTGTGCGAATGCTTATGTTTAACAGGTTCTACTCAAAAATATTTTAACAAAATTAGTCGACTAAAAGATATGCCTTATTATTATTAAGATTACATTTTTTGTAAATTGTTTACTTATCGGCTTACGTGGTATTATCGATTATATCGATATATTAGCGACATGAAGTAGACTTTATTTAAAGTTTTAAAGTATCTAAACATCATTTTGAATCATAAAAAAAAGGAATCTAATTGATGAAAACATGTAAAATAGTTCCATCGAACCAAATTTGAATACCCCAAAATATTTACAAGGTAAAACGATTATGTCTGCAAACTGACAGACAAATCGAATAACATTAAATATGTAAAGAACTTAAGCTGGGAGGCATCAACATAACTTGATTTTCAGAACAAGTAAGCAGAATTTTATTATATTAAATTGATATCATTTTTTCCAAGTGGAACCAGTTTTAAATATATTTTTTTTGTTGTTTGTTTTGTTTTTGACCATGAAAAATGTTTTCCTTTATCTCTGCCAAAATTGTATTTCTCTCAACCTTGGTCCAATAATTATCAAGAATGTTTAGCACCGAAGTGATAAAATTTCTCAGGTTAGATTCGCATTCTAATTGCAGGCTTTGTGAATTAATTAATAATGATTTTATGTCTTGCAAAAATAAAAAAAAAAAAGTGGTTGACTTTTAAAAGAAGGCTGGCTGAATTGAGCTAAAACGACTTGTTGCGCATTTTGAAATTCTGACCACTCGAATTAAACGCTCCACATTTGGGGGCACTTGTGGCAGCGGACATGACAAGAGCAAAGTTTCTTTTAATGGCACTCGTATCATAACACTTTACATTGCCACCGTGGCAACGTCTTTTAATCAAGAATTGAGCCAAAAACACCTGCTAATTGGATGCAAAGCCTTAATTTTTGAGGGGCAGATCAACAAAAGCCGTCAATAAATTCGCTACAAAATTAACTGCATATAGGATTTATTTTTTTAATTTTCTTATTTTGAGAGAGACACAAAAATACAAGGGCAGCTATCAAAGCCAAAAGCCAAATCATAAATGCAAAAATTAGTGATCACAGTACACTGAAAGAATTTATTTAGAATGACTTAGTCGAGAGTGCTCGATAATAATAAACAAAGTAAAAATCTGTATTTCGTCTCCAAATTAAATGTTTACTGTTAATCAATCGTAATTTAGGGTATATTATGAATAAATTATAAATCAATATTTATAAAATATAAATTTTTCACTTGTCAAAATAATAATGTGGGGTACATTATGAATAAATTATAAATTATTATATATAAAATACATTTTTCACTTGTCAAAAGTGGATACTTCATACTAGTTTATTGATTAGAAGAGAAAAACAATGGCTTTGTTATCCACATTCCATAACTTTACTTTGAAATAAATGAAGATTAGGAATTAAGAATAACACATTTAAAATGTTGTATCTCTCAGTGTACTTCTAGTGCCACAAATAGTAGCAGCAATGCGCCAACTCATGTTGAAAACAAAACACATTCGATGGCTGCTGCTACTAAAAAAACCGATGCACGAATAGTAGTAGATTTTCTACTGCCTTTTTTCGCAGCCACACAGCGTATACGCGATCGTTTGGCTTCATCTCCGAGTCTCACACACACACACACATGCAAAGATTTCGAAGCGTTAGCCGAGCGAGCCGAAACACAAAAAGCCGAAACGTCCACAGACAATTTTTTTAGCACTTCTTTTTAAATTTTTATGCAAACTCGAACTTTTTGTTAGTTGTGTGTCGGAGTTCGCCGCGAAGAGAGTTCGAATTCGAATTCGTGCGTAGCTACAAAATAGCAACAAATCACAGCCGGATAAGGATTAAAAAAAACGCGTGTTTTGCTACAAAGGATATGCAAGAAAAGACCAACGTTGGTCAAGTGTAAGACAAAAAAAAAATAAAAAAAAATAAAGATGTCCTCGAAAGTATTCGGTTCATTGATGGCCGAGAGCATTTTACTCTCGAAAGCCACTCAAATTGTATCCGGTTATTCGCCGCTGACCATTTTCCTGTTGGCCACAATCGCGATTTTCCTCGTTGTCTACAACAAGAGACGCGCACGTTGGGTGAAATATATTGAAAAGATACCAGGACCTGCGGCGCTACCCTTTCTGGGCAATGCCATCGAAATGAATGTGGATCACGATGGTGAGTGCAGTGATTGATTGTGATTGAACGATGTGTTTGTGGTTGAGACTGTAACTGAAATTGTGTCTCTTGTATACAAATCTTGACCCTGAATCAGCGTATTCCACTGCTCGAGATTAGATCAATCTGATTGAAAAGCCAAACACCAATTTTGTAGTAAATAATGCATAGACTCCACTCCAAATGAGGTGTTAATTGGGCAAACCAAACAGAGAGTCAATGATGCCTGCATTTTATAGATACATTTTATTGATTCATCTTATTTTGGTAGTGCCTCTTGCCAGTTGGTGTTGTTGAACTTTACATTGCTCTCAGTTCTGCAGTTTTCTTCTGTCTTTTACTTTTCACTTTCACTGCCCAAAAAAAGTGTGATATGAAAAGATTGAAATAGAATTATGAATCTACGTGACTGAACTAAAAAAAAGTGCTAATAGTAATAATAAATATTTGTGATGTATACTCAAAACTCATGTAAAATAGAACAATTGCTTAGCACAATCGACATTGACATTTTTATTTGTGTGTCGTGTAAGTTTTTTACAAACTTGCTACTTTTTTTTTGCGATATGCATAATGTTTAATTAACAAAATTAACATTATTAGCATATTGAATAATAAGTTGCTATTTTAAACACGTGAAAAATATTTAAATCTAACAAATTAATAAATTATATTTAGAGCTTAAAAAAAAATAACATAAGAAATATAAGTGTATTTTAAGTATAAAATATTATATTTATTTACAAAACTGAAATAAACTTGTAGACTTTTTAGTACTTTTAGGAATTCCCAAAATTATACTTAATGAAATGCAATTAATTTTGTTTTTCAATAAAGAGTTATATATTAAATAAATTTATTTAATTTTTGTGTGTTGCCAAAGTTTTTTCACAGACACAAATGCAATTCAAATTTGCAACAAGACCTTGAACACCTTGTCATAAATGCAAATAAACAAAAATAGACCGATTCACATAATTATTATAATTTTCGCTAGTGACAAATCTGAACTTGAAGTGTGTCAAATAGCTGAAACAAACTTTCACCATAAACATAATTTTTTTTTGTTAATTTTTGGCAAAGTAGCGAAATTAAATTGACTTTACAACAATATTGAGCAACTAAATAAAAGAAGCGAAGCACGCAAATGGATAGAAAAAACAGAAGTCGGTAAATTGTTAAATAACAAGCAACAATAAAAAAAATCTGACGTCTGTTATAAGCCCAAGACGAGTCTTGGTCTTGATCTTGATCTTGATCTTGAATGTTGAATGTTAAAAATAAAATTCATAAGCTGTGGCCAATAAATGGAGGTTCGCTTAGAAAAGAGCCAAGACTTAAAATCCTTAATACTCAATGGATTTTTGGAATGATTAATTCACAAGCTAATCGAACAGTTCCGCAAACCAATTAACACACACACACAAACAAGCATAAATAAACACTTGAATTTGTATCTTGTATTTTTTTTTGAATGCGGAAACGCAGCCGGCAACACAGATACACAGATACACACATACACACATACACACATAAACTGATGGATAAATGAATAGTTAGAAAAAGAAACAGAAAACAATTTGTGCTGCAGCCGTTTTAGTCGGCCAAGTTCAATTTGAGTTGGTAATCGTGTAGGAAATCATTAATTTTATATTCTCTTGCAAACACATTTCAAATTTCCATTTAATAAAATTAATAATAATAATTTGAGGTAATCTTTTTGGTTTTTTGTTGCTTCTCAAATTTTTGTTACGTTCTTTGTCTGCAAGTTGAGGTGGTTTTGTGGTTAGATGAGTTTTTTGTATATTTTTTTTTTGGCATCTCTCAAGCAGTTTGGGATTGTCGGAAATAGGTTTTTTTTTATCGTTTGGCTTCAGGGCAGAACTTTTAGTTGCCAGTCAGTTTTTGGCAGCAGTTTTAATTTTTTATTATTGTTTTTATTTGCATTCGTCTTTATTGTATTTATGCGTACTGATAAATATCATTGGCTTATGCATTCTATTTGCGATTAATAGGAAATGATATTGATAAAGCGAAAAAAAAAAATTAATTATTTGTCTTAGAACACTTGAAACAGGTTTTAGGAGTGCCAAACTAGGAAATATTCTGTAAAACTGCTTAATAAACATGATAATACGTTTTTCGTGAAATTTGTCTCAATATCTATAACTCTATATCCATATCTTTATATATCTATATCATCTATATCATCTATATCTATATCTATATCTATATCTATATCTAAGCATATATTTCTGTATCTATATCTTTCTATATCTATTATTTCTATATCTATATCTACATATTTTTCGTTAATTTTATTGTATATATTTCTATGTCTATATTTTTGCAAATGGCTTTAACTTATATTGACTTGTATTTTATATTATCTATAAAATGAAATTGGACTTGCTATAAATTATATATTCAAAATATGAAGTCAAATTTAGAGACGGACATATCTTAGTCGACTATTCTTTTGATGTTAGTCAAGAATATATATATACATACCTTATTTTTGTATAATAAGAATAATACAAACAACAAGTAAATTAATCAACAAGTATCTGAAAAGCATTCTTAAAGTCGAAATCAATGTCGAATGCCCCATTCAATGCTGAAAGTTCTTAGCTAACAAATTTATGCAAATATGCAAATAAAACACTTGATACAAAAAAAAAAATATTAATTATATGCTGATGGGTTTTTCGTTGATGTAGTTGTTTTTTTTGTGTCATTTTCATTTTGATGTGACGGTCGCGCAGATGTTTCTGCAGTTTAGTTCAAGGCAATCGAGGAGCTTGCTGCTTGTTGCTTGCAACTTTTGGATTCTAAGTATGCCGATTAGACATAAGTCAGAGAACAAGACCCACTTGAATTAACTCCAGCTGCTGAGTTAAGAATAAATCAAGCAACACTAAACAGTGGCATCCAATGGGACAGCCATGATGTGGCAAGAAAATGTGTGTGTGTGTGTGTGGTTGTGTGTTGCAGCAAGGTCAATGGGGGTGAGCCCAAGTGCCACATGATTTTTCAATCATAATTTTCTATAAGCTGCCAAAGACTAAACAACAAAGTGTTCAACTTGTGCATGGCTCAAGGCCAGCGTCGGTTTTCAATTCGAGCCAAGAACTTTTGGCAGTCAGTGTCGACTACTTGTCTGTGTCTGGGGTCTCGACTCTTGTTCTGCCTCCATGCGACTCGAGTCTGCATCTCAGCACTCTGGTCTCTGGTCGTGGGTGCTTGCGGCGTGGCATTGAAAGTCAGCCAGATCGACTTCAACATTAACATTCAGCAAATAAAATTAATGCTAGCAACATTTTGTTAATGTTTTTTTCGATACCCTTTCTTTAGGGGGTTTTATTCTAATTTTGTGTGTTAATTAAATTGAAAAATAGACATCAACTGCAAAAGTATTTAATAGAAATTTTACATAGTCAACAAAGTTATGGTATATATTTAAATTAAATCTTTTTTTTTTACTTATTTATTATTAATTTGTTTTTTCATAAGTTTGAGTTTGAATATAAGATTAATATTAAATTTGATAAATTGGCGTATGTAAAATAAAAATACCCTTGACATTAAGCTAGCCAAAAAACATATTTAAATAAGTACTTTTTAATCATTTACTTAATTCCGCCTTATATTTGGCAGCTTAAAATATAATAAATGACATATAAATTAAATTAAAATAAAAATGGATTTAAAAAATACAAAACATAAAAATTTAAATAAGGAATGTACACAAAATGAGATTAAAAATAAAAAAATACAAAATATAGAAATTGAAATAAATAATGTACACAAAATGAGATTATAAATAAAATCAAATATCTACTTGTTTATATTGAAAAAAAAATTACTGCGGCAGTTTAATTACAATTGATAAAATAAATACCATAAAAAGTTAAGATATTTAAACATGCTTTACAACCTGATTATTGCCAGTTAGTGTATTAAATCTTCGTCACTCTAAACTTAAGTCAAATCTTCTGATTTAATGTGCCACAATTTGCGCCGCAATCAATGAGGCACAATGACAAATTGTTGCAATATATAAAGCGGCACATAAATTATCTCAAGTTGTTAACGCAATTTAAAAGCAGCCTACAAAAAAAATATTATGTTGCTAGTTTATTATTTTTTTTATTTTTCAAGTTTTGTCAACACACCAAACGCAACAGCAACAACAACAACAACAATAAAAAATTCACAAACCAATTTAAAATGCGAAAATCATAATGAATTGTATCTTGGAGGAGCCGGTAAAAAAAATTTGAAATGCGTTTTGTTTTTTATTTCATTTGGTTTTATGCTCGGTTTAGTTGTGCTTATCTTTTTATTATAATTATTGTTTTTTTTTATTTTTGCACGTCGCAAATTTCGATTGTTACCTTTTAAACATGCAAACTTCCGTCGAATGGGCTGGTCAACAAGAGGCAAGAAGAAGAAGAAGAAGCCGGCTAGTTGAGGAGAGAGTGAAGGGAGAGTGGGAAAGGGAGGGGGGGGGGGGATGCGCAACAGCTGACTAATTTTGGGTGTTGCTTTATTTTTACAGTTCGTGTTGACGGTTGAGTTTTTTTTTAAATTTTTTTCTTTTTTTTTTAAAGTGGGTTACATAAAATCATTATTAGATATCTCGCAAAAGACAGGCCAATTATGTTAGTGTGTGTGTGTGTGTGCGAGTGTGTGTATATGTGTGTCATCATTTTAATTAATGCAGCAAAATGACAAAAAGCCAACAGAGCCAACAGAGCGTATGAGCAACGTGCGACATCTCAGGTATATTAGGCATAGGCACCACACATGTAATTTGTATCTGACAGCAAACAAAAACTTATCAAATTACCACAAAATAGACAAACAAAAAAAAAAAATAAACCAAGAAGCTTATTTATGTTTACCGACGTGTTAAATAAGTGTAACATATTACAAATTAACACTAGTCTTTTACATGATGACGGCCTTGATTGTTTCTTCCCACATATGCACACACACACACAAACAAACACACACACAAACATTTATATAAAAAAAAAATTGTTTATGTTTATATCTATAATTCAATGACGCAAGCATTTTTCACACGTGAAGTGGCTTAAAGCAACTTGCACTTCATAAAAAATATGGGAAAGCTTAAGTTTGGAGACTGCAAGATGCCCTCGAAAACTATGGATTCAATTTAAATTTAACTTAAACATTAAAATAAAACGAAAAATAAATATTTGAATTATTTTTTTTTTTTTTATATATTGCAACAATTTTAACGAACTCTTTTCAAACTTTTTCAATATACAAAAACATTCAGTTATTTTTAATTTATCAAATTATTTTCTTTTCTTACTCGAATTAATAAATAAATTAAATTATAAATATAATATTATTATTTATTTTATTACTATGCCAATTTTTACCAATTTGTTTTGGTCATCACTTTACTTGCATAACTTTTAACATTGTAAAAAAAATGGCATATTTTGATTAATCATACTTTTTGCTTGTCAATAATACGAATAAATAAACAAATGATTAATATTATTATTATTATTATTTTTACTATTTACCAACACCTTACATCAAACAATTTCTGCACATTTTTTTTACTTTGAACTTTTCAAATATTTTATTAACTGTTTCAATACTTGTAAAATCGGTGTTGTGTTACCATATTAGATAATTTAATTATAAATAATCAACATTTATTTTTAGCATTATTATGCCAATTTCTACAAATTTGTTTTGGCAAGCAGTTCATCAAATTTGAACTGCTGGTCAAACAATGCTCAACAATGTCACAATAAAATTTACTTTTGGTTTTTTTTTTTTGTTTTTTTTTTTTGTCTATTTATTATTCATGTGTGGCTAAGCGCTTTGAGGTGTTTGTCAGTCAGACTATAATTTGCACACGTTGAGACCATTTTATAACTGGTTTTAATAATTCATATTCATTTATTCTTTCGATTATGTTTGCAGAGTTATTCAATCGAGTTATTGGCATGCAGAAACTTTGGGGCACACGCATTGGCATCAATCGCGTCTGGCAGGGAACATCGCCACGTGTTCTACTCTTCGAGCCCGAAACTGTGGAGGTAGGTAGAAAGAGAGAAAGAGACAGGGATAGTTTTTTTATAACAAGTTTTACTTTGCAGCCCATACTAAACAGTCAGAAGTTTGTGAACAAGAGCCACGATTATGATTACCTGCATCCATGGCTGGGCACTGGACTCCTTACCAGCACCGATCGCAAATGGCACACGCGCAGAAAGGTAAACTTCAAGTTTAACCAATTTGTATCATATATATATAGGATATAGCTTAAGCTAACCTGCAATTAGTAAAGGTTGATTAGTAAACAAAATCGCTTAAATACTTGACGCTTATTTTGAACAAGTCATTACTTTTTCAAGCTCATAAAATGCCGATTTATTGCTGATGAGTTGAACCAAACTCAACTCCATAATCAGTAATGGTGAGAAACACTCCATTAGGAAGAAACACAATTATTCATAGAGACCTTAACATTAATATTATGTATACAAACTAAGCTAAAAAAAAAAACTACAAGCACATTTGTTAAACTTTCACACAACTCCAACACAAGGTCGCAAAATGGCACATATATAACATATATATAGAGATTATCTTTTTTTTTTAAAAAGACTAAGATAATTTCAATTAAAATCAGTTGCCTTAATGTACCACTGTTTCTGGAAGACCATTAACCATTTAGTTTATTTTCTTCATGTATGTTTATATTGTCATTAAAATATTGTAATGTGATAAGCAAAAAATTATAATTAAAATATGTTTATGCGATTCTACAATTTTGAGTAACAGCCATTTTCATACTTCAAAATTATAGTACAAAGAATTTTTTAATTTCCGTAATTATATTTTATTGTCATTAACATAAACTAAAACATTTATTATACAAGTTTGCTTAAGTAACATTAGTTTCTATCCCATAAAATTAATGTTTATGACTTAACATCATCTTCAAAAAATACATACTATAAATAGCCGCTTTTATATTATAATGTCATTTAATGAAATATTAAAATAAGAAGTTGTCAACTTCTACTATTTTTAGTTAAGTAAGAATTTAAAATTTAACACTTAGCATCAGTTTTAAAGAATATTTATTGAAAACAATTGCTTTTTATTTTAATCTAAAACAAATGAAAATATTAATTAAGAAACATACAATTTAACTATGTATGTTAATATGCCCTTATATAATTTTTACAGATCTTGACGCCCGCTTTTCATTTCAAGATATTGGATGATTTTATAGACGTATTTAACGAGCAGAGCGCCGTCTTGGCCCGTAAATTGAATGTCGAGCTGGGCAACGAGGCGTTCAACATTTTCCCATACGTCACACTCTGCACTCTGGACATTGTTTGCGGTGAGTGTCAATGTTACAAATTGTATACAAATGCATACATATATATATATATATATATATATATATATATGTGTATTTATATATGTCATATCAAATAACCGGTTGGTTTAATTGCATCACAGAAACTGCCATGGGTCGCAAAATCTATGCACAAAGCAACAGCGAATCGGAGTACGTCAAAGCCGTCTATGGGTAAGTTAAAGATGCCAAAAATATAAACAATAATAATAATATTATTAATAACAATAGTGATAAAACTTGAGTAGGAAACTAGAATTCAATTCAATACCAACTTAGAAGGCAATCAAGATTTTTGTAATAATATTGAGAGCTGTCAGCGCAACTGTCAGTGGGTGGTTTGAGTGAAAAACTTTCTCACACACGCCCACATTTCACATTAGTTAGTGTGTGTGTGTGTGTGTGTGTGTGTGTGTCTGTATTTGGGGTGTTCTCTGCTCAAGCGAAAAATATGCGAGATTAAGATGTCAATGGATGCTGCTGCTGCTGTTGCTGTTGCTTCACTCGCTGATAACATGCCTCATAAAGCACACAAATACTCGACACACAGGCAGACAGATAGACCGACAGATAGTATAAACACTTGACTAACTTTCAATTTAATTCAACACTTTCATTTGGAACAACCCTTCGTACAGCATTGGCTCCATTGTTCAGAGTCGTCAGGCAAAGATCTGGCTGCAAAGCGATTTACTTTTCCGCCTCACCGAGGATTACAAGACGCATCAGAGTTACATTAATACGCTCCATGGATTCTCCAACATGGTGATACGTGAACGCAAATCTGAACTTGCTGATAACAACAACAACAACAACAATAACAATGCGGAGATGCCAGATGCCTACGATGATCTGGGCAAGAAGAAGCGTTTGGCTTTCCTTGATCTGCTCATCGATGCCTCCAAGGAGGGCACCGTTTTGTCCAATGTAAGTAAATGTCAACATTTTTAATAATTCCTTAAAGTAAACATTTCTAAAAGAAAATTAATATAAATAAATAGTTTTTAATATTTTTAAAAATGTGCCAAAATTTAAATATTTCATAAATAATTTATTTTCAATAGGAGGATATTCGCGAGGAGGTGGATACATTTATGTTTGAGGGACACGACACGACTTCGGCTGCCATTTCCTGGACTCTATTCCTACTGGGAGCAAACCAAGAATTTCAGGAGCGCGTTTACGAGGAGCTGGAGTCCATTTTTGGCGATGATACCGAAACACCTGCAACGATGAAGAATCTGCTGGATATGCGTTATTTGGAATGCTGCATCAAAGATGCTCTCCGCTTGTTCCCCAGTGTGCCAATGATGGCACGCATGGTGGGTGAGGATTTGACTATCGGTAAGTGATTTGGGATTGGTTGCCCATATATGGTTTTCTTACAATCCTCTTTTTGAATATCAGGTGGCAAACTTGTGCCCGCTGGCACCCAGGCGATTATTATGACTTATGCACTGCATCGCAATCCGAGAGTCTTCCCCAAGCCGGAGCAATTCAATCCGGATAATTTCCTGCCCGAGAACTGTGCCGGACGTCATCCGTTTGCCTATATACCCTTCAGTGCTGGACCCCGTAATTGCATTGGACAAAAGTTTGCCATACTGGAGGAGAAGGCTGTCATTTCGACGGTGCTGCGTAAATTTAAAATTGAATCTGTCGATCGCCGGGAGGATTTGACACTATTGGGTGAATTGATTCTGCGTCCCAAGGATGGCCTCAGAGTGAAGATTACGCCACGCCATTGAGCAAAAACTGTGGCTGCATAGATCCAAAGTATTTAACTTTTAATTATTTAGTTTTAGTGGACTCCTAAGTAAATTGATATGCTAAATTAGCAGATGACCCTTTAACCTCTGTGGAATAACTTGTACACATGTAAATCTTACAACTCAGTGAACCTTGTTTAGTTTGTAATGCTATGTTTAATAAAAAGAATTTCATTTACAACAAACCAAAAATTATGTTTTTATTATATTTGAACCGCATATATATAATTATTTTTCCAATATTTATATTTGATTTAGATTTCTTTAAATTATTTTAAATTCTTTCAATTGACAAAATTAATTTATTAACCTTAAAAACGTGTTTTTAGTTAATACAAATGAAATCAGTGAATTTTTCTCATACCTAAATACACTGTACCTAAATAGTTGGTTCACATTGTTTCTGTGATGAATGTACCAAAAGTACACATTTTGTACAACAGCTATGCAAATGTCTAGCTTAGACAGCAACCAAAAATGGAGCAGATCAGTAATTGCACACACCAAACGCTCAAAAATACAATAGATGGCGCCACTAGTACTGCTAATTTGAAATTTGTGGAACTTTAACTGCCTTGCACTCGAAACAATTACAATTACATTATTACCTTTGGGAAAAAAAAGTGGACAATCAACAAGTCATCAACGAAATGGCGCCATGTGGCCACGGGCGGTGTGTGTGCCAGTGTGTGCCAGTATGAGAGTGTGTCTGTATTTTTTTCCGCTGCTTGTGGCCCGTTTCCTTTTCGCAATTGGAGCGGCGCCAGGGCTTAAAAGCAACTTAAGTGCGCTTACGCTGTGTAATGCTCAAATAAAAGCGAGCATGAAACAGTCGAGTGAGGGGGAAGTTTATACGTATATCTAAATGGATATTATGGGCATATGTACGGCGAAGGCGAAGGCGGGAACATGAGTGTTAAATAACTCCTAGATAACTAGATCGATAGGTTACCCAGAGACAGATAAGCAGACGGAGCTAGCGGAGCTGGCGGAAGCGGGGCAGGAGTTGGGGCAGCAGCAGCGACGAATAGGCAAACAATCAATTAGAATGGCAAAATCTTTGCTAAATATTAATAATCCGCACAAACGCAAAAGGGACTTAAAAACTAATTCCGCACCAGCGAAACAAGCAAAGCAAAAAAAAAAATGCGTCGATTGAAAAATGGCGAATTTTTTTTGTTTTGCTTCTACTAAATAAAGTGAAGTGAAGGAAATGCACTCGATTCAAATAAATTGTGCACGGAATTCGACCATGGTCAGTGTATCGAAATCGAATCAGTCAGCAGTTTGCAATTGCTATATTGAATCATAAATTGTCATAAATCGATTGCCAATTGCAGTTGTTGCATTTTTGTTGTTGCAGTTGCAGTTGTTTTATTTTCATTTACGAGTTTGCAATATCAACGATGATTATTTATTTTCGTTTAATGATGGGTTTAAAAAGCAATCGATCAATTTTGGTTTGATTGCCAGCGAGTTAAGTGTGTCCACCAGTCCATCAGTCCAGCCAGCCAAATGTGTCACATTCCTCCAACCAGGAGTCGGTAATTTTGTACACATGCCACATTTACATGTCTAGTTAATAAGCGAAATGTGCAGAAATTCAATTATTTTAGGGCTGTTCCATATTGTTTTTTAATTATTATTAATTAATTAATTATAGCTTTATTTGCCGAAAGGTATTATAAATTATCCTTTATCTGAGAACTTAAGTCTATAAGAATTAGCTATATGAACTCCGTTGTTGATGCGGATCAAGTATATATTTCATTTATGGAGTCGGCAATAATTGTACTCAACTCATTACAAACTTTTCCAATTGGTTGATTTTAATTTGCTAAGAGTAATTTGGTATATTCAGAAAAAACCTATCTAAAATGTATTTATATTTGAAACAAAACAAAAAATATACTAAAAATGTAACTTAATTAGTACTTAAATTTAGAATTAGAGTGTCGATTATTTTCCTAAGTGTAATCAGTTATGCAGCTCTGCAGCTACAGCTACAAATGCTGACAGGAGCATATGCTTTCTCCACTACCAAATTATGTAATACAATCTATGTCTGTTTTATAGGCAGACTAGGAACTCCCAGCACACGCCGGGACAGACAGTCGGACAGGCAGACAGACAGTCAAACAGGCAAAGGAGCAGAAGTAATTATGCATTGTCAACGAACGTCACTTAAACGGATTGCGCCTGGCACATCAAAACAAATTGCACTCCCCTGTGTATAGCACACACACACACATACACACACACTTACACACGTACACACACAGAGCCATACACACTTACACACGCACACACAAATCTGATTAGAAAAACATTTACAAAACGCAAATCGCAAGTTAGCACAAAATGGGAATGGGATGGTGGCTGAAACACTCAGAAAAACAACCCTTAATTTTATAACATCGTCTTGAAAATTATAAATTTTATTTAATTTTTTTTTATGATATCGAAATGTACAACATTTTTTTTGTTCATTTAGAAAGGTTTCTTGAAATTGACAATACAAAAAATTTAATTTTGTATACTTTCTTTAATAGTTATTTTGTAATTTGAAAACCACTAATTTGTAATAAATAAAAATGCCCTTTAATAATTAAAAAAAAAATATACGTTAAAAATTTAACATATTTTTTCTAAATTTTTAGAAACAAATAAATTTACTGATTTATAGAAATATATATAGGAAAAAAGTGTGTAAAATACCTAAAATTCAAAGCAATTTTTATTTTGTTTTATTCTTTTTTGAGTGTAGATGGAAGAAGCCACCCTCTTTTGGTAAAGCATTTGATGTGTGAACTTTGGCACAGGAGGCGAGGAGTGAAGCAGGCGCCAAGAAGAGGACTAATTTGATTGACGTTGACGTCACAAAATGTGGGAACAAAGCCACACAGAAAAATTGGATGGGAAATAGCGAGTGAAAGTGGCTTTGGCAGTGGCTTTTTTTTGCTCCTGTTCCAGTTCCTGTTGCTGTTGCTGGGCAGGTAGCCAAACAGGATGGCAGACAACAAGAAGTGGCAAGCAGGAAAGAGCAGCCGGTGTAGGAAATGATATCCAAACAAACTCAATTTGGTTGGCTGCCAGCGCGTTTGATAGATTAGCAGCGAGAACGAAAGAGGCGCGATGTCGACACGTGGCCATAACACAGGACAAGAAGCAGGAGCAGGAGCAAGAGCCGGACTCGGAGCAGGACTGTTTGCGGGGCGTGCGCAGATTCCATTTTGCCATTTGACGCATACAAAATTGATTTGGTCGAGGCACAAGCAAAATATTTGCCTCCATTAAACAGCTGGTGTGTGATATGTGTCTGCTGAATGGGCACGGACAGGGCACACGTGCCGCCGTGCTGCAGTTGCACTTGCCACACACACAGCGACACGTGACATCTCGGCAAATTAAACAAGCAGCAAAATGAACGAAAAGAGGAAAGTAGAAAAAAAAATTGTTAGTAGAAGAAAAGTTTAACAATGCAGAAAATTGAAAAACAATCAGAACACAAACCACAGCAACTGAGGGCTGAGGGCTGCTGTGCAGAGTTAAGTGCTGGCATCCTGTGTGGCATGCCTCACATCCTGCGCCTGTTTGCTCAGAGCGCGCGTTTCAATTCGTGTCGCTTTATTTGGCCATAATTAGCTTAATGCGCGACGCAAACAAAGCAGGACATATATGTTGCCCAGGACGTTGAATGCCACAGTTGCTGTTGCCACAATTTACTGTTGCTGCTGCTGCTGCTACTGCTGCCGTGCGTGTCCTTTTACTGCCAAATTGCCAGTCCAATGACAATGCAAACAAACGCCCTGTAAACGTAACAACAACGTCAACAAAACTGACACAAAAAAAAAGGCAAACATATTTTCAGCTGCAAGCGAAGCCTAAATACACTATAAAAAAAACGAGAGAGAGAGAGAGAAATTGCTATTTAATAAATTTAAAATTTTTATATATATACTTATATTTTATTTGAAATTTGCAATTGTAACATTTAATTTGTGAGTGGCGAAAATCAAGCTTGATTAAATAAATAAATAAACAGATTGGCTTCTTTTATTTACGCAAAAGCTTAATAAAATAAATAATAAATTAATTGCGTAAGATAAATAAAATAAATAAATAAAAATTGTTTTGTCTATATTTTACATGCAGCTATAAAACTTACGAACTTATATAAAAATTTAACACTTAACATTAACAGATTTCCAGATTCAATTATTATACTCAGTTGTAAACATTTAAGAATGTTAGATATGTTAATAGTGGAATTAACCTACATAAAAAAAATGGCCATAAATTTCGTACTTTTCTGTCATACTTAAAAAAGTAGATTACATACACTTTCTTATTGACAGCTATATTTTAAATTTTCATTTAAAAAACTTTTTATATGAATTTGAAAAATATATTTTAGATGTTGCTTATTTATTTATTCTTATTAACTTAAATTTAACTTGTTCTTTAAAAATGATTGTATTTTTTATTCGAAATCGTAAGTTACAAATTTTGTAACGTTTGTTTAGTTTATTTTATTTATGTATATGGGTTTCTTAACTGTTTTAAATTATTAATTAAAATTTTTAATTTTTTAAAATGATATTAATAATATTTAATTATTATTAAAATGCGAATTAATTCGAGTTCCATCGGGCCTCAACTTCAGGCAATTTAAAACTGTTTTATTTCATTCTTTGTTTTGTTTGACAAACAGTTCAAGAAATCGCATATACCCCACCAGCAAAACACTACACTATCAGAAAATCGAATTGCCGGGAGGGAAAAAAAGTTAAAATCATGAATCCCTTAAAAGGTTCTTAATCTGTGGCTGCTGTTGCTGAATTTTGTTGCTTCATTTGCAGCGCTCGCATTGCCAGCCAACCTGGACATGGACACAGACATGAACATGGCGAAGGCCATGATGAAGATGGACATGAGTTGCCCGACATTAGTCATCATCCGAGGGGGGGTGGCTGGTTGTTTGAGGTGTGCACCTACATATCTCTGTCATAAGTTAAAGGCGAAATGTGCTGTGAATAAACTAAGCCCACATTTCAATGAAGTGTCCGGCAACTGTCACAGGAATGAGGCATCATCATATGACCGCCAATCAGCTGCCAAATTGATTTGTTGCTCGCAGTGTAAGCAAATGGCATATTTTTTTCTTTCTTCTATTTTCAATTTGTACAATTTTGTACTTTGTTACCGACTACTGATTTATCTATAGGTTTAGTCAGCAGCAATGAAAGTACACTTAGAAAAAGTATCGGAATAGAATTCCAAGTGATTTGGAAAAAAACTTAATTAAGTATAAATCATTCTTGGATTTTTTTCTTAATAATCTTTATTATTACTTAATCATAAACAAAAATGTTTAAGTTCGAATAAAATTACTATTGGAATCATTCTGGAATCTAAGTTTCAATTTAAGATTGATTTAAGAGGATTAAAATTTATGTTAAGATAATATTCGAGTTTATTTGTGAACTGAAGTATTTAAAAATTATCTAAGTTAACTAGATAATGTAATCAAGATACTGATGTACGAAATAAAATAATTATATGATTATTATGATTTTTGTGTTTTAAATTAAGTGTATTACTTCGATTTATCTAAAGCTGATACTTGAAGTGTTTTAAGGACATGTATATATCTTTAAAAAAAACTGTTATATTTGTACTTCACAGTTATCACGATTTCTTTGAATGGATTGAAAATTAAAATTAGGATTAGTTTGATGACTTTTGTACTAAATAAGTGTTAATCATATTATATTAAACTTTAAGAACTTATATTATAATAATATTCATTTCTTTTAAGCTGATATCAGAACTAATTGAAAACCTCCCTAATCGAAAAGTTATAAAATGTAAGTTGATTAAAATAAGACCAATCCCGTTATGGGTGATTTAAGAACTTGAGTAGAATCTAATCAAATAATAAAGTTTTTGTATAAAAAAATAGCTAAGAGTGAGTTGGCTGAAATTAAACGCAATCTTACTTAACTAAAATAGAATGATTTTTTGAGTGCATGAAGAAATATGAATTTCACAAATTTTGTTATGGACATTTGTAGGATAACAGTCAACATTTTTTTAAGTGTGCTTGACTGCTGAGTGCTGAGTGCTGACCCTGCCGGAGCAGCAACAGTTGTGCTCCGAGGCCCTCCTCGAGGCGATGTCAGCGCCTTTTGGGCCATAAATTGAGCAAACATTTTGCTCTGACTGTCGAGTTTGTCGATTGTCGTTTGTCGTTTGTCGTTTGTCGTTTGTCGATTGCGTGCAATGAATGCATTGCCAGTTTTATGGCAGTCTCCTTGATAGCGCAGACGGCAAACAACAGCGCTTTATGACAAGAACAACAACAACAACATCCAGACTAACGACAACAACAACAAAAGCAACAACATTGGCAAACAGCTAGTTGCAACTGCAAAATGTATTTGGCGAGCAGCTTTGACAGCAGCGCAATAAGCAAAATGTAAATAATTTTCCTCGACTGGTTAAAAAAGATATCCCCACGCACAGCCACACACACACACATATACACACACAAACAAATTCACATACATACACTCAGAAAAAAGTTAGCTAGAATTTTACAAACTAGAAAGTTTCCCTTGGTTTTATAAAATCGCTCTGAAAATTAGAAAGTTTCTCACATACGTAAAAATAATTTTTTGAAAGTACGAAAAAATATTTCTAGAATTAAGTAAGACTTGCTTTAAATTGATTATCCCAAAAATTTGTCTTTTTCTATTTTTTATAAATAATTTATATTATTAAGAAGTAAAAATCAATTCTAAAATGTAGAATCAAGTTATTGAATTTACTGCCTCGGCTTTTATATTAAAGTTGATTACATGTTCGAATCTCAGAAAAATTTTGATATTTAACAAAATAAAGTTCTAGAAATAAACTGTTGAAAATATGAGGCTGAAAATTAGAGAAAAATTTATTAAACTTAAATATTTACACTGAAATTAAGAAATCCAAGCTCTTGTTTTTAGAAATATAATTTCTGATTTACCCTTGGCGATTTTCCACAAATCAGTGCAAATTTTTTTTAAGTGCTTACACACACATATACACACACACAGCAAAACAATAACCTGACGCAAATAAAATAATAAATTTTATAGAAAAATTGACAAGCTGGCTTAGCCAACAGCAGCCTGTTGCTGATAAGTGTTAACTGTTTGCCGCTAGCCGTTTGCTGTTTGTTGTTAACTGGTCCCATCGAACCAGTTATGCATAGCACACAGTAGCCAAATTGGTAGCTAGTTAGCTGGCTTAGGCCAGGGGGCTGTAAAGTTAAGCACATAATTGCGAAATTAAAGACAGCTGACGGTTAAATGTGCCCCTCAATCCCCGCTCTACCTACCCTCATTTTGAGTGTGTTTTGAAGTTAGCAATTCTCACGCCTCGTTGTCTGGCCCATTGTTTATGCAAAAATCAAAATGAAAACAATGCAGGAGAAAAATGGAAAACGTATGTTTTATTTTAAAATAATACAACTACAGTTGCCAAGTGCTTGCGGCAACAAGAACAACAACAACGAATTTAAATTGAAATTATTTATTTTTGCATTTTCAAAGCGTCCGCGCGTGTCAAGGATTCTCACGCACACCAGCCAAACCCCACCAACCACCCCCTACGCCGCCCACTTGCACCACCCACCCCTCCGCCACTGTGACAACAAAGCCGCCTGCTTTTGCTTTTATAATTTGAAAATATAAAAATAACAAAGTGCCCAAGTGTCGCATTTACTTCTCTGAGCAGATTTTCAAATGTCAAAGTACCAAGGCAAACCTACCCTTTTCAATATATTATTTTTGAATACATATTTATTGTGACTGTTTTTGATTTCTTATTCTTCTTCTTATTGTTAACCTGGCTGAGATAATCAGGAATCGCTCTAGAATCACTACCAACAAATACAATTTAATATTGTTGACTTCTTGCTGAGTAACGTCAATTTTGAACGTAAAAAAAAGAATTAAAAACTGAGTTCTAACAACAATTTTTTCTAAAAAACTTAGATATATTTTAAAACTATTTTAATGTAACATTTTAAAAAAAACATATGATAAATATAAATATATTAATTAAAAATGTGTCTAAAACTCAATTTTACTTTTAATTTCAACAATTTCTAATAATTTTGAAAACTATTTTTACAATCGATGTTTTTATTCTAAACTATTATGAAATTGCCTAGTTTTTATATATTTCATCTTTTTTAATTTTTTAGTTTTCTGTTTTATTATGAATTAAAATTTTACTGCCTTTCTCATCAATCATTCAATTATTTTCTAGTTTTTTTTTTAATAATCATTCAATTTGAGAGATTAAAGACTAAATATTTATGGAATTTTCTTGAGATCTTCGTTTTCCGATTGCTTCCCACGCCTACCTTAGCCTAATCCAAAACAAATGCAGAAGTTAATTTCATATATGATCCATAATCCAATGTTACACAAAATTCTGAGCTGAGCAAACATAGAACTCCCCCTTCCAGCACCCCACCAACCGTCTTCCACCCTCACCAGAAACCTTTCGTGAGAAATCGAAGGAAAATTCCAACACCTGCCCAGACAGTAATGCATTTTATTGAGAAATCTTCATATATATATTATTTTTTGATGGAGGTATATTTGTACATGTATTTGCTTAAACACACACCACACGCACACACACACTCACACACACATGCATAAGTGCTTGGAGGAGGAGGAGAAAAAAGACCACCTTGCGCTGAGTTTGCCGCATGGAAAATGGCGTTTTGATCTGGCCAAAGCCCAAGAGGCTTACCCAGTTGAACCACTGGACTAAGTCACTTGAATATTTCTCACGTTCCGCGACATCGAGCATTGGGAATTGGTAACTGTAAATGGACATGACTACACAGAGAAAAAAATAAAACTAAAACTTGGAAGATGTTATTGTTACAAGTAAAAAAATCTTGTAAAATTTAAAAGTGGCTAAGTTTGTCTTAAACCAAGAATTGATGCTAAATCAGTCTGTTTAATAAACAACATTGTTTCAATTTTATTAACAATTTTCATACTTAATCGAATACTTAATTTAAGATTTAAATTTATATATATTTTTTTTAAACCCTTTATATAATTTATATTTTGCATTTTTACATTTTTGTGGATTAAGTCAGTATATTAAATCAAGGAAACTTGACTTTCGCTGATTATCTAATTTTATTCTTTTCCTTTTTCTTCCTATTCTATAAGTGAACAGTATTTTTTGGAGATTGTAGATTTTAGTTGGCAATTAAATGACTTTATTAAAAAATACAATTTTACATAAAGAATTCTTCAAACTTGAATAATAATCTGGTTTTCAGAATGATTTTTTATAGATCAGACATTAATTAATTTTATTTATATTTTATAACTTAAATCTTGTTTAATATTTTTAGTTATTCATACGGCGAATTTTAATTTTAATCTTAGATTTATTAAAATGTACGTTTAAATTCGTGGATTAAAGTACTTAAAATATTTTTTAAATCTACAATGCAAATTTCCTAAAACTATAATTAAAATTGGGCTTTTCAAGTGCATTTTTATAGATCTCATTTATAATTAAAATTAGCTTAGATATAGTCTCAGAAAGTTTGTCTGTCTGCCATTTGTTATATCTCGTTTTTCTCCGTGTAGAGGTGAATGATTTTGGATGGGCGACAGACCTGACGATTGGATAAAAATACATATATGCATATTCATTCATAGTCAGAGTCGAAGTCTTAGTCAGTATATTTTTTTGTGGTTGTCATTGTGTTTGTGTTTCGCGGCTGCTGCTGTCGTTTTTTTATTTTCTTGTTTTTTTGTCGCTATAAATCATAAGCAAACATTTTGATATTGTAATCCCCATTTTAATTCGAGCGCATAAAAAGCCGAAAATCAAACTTTTCGACATTGGGCGGCGGCGCCTCTGATGTGCGGGGCTGCAGCTACTGTTTTGCTGCTACCTACCGAAAATTGATGGATTACTCATAGCCACAGACCCCCCTACTCCTCCTTTCCAACCAGAAACTACCCACTCAAGCACAACCAATTCCAGTTGGCCTGATAAGTAATAACAAATACGATTTTTTTTTTTTTTTTGCTTTTTGCTGGCTGCTTCTGATGATGATGAATATTATTGTTAACTAAATGCACACCTTTGTTGTTGTTGTTGTTGTTGTAGTTGTTGCTGCTTGCTTGATTTATTAATTAATTATTTACAAACGGAAACTGCGACAGAGAACGACGCTCAACCAAACATGAACAAACAACTACTCTGTAAATATTTATCGGAATCGATACCGAAATTGAAAATAGCCTAGATAAGTATCACCGATATATATATATATATATATATATATATACATGTGTAAGTACTGAGTTTTAGATGTGTCAGCCAATGACTGAGATCATTTTGGGCGCATTATTATTTTTTTTTTTTTTGCTTGGCGGCAACTGTTGAAAGTGTTTTTTATTTTAACTTTTACTCTTTGCGCACTTTGTTTGATGTTTGCTGCTATTTTTTGTTTTGGGCTTGTGGGTGGTTGAGTGGGTGGGTGGTTGTGTGGTTGGTTGAGTCGCTGGTTGGTGGACTACTCAGCTTTGAAGTGTTGCCGCCAATGTTGAGCAATGGTTGGAAGTGTAAACCTGGGTGTTAATCATATATTTGACTACTACACTTAATTTATTACTGATTTTGACTACTTTCATTTTAGTAACATATGTAAAAATCGATACTAAAAAATTATGTTTTTTTATATTAATATAAATATTTATTCGTCTACTAAAAGACTATGAAAAATTATACTATTGGCATAATTTTAAAATATATTTTGTTAAAGAAATAAGTTTTAACAATTTAATGTTAGATTTTAATTAAGAATCCCAAAACCACAAAAGTATATAAATTTGTGTATATTTGATGGGTTCAATAAATTAAATTGATTTTTTTTATGATGTGAATTAATTTAATTGAATTGGTTTTAAAATAACATATTTGAAATAAGTATATTATTTTTTTATTTATATTATTATTTATTTATACTGTTAGTTTTCTAACTAGCACTAAAATTACTTTTTACCCACAAGAAAAACATTTCTCCATTTTATCCATTTTCCTCAACAACTCAGCTACAATTTTGGTTCGTGCAAAAATACCAGTTGCACATTTGGTGTAAATATTAAGAGATTCAAGTGGACAAACTCATATAGATTACTTAAATTGGAATAGCTTAGGTATAAATGCCACACTAATTATATGCGCCACAAGTTGGAAACATCAATATTTCCATTTTCACTTTGACTTCAACCCCCTTTTTGGCTGGTGTTGCCAACTCTCCAGTTTCGGATTGCCTAACACAAAACAATTCCAAACAGCTGTTCGCAACAAATCCCAATCTGGGAACGCACCACTCGTCGTCTCCCACAAGGAAATGCAACAGCCCAAAAAAAAATAAACGCAGGGAGAGGGACAAGAAAAACGCATTCTGAGCCTGGGGAAATGACTGCGCACAAATGCGAGACCTTTGCGCATGTTGGCCACGGCCTCAGCCACGCCCCCTTACACGCAGTGCTCGCTGTGGGCGTTAACCAAGAAGAGTAACGAGTAGGGAGAGCGCAGCCAATCAGAGCGGGCCAAAAGTTTTGAGCGAGTGAATGGGCCAGGAAATGGCTGGAGATAAGGTGACGGAGAATGTGTGTGTGTGTGTGTGTTGTGTGCGAAGATGATATAGTATAGGTGAGTGTGCGTATGTGTATGTGTGTGTGTGTGTTGCGACTACAAAGCAGGCAGGCAGGCAGGCAGCATCACAAATGGAAATTTCACACACACCACGTGCCGCGCATAAATTGGCCAACAATCGATGTAACTTTTGGCCAGCCGATTGTGCCGAGCAAAGGAAATGTCATCATACATTTTCACACAGCTCCTGTGTTTTTTTTTGTATGCAATGTGTGTGTGTGTGTACTTGTGAGTGTCGCTTAATTTGTTTGGACCGCTGACCTGCCGGCCTCCACGCCACACTGCCAACCCCCTCTGCCGCTGATCCTGTGCTGCACTTAGAAAAAATAATCAACCTGAATTTTAGTAAATCCTCAAGCGTTCCTCATCAGAAAGTCAATATCTAAAATTAAAGTTTGATGCTTTCTAAAAACCAGACTTTGATTTCCTTAATTTCAGTGTGGATTTGGTAGAAATAAATAAAAAAAAAATATTTAGTTTGTTTTCAAGTTATAATTCTTATTTCGGGCTTTTCTTATTTATTTGAATATTAAACGTTTATTGGTTAAAATTTTACATGCTATATAAATATTTATAAAAAATTAATTTAATACAAAAACTTAACATAATATTGAGGTTTGACCTGAGAAACTTAGAAGAATAAATTCATATTGAGCTACTCCACTTTAAAGTAGACAATATCTAAGCTAAAATATAGCAGTCAAGAAAGCAAATTTTTTGTACAAGCTGCTTTAATTTCAGAAAGAACTTATTCTAAAAAATAATTTTAAAAATGCATTTTATATTAAAAGAAAATATTTCTAGAAAATAAAAAATAAACATATATTTTAGAATTGTCAATTTAAGACAAAACTTGCTATTAATTAGAAAAATATTGCTGAAGACACGAAAAGCTTTGCAGCAATATTTCCATTTTCGATAAATTCTCAATAATTTAGAGCGACTTTTTTTTCTTAGTGTGCTTTTGGCCCTTTGCTCTGTTGTCTTTATATATATTTTTTTTTCTCTGGTTGTGGTTCAGGTCCTGGTTGCTGCTGGTCCTTGGCTGCGTCCGGCATATGTATGCGGCATCAGGACACGGGGGACTTTGTTACAAGTACTTTACGGTAATGGAGGATTTTCGCTTGAGCATCCCTCTAACAAAAATTAATTTAAATCGATATGCTGCCCGCAACAGCGAAACGTGTCTGCCACACTGCCACAGCTGCTTGCTGCTGCTTGCTGCAGCAGCAGCCCCACACTGGTTGCTTGCCTCTTGGCTTGTTATTAATTAGTACAGCAATTTGGTTTTGCTGCCGCATTGTTTGATTGAACTGCGGAGCAAAAGAAAATCGCATTTGCAGCGATTTTTTTAGCTGCCACCAATGTCAACAAGGACATGCCACAAACACACACAAGCAGCTGCCACATGTCTCTGTGTGAGTGTATGCGTGTGTGTGTGTGTGTGTGTGTGCGTGTCTGGTTGCGTAGCATAGTTTATTGACTGCTTGTGGGAAGTGCTTTGGGCGAGATCTCTAAAGAATGTAAGGCTTTTATTCTGGCCAGCCAAAGCCGTTCGCAAATCCTGAAAATTGACTTTGCTTGGCAGGCGGCGGGCAGGAAATCAATGCCGCCATTTTGTGAAAGAGTTGCCCTCGTCAACAGGGGAGCAGGGAGCAACTCTACAACTCTTGGCTGCTGGCTGCTGGCTGCTTCACATCTTTGTCGCGTATCTCTCATAAGGCATACAAAATTAGTTCAGCGCAGCCATAAGACTTACTTAGGGGGGGGGAAGTAGGGACAATGTATATATATATATATATATATATATATTTAGAGGGGGTGTGGGATGGGAATGCGACATCTTCAGTTCAGCTCCCTACGCACCATCGTATTTCATTTCGTCATGTTTCGGGATTAGGCCGGATTAGTTTGGCGACTGAGCAATGGCTCTGAACTTTGCAACGACTGCTCTGAACTTTTTTTGGTAGTTGCTTAAAAAGGGAAATGTGCGACAACAACAACAACAACAATAACAAGGGCGCGGACGTGGTGTGTGTGTGTGTGTGTTTGCTAGGTGTAGATTTGTAGCACTTTTGGCCGCCTTCAAATGCTTTGCATATGAATTTTTGTGTGTGCGTGCAACTTGACGATTTTCGTGCATTAAGTTTTCCCATTGTCCGCTCATTGCAAAGGATTCGTGTACATGAAAATAAATATTACAATAATTGTTGTAAGTGCTATAATTAAATGCATTATGCACTTATATTTAGAATCACTATTTTTAATGGCAATAATTTACTTGGAGATGACATTGCCATGACAAAACTGAACTGATTTTTAGCTCATTGTTTGTCATTCAACTTATTTTATATTTATAAAATATATTGCATATTTTATACAACTCTTTTAATCAAATATTGGCTTAACAATAAGCTATTGCTAATGATTTTAATATTTATTTATTAATCTTAATCTTGTTCTCCTCTAAAATAGAGCATTGCCATAACTTTGACAAAACTGAACAGATTTATTTAAGGCAATACTTTTTTGCAGATTGCTTGTCATCAAAATTAACTTATACTTTTTAAATATAGTTCAAATTTTATAATAAACTTTTTAGTTTAACAATAAGCTAATGCTTTTAATCTATAAAAATGATTAATTGTTAATGTTCTCCTCCAAAATATAACATTGCCATAACTTTGTCCGATTTGAACCCATTTTTATTGTCGTCATCAATAAACATAGTGAATGTTAATTTATTAACTATTGTAATAAATCTAATTGTGTGAAATCGATATTTAAACTATCATTAATCTTGTACAAATTCTTGTACAAAAACTTTCACTGAAGCACGGTTTAAATTCTTAATCATTGCCTTTAATTTTTTTGGCAAATGGTTTTTGGATATCGCTTAGTGTAAAGATTAATACAATTTAAATTTTTAAACAAAATCTAACAATATAAAGCTAATGATTTATCTTGAAACCAGTTAAATAATTTAAGAAAATTGTTTTTGGCTTGGCTTTAATTATATTTTTTCCTACAATAAGCAAAACCTGAGGTTTTTATTTATATATTATTTTTTTTTATTGATATGCAACTGTTGCTTAATGATTAGAATTTAATAGGTAGAATTACTTAACTAGTAGTAAATTGAAATATTTTTTTTTCCACACAAAAACGAAGCCACAAGTCAAACCTAAAATTAAGCGACTTTCTCCAAATGATTTACATTTTTTGGTGGTCTAAAAAAGGGAAAAACGAATTTAAAAAATTGCGCATATTTCAATTGCAGCAACTGGAAAATAGTTTTTCCATTAGACGCTAGTATGAGTAAATACTTGGTACACTTTTTTACACATAGTTGGAACTTGGAATATTTTGAGCACATAGTTCATGGCACGTAGACCTCAGTGCCAAAAGGGCGGCCATTTTGTCAAAGGCATTCCAATGAGGTCCGATAACAAACTGTGTGTGTATGTTGGTGTGTGTGTGTGTGTGTGTGTTAGTTAAAGCCCCTTTTGCGCATTGGTCGATATCGGTAAAGTCGAAAGTCTAATTTTGTTTTTGCACTCGCTCTCTTATAATTGAAATGTGCCTGGGTAAATCCCAGGGCACAAATGTCTCTCCCTTCCAAAAATAGATATCATGTCATCAATGGAAATGTTGCCGTCGCCTCTGATTGTTGCCTTTGCCCCATTTGTCCTGCATTGATTAAAGATGATAAAATGGGATTTTTGGATGGGTCAAATGTGCCGCAATTGCAATTACAGCAAAATCAATCCGAACATAAATACAACAGCCCCACAACCACACCCCCACCCCCTTTTACCAAATTCCATTTAACCCCTTTATCATCATAAAAACAGAAGTCAGTTTTGTAAGATTTTTGGACAGGTGTTATTCACTGAGGTGGATGAGAATATCCCTCAATTTGAACATTGTAACCACAGAAGGCATTTTCCAAATCATTGCCTCTCTATTAATGGCTAATAATACAATGATATTTCTGAAGTATTCCATCTTCCCCCCCCCCCCCTCTGTCGAGTGCTTTGCTTTGACTTGAACTAATCGAAAGTTGTGTGCCAGTTTTTATATAAGTTCAAAGCGCATTTGCCGCCTGCCAAACTCGAAACAAAGTTGACTCTGAGTGCTGAAGTGGACAGACAATTATTTTGAGGGCGTTTACTTGTACAGATTACAAACTTGCACTTCTATCTGCCCATCTATCCATATCTGCCTGTCTGCCTTTCTATCTGCCTTTCTGTCTGTCTGTCTGTCAATACTCTAATCTAACTATTAAACTTTTTTCAACTGCCAACTCAATGGCAAATCAAATTAGTTTATTTTTTACTTGGAATTTTATAAAAACCAACAGATGCTTCAGAAGTTTGTGGGTTTATTTACTACAAATTAAATGTAATTGAAACTTAATAAAAATTACATTTTTTAAAATCATAAGACATAAAATCATAAATAATAATAAAACATAGAGATTGACAGACTTTTGATGTGGGAAAATAATATAAATAAATCAGTTGCTTAGCGTAATAAAATCTTTGTTTTTTATGAGAAACAATTTTTAAGAACTATTATAAAACCTTTATTAAGAATTTCAATAGGTAAAAAATGTCTACATGTTTTGTGACCTACTTCCTATATTTTATTTTTTGACATAAAAAACCGTAAATATATAAACAGATAAATATAAATTTATAACAGATATTTAGTAGTCTTTACTCAAATTTTATTGAATATTTAAAAAATTAATGTATGTTTTTAATATTAAAAAAAAACCTAGTCTGGCAGCCAATTCAATAAGCTTTTTAAAAAAGATTTTATATTATTATTTTACATTATCTATATATTATATAGAAACATAGTCGAAATGTGTATTTAATGTTTTCATTATAGTAAAAGGAAATCACTGCTTACTTTTTATGAAGTGCTAAAGTGCACTAAGAACTAGAGTGCCCAAGAAAGACTTTGGGAAATCATAAAACAATAATAAAAATAAATAATATTATATGACAAAAAAAAAAAACAGCAAGATCTTGTGCATGCCACATACCACCTTCCCCCACACACCCCCTCTAATACACCACTTGAGTCACGCAGCAAAACAAAAAAAAAATAAAATCGCAGGCAGGCAAATGCGAAATAAAACGAAAATTATGAACTGAACAAAAGCTGTTGTGAATTTTAATAAATTTCGTTTCGTTTGTTGTTTCGGCCAGAAGAGAAAAAAAGTATCTCTGCCGGGAGTGAGCAAATCAAACAAGGGCCGAGCAGGGCAGGGGAGGGCATGGAAATGGGGGTAGCTAAGTCAGCAAGGAAGGCAGAGCACGGGAAGAGCAGAACGCGGGCAGCGGAGTATACGTCAAAAAGAACAGTTATTTATTTATTTGTGCGCAATCGAGAGGCACACCAGGGACTGCAAGGAGGGTCGCAGCAGGGGCAGGAGCAGGGGCAGGAGCAGGAGCAGAAACAGGGGTCGGGTATCAGAGTAGGAGTCGCGGAGTAGGAGGAACCATCGCCTCAAGAGCGGCAGGCAGGCAACAGACACCAAACACAATGGCGGCTAACGGAGAATAATGGGATAACAAAACGCCCTTGACACCCAGTAAAAAAGACAGCCAGCCCTCAGAAAAAGTGTGTAAAGCAGAAGCAGAAATGGAAGCTGGATGTGGAAGTAGAAGCAGAAGTAGCCTTATTATTATGAACATTGCGGAATCTGACTCGGGCACGTAGCAAAACATAGGTAAAGGGGTCGCAAGGCAAGGAGGAGGGGCAGCAGAAAAAGAAGGAGATGGAAATGGAGAAGGAGAAGAAGAGCAGGACCTACAAAGTACAAATACAAATCAAACCCTTGAGAACAGCAATAGCAACAAAAACAACAACAAGAAAGCAGCCCAAATAATAAACACAAGAAAGGCCAAAAAAAGGAACAAAGTGGGTTGAGTGGGTTGGGGGAAGAGTGCGCGCGCATTAGGGGGAAAGCCAGAAATGTGAAGCCAAAAGAGAAACAGAAACACAGCCGCAGAATGAATATGGAGCAATATGGCGCTCTGTAAACACGCACAGTGAGTGGATGAGTGAGTGAGTGAGAAGGCGTCAGCGAGAGAGAGCGAGAGCAAGCAAGAGAGAGCGAACGAGCAAGAGTGAGAGAGAGCAAGTGACAGCAAACGGTTCTTATGGGGTGTGTCTTTCTTGTGGTGTGCATGCGATGCTCTCTCGCTCTCGCACAGCTAAGCCAGCCACCGACTCGTCACTCGCTCTGCAGGCGTGCTCGCTCGCACTTACAGCCGGGGGCTGATAAGCGAGAATGAATGTGTGGGAAAGCGGTTTTCAGTTGGTAAAATCGAATTCCGTTATTCAGTTGCTGCCGTTTGCCAGTCGTCAACGTCGTCATCAGCGTCGTCGTCGCCGTCGCTGCTTCTGTTTTCGTAGTCGTCGTCGTCGTGCGTTTTTTGGTGGCAACTAGCTACTCGCTGTTTGCTGTTGCATGCAACACCCCTCTACGCACTCGTTGCTGTTACTCTTGCTGCCGCTGCTGCTGCGGCATATCCAACAGATACTTTTTGAATAGGTTTTCAATTCAGCCACGTCCTGTTACGGATGCAGACGCGTTGTGTTTCCGTTTCAACAAAAAAACAAAAAGAAAAAAGTTGATCGACATCTTTTTTGCCATAGACAACAACAATATTTAGCCTAATTACGCGCTGGATTAAATTATTAAAAACATTTAAGCCGACGCGGATTTAGAAGCAACACAGCCGGTTTGCCCCGACAAACGAATCTTTCTATCTGTGTATCGTGTGTGTGTCGTGTATGTGTGCCGATTTCGTGCGCGTGTGTGTGCGTATCTATATATGTGTGAGGAGTCGGCTATAACAGCAACGACGTCGCATTAAAAACATATCCATGAGTTACTTAAAATTAATCACTAACATAATCACTGTGATTTTTATTTGAGCTACGCGTGTGCAACAGAAATAAAAATACAAAATAAAAAAAGAAACAAAGTGTTGCCAATTTGTGTGCAAACTATCAGAAGCGATTAAATGTTTTAGCCATAAATAAAAGAAGCTGAAATATAAAAAAAAAATCACACACAGCCAACAAATACGCACAAAACATATCTGTTGCAACAACAACAATAATAATAAAACGCTAAACGAATTTCTGGTATCTGTAATATATCAATAAATTCAACGACAAGTTTTCCCAAAAATCCCAAAAAAAAAAAATAAAGATTTATTACCGACGCAGACGACGCAGCCCACGCGACATTTTTGAAATCATCAGTATTTTCACAATGAATTATCAAATGAATGCAATCTGATTTATTGCCAAGTGCACAACATTTGACCCATATTAAAGTGCCAACAATCATTAAAAAAAAAAAATACATCCAAGACGAACAGAGTTCAAATCGGAAAAGCAGCCAAAAAACTAACAAAACTCACCTTTGGTGATCATTTCTAGCCGTCAGATTGACGCCGCTAGCAAGTGGATTAATTTGAATTTCTTTTCCGTCAGTTGGAGGTAAGCATTATTATTTTTTTTTTTTGTTAGAAATAAGCAGATTAAACAGATTTTAGAAAAAGAGAAACGACGCAAGAATTTTAATATTTACAAATAACTATAAAATATAAAAGAATTTCTTAAATACGATATAAATTATATAGGACGTAAATAGGTTGTAATAAAAAAATTAAAAAAAAGGTGAAATGACATTCAAGAATTTTAAAAAAATTAGCTTATAAAATGAAGAGATATAAGTAACAATACATTAAAATAATAATATTTAACAGTAAGAAGAAAATATTTATAATATATTAAAAATTGGACTTGCAGTGTAAATTGTATAATTAAAATAATAGAAAAATTATTTACATTAAAGAAATTATATACGTCTTAGAAATTTAAAATGGTTGACTCAACTTTCTCTTTCTAAGAAATTTGTTTAAAAATCTGCCAAGCACTTCTAAAAAGTTATAAAAAAATTAAGCATTTTAATTGTTGTCAGTTTAGTTTATTTGTAGAGAGTTAGGACAGGGCCTGTCTGCTAAATAAAATAACGAATACGAAGAGCTCCCGAATATGCTTAAAACTAGTAATAAAAGTACTTGTTGAACAAGAGCTTAAATGGATTTTAAGTATTTTGCTGCACTCTCACGCCAGGCATAAATCAAAGCGAGTCGAGTCGACTCCTAATCATCAGTTAGTGCAACCATAAAGTGGAAGGTGTCCGCTAATTGCCATTGACGTCACTTGAGCCATAAGATGCGAATTTTGGGATGGAAAAAACCGAAAACTCATATCCAGGGGTGGGAAAATAATTTAATTAAATTAATAAAATTATATAAAAATGCCAACACGTTGAAAACCTTGGCAAAATATAGAAATCTTGGCACCTTTTGACTACAACCAATTGCCCGATAAGGCCCCAAACGGAGAGTGTGGAAGAGGGGGATGGGTCCAGTGGCGGGAATAGCCAAAAATTTGGTGAGCAGCAACAGCAGCAAGAAAAGCTGCGGCAATAAAGTGACATATAAATAATTTCTGGCATGCCTTTGTCTTAGAACATTATAATGCAAATAAATTCTAACTTCTGGCACAAAATGACTTGACGAAAAAAAATAGGCAGCGAAACAAAGTGACAACAGAAATTATATTTATTAGCACTGCGGCAAATAAATATGCCACAAATGATGCCCCAACCAAATTGACAACAATATGAGAAAATGCAAATGTTGAATAACAAGAAACACTTTTCATCTGCACATCAAAAAAAATATTTAATGAAGTGTGGCCATAAATAAACCAAACGCTGCTGTTTAAATCTGTTTAATGTGAAATTATGTTTATTATTGTTATTAAAACAACCGCAAAGCAATTTAATATTACAGCCGCACTAATCCACAAGGGATCAAGTGCAGATCAAGCGGCATTATCAAGTATAAATTTTCAATTTGAGGCCACTCCGAAATCGAAAGTGAAAAATCAAATTGAAATTTAATACGAAATTCACAATAATTTAAAAACTTTTGCCGACGTCACAAATACAACAAATTCTTTTAGACTTTATGGTTTTTTCCAATCAGATTTATGATTGTGCGGTTTTTGTTAGTTTATTTTTTATGTTCTGCTTGCGCCGTATAATTTATTAAATTTTTTACAACTATTTATTTAAGTTTCTTGTATTATTTTTTATATTATTAATATTTTTTTTTTTTGCTTTTCAAATGCTTTTATTTTTGTTATGATTGAGATTAGATAAGCATTTATTGCAACGCGCGCTTTGTTTGGCTTTGGTTGATAGCGCAAAAAATGTGCCAAATGCGAACGGCAATCTGCAAACGGTCCGAGAATAGTTGGAGTTAGTCAGAGTCAGCATATATATATATCATAAAATGTGATATATATATATACATATAAATATTTCTATATATATTCATCGGGACACAATTGGCAAAATCTAATTGATTTACGAACATTTATAGCTATTTTTGGCCACACATTTGCTTCTGCGATGTTTATTTTTAATTTTTTTTTTTTTTTTTAATTTATTGCTCAGAAACAGCAGTTAGTTAGGTAGTCCCCCTTTGCACACACACACACCCCCCCTCACCCACTTACAATGGTTGCCAAATTAACTTGGTAACTGCCGTGGCAATAATATTAAAAAGAAGGCACCAGAAAAAAAAACCCACAAAATAATTCTCAGAAATGTAAATATTTTTACATTGATAAGTAGCAGCTTGTTATCTTTGTCAAGCTCCCACTCTCTCTCTCTATCTATCTGTCTTTATACATGTTAAATGTTAAAAAAGAGCATTTTGATTTTGAGCATAGGTTTGTAACAGGTAAAACCTAGTAAATATTAAAAAAAAAGGGATACTTTTATTCATATTCAGCAGCAATAATTTATCTTGAAGACAAACTTTAAATGTAATAAATTCGTTCTAAAACAGTTTTTAAAATTTGGAGTTTGACTTATTTGTCACTAAAATAATTGGTAATGGTAGTTAAGATTTGCTCTTCATAAAAATTCAGCCTGAAATTTGGAAAATCGCTATTATTTCGACGGCGTTTATGGCTCTACTTATTAAGCAGAAATTGTACTTCTAAAATGCAAACTTCTCTCTTTTAAAAATAAGAACAATTTTAGATAATTCAATTTCATAAAATTTAAATTGAAAAAACTTGAATCCCTTATTTTCTCAAATTTTATTTCACATTGTTATAAATATTTTTTCTGTTTATTGTTTGATGAGCTCTTTTTATAATCTAAATGAGTTTTTCGCTGAATGCAAATTAATTTGTAAATGTTACAATAATAACTGATAAAAAACATGTTTTTAGAGTGAATTTTGCTTAGAGCCGATTTCCTTGCTGAGTTAACAGGGTATCTGCTAGGCGAGTATCGTTAACTTGTCTGAGACAGTGATAAGAACTTGGCTAGGTGTAGGAATCTGAGCGTGTCGTGGCCTGTGTTGTCAACTTAAGACGCAAACGTCTTGGAACGGCACCCAAAGCGATTTACGATTGGAGGGCATCTTGGATCGCAGTTCTTCTTGGCGTGTCGTGGTATGTATTTTAGTTAAAGGAGACGCAGACTCGGCTGTGGTGCGAGTCACCACTGATGTGGTATTAACCCCTTTGACGTCTTTGGTGTTAAGTTGCCGTTGTTTCTGGTGTTTGGGTTAAGCTCACTGTTTGCCTCAATGTGATAAAAACAAAAAATACAAAAAAACAAGAAAAAACAAAAATAAAGCTTTTTTGCTCCGTTTGCCACAGGTAGCCAGCAGCAGATACACAGCTATAGATACAGATACATAAAGATAAAGGCAACAGGCGAAAGTAATTGTGATAATAAATACACTCAGCAAAATCATTAGTGTGTGTATTGTGCGTAAGTCAAGCTCAAAGTGTCACAGGCAGAATTATAATTCGTAATTTAAGCACCATTTTTTGTACACTCAGAAATAGTTAATTATATCAAGCGTTTCAATTAATTGTGATATTAACTCGAATTAAACTAAATAGAATTGACTTAATTTTTTTTTTTAGTTTTTCCAAGTGACTTTCAAACAGTGAACGAATTTCTCTTTTCAAAAACATTTTTTGTACATTTAAAGTTACAAAGATATTTAAATTATATCTTAACTAAATTATTCAAGTTCTAAAATCGATTGTGATTGTGTCTTCAAGTAAAATCAATTTAGCTGAATCAGTATTAAAAGAGATTTATTAAAAGCTTAACCTTTTCTTAATATCTAATTTAAAATAGTAGCCCTTGCTAGGTTCAATAATTTTTCTTCTAAAAAATGTCAATAAAATTGCAGATTTATTTTTCGAAAATTTACAATCGAAAGTCGAGTTCTCTGAGTTACTTGGTCATAATTTATATATATTTTACAAAAGGTTTTTTTACATTGTTTTTCTGCAAGTGCATTTCACTTTTAATCAACTCGCAATTTTTGTTTTATTTTTTTTTATTTGCAGCATCGCCGCGCGCTTCGCAGCCGCAGCGATCTTCCAGATACAGCCGCAACTTGGATCTGCTTTCGCCACAGTTGGAAGATACCGGCCTCAAGACGACGACATTCTTGCAACATTTTAAGGACGTCGTCACGACGAAGTTCAACGGGCGGGATCATCATTTGCCGCCGCTGCACCCGGCGCATCCGGCACACCACCAACAGACAGCGGGGCTGCACCACCACCATCAGCCGCACCAGGCTGTTGCCCAGAGTTTCTCCACCATTTTTCCAACGTATCTAGGCATGGACCGCGCCGCCGCCGCTGCCGGTGGCTGTGGCGTGGTCACCAGCTCCGCCACCGCCCTGGGACCGGGCGGCATTGGCGGTGGCGGTGGTGTTGGCGGCGGACTTGTCAGCGGTGCCCTCAACGGCTTGGAGGCCATGTCGGCCGAGTCGACGGGCCTCTGCCTGCAGGATCTGGTCAGTGCGGGCACAGCGAATGGTGCCGGCTCGGCGGGCTCAGCGGAAAGTGCCACCACAACGAGCACGGCGCTGAGCAGTGGCAGCTCGACGGTTAACGGCGGTGGCAGCAGTGCATCGGGTGCGGATCATTTGCACAGCCATCACAGTCTGCATGACTCCAGCTCATCGGTTAGCATCTCACCCGCCATCTCGAGCCTGATGCCCATCAGCAGCTTGAGCCACTTGCATCACACGGCCGCCGGCCAGGAGCTGGTCAACACCTATGCGCAGCATCCGCATCATGGCGTGGTGCCACCACACACACCGAAGCACGAGCCGCTCGAGAAACTCAGAAGTAAGTACCGAATAGAGATGAGCACCTCAGATGTGCCAATAAATAGTTAAAGAAAATAACAACCTGAGTTGTGCAATTATGCAAAAGAAAGCCGTCGATATATCCCAAGTTTAAGTACAATCGATAAATATCGATTAACGATCAAACTCTTCTGTTTGACAGATACTCTCTCCAAGTCAGTCAGACTCTTCTGAGATTCTCAAAAAAAAATCAACTTTAATTAGCAAGCCATACGACAAAGTTGATTGCATTTTATCGATAATTCATTTGTTTGATAAAAATTGGATTTTACTAATTTTTAAGAGAGCATCTTCAAGTCTGTCACATTGACAAAAAACGTTACGCTTTCTTAAGACATTTTATGGGGCCAGCTGTGGGCACAGCCCTCTGTCAGTCAAGTCAATTTCTTGGCCAATTTGTTTTACAATTTATTTGTCTGCAACCGATCTGGAATTGGGGTCTGCCACAAAAGAACAAAAAAAAAACTCGCTGCTTGCAACTAACAAATTTACAAGTAATTAATGCGCTCATAATTCACAAAAGAGTCGCCGTTCTGCGGTGCGTATGCGTGATATTATCTATACAAGTGTGTGTGTGTGTGTGTGTGTGTGTTGTTTGTGTGTTGTTCTTTTGGCTAGCTGCCGTTGCAACAAGTGTCCACATTCACAGCTACAAATTGAGTCGCAAATCGAAACTCGCTTTTTTCATATTCATCGCCTTTTTGGTTTTTTTTTTTTTTCTGTTGTTTTGTTTTTGGCATCAACTGTCAGCCGCAGCTGTCGTCATCTTCAATATTCATTCGTTACAGCCAATCATTCACGCTCTCAATACTTGCCCACTCCATCATTCATGCGATGCTTGTAAATTTCTAAACAATGTGCAAATATTGCCTTCTATCCACTGGTACACTCAGAAAAAAATCATAATGAAATTTTAAAAAAGAAAATCCTTAAATTAAAAGCAGAAAATAAATGCTTTTTTGAAATGTAGCATTGCTAGTTCTAATTTTGTTAAAGCTGATCATTTAAAACTTTAATTTATAATACTAATATAAGTAAAACAAAATGCTGTTATAGGAATTTTTCAATATATAACACACTGAAAATTAAACAAAAGAAAAGAAATTAGACAATTTTTTTTATAAATTTTCTAAATCAACCTCAATGTGAAAAATGCAAACGATTATTTTTAAAAAACTACAAGCAACAATTTCTGAACTTCAAGCAAATATTTTCAAAAATTTTAGCGTATTTATTTTCTATACTCTCCTACTTCGACCGAAAAAGCTATCAGCTAAAATAAAATACTTTCATAAGAATTTTTCAATATACAACAGGCTGAAAATTAGACATATTTTTTGAAAATTTTTACAATAAACCAAACTCAATTTTTTAAAATTATTTTTAAAAAGCTACAATTATGCAAATTGTCTATCTGAACTACAAGCAAAAAATTTCCAAAATTTAAGCGGATTTATTTTCTATACTCTCTTACTTCAACCGAAAAAAATATCAGGTAAAATAAAATGCTTCCATAAGAATTCTTCAATGTACAACAAGCTGAAAATTAGGCATATTTTTTTTTAAATTTTCTAAGTGTACTCCTATACTCCGCTCCCCCCGCCGAAAAAGCTATCAGCTCGGTGACAATATGCACGCCTCATGCATATTCATAATAATCATTGTGTAATCATTAACGCATAATCTTCATAAAAGCGTAACAAAGGCGAACAACAACAACAACAACAAAAACAACAGCAACAACAGCAACAACTAGAAAAATAATATATAGAAAAAGAAGTAAAGAAATTTCAGTTTTGTTGCGCATGTCACGGCTAATTGAGCACCCTTCTGGCGTAGTGCCGCAGGCAACACTCTTCTCACTCCCATACCCAACACACCAATCCCCTGGCCCGCTTTTCCCTTTCCCAGAGTCAGGCACAATTCCGTTTGATGCTGCAAAGGGTCGCTCGATGCCAGAAATTTGATATGTGCCTTGTAGTCAAGTGTTTGTTGTTCCGTTTACACTAATTGTTATGGGAATTTGGCTGCGGAAACACATTCGGGCATATTCGATTGCCCAGAGGTGTTTGTACTGTAAATGTGTAAGAAAAAAATTGGGTGATTCAAGTGCTGAAGTTGCTTGTTGCAAGTGCAATTGAAAAAAATCTAAATTGTCTTTGACAGAAGTGTCAGTTTTGATAGTAGTTGAGTATAAAAACAGCATATTTCAAAAGTTTTTATAAATTTCAATTGGTAGTACTTTGAGGGCCGATCTTAAAATAGAAACATAATTTTTGTTGATTTATAATTGTAAATTTATATTTAACACAATATTTTTTTTGATATTCAACTTTATCTGCTTGCAAATAACTGCAGTATATAAATATAAATTAATTAAATAAAATAATTAATTACACAATTCAAATAAATATAATTAAATTCCAACTTATCTCAAATGTGCAGTTTTAGTAATGATTGCTCAAGCTAAACTTAGTCTAAAAAAGTAGAATTTAAATAATTGTATTCCCATTTACTTTTTAAATTATTTAGCTATCTGAATATTTGAAAATTCCATAAGTAAAGTGTAACTGAATTGGAATATATTTTACTTAAACCAGTTCTTAAAGAACACTTATTTTTCATTTATATCTCTGCAAATTCGTTTTTAATAAGTTTCTTAACTAAATCACATTATTTATCTATCTGCCAACATCAAAATTCAATAAGTATATTTCAATTGAATTTAAATATATTACTTTTAATCTAGCTGTTATTCAAAAATTATTCTAAACCTAAATTTAAATCTTTTTTAAGCACCATCATAATTAAATCCCTAAAAAAAAACCCCAAGTAAGCATATTAAAATAATTAAACTTAAACTAATTACTAACTAAATTTTCACAAATTCCACTCTAAACTTAACGTTATGCAACACTGCATCTGCTAAATTTAGTGTAAATTTGAATTCGTGCAACTTTTAGTTGTGCTTAAATTTGTATTCAAACGTGGCAGCCACATTTGTCTGCTTCAGCCGAGAGATTTGTTAGCTGTCTCCAAACTCAGAGGCAACCTTTGGCCCTAAGCACCTTCTACGCTTACCTCGGGTTAACAGCCCTTGGCAAACTTTGCACTCGACAAGCTAAGGCTGGAGGGGGTTAGTGGGGGGAGGGCGGTTAGCTGCTGCAGATTGGAGAAGGTGTGTTGGCATTTTAGCCGCAGCTGTCTGGCCATTATTTTATTTGCGTGCCAAAACAATTTAACACAAAAATTGTGCGCATTTAAAATATGCACGAGTGCAGCTATCCTTTGACACACACACACACACACAGGACATACACACACACACGTGCAGACAGTTGATGTTGCAGGTGCATGTTGCCAACAAATTTCACTCTGGTTGTTAGTTGTTGTTCTCATCGTTGTTGTTGTTGTTTGTGTTGTTGTTGTTGTCTTTATTGTTTACGCTCTTGTTTAAATAATGGCCACACAACGTGCTTCCTCTGCTGCTGCTGCTGCTTCTGCTGTTTGCTGGTTGCACACTGCAATTGGATTTTCAATTATTGGCCAATTTAATGGTCTGCCACAGCAGATACCCCAACCAATCCCCCAACTCTGCAGCGCACTCCCTTTTAGCCAAATCAAACCATCTACGAAGAATTTAAGTTTTATGTTTTTCTTTTTTTTTATGATTGCAGTTTTTTATGAGCCACACACACACTCGCACACCCGCACACACCTCTTGGAGTGCGCTTAATAACACATTATTTTTGGAGGCATTATTTTATGGGTTGTGTGCGTGTTTTTATTTCGAGTTTTGCGCTCAAAGGATTTCAAGTTCACCTCACTAATTTTGTTCGACTGTCAGCTTTCTCAGCATTTTCATTATTCATTTTATTTTTACAATAAAAAAAAAAAAAACGTTAATTCCTTTTTAATGCCAGCGGACTACAACTCTTTAATGTCCCATTCGGGCTGGCTGGCAGCTGGCCATGTTTGTCAGTTGTTGGCCACTTGAATTATGTTGTCAACAGCTGCCAGCGCAACAGCTCAAAAGCTTTATACAATTTACATAACTCTTAATATTCTGTAGAATTGAGCTTAATTTTTTTTTTTGTGAAAATCACATGTTCTAAACTAAAAAGTTTAGCTCAAGTTTGTTGTCTTTTTTTATTTCGGTTTTCTGTTTGAAGAATGATTTCTTGATTTAGGTAAAAGTTATTTGAAATCTATATTTCTGAGTACAAAAATTTTAAACATAAGTTCAAAGAGTGTAGTTCTTAATTCTTAAGTTTGTAAAAAAAAATCTGCAATTTAGAACAAAAAATTATTATTTACTTTAAAGAATGATTTCTTGATTTATGTATGCAGTTCGAAGTTTCAGCTAAAATTTATTTGTAGAGTTTCAAGAGTAAAAAATTTTGAACGTTAAATGCTCTTTTAAGTGCTAAGAATTTTTTAAGATTTTACTTATTAATTCACGCTTAAAGAAAATCAACATTTTAGTACTTAAAATTCGCCATTTAGTTTGAAAAATGCTTTCGTTTTTGTTTTTTTTTTACCTTTTTGGCCCTGAAAATTTGTATCTATGTAAGTGCAACTATCATTGTATCTATATAAATAATTGCGCATGCCCAAAAAAAAAACGAGATCTTCACTATTTGCCCAAAACTAACAGAGAAATCTGGAAAAAGCACAAAACAAACCAAAATCAGAGCAGTTTACATTTTTGGTTGCTATGCAAATAGTATAAAAATTGTGGTTCTTGTTATTGTTTTTGTGTGTTTTTGTTTTTTGTTTTTATTATGACCGAGTCCTTTGCGTGTTTGCCAAGTTGTTGTTACAGATACAGATACAGATACAGATACTACTCGCATAGATATGGTAGAACTATTTGCCTACGACAATGTTTGTAGTTTGTAGCGCTTGATAAAATATGAAATTGCCGGCTCTGGTTAAGTGTTTGTATCTTTGTCTCTTTGTATCTGTATCTGTAGCTGTATCTGTAGCTGTAGCTGTATCTGTATCTGTATCTGTAGCTGTATCTGTAACTAAGTGCGAGAATTTTCTGTTCGACTCTTCTGATGAAATCTTGTTATCTATTGTAATGTTTTCATTACATTAGTTCCCTCACTTAAATGTGTAACATTTGATTAGTGTTTTTTTCTGTCTTTCAGTTTTCTTGTGTTTTTTTTTTGTTGTTGTTTTACTGCTTGTTTATTTGGCCAACGCAGGCACAAAGTGTTAATGGCACGTGCAGCGCTCGAGTGCTCGAAGTGCCAGTCTACACTCAAAAAAAAAAAGAACTGCTCAAAATTCATAAGCAAGTTAGAATGTTCTAGTCGATATAGCTAGAACTAAATTCAGCTCTTAAATATATTTAAGGCTGCTACAGAATAGTTTTCACTATACAAATGTGTTTTGGTTAACAAAACTGTGTTTTTCTGTATAATTTTTAGAAAAGTGTTTTACTTAAATTAGGAAGTTCTTATTAAAAACAAAGACTAACTAAATTTAAGAAAAATTTCTTAAATTTCATGGTTATTATTTTTATTATTTATACATTTATGAATTTCCTGCAAATTTTAGCTGAAGCAAAATCTCTTTAAAAAAAACCATTCCATGAAAAAAGATATCCCAACAATTTCGGCAACAAAAATGTTAAGCATTATAAATTGGGAAGACTGCTTTGCCGCAAAGCGCTTATTAATGGAGCCGTGTCTGTGTGAGGATATGGCTCAGATACAGTTACAGAAACACATACATATACACATATACACATATACACATACTGGTGCACCCCAAGGATGTGGAAACAGGCTACTTTAAATTCAACGTGTGCCGCGTCTCAAACAATTTCTTTATGAATATAAATACATTTTATCGATTTTTGTTTTTGTGTTTTTGTTGTTGTTTTTTTTCTTTTCGTCGCCGCAGCCATTTTGTAATTTGTTGTCGTTTTCTTAAAGTTAGTTGCACAATTTAAGCTCGAAATTTTCACAAGAGTTCATTTTGTTGGCAAATCTCTCGCTGCTTGGCCAAAATTGCGCACATATGTCAAAGACACAAAGATCTTCACTTGCAATTGCAAAAACACCCCATAAATTGTGTGAGGACCAATGATAATCACCACACCCACCCCACCACCCCCACACACACACACACACATTGGCAACGCCCACTTTTAGTTTTGGAGTGCAGCACAAGGACATGGACAAAAACTGCCCATATATCAATCCGGCAAGACATGTGTCTCTCTCCCACTACCCCACTCCCCCCCCCCTTCCCACCTCTCTCCATCTCTCGCTCGCTGTCTGGCACTGATTTCGTTTATATAAATTATAATGTCATTATGGCAACCAGCCAGCCAGGCACACCCCATCTCTGCTGGCCTCCTTAGTATCCACTCTGTATCTGAATCTCCGGCGACCGCAATTACGTCGCAATGGAAAACTTTCGTTTGTGGAATGGTTTCTTTTTGCCGGAGACTCTGGCGTTTTTCGCCACTGTCCGCCTCTTTCTCATTATCCGGCATCGTGCAATTTCGTAAAAATGTCGCATTAGAGATTATCTGTGGAAACAAACACACACACACACACAAACACACAGACTGACTCTATGTGTCCTGTGGCCAAATGACCCAACTGGACATCAACTGGAGCCAAAATTTGAGCTGACAGTCGAGAAAATTACGGAAAAAGGCATTGCAGTGGAAAACTACAACCAAACTGAAGCCAACAACTGAACTGAGCTGAGCTGAGCTGAGCTCAACTGAACAAGCAACCAGCCAGAAGCAGACAGTTTTTGGGGACCGGTCTTGGTCTTATCCTTATCTGCAGGACGACGGCTAATGAGCTCGACTGCTGCCTGACTCTGCCTGACTCTGCCTGACTCTGCCGGACTTGCTGCTTCGCTGGGAGGGTTGCTTGGATTGCTTTTTCTGGTTTTGGGCGGGGGCCATGTCAATGTTATTGCAGTGATTTCTATGTGTACACTTTGACAAAAACAATGAACTTAACTAAAGAAAATTTGCTGAAAAGTATAAAGATTTTCTTGCTTAAAGATATAATTTGAAAATGTAGGAAAACATTTTTCTAAAAAATTGAGAGGCTTGCCCTAATCCCAAAATATAAAAATTGAGTATTTTCAATTTATTTGAAGTAACTATTACACATCAAATAAAATTAAAAAAAAAAAACATTTTTAAATTACCAATATAAAAATCACCAATTTAATTTTTCTTGTTATAAGAAAACATTTCCTAAAAATTAGAAAGGCTTGACTTAAGTTGAAAATCCTCAAAGAGTATGAAAATAATTTTATATTATTAAGAAATTAATTTACAGAAATTACAAATGATTCTTGAATATATACAATTTTAATATCACAAGTATTAATAATTCTATAACAAGCAAAACATTTGATATAAAAAAGCTACAAATTCAAAATATACAACAAATCCCTGAAAATATACATATTATTTCTAAACCATTTTGGAAAAATTCACTGTGAAATTAAGAAAAAGAAAGCAATTTACTTACTGTGTAAATTTTTTTCGGAAAGTATTTGTATGTGTGTGTTTGAGTAGTAGTTGGCCAGGCCAAGCTCATTATATGGCCATAACGTATGTATTTTCTGCTCGGCCATTGTCATTGTCTGGTAACTGTAAAGGATTAACTTTGTCCATTGTTGTAGCATATAAAAAATTAAGTTTTTTCTACTTAAACTAATTTTTACAAGCTAATTTCTAGTTGAGGGAATCTCAGCAAGCGAAAACAATGTCAACATATGGTATAAAAATAAAAATAAAAATAAATGGAAAGAGAAAAAAGAAAACCTGTCGCATATTAACACTTTCTGTGCAGCAAATGTAGCGTGAAATTGGAAAAAATACATATATACATATACATATATATATATATTTTTATATATTTATATTATCAGAAGCGACCGCAACGTTTAACCCTTTTATAACCCATCTCCGCAAGAAACGAGTGGTTTAATTTTGGAGAACAATGAAAGCAACTAACTTGTCAGAAAAGGGACAATTTCGATTTTGTGTGTGTGTGTTTGTGTGTGTTGTCTGTTTGTCTGTGCAGTCCAATCCCAATTCTACTGTCACATTAATCGTTTGTTTTTGGTCACAAAAATGATACAAGCAAACGTTGCTTCGCATTTTTCCTCCTCGTCGAATCTCTCGTTTTGTTTTTTTTTTTTTTGTGTGTCAAAGGACTCGCTCTCGGGGCGTACGTTTTGTCCAGCTTCCCTTGATCCTTTTGTCTGTGCGATTGTTTGTTTGTTTTGGTCTTGGGTCCTTGGTCCTTGGTCCTTGGTTCTGGGGTATCCCATAACCGTAAGGCTTTGACAGCGCACAGCCAGGATAATTTATAGCTGCCTTTGCCGTGTCGTGTGTCAAAGTTTGCCCAAAAAAAAATATCTAAAATGTTTGTGTGTGTGTGTGTGGAAAATATATTTATGAATGAATGCGACAAATGGCCAAATGTGTATGGCATATATAAAAATCAAAATCATTGCGATGGGCAAACATTTATTTCTCATTTCGTGTGCAGTTTCATATTTGCAGCATGATTAATAGTTTTGCGCCCCTAGTTAGGGGTTGCATATTGACTTTTGTTCTCTTGTTTACTCACGAGTTAGCCAAATAAAAAATCAAATCATATATATACATATATATATATATATATATATATATATATATATTTGCGTTGGCAAGTCACAAAAAATGGAGAACAATGTTGAAATTGACGCTGACACTTGTTGTCACATAGCTCTTTGACTTGACATGGCAAAAATGTTTGTGCTGAGGAACGCCCACTTGGCCAACAATGCTTTCTATTGACACTTGCCACTCACAAGAGCCTTGAAAAAGCATTGTGGGAACTCTGGCTAAACAACAGCAACAACTGCCACAACAACTGGCGGCAACAACTGGTGTCAACAACTGGACAGCCATCGCCGACTGACAGATGACAACGTCTTCATTTTTTTTTTTTGTTGAAGAAACCAAAAATCAAATTCAAATTAGTCGTGAAAATTTTGTACGAAATATTTAAACAAATAAAAATCGCTGCGGTACGTGCTTTTCTTGGCGTTTTTTTAGACCGTGTCGTTAAGAAAATATTTTTACATTTCCCACTCATCGCAGCAGGGGTCGGCGGGTGTACTGAGGGGGGAGTCCACAGATGACGCTGACGACCCATTTAACGGCACATGCTCAGGTTGAAAATTGGGCACAACATGAAAAACACAGCATCGACTATTAAAAAGCATTTTGGTATTTTGGAAGGGCGGACGATTAAAAAAACAAAAAACAAAAAAAAAATACAAATGACGACTGCATTTTGCTACCCATTGAGTAATCAGAATGCTATGTCAAAATATAAGAATAAATATATATATATAAAATTTATCACAATTATATTTAACGCAGCCTGAAAAATATTTTATATGATTCTGCATTTGCTGAAGAATACATTTGTCAAAATGTTTACAACACTTTGTTTTGTGTCGCATCACATAATTTTGAAAAATTATGTAAGGCACATGAAGTGAATATTCACACAATATTTACAGAATTATTACATTTGTCAGTGTCTTGTTTTTGTGTCAGCGCATAATTCAAAATTAATAATAAATTAAAAGAAAAAAATATTGAAACAATATTTAAAGAAGAGGATGTTTAGTATATGCAAATATGCAACTCTACTTAATAATAAATAGATAAAATAATTAAAATAATATTTAATTTATCAAAAAAGTGTAGTTCAAACACAAATCAATTTCCAGTTCTTCCAATATTCCCTTTAAAAAAAATTCAATGTACAGTTTTAATCAATCAAAAATGATTGCTCCAAAAGGGAATTTATCGTTTTTGCCAATTAATAACAAATTTTTTGCTCGTCACTGGGCAAAACAACCATTCATAATGTGGACTCTATGATTTGCTAAAAATAACAATTAATAAGTTAAATTTTGGCGACAATGATAAACATTTTATGAACATGCATTTTTCACAACTGCGAACGTTGTAAACGGCATAAATTATAGAAAATAAAGTGTAATTAGGATGTGAGAACTCCGATACTAAAGACAAGTCGACATCCCTCGAATTTCACACACACACACAGAGCACACACCAACAACAACTCGAGGAACTAATTGTTTTGTGGAAAATGTCGCTGCGGGTGTTTGCAGCCAGGCACTTTAAAAACCACATAAAACTGACAACATGTGAAAATGCCATAAATTAGACTAGGCAAGGAAGTCCATAAGATTTAGGAGTGGTGGCCAGGAAGTCAAGACCCATGGGCCATATGGGCACACACCTCAAAGGTGCCCAAAAATGCCACCACCCCTCTAAAAAAAAATATCAATTGTCTGGCAATAAATCTGAAATTGGGGAACATGTCAAAGTCTGAGACTAATTAATATGAAATTCAGCGTGACTAACTGCGGCAATTACAACACAATTATTATGCTATAGTCCAAACTCAACGGCTCATTTAAGCAACAAGATTTATGGCGAAAAGTGAAATACTTATAGACGTATATATATATATACCGATTAATGCCGTAAAGTTTTCATAATTAAGAGGCGAAAGACTTTCAGCTCTCAGCTGAGAATCCCCAACACTCGTGTCCTTAATCGAGCTAACCAAAAGGCCATTTAAAACAGGTCCAGTTCTGGCCATAAATCCTTTTATGAGGCCGCCCCTTTTTATGGGCCTTTAAGGAGCCACATCTTGTGCACAGAAGCACACACACTTATACACACACACACACACACATTTTAAGTACATTTAAACCTATGTTAAAACATTAATATTTTTGTATATCTTCTTTTTTTCCGTGCCCTTTGCTGGCTTATTCTTTTCAGTTTGGGCCGAAACCGGTGATTTTCGTGATAGTCATAGCTCTATGACCGCCGTAGCAAATAGTTTGGATAGCACACACTTAAATAACTTTCAAACAACATCAACATCCACATTAACAAATCGAAGTCGGGATCGCAAAGATGGTAAGTACAAAATAAACTAATCATAATTATAATAAAAAATTTATTAAAATTAATTGCTTATTAGAATTGAGAATTATAGCAAACTAAATTGAAGAATAATTCTGACTGTTTGTTATATTTATGAAAAGTGTAGTCAAAAGACAAGCTAAGATTTATTTTAAAATAATTTTCCATTAATTTTTATGCCGTTTTGGAAATTTGTGTGGATTATAAAGCATTTTGACTTTGAGCCCCTTAACTAATTTGGTGAATCTTGGAATAGGTTTAAATTGAGTATATGAATAGAAATTGTGTATTCAAATTTTTGAAATTAATTATTGAAAATTTTACTTTATTGGTAATCGATGAATTAGGATTAATCCAATATCTATATTGAAATTTTTTATGTGAATTTTAAACCATTTTCTACTGACTTGATTAAAATTAAAGAAATGAAAATGTGTATATAAATCTTAAAATAAAGTTCTGTGTAGACTATAGTCATTTTATTAAAAGCTATTTAACTTTTTTAATCAATCTTAAATAAGTAAAAATTGATTACTGAAATTAATCGCCTGATTTTTGCCTACATTTTAAGTTGAATTGCTAAAAAAATCACAGATTTTATAGCCCTACAAAGAATAGCTATTTGGTATCGATGTAGAAGTAATCTTATAATGTGTGTTTAAGTGTGTATGTGTATATGTGTGTGTGTGAGTGTGTGTGTGTGGCATGGAATAAGCGTGGAAAGTTAATGGAAAGAGTGCTCGTTACTGATTTTCTACGTGCGAGTACATTTGATAAGAAACATAATTTATAATAATTTTCTAAAGCATGGCCAATGGGCTGTGGTGAGTGTGGATAAGGGCAGGGGGTAGTTGGGGGAATGTGGGGTTTTTGTGTGGTTGCCACTTGGCCTTTGTCGGCGAAAATTTACTCACTCGCGTCCGTTTAGTTTTCGATTAGACTACTTTGATTTGCGACTTGATGACGACGACACCAAAAAAAAAAAAACTGATATTTCATATTCGTATTTTCGAAGCGAGTCGCTTAGTTTATTTGATTAAGTTTCGGTGTTGGTGACAACAACAACAGCAAAAACAAAAACCAGAAGAAGAACAAGAACAACAAAAGGAAGCATGCCGCCATGATCGATGACATGTTAACGGGTTGTAAATCTGGTAGCAGTCAAAAATATATATAAAAAAAAAACTAGCCTAGTTTCAACGGCGGCGGTTCACTTTTGAAGTTCTGCTTTTTTTTTGGCGTTGTGAGTTGGCGTCATTTGAAGGTTGCATGGCAATTAGTAACGCCGCAACCGATCAGCCCGTGGACTGCTTCACGCTCCCTACTCCCCGCTCCCTGCAGCCTGCTGCCTACTGCCAGCTGTTGCCTGCTGCTGAGGTAGACCCTAATAAAGAGGTAAAATGCCTCAGTTACTTATCAAATGCAAACCACATAAAGATAAAGTAACTGCAATTACAGTTAGAAAACTATTTTATGACAGGAATACTTAAAGTATTGTGGAAAACCTCTTCAACTTCCTAAAAAAAAAATATATACATCATAATGATTAATTTATTCATGCTTAAAGTTTCGGCAATTTCGACACATCGATTTTCGTTAGCAAAATGAGAAAGAATTGTAAAAATTTAGACTTACATATAATAAAAAGTATTTTTGACCAACTAGAAAAATTTCAGTAGAATTGAATAAGAAGAAAATATTTTAGTAATTAATTTTATTATTAATACCAAGAAACCTGCATCTGGTTTCAGGCTTGACGAGACCATAATAATTTGTTTAAAATAAAACTTTTTAGAAGAGAAGATTTTTCAAAAAACGATTTAATATTTCTATGGCATTTTTTGTTGTCACAAAAAACTATATATTTGAAATGTTAAATTGCCACAGAAATATTAACTCTTTTTTTTAAACCTTCTCTTCTCAAAAGTTATACTTTAAACAAAATAAAACTAAATATTTGAAAAAATAAATTTTCCACAGAAAAATTAATTCGTTAGTAATAAACAGAAAGTTCTTTAGAATTAGTACAAATAAATCAGATAGTAATGGGTATCTTGACTAAGAGCAAACAATATGCATTTTAAAAAATAATTCTCATGCATTTATAAATTTAATAAAAAAGCAAATAAATTCACTTCCTTATGTGTATTTTGCCCTAAGTCATATTTTATTCCAAGTGCAGCCAGACAGTCATAAAACGTGGCAAACAATTGCAGTAACTGCAAGTTATTAAAAAAAAAGCAAATTTATGTTATGGTATTTATTTTTGTTTCTGTTTTTATTGTGTGTGTTTTTGTAGGCAATCGCAGTGTGAATGAGACCACAATCAAAACGGAGAACATATCAAATTCCGGGCATGATGAGCCGATGACAACCAGCGCCGATGAGCCCAAGAACGATAAGAAGAACAAGCGCCAGCGGCGACAGCGGACGCACTTCACCTCCCAGCAGCTGCAGGAGCTGGAGCATACCTTCAGCCGTAATCGCTATCCGGATATGTCCACACGCGAGGAGATTGCCATGTGGACCAATCTGACCGAGGCCAGAGTTCGGGTAAGCGCACAAATACACTGCAAAATTAATTGATAAAAATAAATAGTAGTCAGAAATAATTTAAGTGCAAACTGCTTGATTTAAGCACAATTTTCATAAGTTTGACTTACTTGATTCAAGCCCTTTTGAAGCCTAATCCAAATTTATACTTTTCATTATTCATCAGAAAAAAGTCGCCCGGAATTTTAGCGCTTCGATTAATTTTTATGCCAAGTATTTTTCTTTTATTAATATTAAAAAAAAAGCTACAAATAAAAAGTAGTCAAACTGCTTGAATCAAGCAAGATTTACTTAAGTTCGACTTAAGTTCCACCTTTAAGCTAAAGTCAAATTTATGCTTGTCATAATTTATCCAAAATTTTAGCAATTTGCTATATTTTCATGCCAAGTGTTTTTCATATTATATTATATATATTATATATATTAAAACAAAGAAAAAAACATTTTAATTTCCTGAAAGGTTTTCTTAAGTTATTTATTAAACTTAAAATTTTCTATCTTAAAAGTCGTAAAAAAAAGTATTTTAAATTTATTCTTTACTTAAGCCAAGCAACGCGATTAAAACTCGATTTGCTTAAGCTTTTCTTATGTATTTTTCGCTCTGTGTACATTTCATATTAATTTCAAAGCCACAAATTGTAAACAGCAGCCGCAGTCGAGAAAGTTGTGGCAGTTGAGCAGGCAGCAGTGGCAAGTGCCACATCAATTTTGTGCGCTGTGTGCAATTATGCGGCAATTACTGCGGCGGTGGACAAAATGACCGCAATGCAACCGCAGCACGTAGCTGCACACACACACAACACACACACACACACAAAACACACAATGCAAAATGGCAGTGGCAACTCGTAAATATGTTTTGGTGGCAGCCAACCATTTTCCACTTTTAGGCCGTTTGAATTCGCGCGGCTTAAACGCGCTGACCAAGAAAAATAACCAAAAACCCGTCGCCGTTTGTGTGTGTGTGTTTGTGTAAATTTATGTTGCAACAAGGCCTGTGGCTGGTGTTGCAACGTCGCCGGTTTTGGGCTTAACAATGCAGTGGCAAAGTTGCCATAAATTGCCGCCTCGATTTGTGGCTAAAAACTTTTGGCGCAGTTTGCAGTCGTTTTGCCACATTTATGGCCCTCCAGTCGCCTTCAGTGTAAACTGGGCCGAGAGTCGGCGGCTGAATAGTTGCAAGCTTATCATCAAATTGCCACGCAGCTGTTTGAACATGCCACGCCAATTGCCACACAACAGCCATTGACAGTCTCAAGCATATCCAAGATAGTGGCAAGTTAATGGATGGAGAGGGGGGGGGGGAGGTTGTCATTGTTTATGGTATCGGGGCAAGAACAGTTGTAATTGTTTGTAAACGATAGTTGGTAAACAATTGAGCAAAACTTGTTTGCACAAAAGTGGCGCCAAGCGGCAAATATGCGTGGCAAATATCCATGGAATATCCATAGACCGTTGATGATGATAGCTATATCTATTTGCCCTGGCTGTCCGACTGTCAGTCTGTCAGTCTGTCAGTCAAGACAGCCAACACGACACGGTTACACATAGATAGATATAGATATGATTGTGGGGCACATTATTGGAGACAGGGTCTCGACTTGACGCCCGATTGATCGATCAGTGAACAATCAGCATTTGATGTGCATTCCAAGTTATTTTGCACACTTAAAAAAATAATAGTTACTTAGATCTATGATACGTTCAAATATAAAGAATGTAAGTCAATATATACATAAAAATCGGATGGAATTTAAGATTAATTGTAGAGTTTTAGTATTTTCGATTAAACAAAATTAAAATTAACAAGAGAATTTTCTTTATTAAAATAAAATTAACGTACTTAATCATGAATATTATCAAATTGCCAAAAATCAATATGAGATTTTCCACTATAATTTGCTTACTTATTTAAAGATTAGAGTTCCCTTAATCTAAATTTTTAAATTTCTTGGCTTATTGTAGCAAACTTTGTACTGTGTTTATAAAACTTATAAGTTTCTGCACTTCTTTGTAAAAAAAAATCGTTAAAAATATATTCATAATTTTTTTTTTTTTTTAAATAACTATATTTAAATTTTGGTAGTGAAATCTTAGCTGTATGCAAAAAAAAAACAATAAATAATAAATAAATAAATAAAAAAAATAAATAAATAATTATTCTCGAAATGAAAATATAATCTGAATAATCTACACGAGAATTTTGACTTCTTATTTCACATTTGTTTACATTTAACAATTGTCTCTAAGAACATTTTTTTACATCGAAATTCTAATATTTTGTTTGAGTAAAGATACCATTTGAAGACGTATTGTAAAACTGCTTTGCAATTTAAGTAGACAGCTTCCATTATTAATATTGATGTTATGCACTTTTCTGCCAAATGCTAGAATCATAATAACAAAATTCTTAACTGCTCAAAATGAGTTGGAAAAATTTTCAATTTACTTTTAGAATTTTACTAAAATTTAATCAAATATTTTAGTTTCGCCGATTGCCTTTCATTTCGCTAAGTGCATTAGAAAAGTTTGACGTTAATTGAACGAGGAAGGTTAATGATATGGTATCATATAAATGCAATTAGTTGGCATATAAAAAACATCTGCCAGTTTCAGCATTATGCAGATATAAATGTATAAAAGTGTTGACAAATTGCTGGCATACACAAAAAAAAAAAAAAAAACACACACACAAAATATTTCATGGTTTTTCTATGCAAATTTGTTGGTCGCGCATATGCCAAGAATTTTGTATAGTTGAACACTTGACGACAACTATAAAGAAATTAGCTGCGGCCGAGCAGAGAAACAAGTGTCTGAATGGGGTTGGCAAAGGGAAAGGGAATGGGAAGGGGAAAGGAGGGGGGGATGGGTTGGGATGAAGGGAAATTATGTCAATCTAAACATGTGTTGCGCTCAATGCATAAAATATTGATACAGTTTGTTTTATGGTCCATTATATATATATGATGATGACACAAAAGGTTTGCGTATTGCTGAAGTTTTTGACTTTGGGGTGCAAACCAACCCCTACCCCTACCCCCACCCCTGCTCCTACTGTGTGTGCACAGATAAAATGCAAAACAATGCGAGGCAATTTGTCAGCAGAATTGTGGCAAACGAGGGTTGTTTAATGAATTAGGAAACCGCACGAGAATTAATGATCATGATCGTGCTGCTCGGGGCTGCGCTTTTGAGGGGTTTGGTTAGGGCAAAATAACATTTGACTGCAATAATGGCAGAGGCAATAAAATTTATCAAATATACAAAAGGATTACAGCTTGCTCAGCTCACAGCTTACAAACATATATATATACACAATTCTATATAAATCTGGGTGGGTTTAAAATTGTCAAAAACAAAAAGAAAAAAACCAAATGCAGAAAAGAGCAGCCCCGTCTGGGCAAACAAGAGTGTTGCAGTGGCAGAGGGGAGGGACGGGGCCAGAGGCAGGAAATGTTGCTGTTGCTTCTTGGACAGGGAGACAGAGCGGGAGACGCCCCTGATGGCAACTAATCTGAGGATTTACATGCGCCGGCAATTATGGCAATATGTTCGCCAGTCTCTGCTAACCGACTGACTTGCTTTTCATCTATTCTTTTTTTTTTTTTAAATAAATACAAATTTAATTCAATTAACAGTCCGAAACGAAACTCGTAAAAACATTTGTTGCTCCATCGCATATCCAACGGGGACTTGTACGAAAATGAAAATTGCAATCGAACTGCGCTTTTTATGCTTATGTTTTTTTTATGATCAGGTGTTTGCAATGGCCTGGAAACAAACAACAACATTTATCTGTCTATGGGAAAGCCATTATTGGGGCGCCATAAAAACCAATGGCCACAAAGGTGCCCACAATATGGCCAGTTAAGAGTTGACAGCAGTACTTGGCTTACTTCATTTCAGCTAGTAACTTGTTGGCTGAATTTCAACAAATATATCAAAGAAAAAATATGTTTAAAGTGAAACTATTCAAAATTTGGTATAATAAGAAGAAAATCTAACAGATTTCATAATGTATTAAAATTCTCAATTAGTGCTAGATAATTTATATTAGTAATTTTTATTATTATAGATAACTGCCATAATTTCTTGAATATCATATTTATGTATATATCATTTTTTATTGATTTATTATTATAAATAAATCAAAAAAATATATAAATAAAGTAAAACCATTAAAAAAGTGGTATAAATCGATTAGATTTCATAATGTATTAATATTCTCAATTATATAATTTTTTAATTTCTCAAATATCGCAAAAAATGATTTTTATATAGATAGAAAGATATTATTTTATTAATTTAAAATATGCCCAGCAGTTTTACATATATAATTAATTAATTTATTTACCTCATTTAATTCCACTGCTTTTGTTAATTCAAACGTGTTTTTCTACTGAACAATTAACAAGTATTAAAAATCTAATTTCACTGTTTTTTCCTTAAAATTCAGAAAAAATTATAACATATATATTAAGATGGTTGTGGGTGGGAGGGGCGGATCGAGCTTTAATATTGTTTACTTTACTAATGGCATTAGCCTAAAGTTTGCACATAAAATATGCTTTATAAACGATTCAACGGGTTGAAGCGAGAAGCGAATAGTGTCAACAGTTAGATGAGCTTTAAGCTTTAAGCTTTAAGCTTTTTATGAGATTAATTGTATTTACCCAAAGCACACTTAATGCTAGAAAACACTTGCGGTTAAAAAGCTGATTATGGAATTAAAAAAAGATTATTTTATAATGATTTTTAAGCACTTTGTGGAATTTTAAAATATATAAAGAAAAATGTGTTATTTGTTGACAGCGACTTGTCTACTTTTTTACCAATAGAAAATCAAAAAGTTTTCGTCTTTAATCTAACAATATTTTGAGCTACAGAATAATGAACTTCTGAAGAGTTTTGCGTTGAGACACGTAACGCTTATCAATAAATTGTTTGCAATCAAAAATGTTCACTTCAATTTCAATTTCATGCTAGCCAAGCGTATTCTTGCCCGGAAGTGAGAACCCTAAACAACAACAAAAACAACAACAAGTTAAGCAAATAAAAAACGTATTTAGCTGCAATTTGTGGCCATCAATCAAAATGGCAGCTCTTCACTCAAAACTCGCAGACGTTTCGAAACAACAAAAAAAAACAGACCCGTAACTTTTGCCACATGGTCACATTGGGCCACTTCTACCAAAAACCCGTCATATATACTTTTTTTTAACAACCTTACCTGAAGAGGCAGCACCAGCATAAAACATAGACCAAGGTTTGCAGAGAGAGAGAGAGGAGATAGGAGAAAGGAAAGAGGAGAAAGGAGAGAGGAGAAAGGCGTTGTCATCAAAACCAATTAGGATTTTCTGCTTGAGTCAGCGGGTGCCTCGGAGTCTCTCTGCTCGTCGAGTGGAAAATTGCGCTGGTTTTTACACACACAACACACACACACACACAGAGAGTGAATTTTTTTTTTTTTTGTTCACTATGCAGACACATCAATTTGCCATCATGCAAACTCTGGCAATTTTTTTTTAGGTTGGCCCCAAACTTCAACAACTTGCTAAATGATACGTGAAAATGACAGTTGACGAGATCGATGACGTTAGTTTTCCCAACAACGATGATGATGATGATGGTCCAGATGATGATGATGATAATGGTGTTTAGCAATGTACCTTGACAAATTGACACATTGCTGCTGCTGCTGATGCTGGGCAATATTGAAATTGGCCAAGACTTTGATTTATGCCCGGTTTTGCTGCAACTTAAAAGTTGCCTTTTCTCACGCTGACAATATTTGCGCAGAGTTACAGCTCAATCTGTGTGTGTGTCTGTGTGTGTGTGTGTGTGTTTGGCTCATGCGATTTCAATTAACTGGGCGCAACTAATTCGATTAAGGCAATTACCGAGCAAATAAATGCGCATTAAATTGGCCACGAGCCAAACAACAACAACTGCAACAACAATAAGCCTAAAAATTTGACTCACTTGTTAAAGTTCAACTTGGGTTCCCACAAAACAAACAACACATTTCAACCAGTTCAGTTCAGTTCAGTTTTAGGCCCAGTTTTTGCATACAAACGAAACGCGTGTCCACATTTAGTTACGGTCCGGGGCACGGGACACGGGGCAACGAAATGTTGCACGAGGCACATAAATTGCAACCCCAGTGAATTGTGCGCTGATTTAAGATACAATGTGGCAATGCGGCAACAAGCGCTAAAGCGCATTGCATGAAAGTGCCCAAAATTTGAGCTGGTTTAATTACCTGAACATTGCAACTGCCACTGCCACTGCAACAACTGCAAATTTACGACGACTGTGTCTGCGTCTGCGTCTGCCTGGGAAATTACTGCCTGCAAAAATACCATTTGAAAATGTAATTTTAAGCACAATTTGTTAAGCGTAATTTGAAATCAGACATTTATGGGAAAAAACTTATATTTGTCTTAGGGGTAACTAAGCTAATAAACTGCTCTCTAAAACAATTATATATTTTTATATAGTACTTAAACTTTCTTCTGATTAGCTAGAAATATTTGTGGCTTTTACAAATTTATTGTAAATTGAGTTTGATAATTGCTAATGGTTTAAAAATATATTTCGCAAACTTCAAGCTGTGCAATATAAATTGTGAAAACTCATTTAAATTATAGTACAATAAATTAGAAAATTCTAGTTAAATTTCAATCATCATATATCATCTCATATCATCATATTACTTACAAAATTCAAACTAATTCCAAGATTATTTAAGTTAATTCCGTTTAATACTTCAAAATCTTTCAACACAATTGCTTAAATCTCTGCAATTCAAATCTAATCTCTTCTATATAGAAACTTAAAAGAAATATATAAACATTATAAAAATCTCATTTATAAATATGTCCAGTCATTTGAAAAACTTTAAAGTAATACGATAAAACGTTGCTACTTGAAAATTTCATTCAAAACAATTGCTTAAAGCTCTGCAAATAAAACCTAATCTTTTCTCCAAGAAAACTTAAATAAAATTAAAATAAATTGATAAATATTATAAAAAATCTCATTTATAAAAATCTCTGTTCATTTGACCAACTTTAAAGTAATACCAATAAAGTTGCTACTTGAAAATTACATTCAAGACAATTGCTTCAAGATCTGCAAATAAAATCGAATGGAGAATAGCTGCAAGAAAACTTAAAAAAAATTAAAATAAACTGATAAATATTATAAAAATCTATGTTCATTTGACAAACTTTAAGTAATACAAAAAAAAACTGCTACTTAAAAATTTGCACTTAAAGTTGCACAGTGAAAACTTGCCCCAAGCCAAAGTTTGCTTCAAAATAAAATATATAGAAACTAATCAGAAATGCCTGGCAAATGAAAGTCTGCCTTTGTCATTTGTGGCGTCTGTTCGAGAAATCCCCAAGCCCCAAACCCCAACCCCAACCCCAACCCCTGCCCAAACCAAAACCTCGAAATCGAGTATCTTTTGTAGCTGTATCTGCATCTGTGTTTGTGGCTGAGTATCTGTGTGCGCTGCGCAAAACTTTAGCAATAAATTACAAAGTTGCCATTTTGTTTTTTATCTACTTCGCTTTTGTTTTTGTTTTTTTTGCTTTATTTTGAGTTTTTTTTTTTTGTTTGCAAAATAATTTTGATTTATTTTTTGTGTGCGCCACAACTTAAATGCGCTGCACACAGTTTCAGTTGGCTCTGTTTTTTTTTTTCTTGTTTTATTTTTTGGGGGAGTTTATTTATATAAAGCTCTCCATTAAAAAGGAAAGGCAACACCAAAAACAACAAGAGTAACAACAACAACAACAACAACAATGGCTGTGGCAGTATTTATGTATATTTGTATTTATAATTACTGCACATGCGTATTACGAGGCGCCCCCTTTGCGACAGCCATTGGGGGTACAACTTGGTTGCGGAGTTGGGGTTTGCATTTTGGGGGAGTTTTTCGCACACACCAACACACACACGCACACACACACATACACACATACACTCGCGGTCGACACACGACAGACGGATACATAAATTTTCAAGTTGGCGGCAATATAATAAATTATGCGGCACGGCGACGCAATAAAAGAAAATGGCTGCGGCAAGCTTTTAAAACTTTAACTAACTTGCCACACAAAGCCAGGCCCTCATACACTTGACAAAAAAAAAAGGCGAGACAACATTTCCAAATATTTAGTTACTATTTATATTAATTTAAGTTGAAGATTTCTTATTCTAAGAATTTGACTAGCTCAGATTACTCATCCTTAAAATGTTTCTCTCTTCATAGATTTACTGCCTTTTATAAAAGTATTTTGCTAAGTGTACTCATCTCTTAATTATTCCACTTCTTTTGCCCTAAACACTGCAATAAAAATGGTGTTGCTATGGCAGATAAAATTATGTGCGGAATTCCACAAAATGTTATAAATCATTCTTAACTTTATATTTGTTGAAGATTTTCTACCATTATAATTTGGATATATATTTTTTTACTCTTCCACGTGTAATGTTTGTGGACTTCCTTAATTTTACTGCTTGTGCTTAAAAAGATATAACTCATTCTTAGCTTTATTATTAGTCAAACTGTTTTTGACTCTAATAATTGGATTTGAAATATAATTAGTATTTTTTGTGAGAAAAATGGGTTTGCTTTAATATTACTTGAACAACTTTAACTCTAATAACTTGATTTACTCAATAATTTTATGAAGCCAAGTTTACTCTTACTTTATTCTTATACACTCAAAGAAAAATAATGTTGCTGTTTTTTTTAAGGATAGATAAATTATCCACAGTTTACTGCATATTCATAAAAATATATAAATCAGTCTTTACTTTAAAATTAGTCACGCATTTTGAATTCTAATAATTGTAGTGTACTCTAAACTGTATACGTTTTTAGCACAGTGTACTCATGCCTTGACTGTTCCTCTTCCTCTTCCAGGTGTGGTTCAAGAACCGACGAGCCAAGTGGCGCAAGCGTGAGAGGAATGCAATGAATGCCGCTGTGGCCGCTGCGGATTTCAAGAGTGGTTTTGGGACACAGTTCATGCAACCGTTTGCCGATGATTCACTGTACTCATCGTATCCGTACAACAACTGGACCAAGGTGCCATCCCCGCTGGGCACCAAGCCCTTCCCCTGGCCGGTCAATCCATTGGGCTCGATGGTCACCAGCAATCATCATCAGAATTCGGTCAACTGTTTCAATACGGGCGCCAGTGGTGTGGCAGTCAGTATGAATAATTCCATGTTGCCGGGCTCAATGGGCTCCACGTTGACCAATACGAATGTGGGCGTGGCTGGTGCACCATGTCCGTATACGACACCCGCCAATCCGTATATGTATCGCACCGCCGCGGAGCCCTGCATGAGCAGCAGCATGTCCTCGAGCATTGCCACGTTGCGGCTCAAAGCGAAACAACATGCCACAGGCTTTAGCAGCCCCTATTCGGCTCCATCGCCAGTGTCGCGCTCCAATTCGGCCGGTTTGTCCGCCTGCCAATATGGCGTGACGGATGTTGTCTGAGAAAACGCTCTCGGTGCTCTGCTTAATCAGCATCAGCACCACTTGCAACATTTCTCCGGCCAGCACAATGGCAATGCCATGCAACAGCATCACAACAACAGCAACGGCAACAACAACAACAACAACATGTTGCATAACAACAACAACAACAACAACAGTCTGCTATTGGATCACAGTGACTTGGGTCTGGGCGGAGGCGGTGGCAACGACGAGGGGGGCGTTTCAATTGCCCACAATGATGACAACAACAAATCGCCAATGGGCGCCAATGGTTTAATTGCAGCTAACGCAGCTGGTGGCGCCTCCAGCAACAACGACAACGGCGACGATGTCGATGAGGAGATCATCGATTGAACTAAGTAAATATACATATAAAAAAAAAATATATATATATATATATATATATAAAAAAAGAAGGAAAAAAAATATATATTTGAGTATATATATAAATATTTAAATCAAGCCTACTTATAACATAAATAATTAACAATTTGTTATTGTAAAACTGCATAAATCAGCAAAAAAAAAAAAAATAAATAAAACAAAAAAAAATATATAAATCCTTTAATATTAAGCGTATTTAAATTAAATTTTAGATGCATTAAAAGTGGAAAGAAAAACTAAACAAAAACAAATGACAGCAAAATACAACTTTTTTGAAGAACAATAATTACATTTATAAAACAAAACAAAACATAAAAAATGATGCAAATACTAAAAAAAAAAAAAAAAGAAAACAACAAAAAAAAATGAGGCCGATTTTGTGTGCAGTTTTAATTAGTTGGTATTAAAAGCCCAGCGAGAAAGGCAGAAAAATTAATTTCAAATTGATAACTGTGTTTTTTTAATACATACAAACATATATAAATATATAAATATTTTGCATTTCTGCGTTGAGATTAAATGCCAATTATGTTTATTTAAATTAAAAAAAATATATTAAAAAACAAGACAAAATATAATAAAAAAAAAGAGAAGAAAAAAACCGTAAAATGTGTAATGTTAAGTGTTTTGTACATATAAAGCAAATATTTAGCTATAGGCAGCAAGCTGTAGTCATAAGTAAATAGTTCACTCTTAAATAATTGAACTAATTAGCTATACCAACTAAATAGCAAAAAAAAAAAAAAAACGATAATAATAATTAACTTTCTGCGCAAACTAAAACTAAACCAAAAATCTTTCCTGTAAGGCGCTTAACAAAAAGAGGGAAATATCTAACTTGGGCGAGCCGAAGATCAGATACACTTGCAGAGCGAACTTACTATATATATATATATACATATATAGCCAAGTGAATGTTCCTATACAGTTTCGATTTGTTTACTTTTATTTTATTATTGCCATAGTCCGATTCTGACACACATATTCTGATTGCGAATAGATCCCAAGTTCTATTTACATATCACAAATACAGAGAAAATTCATATAGTTGGGTCAAACGATGGGCAGACGTACATATACTAAGGATGTTCCTTTTTCAGATTAGTGACTTCCCTTCACAAAATTGAAAAAACCCTCTGCAAGGGTATAAAAAACTAAAACTCAAAACTCCGCATATAATTTAAAAGCCAATTTTTGTTTTGACAGCACATATACCAAATATTAATCTATATATATATATAGATATATGTATATATATATTACATAAAATATATGTATTGTACAATGAAAACGTATCAAGATCAAAGTCAAAAAATGTATTGTAAACAAAATATATCAAAAAAAAAAAGGAAAAAACAAAACAAAAATCGTAGCAGTTTCTAAGGAGTTGTCTAGTCGTATAAACAACAACAACAAATAGATGAACAAAATGAAAAAAAAAGATACTAAAAACAACAACAACAATATATATATAAATATATATATATATTTAATAACTGTACACTTAATATTACTAGTTATAGAAATTAAATCAAACCAAAAACAAAAAAGTGAAACCAAAAAAGAACAATAAAAATTATGAAAAAAAAACACACGAGAATATTTTATTTGGCATTTATGAATAATTAGTTTGTTTTTTTATTTTCGAAAAATGTAAAATTAAAAAATCAAGCTATAATTTATGCACAGGTTGTTTTTAGCTGCAAAACTCTGGAGGCCAATGGACAGGCTTTTGCGCTGCGGTTTGTTCTGGTGGCAAGTGTTTAATTTAGCAGCTGAATGGAATGGAGGAGGAGGAAGAGAAGGAGAAGGAGCGGAAACCGGTGGCAGGATGTGCCATCCATCAATTTATTCATTACAATGAAATTATGTCGAATTTATATGCACCCCACCGACCGAGCGACCGACCAAAATGACAATCGCCAAACCTTCCCCCTTGGCAGAAAATCACCGCACAATAAAAATAATAATAAAAGGACATGCCGCTGATGCTACTCTTCTTGTTCTATGCAAAATGCCCAATGGGGGGTGGTTGCCGGCGCACAGAGTGTGGGGGGGGGGGGGTACAGAGGGTTCAGGGATCTGGGCTGGGCATCAAATTTGAATTTCATATGCTGGGCTGCCGACGCTTCACTTGCCGCTGATTGAAGGCAGGCTAATAAAGTGGCACGACCCAGAATGCAAGGGGGCAGCAGTCGGCCGAGGGAAGAAAGCAACACCTACCCCAACCCCCAGCCCACCTCCTGCTGCGTTAAGCGTCGTTCAATGCGCAGGGGGGTCAAGGGTTGGGGGGTGAACCATTTGATTTATTTTATTTTCGCATTTCTGCCCGCTGTTAATGTTTTAATAAGATTGATTTTATTGCGGCCGCTTCTCATTCGAGACGTCTCCGCGTCAAAGTCAAAGGGTTAATAAGTTGCCAGCCTGCTGTTTAAGAACTTTATTAGTACCCCCATTGCCCCATTGCCACCTTGCCCCTCCCTAAGCAACATAAACCGATCCCTCCCCATCTCAAACTGCAATTGCCATGGACGAAATTAGCAAATAAATTGCTTGAATAAACAGCCAAACGAAGCGTGGATAGTAAGGACTAAGGATGAGCAGGATAGAGCTGGATGGAGCAAGGATGTGGCGAATGTTTTCTATGAAATAGATGTGAATGTGTATGGAAAGTAACTGGAAACGTTATCGCATTGCGCCACACAATGAATGACAATGCGTAATTAACTTTTTGGCGTAATTAATGCCAAGTCTAATTATTGTTAATCATGCTCAGCCTGGCACACGCAGCAATATATATGAGCTTCAATTAAAATCAAGCAAACATGCCAACCCAAATATGTACATATATATATGTGTATATATGTATATATGTACCTAAGTAGATGCTTTCAATGACACTGCCTTAAAGTGGAATTTGCAGCATAAATTTATACATTAATTTATATTATATTATATTATATTATTTTTCTTTTCAGTTTTATTTGCAATCTGCCTTTTGCAGTTCATTAAGCTAATTTTGATTATTTAATAAATAAATATCTGAAAAATAATAATTGTGCAAATTAAGTTGTAAATTTTATAAATTCGCATAGCTTCGATAAGGTTTGGAACAAATAGATCTAAAATATTTAAGACAAAGAAGTAAATTAAGTTTATTCAAAGTTTTGAATAATTTTCCACAGATAAACAATTATTACAACTAAAAAATTGTGAAAAATGTGCATTTATTAACAAAATAAAATAGCAAAAATTATTTGCACATGAAATGTTTATAAATATATTAAAAAAAATGTATGTGATAAATCTAGATAAATCCTCGTTAATAAGAATTTATGCTTAGTAATTATTGTTAATTCATAAACCAATTAAATAAATAAAATTTCTAGCTTTTATAGTCTCTGTGATGGACTTCTTTATAAAGCCGTAGAAGACTAAATCAACTACGCTGATCAAGAATATATATACTTTTTGGAATCGCAGCTGCGTTTTTCCGCCTATTACATTCCTGTCCACAATTTCATTAAAAAAGTTCATAAACTAATTTGATAAAATTCGAAAAATGTCCATTATGATTAAGCTGCTACATTAATTATCAGCTGGTGTCATTTTGACTTATGTATGTATGTAAAATCATAAAAATATGTATGTAAATGTTGGTTTTGTAAGCAACGCCATCTTGAAATATTTCTAAAACAAAGCCAGGGGAGGCAGACACACGCACAACACAAAAGCAACAAAAGCAACAAACATTTTACTCTGAGGCATTCCATGATTTGCCTGCCAATCTTCCAAATCAGGTTTTTCCCCTATCCCGCTTCCCTTTTTACTCATCCAACAAGCTTGACTCGACTCGGCTCGACTCGTTGTGGCATCATTCTCCATCATTTGGTTTGTCAGTGTGCGGCAGCTTCATCATTATTATTCCTTTTGTTGCATTGTTGTTGTTGTTGTTGTTTTTGTTGTTACTGTTCAGCTTCTTCTTTTTGTATTTTATTTGTTGTTACACAGTTTCTCGTCATCGTCATCGTCATCATGATTTGTTGTTGTATTTTTGCCTTTGGGTACTTGTCTTTCTTAACTCATTGCGTTGGCAATAAATCTTTGCCACTCTTATCTTGCCACGCACACAGTTCAACTAACTCATCCCCTCCTCCCCCTTTTTCCCCCTTTCTTTTTGTGCTGAATTTAGGCCTGGTTAAATGTATGGCACCTGCTTAGCCAGGCCATTAGAAATTTGGCTATCTAATGAGTCTTTGGCTGGCTGACTAACATCGCCCAGCTTGGCCAGTTGCAAATTCAATTTGCAACACTTTTTACGAGCCATTCGGCTGGAAGGCGCAGCTTTAGCGCTCATTAAATGCAAATGAAATATGAGCCAAAAGCCAAAATAATTCGCAACTTATAAACATGGTCGACTCAAGCCAAATAAACAAACCAAACCAAAAACTCCAAATGCTGCAAGACCCAAAGAATTACAAAATGGAACCGGACCTCAACTTGATAGACACCGAAAAAAATGATACCTGAATTTAAATTGAGCTCAAAATCTAGAAAAGAGAATTTACATTTATATTTTATATATGCACAATTTTTTATTAAATTTGCAATTAAAATAATGTTATTAAATAAATTTTTATTACTTTGACCACAACCTAAAACGAAAAATTAATATTAATAGATTGAAAAGTTTTTATTTTCTACATTTCATAAACAATTTCACTTTTCAGAATTAAGAATGTAATATTCTCAATTTGATTGTGGGGCCTTTAATCAAAACGAGTCTTGAGTCTAAAAATTATTAAAATTAATCAGATAGAAAATTTTGTTGTATTTTTCTTACACATCTCCACTTTAAAGCAAGAATATTTTTAGATGGTAAATTCTAATTTTTAACGATTTCGTTAATGAAAATTTAGAAATAAAATGTTCATATTTTCTCAAAGGAACAACTCACCTTTTTCTCTGTGTGTAAACACAAGGTATTGTATATGTTGCCTTTTATTACACAAAAAGGGCGAACATAAAACACGACACCATTTTGTTTGTGCTTATTGTTGTTGCTGTGGTTTGGGGCCACTTTTATTTATTTCAAATTTACTTTTGGCCATTTTATGTTGGCAAATTTTGACCTAAAAATCATAAAAATTGTAATCAAAATGCGGCAACGCACACAATTTATGACCGAGAGGCAATATGAAAGAGAGACAGATAGAGAAAGGGAGGGGGAGGTAGAGTATGTGGATGAGAGGGGAAGAGGTTCTAATAAGGTTCTAAGCGCGAGTCCGGCACGGAAGTTGCAGCAGCTAGAAAAAGCTTGAGGCTCAACGCTTATGGCTTTTTAATGGTGCCGTGTGTTGGTTTTGTGGCAAATAAAATGGCGCACATTAAAAGCATGTTACGAGCCAGTACCACTAAGAGTGAGAGCGAGAGAGAGCGAGAGTGAGTGAGAGAGGGGGAGAGAAACGATATTGAGGTCATGCATGGCTGCCGTTGGGTAAATAAAAAACACATAAAAATTGTTTTACGAGTTACAGCGGCAAATGCTCAAGCAAAAGGACTAAGTCAACGGAAATGCAATAAAAAACAGAAATAGAAATGGAAAAGCAAAGCAAACAAAATGTGTGGCTTAAATAAAATTGACAATATTGTCATGTGACAAATAAAAAGAAAATAAGCTCAATTTTAATTTACTTAAAAGGCATAAATAAAAATCAGCACAAAACAATGCAACTCAAACCACGGTGCGCGAGTACCCAAAACCGTACCCCACCCACTCTTACGCTCTTACTCACTCTCTCTCTCTCTCTTTTTCTCCCGCTGCACGCTGAGTGTGGCGCCAATGATTATTCTGGGTTTTGTCATTTCAATTCGCATTATCCTTTGCACTTATTTTACTACTTTGTGCGCTGCACCCCTCCCCCGCTTCAAAACACACCACTCCACTCTACTTGTCTTACAATTTATACAGATCTAACTGTAACTTTGTGTGTGTGTGTGTGTGACTGCTGGGGTGTGTTTGCGTAATGGCGTATGTGTGTGTGTGTGTGTCGGCGTCGTCGTCGTCTGCCGAGTAACTCGCATTGTCATTGTGCAAATAAAATATGTCACGACTCGCCCACTCCAACGCTGCGTGCTTTGGCTCTGTTCTCTCTGCCCTTACCCTTCCTCTTCCACTCGCACTCCCATTCTCTTTTACTCTCTCTCTCCCCACCCATTTGCTCCTTAACGTAACTGTAACCGAAACAAGCCCCTTGCTGTGTGTGTGTGTTTGTATTTGTGTGTGTCTATCTAACCTTTTGTTGCCCATTGTAGCAGTCATTGTACACCACACACAATGAGCCACACTATATCTATCTATATAGCCTAACTGGTTGTTGTTGTTGTTGTTCATTGCTGTTGTTGTTGTTGTTATTGTTGTTTCTGTTACTTTTCCTGTGAAAATCGCTTTTATATAAACTTCAATGAGCGCTGCAAATGTAAATTGGTTAGCCAAAAAGTTGCTTTTATTTCAGCCTAGATTTTTTAGGCGTACAGAAATCGTTGCACAATATTTTAATACACTAACAGTAAAGGTAAGTAAAATTTGAAAAAACATTTGAAAATAATAAAAGTTTTTAAAATTGAAATTATTAAAATTGGTCACCAAAACTAAACAATCGAAAATCATTACAAAAAACTGCAGATATTGACTTAAGCATTTGGATGCCAAAATGGATTATCATCAATCAATAATTTTAAATCCCAAATTGAGCTTTACAAACTCAAGTTTCTTGTGTACTCAAAAGCGAGTATTGAAATGGATCGAAAGAATATAAAAAAAAACTAGCTTAAATGTTTTTCTCTTTTTAACATACATTTGTCAAAATTTATTTGATTTTCGAAAACCTAATTACAGTTTATCACTTATTATAATACTAAATTCAGAGTTGAAAAACCCCAACTTTTTTCGATTTTCCTGTTAGTAATATCCCCTTTAAAAAGTGTTAAGTACCTGATCCAAACTTTTCATTTCTTCATTTATAGTTGGTAACTCTATTCTCGCTCGCTTTCAATATGCAAATTATACTCTATGAAATACCCGTTGTGACAGCTCCAAACTTTACCCAGCCATAACTCTCTCAAAGAATATGACTAAATTCAAAGTTGTGAAAACGATTGTGGCTCGATTTTTATATTCTACTTATACTAAAAAGTGTTTGTAGGGACAAGTCAAGCTTCAAGATTTCCTCAACCACAAAATCTGCGAAAAATTGAAGTACGTCGGCGAAAACCATCTTTTCACATTGTTTTTTAAAGAACTGCCCAACATAATACGAATATGCTTAGAAATTCATATTATAATTAAAAAAAAATTACACTTTTTACGCCCATAATTATTTTGTGTTTTTTATTTACATAATCTGAGTATTGTTGCGTATTTGCTGCTTCATTGACTTTTGGCATTGTGTGTTTTATCTTCATCATTTTGCACTTTGGCAACAAACATTCGCTTTTCACCTTCCATCCACTAAAACTATACACAAAAGCTAAATCCAAATCCAAATCCATGATTTCAGCTACCCAAATCCTTTTCAAAGCTGCAACCAGGTGAAAAATAACAAAATATGTTTTTTTTTTATTATTCTATTCTATATTGTACATTTTTATAAAATGTTTTGTGCAAAACTGGCACACACACAGATGCACACACACATGCATAAATGTATGGGGTAGCTATAAAAGACATTTTCCGCTCGTCTGATTTAGGTGTGTGTGTGTGTGCAGCTGTGTGTAGCTGTGTGTAGAGTGCAGAGTGCTTTTGGCTAAATGCGAAATCGATTGGAAAACAATTTCCAATTTTTAAAGAATTATCGCCGCCATATTCGCGCGTGCTACACTAAATCACACATAAGCAACCTCTAAATCTGCTCTACCCGAGACACTCACACACACACACACACACACGCATAACGACTACAAACCTTTTTTGGCGCAGCTTTTCCGTTTTGGCTCGATTATTTCTTTTTTTTATTTTCGCCTGCTGCTCAATGGCAATATTTTCCATTTCATTTTCTGCGCGGTTTGGCTTTGACTACATGGCTGACTGCGTCTCTCTGTGTGTGTGTGTGTGTGTATGCGTGTGTGTGTGTGCGCGTTATCTTTACCACAGCATAACATACCTATCCAATACATACACATATATAAACAGTTGTGAAAAATATAATAGTTCCACTCACTCACAAGAAATGTTTAAGGAACTTATAAAGGAAAAAATGGAAAAAAAAACCCCAAAAAATAAAATTAAAAAAAATAAATTAAACATCTAAATTGATTTCATAGTTTACGTAAAATTAAGTAAATTTAAAATTAAATCAAAAACATTAATTTATGAAAATGAAATGAAGATAACAGAAAAAAAAACATATTTTCAAATTTTCAGTTTCATTTATGAAAATTATAAGAAAACAAACTATTTAGTATTATTATTTTTTAGCCACTTTTGGCACTTTGCTCCTCAAATGAAAAAAAATAGATTTATATATATAAATTGAAAATAATTCCAGTAACAGTCCTATCTTAAATTTTTAGACGATTACTAAAAAAATATATAGTGAAAATTAACATTCAAAAAAATGACAAAACTAATCGTTTATCATTTTATACATAAGAAACTGTCTCAGTGGCTCTATTATTTTGTTCACAACTGTATATATATATATTTATATATATATATATATATATATCTGTATATCTACTTATATAGAGTCAACCCGCAGCCATTTGCTTTTATGTTCCTTTGGGTTATTGCACCTTTGACTTTGAGTTGTTGCGAATTTTCTTTTCTTTTATTATGTTTTTTTTTTTTTTTTGGTTGCCACAATTTTTTGTTGTCACCACAGGAGAAACACCGCCACCCTTGCCCGAATCCACCCCTTAGAGGGATGCTAAGTAAGCATTTCAAATGTGCCATTTATTGTTATTTCTTTTTAACCAAGCCGCAAGTATTTCCTAATCAGCTTTTAACTACTATGTAATGCGATTCCTGAGACACATTCTCCATCTCGCTCACACTCCGAGTGTATGTGTGTGTGTGTGTTGCTGGCAAAGGTGCCAAATCGTAATTTACATGGATTTCGTTGAGATACCCAACGAATTGAATTGAAAGCCAGAGCAAAGCTACCGCTAATGTATTGTAGATTATGCCAAATCCCGCACACAGTTTTTATGCCGCACGCATGTGCATTAACATCTCGATTTGATGCCGTTACTTCACCAGCTACTCCAGTTACCCATTCACTTCCTTTCACACCCAATCTCTCGCTAGACATTGCTGCTGCTCGGACTACTCCTTGGGCTGAATCGCACATATCTATTCTGTTGATTGTCTCGCTGACGCTTCTTCAGACACAGGCGCACCTCGAATGCCAGATTGAGCACGATGAGCAAGACCATGATGAGAGCGATAATGGCGGCAAAGATGAGCAGAAACCAGTGAAAGTAGCAGGACATGGTCACCGGTCGACTCAACCAACCCGTCCAGTTGGCAGTGCAATCCTCGGCGATGCAACGACCCATTGCATTCCGTATGCATCCCTTGGCACAGCAACCATTCGCACTCAGCGATCCACAGATGGTGTTGGTGCTGCTGTTGGTTGCCAGCTCGGTGCAATCCTCACCGAGCACTGGAATCACCAGCTGACCTAGCAGCACGGCAAACAACAGAAAACTCATCTTTATGCCAGAGCCCAAACTTGCCACAGTTGCTCAGCTTGCTCTTCGATTTGTGGATGCCACCCGATTTGTCACTGGTTTAGCTGCACTTCGATTTGTGGCTCTACCAAATTATCTACTGATCGAAGGAACCAAATTTTAAATGTACGTATGTGAAAAAATTAAATTAAAACAAAAAAAAGTAAAAGCTTACTGACAGCAAATATCAAATTTAAATTGCTCTAGTTAAAAATGCTCAAAATAAAATCGATATCAATTTGACATATTTGGTATTTTCTTTTTAGAAACGCGTTTTAAATATATCGAAATATATCGAAGAAATAGAGAAGCACAAAATTTCTTTTATTGGTTTGCTAATTTTTACATAATTTTTGCTTTATTTTTTAATATTTCTAAGAGATAAGTTTTGTAAAGTAAGTTTGCATTTTTTTATCTTGTTTTATAGTAGTTTTCAAGATAAAGAACTATAATTGTCAAATGACATATTATTGGCCATAAATAATATTTAATAACATAAATATCATTTGCTTACATAGAAAAAAACATTAATAAAATTACACATTGAGTAATATTGTCTTTGATCAGAAAATAAAGATTTGTAAGAATCACAGGAAATTTATTACCATTTGACTTATTTTTGAGCAGGTTTAATGCTAATGATAATAATAATAATTCTAATTCATGTTGTTTTTTTTACAAAAACAAAAATATTTAAAAAGATTTTATTATTGTCGCCGTTTGAGATGTTTGAGGAAAAAGTACTACCAAGTCGGCTGATAGCACAGATTAAATCTACCTGCCACATCCAGCACATTGTGGCAGTACTTGTTGGCTGCCAGAGTCTCTCACAAGAAAAACACTCCCAAATTCTGTTAAACTTTGCGATTATAGTACATTGCTCCAGATCGATTTTTGGTGTTAAACTTAAAGCTATGTTCTCGCATTTATGGCCTGTTTCTATTATGCTTTTACCTAATCAATTTCTTGATTAAGCATTTCGTAACTGCCTGCAAAATATCAATTATTTGCACTTGCAAGAAGTTGTCCTTTTCAACTTTAATTACTCTTTGCACAAACTTATACCAAAAGTTGTAAATGATAGACTAAAAAGTCACTGTGCAAACTTACTTGCTATTTTTCTTTAATTATTTATTGAATAAATTCAGTCCACAATCTATATTCAAAAAAAGAAAAAAATGATGAATATATATTAAAGTGAGAAAGTAGTTAAGATGAACACAATAAAAATAAACGTAGTATTTATCATGATACCGAACCGACTTGAGAATATTAATATTATTTTAACCATCACTGCTAATTTTTAGACAAGTCGAATTTAATTAAAAAATAGCGATTATAGCTTTAATTCTTAATTATTTAGTGTATACGAATAGTGATATTTTTTTTAAGATCAGAGCAAAAAATGTCTTTACATTTTATCAGAAATACTACAATCATTAATAAATGACGATACGATTTATAAATTCTTTTCAAAATATATTACCTTATCTTAGTGCCAAAATAGTTTATTTTTTTAATTTTAAATTGAACTAAGCTTTAAGACTAGATCTAAGCACGAATAATAATATTATTATCATATTAGTATTTTAAACACATCGTTTTTTTTTTCTCTATGATTGTAGCCTTGATAAATCTATTAAAAGTGCACTTCGTAAATTTAAAATTCATTATTCAACATATTTATAGTTGCTGTTAACCCAAATTAAAATATTTACAGGGTATAATTACGTATGAAATCACAATTTGATAAACGCTTAGCTAAATAAGCGAAACAACCCACAAAATAATAGAAATAATTACACAGTGCACTATATGAAAACCAAATCAACATTACAAAGTGATTTTAATGTAATTCGTGATTTCGCATAATTATGAAGTAAATAATTAAAATGTATGTATGTGTGTGTGGCAAGTGTGTGTGTGTGTATGTGTGTGTGTGTGTATGCTTAAAACCAAAATGAAAACATGAAAATTTAATGCAGCCCAAACTGTCGATTCTCATGTTTGAGTCTCTGTATCTATGCCAGGTGCATTCAGCAATTATAGCTGGGACTTATGGTTTGTTATGCATGTGCAACATGCCACAACACCCCCCACCACCACCACCTGTTAATAACTAATGCGTAAATATTAGCAAATGGCCAAAATGCAGCGCAACCCATTCCAAATATTTGAAACATATAAATTTGAGTCACATGTGGAAGCTTTGTTGCTGTTATATTTGTAATAAGCAATCAATTATTATTATTGAATTTAGGCGCGGTTTGTGTCAGGTGTGGCAGGTGCGGCTGGAGTGGCAGGTGTGGCAGGTGCGGCAGGTGTCTGTGGGGCAATCGCTTGGTCAGCGATACTAATGCGCCTAATGAGAATTTAAGCATTTGCACCACTTGCCCCTCTTTCCCACCCCTCCCCAGCCAGGATTTGTTAAGCACACACAATCATAACCATATTTCTGTACACACCCACGAGGTACAGTTACATAAATATGTATACACACACACACACACATTGCTCATTTAGCATCGGTTTTTGGTTTAAAATTTAACTAGAAAAGTTTATAAATCGGAATTGAATTGGCTTTTGCCTTAATGTGTTCGCCGAGTGGAGATTAAACAAGTACAGTTGACTAGATCCAGTATATATATCTTGTATATATATTGTTCAATACTGCAAAAACAATACATTTGTTAATTAACAAAAGCTGTGTCTTTATAAAGAATTTCGTTTGAAACAAATTGAAGTTAATTACGTATTTTTATTGTTATTATTATATTTAAACAATAATCAACTTTTGGGCTTTATATGCATTTAAGGCTAGATAGTTATTTGTTTTTTATATACTCAAATTCAAATTCAATTCAAAATGGGGAAGAGATAAAAGTGCCAATGTATATTACTAAGAAAAGGAATATAATCTTCTTTATATAATATATCTATTCCTAATCAGCACCCACAGACAAATCGGTTTAGTCTTGTTGATCTGAGAGAACTTGAGCGTTTCAATTTGAATTATATTATTTTTAGAACACAATATGCAAATCATTTTTTTTAAAGCTAGTTTTCTTAATATACAAACAAATCCAGCTTAGTCCATATTTTTCTGCTAGAGCTTTGTAATTTTTATATTTTAAAGTAAAACAAAGATCAATATTATAAAGTGGATATCAGAATAGATACTCATAAAAATAGAAAATATACAAAAATATTAATCAATATTATAAACTAAATGTTATATAAATAACAGAGAAATATATATGAAATCTACAATAATTATTTATTATTAATTAGTTAAAATTTTTTTATTTTTTATTTTTATTCCCAATCAATATTATAAATTTAATATTATATAAATAACAGAGAATTATATAAGAAATCTACTTAATTATTTATTATTAATTAGTTAATAATTGTTTACTTCATTCTCAATTATATAATATGGAAATACTCTTTAATCTAGAAAGCTGTTCCGATCAGTTGCTGTTTGTCACTTGGTTTTAGCTAAGCCAAAATCGCAATCTGAGCCACGTTAATGATAATTTAATTATTGTCCCGCCATTTTGGGGGCTTAGACGCCTTAGGACATTTTGCACATGGCTGTGGCGCAATAATTGCATCAAATCTGCTTTGGGTCAGTTAGCCAGTTCTGTGTGGAGGAGGGGGAAGAGCAGTGCGGTGGGTGGGAGTTGTTAGACAGGGCAGGTGCAACCCTAAAGGGTGTGCTTATTAACTGTTAATTGTGCAAATGAGCGTCGGCTTTGCAAATCTCGATGGGGACAGAGACAGAATGAGAGAAAAAGAGAGGGAGAGAGAGAGAGGTAGCAAAATAGAGGGAAGGCGATAGTAGCTGAGGCAATAAAAATTTTGATCAAAACATACACTTGGAAAAACAAATTGAGATTTTTGGTGCTCAGATCAAGTTGAAACTATTATGATAAATCACTAAACAACATTTTAATTTTAATTTTATTTTATACAAAATAAACAGTTTTGGGTAAATTACACAACTAGGAAAAAGTACAAAAAATATTTTTTAAATCAAAATCTAAACTGAGCAAGATTATTAGGCACAAATTAATTATCAGCAGTCAAATTTAAAATAAAATAAAGCTAAATTTATTAATTTAAATAAAGCTAATTCAGCTTGTATAAAGAATTTAAAAATGTAAACGAAAAATTAAAATTATGAGTAATAAAATATATATATATTATTATGTGCTTGATTGAAATTTGTGTACGTTCTTATACAAAATTTTATTGATTTTACTTTACGTCTATTTTTTTTTAGTGTAATTAGCTTAATTCATGGGTTAGTTTGCTGTCACTTTGCGTGCACTTCAATAAATATGCAAAAACGTAATTTTCAATTGCCATACATTTTCAAGATAACGCTAAAAATGCGCTCTGACAGTTTTCGCGATATGAGCCAACAAACAAAAGGCAATAAATAAAATATTTAAAAAAAAAAAAAATGAACACACACAAAATGTGTCAGGGAAATGTCGCAATGCGATCCAACAGATGCCGATGCGGATATGGATATGGGATATATGAGTGTTATACCGAAATCCATATTGAAAATTGATTTAAATTTTTAATAGGCATTTTTTTGTTGTTGTTGTTTTTTGCCTGTTGCAAGAGCAATGCTTTGATAAAAACGCAATGCACGCAACAATCGAAGGCTTATGAAAGGAAAGATATAAAGCGACGGGGCTCTATTTAAATATGGAAAAAATAACGAAATATGCCAAAATGAAATCGGGCAGACGCCACTCTTGCAAGGGCCACATGTGCAGCATATAAATATATATACTATATATACATATATATATATATATATATATATATATATTGCTCATAGCTCGTGGCTGTCAAATCATATTTTAATCTGCTTTGATTGCTGACTTTTGTGCAAGGGATTTGTGCAACTGCAACAATTGCAACATCAGCGACTGCCACAATGGAAAAATTGCATTTTATTTTATTTATGCAGAAAAGTAAAAAACAAGACACACTTTTCTGTCTGTATGTGTGTGTGTGTGTGTGTGTGTGTGTCTGTGCGCTTTCCATTTGCTTCGTTTGTTCTTGTTGTTTTTGCCAAAGTTAAGCAGTAAAATCCACTTTTTACGAGTACACAAGCTGCTTCATGTAACTCATATGTGTGTATAGTGTGCACAACAACAACAGCAAAACAACAAACTCAAACAGAAATTTGTTATTAAAAGATTGCAAAAACTTTGCCAGAGACGAGCCAAAACAAAAAAAAAACTCAACGAAAAAATCACGACTAACAAATGCATAAGATAAATGTATAAATAATGTTTGAATATAGTTAAGAAAATTATTCAAAAGTGTTCTAGAACAAAGGTAGTAGTAGCAAAGATATTTATAATTTAATGTAATCGGTTTATATATTTAAGAGAGAGGAATCTGCGGCAATCAAGCTTTGAGCAACATGCCGAAAACAATTTACATTAAAACTATTTAACTATCCATTTTATCCAGAGACTACTCTTAGAAATATTCTTCGAATATTCTATATTTTGAATACTCAATAGTTATAATTTTTGATGACTAAAATAAATAGAAAAGACAGCTATTTTAGCTTACTTTATAGTACTCTGTAAAAGATAAAAAATCATACTTTACTTTTTGCATATAACAAAATGATTTAGTTAGAATATAAAAAAATAATTATTTAAACTATTTACAACTATTAAATGCTTAATTTAAAAATGTAACAAAGTAACTATTACAAAATATAAATATTCATGGAATATTTTATGACTTAGAATACTCAACAATCCCCAATTTTTTATTACTAAAGTAAATATGAAAGACAGCTAATTTTAAATGACAAGAAATCATTCTTTTCTTATGCACATATCAACATTATTTATTTAAAAAATACATTTATATATTAATCAAATTGAAATATGTACAACTATCAAAAGGTATTTTTACAAATTAAATAAAGTAACTATTACAAAAAAGATAATTGGATTGTCGGCAAATGTTTGATTTTGAACTGCAGCTTTCACCTGCCGCTGACTTACTTAATGTGTCGTAAAAACAGTGATTAACTATCTAAAAAGTATGTGCCACATAGATGCTTACATAGTTGAGTATATGGTAAATACAATGTTTTAGTTTGTCCATCACTAGCACACACCTCGACCACCCCACCCCACCCCACCAAAGTCTTAACACACAACTACAAAGCGAACTGCAAGTTGCCGCCTGGCTTTGGCCAGTGACTTAAATACACATAACCATAGATGGCGCCACTGTGCGATGGGCGATGTGCGATGACGACGGCGACGACGCAGAGATTGTCAACATATTAGCTTCAAATTGCTAAAGTTCTGCGACTTTTGCTGTTGCCTCATTTTCCCTGCCACACGCGCATATCTTAACGTGCGTATGTGTGTGTGTGTGTGTGTGCTTGTGTGCCGCTGTTTAATGTGCTGTTGCCAACTATTTTAGCCAAAAGCTCACACGGGTTGGCCGCCAAACGTAAGGTCTGCGCGGGCAGCGGGGAAATCGGGTGATTTGCTTGCTCAGCTTAACAGGGCCCAGACCAGTGCCGTTTACCCCGACTTTCCTGACCCCTCTCGTACCCCTCCCACCCTACTGGTTGAGCTACTCTGGTTTGCGTTCGGTTGACATTCGTAAAATCTCAAAATCCCGAAGGTCGTTGCCAGGGATTTTCTCAGATTTTGTTAGATTTAAATGAATTAGTTGCGTGGCCGATTGATTTTTTGACCTTTTTTTCGGCATTCCTACATTTTTTCCATTTTTTTTTTTTGCTTAGTTATCCGGTGAGTAGGCAAAAATTGCAACAGTTCTGGCCAACTGCAATGCTAATGCAATCTGTTAGCCGCGTTGGCCGTAAATGAGTACAAATGTGCCACAAAATTGATGGCTTACTAAACAAAAAATAATGTTGCCTTTTTGCTAAATGAAAAAAATGTGCACTGCGTTTAGCAAGTAATTAAAATATGAGTCCAGCTTCCAGCTTGAAAAATGTATATGCGTCGAGTCAACAAAAGCGGCCAACAGCAGAGTGAAATGAATGCTGATGAGGCTGGACAAGGGGCAGAGAGCGAGAGAGAGTGCGCTGAAGAGGAGTGGAGTAGTGGGAGCGAACAGCAAAGGGACACAGGAGAGCAGAGGAGAGGAGTGGAGAGGAGAGGAGACAGGCATAGGGCTTAAAATAGCATCAAATTTCATATTCAAAATGGCATTTTACATGTTGAGCATAATTTATAAATGCACGCAGTCCAACAACAACAACAACTACAACAATGTTTACAGCAAGGAACAAGCAAAAGTGAATTGTTTACAATTGATCGACTAGCAGATACTCTGTACCTAAATCTAAAGTGCGACTAAGCTGTTTTCATCAACAACAATTAAAATAAGAAAATGTATAGAAAACTAAATACGTTCTAAATTTAGAGGTACATTTTTGTTTTATATAATAAATTAAATTATTGTATTTAAATAATTACTGATCAAAAATATATAGACCTACTCAGCTCTTTGTTCTTCAAGTCAAGAATAAACAATTTATATTAATATAACAGTCCTAAAAAAAAAGTAGCCTTGACAAATAAAAAAAGATTTTGGCTTTTAAAAATAATTTGTAAAATTCTAAAAAATAAATGGTTAAAACTAGAAATACTTTTCTTCGTTTAGATATATATTTAATTTATTTATTATTAATAAAAACTATTCCTCAATGTAAACCGATACTTTGAAAAAAAATACTTGTTGAAATTTAAAAATTGCACTCTTTACTTAAAAGTTGAGATGTTGTCCTAAAAAATATTTACACGATATTCCGAATGAAATTTATTTAATAAATTATTTGATTAGATTGAATGAAATTTAGAAACTATTTAAAATATTTTCTGTAAGTACAATTTTTAAATACTATTGCTGAATAATTGATTAGATTAAATTAAATTTATAAAATATTTTATATATTTTTTGTAAGTACAATTTTTAAATTATATTATTAAATAGTAATTTAAGATCAAAGTTAAAGTATGAATTATGTGTGCAAGATAAATAATTATCAAAGAAGTTAAACTTTTTTTTCAATTTAATAAACTGATGCTTAGAAAAATACCAAATTATATTTTAGAAATAATCTAAGCTATATCTGCTCGTTACAAACATACCCTCAGTCTGATTATACCCGTTCTTTTTAGTGTAAATTTGAATTGGTTTACAGGGCATAACAAGGACATGAAATGTGCTGGGCTGCGGCTGCGGCTGCAATATTTTGAAGCGACATTGTCGACACTCTTCGCCAGCATCGATGGGCAGCCTCCTCCTTGTCCTTGTCGTTGTCCATGTCGTTGTCCATGTCGTTGTCCTTGTCGTTGTCGTTGTCGTTGTGCATGTCGTCGCTGCGGACCAGCAAACAGCAAACAAGCCGCAGTCGCATCATGGCCCAAACCATTTCAGCCCAATACCTGTGCCTCTCTGCCAGTTTAATGGCCATCGTTGGACCAGGCCAACATGTTGAAAGGATTGCCCAGAGTTATGTACGAGTGTGCAAGTGTGTGTGTGTGTGTGTGTGTGTGTGTGTGTGTATGTGTGTGTGTTTGTCACACACAGTTGATTGGCTGTTATTTTGGGTGCGCGCTCTGTTGAAATTTGCATATCAAAAACGCAGGCAGCCAGCAACAGCCAGGCTGGCCTCGCCGGCCAAAGGACTAAAGGACATCCTGGACATGACCGGCGTCCATTGTTTGTGTGCAGATTGCTGTAATAGCCTGGCTCCACAAAAATGCCCAAATGTCCTGCCCAGTTCTGCCCAGTCCTGCAGCGCAGCGCTCTATGAATTTATGAACATAATATAAATTTATTTTTGCAACTTTTCATGTTTTTGTTTTGGGGATTCCCCTCGCCCCAAAACCAAAAACAAAAAATATCAAAAAAATATGTTGCATGTGCGCTGCATGCACAAAAGCGCCCTGAAAAATAGTGAATGGCAACGGGGTCGTGAGGGGGGGGGGAGGAGTGGCAGCACAACAAAGGGATTGTTTTGTCAGTTTATGGGTGTGCGTGTGTGTGTTGGTGTGTGTGTGGAGTGTGGAGTGTGTTTGCATTCAGTGTGCTTTCGAGCACGTTCAAGTTTATTTATGCGTATGCAGAATACTTAATGAAAATTTAAATGTAAAAGTTACTCGTAGATTGCAGCTGCAACTGCAAAACGGATATGTTGCAGCAACAACAGCCAGCATCCAGCTCAACGTGAACTACAACAACAAAAAAAAAAGAGTATTGTTAAGCGGCAGCAATCAGAACTGGACATGGCCACAAAACAACTGCAACTGCAACAACTTCTACTTAAATAAATGAACATTACTCATGCATGTCCAACATGCCAACTGCCTGCAAATATTTAACTAAAGTGCTATTTCAAAAAGTACTCAAAAAGTAAAAAAATTCTTTAAATAAAATTTAATTTTATGTTTTTCAAAACTGCACTTGTTAAATATGAACTGATTTAATATATCAATATAAATTTACTCCAATCAGCTTCTGAGCCTTAAAAACGTAATTTTCGAGATATAATTTTTTTTAATTTAGTAATTAATTAGAAATAGCTTTAGCTTATCAATTTTTATATTGCTCTTCTCCTCAAATCTTATCTTTAAATATTAATTATTTTTTTTTAGTTTTCATTTATTATTTTTTTTTATATTTGTAATTTATTTTGTATTTGTCTTCTACATGCAGAATGAATAATGCATAAGCAAAATAAATAATAATGATAATCTTACAAAGAATTAATGATAAGTATAACAAATACTTTAATCCTGAGAATTAAAGCGCTCTTCAGGGTAGATCCAAAAAATGGTATTACTTCTGGTGTCAATGATAAATGCAGTCGTCGACGGACTTTGATAGACTCATTGGATATACTTCCACTTAAACTTACCTATGGATATTGAGTACAGCAGAGTTCCGATAAAGGGTAAATTTTCTTACATAGAATGGGAAACCTAAATTTGCAGAATTTTCAGAATTAAGTTGCTTTTATTTGGGGACTGCTTGTAAATTTTTCTTTACATAAAATTGGTCACCAACCTTTGCAGAATCTTAAGATTTAAGTTGGAGGCGATATTCCCAAACGGTGTGCCATAAGCCCATTTCTTATATGGGAATTGTTGGTAAATTTTTATATCATTGTTTGATCTAAGAAGACAAATCATCCTTGCACTGTTTGTAATGTAAAATTGTACATTGTCGAGTCCTGGTAGCTAAATTAAAAGATAATTATTCTGTTCGCGAAAAACTCGAAATATCGATGCAGTTTAAAACTAAAACAAGAAAACTACTCAACAATTCCCGCAGTTAAATAAATAAAGTTTTCATAATTCATTTGCATTTTAAAACATTAGAATTTGAAATGCATTCAAAGGGATTTCACAATCGTCTTCTTCTGCACATTCAAAGAAAACAAATAATAAAAATAAATAAATATATGTATAAGCAATAGATATATATATATATATATATATATATATATATATAATGAAATATCAGAACTGTGCTATTAAGCTGGGCCACAGAGCCTCTGAGTCCAGTTGAAGCCTTATTATGCAAATGCAGAGATGCCTTGGGACACATTTTTTGCTACTCCTTTTAATGCGAATCCCTTCCAGGGGTTGGCGGAGGGGACGAGGGTGGTCTTACTCAAATGCAGAAACATTCGATTTAGATGCAAATTCATCATATAGCCAAGCATTATGCGTCTGTCCAAAAGGAAAGCAATAAAATGAAATGCTAAAAAACCAACTGACCAGCGAATTGAAATTTTAACCTCTTGCGTATTTTAATAGCCTTTCTCTGGGTGGGTATTAACATATTTTTGTGCAGTGTGTAACGCATTGAAATACATTTTTATGACTACATAAAAGAAACAAAATTCTTATATAAACGTTACATTTTTTAATTTTAATTGAAGTATTAGGTTTTATTTTTATTTAAATTTAAATCATTTAAAATTTGTTGTATTTTTCTAAGTCGACTTAAATCCGTTGATTAATGTTATAAATAAATTAATAATTATATTTAAGACATCAGCCATCTTACTAAAAATTTAATTATATTCTATTTTGAACTGCACTTAGAATATATGTCAGAATTGACCTGATCAAGCAACTATATCTTATAGCCGCAATAGGAACAATTGCTTGAAAAATATGTTCTTAAATGAATAAACATTTTTGCGTTCCAAAATAAACTAAACCAAACAGCTGAAATAATCATCCAACAAAGACTTTTCTTGTTATGCATAATGTGAAATGTTTTTTTTTTTTGTAATTTTAGAATGTATTTTTTTTTAACCAAAAAGTTTAATAAAATAAGTTCGTAATTCCTTGTTAGCCTTTCTGCTCCAGCACCACAAAATGTAAATAACTCAAAAATCCAATTGCCATAAATAAAAGCAGCTTGCCTAAAAAACCAAACTTTTCTTGGCTCAAGGATAGCAGCAGGAAATGGCGGGGGGAGGAGGGGTTGTTCGATGAGTTGGCAGAGAGAGAGAGAGAGAGAGGGAGGGAAAGGGGTTGGGGTTGGTTGTATCGTAACTCCATCAAATGATGTACAACTTAACACATTTGCTGTATAAATCTTGTTCTCGCAACTCGAGTTATTCAAAAATCGCTTCTAAATTGGCTTCAATGTGTTTTGTTGTTGCTTTTTATTGTTGTTGTTTTTCTTGTTATTGTGGCATGTTTTTTGTTTTGCAGTTTTTTATGCAGCTTTCGATTTGTGTGTAGATTTTGTGCACATTTATCTTGGGGCAGCTTATGGGAAAAGTTATGAAATATGCGCCACAAGCATCGCACAAATTGTCTAGGGCCATGTTTTTTTGTTTTCAGTGGCGGGGGGGGGGGGGGGAGGTTGCAAGAAGAAGAGTATGGGTTTTGGGGCAAGGGACTCATGTGGCAACACAAAAGCGCTGTGATACCCTTGCCCACATGCCACAGCTACAGCAAATCGTCGCAAAATCTGTTTTTTATGACTGGTCATAGTCATTCACAAACACACTCACATTCGTATTCACTTTCGCATTCAAATTCACATTCACATTCACATTTTCGTAGTGACGTGCAAATGGACTTGACAAGCAGTTTTTCACTCTTTCGAGTCAAGTGCAACTTGGCAAACTTCTAACGATGGATTTAAGCCAAAAGTCTTCCATCTGCTGAAATCAAATTGAAGTTGACAAATACCGGAAACTATTTCGATTGAATGTAAATTTTATTTTGTTTTTATTTTAAATCTGTTCTAAGTGTAAAATATAATTTACAGACTTTAAAAAAACTTTATAAAAATCTCTTCACTTTTAACTAGAGAAATAAATTGGGAATCTTAGCCTGACGTGATTAATGTGCACACTTCAACTTTTATTGAAAAAAATTTATATAATCGCAATTGATACGGTCTACAATACAAAAATGTGCATATTAACAGTTCGCACATAAAAATTTAGTTACTACGTTTATTTTCAACATAAATTTAAATCTTTTAATATTTTTTGTAGACTGATATTAGTTGATTATTATTATATATAAATAAATTTTTATATTTTAGACATCAATCATCTCAATAAAAATTTAAATATATTAAATTTTAAACTGCAATTAGTCGTAATTGGCCCAATCAAGCAACTATATCTTAAAGTTGCAATTGCTTGAAAAATGTGTTCTTAGGTGAAAAATATTCATTAAAACTCTTCTCCTAAAAACAGTCTAAACTTTAGTGAAAATTTATGAAGACATTAGAATATGATTGGGGATTTCCCTAGCCCTTTGCCTACTGATTTGATTATATAACAAATATCTTGATATCTTGTTTACATACAAGTAACACTCAAATCAATCTGTTGAACTTTACTATTGATATTTGATTGCCATCGAACTTTCAGTATTCCGATCCTTGAAGGACATCGCCAACAACCTACCGACCAAATTTGCTGACTAGCCTTTATCGATTTGCAATAGTCGATTTGATCGATTTATTAGAACGTAGCACTCCAATTTTTAAACTTTGTCAGAAAATTATACCCTGTAATACCCATTGTTTCACACAGTTAAAATTGTGGAGAGTTTCTAACGAACGCTATTTCTTAGATCACAAATATATTCAATTTGAGCTTTATTTAAGGCTTCCAAAAGCGGTTCAGTGGATACCCTCTTAAATACTCCATTCTCATAGTGATTGTATCACTAAATCTTAAAGCTTTAAACAATTCTCAAGTTCGGTCAAAAATCATCATTTTACCCTAGACCCATCACTCATAGACTGCTACCGGGCATGGAGGGGTAGCTGCCAGACTGTAGCGCCTATAGCCATCTTCAGGGGAAAGTAACTCTACTCTATGTGGCCCACTGACAAGTAAACTAAAAATTGGGCTAAATGAAGTGAATACTTAAAAAGATATTTTTGCACTGATTTATTAAACTGGTAACAAAGCGGCATCGACTGCGGCAGCGATTGCGGCAGCGATTGCGGCAGCAATACACTCAAAACAAAAATCGACCAAATGTATTTCTAAGTGATTTTTATTTTTTTAACACAGAAAATATTATTCTTTAGCTAATTTTTAACTTTATAAATATTTACTTATTAAAAATAATAGAAATGTCTATAAAAAATAATAAAAAAAAAAAAATGGAAAGACATATTGTAAAATGTTTAAAAATCTCTAGAACATATTTATTTTTTCTTATAAAAATAAAAGTTTTCACTTATTTATTCATATATTTAGTAGCAATTGACTAGTTATAAAAACCAGATAATGTAAATTTCAGATCGACTTTTTTTAGGAGTGTAACAAATTGATAATCGTTGGGCAGCTCAAAATTGAGCACGAAATGGGTCAAGCAAACAACTATCGATATGTTAATGTAAATAAGCTAAAAAAAAATATCCACAGCAAAAAAAAAAAACAACAAAATCTAACAAAAACTCTAAAGAAAAAGTTCAAAGTCATTGAAATGTGAACAGGTTTTCAACAGTTTGGTCTTGCTTTACGTGATGGATATTTGATTGTGGTTGTTATTGTGGATGTTATTTTTGTTGTTGTTCTTGTTGCTGACACGATGCAGCAATCGGTCAACACTCGCCCAGAGAGGGATCAGGCGATCTCTTTCTGGCTGGCTTGTCGCACTTGATCAGTTCTATTACTATTAAGCACACGTTTAACCCAGTTTTAATTAATCAGTTAGCACACCAAAGATTCAATGTATACATGTATAAATATGGAAAAAAAATATATATATATTTATATATATTTATTTATCTGTTTAATAATTGTACCACTCTTGCAAAAGTGTTTTCAGAAGTGGGAGAAAATTGTCAAAAATATAATAATAGTCACTATTTTCTCCTTTATTATTCCTCTCCACGAAAATGGCTCTAGGTCCGATTTAAATAAAATAGTAAAATAAAAAATAGTAACAATTCAACTACCATCATTAACATTTTTCAATTTACTTCTCTTGTGATGAAAGAATTTCAGAAATGGGTTTGATTATCTCCAGCTACATAAGCCAAACCTTATTTCCCACACACACCTTTTTCCTTCGTATCTGAATAACACAAGTCGTATTTAAAACTGTACTTTACTCCAGGGTAGTCACCTGGGTCCAATGTCATTTTATTGTAGGTCTCCTCAGGTTGTCAGTTGCACGCTCGAAGGGATGCCTCCTTATGGACTGAATGGAGTAAATTAGTTAAAGTTAAAATTCGATAGTCGTATTCAACGTATTGTTAAAAATGCCTTTAAAGATATTAATTTTATTAAGCGTTTGTCATAGGAAGGGGAACTGGGCGTGGCATTAGCCGATCGCCAAAAGAATTTATAAATGCAACGGGCTGGATCTCCCTCTGACATAAGTCACAGATGACATGGAGTTAGATCCGTATTTGAGCCAACAACAAATAATAATATACTAAGACTCAGTGCAGGGTATCCGATAACCTATCATTGATGTTCTTATCATACAAATGATGCATGCAGATAATAATTTGCTCGACTTGAAATTGGATTTAATAACGTAATAATTTAAAATTATTATCAATATTATCATTGTTTATTATTATTATTAGAAGCAGTATTAAGATAAAATTAGGTTAAACATATATCCATATCCAAGAGCCTTAAAAGTGAGCTGCATGTAATTATATTATGTTTGGTATGGCAAAGACAGAGGCGAGGTACCGTTCAACCGACATTGGAGCCAGTTCACTCCAGGTATTGTTCACTAGATCATACTCCTCGACTTGGTGAACATCATATTCGCCATCACAGCCGCCAACGGCAATCAAACGATGTCCAATCAAAATACATCTGAGCCCAAAACGTGCCTCTCGCAGCTTGCAAATCAAGGTCCACTTATCGGTAGACGGATCATAACGTTCCACGGAATCGGTTAAATTTTTGGTTCCACTTTCGTAGCCACCTAAGGCATATACGAATCCATATCCAGCAGTGACACCAACATATCCAGAACATCGATTCATTGGAGCCCGAAAGCACCATTTATTTGTTTCTGGATCGAAGCTTTCGACTGTGCAATCATAAGTGTTCCCGCCAATAGCATAGAGGCGACCGTCCAACACCGCAACACCAAAATGCCTACGACCCTTGGACATCGGCGACACATTGTTCCAGGTGCGCACAATGGGATCCCAGCGTTCAACCGTGTTCATACCATTGCCCTCATTGTATCCGCCGAGCACATAGAGTTTCCCATCCAGCACTGCAACGCCTGGCTCACATCGAGCATTTTCCATTGGATTAAGTTGTTGGCAAACCATCGTGTTGAGGTCAATGCTCTCCACAGAGCGAAGTTTTCCCCTGTTGTCACATCCGCCGACCAAAATCAGTTGGTTATCCATGAAAGCGGCACTAAAAAACATGCGGGTTTTGATAGTGCACGTTAAAGTCGTCCACTTGTTCAGATCCGGAGAGTAGGTCTCAATGGAACAATTATAATTATCCAAAACCAGCAAAATCTGCTTGCGGGGCCTGGTTCGTTCGGAGGCATCAAATGACGAACGGCAGTCGGGGGGCAGTGATTGCCATTTATAGGCCTCAAGCAGCAGTTGTTGGCACTCGTTGCTGGCGCTGTACACTTTCTTTACGTGATTCACAATGAATGTTGGTGGCAAGAGGGGCAGACGCACCTTGGCGAGCAGCTCGGGTATGTGCTGCTCACGAGTTGGCGCATCGTGGCGGACCCACGACATCATCTTGTAGAAGACATCCTGCTCGGTTGGCACACCAAGCTCATCTCTGGACAGCAGCTTGCCCAGCTGAATGGCGTTTAGTTGAAAGAACTCCTCATTCTGACAGACCTGCATAAAGTGCTTGCAGATGTACGCCTGCGCCACTTGCAAGAGCTCTGCGCAGCTGTGCTGCTCCGCCATGAAAGCAATTCCCAAGCAATTGGATGGGTGCAGCTGGCCTTCGAGAAAACTGCAGCATTTCGTCACCACTGATGTCAGCTGCAGCAGGTTGGCGGTGACCAGCAGTGTCTCCACAGTGTCCTCGTGCAGCTCAATGCTTCCCGTGTAACAGTGCTGGACGAGCAGCTGCAACGTATCGCCACTCACCTCGCCAAGAGTCACCTCCTGCTCCTTGCTCTCGCGCATCGACCCGGAAAACATTGCCGAAAAATACTCACTCGAAGCTGCGAGCACCAAGCGATGAGCAGACACCCGTTTGCCATCAATCCCAGCGATGAGAACCACATCGCACAGCTGCTGGCTGTCCACAAACTGATGCATTCTGTTCAACAAGGCGACTGCATGGCTGGAAATCCAATTGTCGTCTGCTCCCAAGCCTCGGCTGATACATTCTTTTAAATTCCCATTTCCATTATCCATATTATTTGGTTTTTAAATATTTTAGAAAAATTCAAATTAATTTTTATATGTTTCTCTCAGTAGATTCTGATGGAATGAAATACTATGTTGAGTTACAGAGAACAAGGCGTTGAAAGATTGATTGGTATTGCAATGGTAAGTCGATGCTTAGATTTTGTAAAGAAAAAAAGAAGGAAAAAGCAAGCAAAAATCTGGCAACCTTGATGTCAAAAATAGTAAAATTTTAAGAAAGCAAAAACAGACTTTAATGGCTATTAAATTATACATCATAGCAGCCTTTGACAACTCAAGATTAACTTTAATTTCTAAATTTATTTATTTTTTTATAGAAAGCGTCTTTTACATACAAAGTATTACTTTTCGTATAAAATGATCATAATTAATTTGATTTATTGAGTGCCCATTTTGACTATTGTTGTTGATATATTAAAATTAAAATTAAAATTAAAAAAAAAAAAAATTTTAATTATCCAAGCTAAGTTTAACCCTGAAAGTCGTTAGTAATTTCATAATCAGAAGAGAACTCAAAATTCTATCAATGACAATTTCTGCTACTTGCAACACTTCTGACTGAGACGTCGTTGAGGCATTGCCATTTCTCTTAAAAACCCATTCATCGCAAAAATTTCCTTTCAGTTCCACAATAAAAACTGAGCTAATAATAAATGTTAACTAATGTTTTGTTAATTTGATGACATTTCAACTGCGAACAAAGGAAAGAAATTCATTAAAAAGACAGCAATAAAAAACAGCTGTATACATTTTATAATTTTAGAAGATTGTGAAATAATATTTATTTATGCATGGTTACAGCACATGTACTATAAGTACTATCAACTATGAATCACGAGTATATATCTAAATATTTATCGAGTTGGTTTTTTGTTGCGAGCAGCCAATCGAAATTTAGCAAAAATTTAGATAAGGCTGCGAATTCGCTGGTGATAAACAAAATTGCCACACACACGCAGCACAAGTTGTGTATGTGTGTGTGTGTGTGTTAAAATTAAATAAAATAAAATTAAATGTATATAAAATTAGGTTAATGCCAAAAAAGAAAAAAAAGAAAGATGGAAAAATAAAGAGCAGATTCCAACAGCTTCTTTTATTTTATTGTTATGTAGATGAGGCAACCGACAGCAATGCGAGTGCTGTGCGACAATGTCCTGCACTTGCCACACGCACCCAGCCACATACGAATTACACCACACCATTCCTCAACCCCACCCCCCACCCCCCCCCCCCTCCCATTGCTTTTGGTCGAAAAACATGCGACTTAAACAGGACTTATGGTTATCTGCGCATTTTATGGATATTGCGCTCAACTGGCAAAGCGTTTTTGGCCTGCTTTCCAATGTGCCACATACCCCACTTAGCCCCTCACACTCTCACTCACTCACTCTCCCCCTCTCTCTTTGGTTATCTCTCTTTTACAGGCAGCAAATAAATGAAGTTACTCGCCGTCAGCCATATGTTTTGCTAAATGTTCTATGTAAATGCTAAGAAAGCACTTTAATTTCAAAGCCATCGACACTCAAAAAAATCAGGCTGCAATTTAAGTTAAATGTTATTAAAATCTTAGATAAATGGCGAATATATAAAAAACATATGGCAACAATTTGTACGCCAGTCAAGTTAAATCTTAATGAAATCTTTGAATTATGTTGATAAAAATAAATAACAAAATTCTTAATTTAAAAGTGGAATAACGAAATTAGTAAAAGGCTATTAATTATTAGTAATTGTGTTTATCTGAATTAGTAGAGATTAATAAAACATATAGTTTAATTTTTCTAATTTTCTCAACTCATTTTTGATATCATCACTAAATAAAACTAAATTTAAAATCATTATTTTCTATAAATTATTAAAGCATTAAATTTATTTTAAGCACATTTTTTTAATAAAATTTTGAAGTTGATTCAATAAAGGCAATAACGATCTGGAGTATATATATATATATATTAACTTATTTGTGATTTCGGACAAAAACTGTAATTTTTTTCCAAAAAGAACAAAAGAATGTTTAACTTGTCTTCGTTTATTCTCGGGAATAATATAAATACTAATTCGAATTTTTTTTCCAAAAGTTGTTTTAGAAATGGTACAAAAATTTAAGAATGTTAAACTTGTCATTTGGAGCAGAGCATCTTTTCTTTAAGTGTAGAAAGTGCTGCCTGCTGGCAAGGACATTAATTTAATGGCGCAAGTGAAATGAAAGTGAAAAGAATCACAGACTCACACACCCCATTCCACCCACCCCCTTTCCCTCTCTTTTCTCTCCTCTCTCCGCGTTCCTCAATTGAACTTGAGTTGGTTCATTTTCGGGGGGTGGTGTTGGGTTTTGTAGCAAAAACCAATTAAAAGCGCATAAAATGCAGCGACAAAGTCAAATTATGAACTGCAACTGCAACTGCAACTGCAACTGAAGAATGCAACAACAGAAATGTTTCCCAAAATAGTTGCAACAGCAGAGCAACGCCTCGCTCGAGTTAAGCCTAGTTAAGCCCATGTGCATGCTACATGCTGCATGCTGCATGCTGAATGCTGTATGTTGCATGCGGGGCATGCAACAAAGCATACAAACCAAAAACTGCTCCAGCGCCCAGCGACAAACGTCGCGCCATTTGTCGCTCCCAAACTAAGCCCACTTAAGACCCTAAAAAACGGCAGCAGCAACAGAAATGAGTGGAGAGTCGCCTCGAGTTGAGGCAAGTTGAGTGGAGCGGCTGTTCGATTTGACTTATGGGTTCATTTGCTTAACTGTCAGTTCAGCCGGCCAGCTATTTATGGCACTCGCCAAGAAATTCACATTTACATTCACATTTTGATTGAAATTGAGGCGAGAATCCGTTTACAGTGATCACTCCAAAATTAAAAACATTCAGCTAGTAAAATTATTCAGCAATTAAAATTCTTCAAATTTTTCTTCCAATTTAACAATTTTAGATAGTAAAATATCCTTCTATTTTCTAATTCTAATTATTTCTCCGAAAATAACACTTTCAGTTAGTAAAATTATCCAGTTATTGGAATTCTCTAATTCTCCGCAATTAACACATTTAGTTTGTAAAATTATACAGCAATTGGAAATCTCAATATTTCCCCGATATTTCCAATTTCAGATAGTAAAATTATCCAGTAATTAAAATTCTAATTATTTCTCTGGAATTAACACTTTTAGTTGGTAAAATTATGCCGCAATTGAACTTTTTATTATTTCCCCGATGTTAAAACTTTTAATTAGTAAAAATATCTAGTAATTGAAATTTTCATTATTTCCCCGATATTAACACTTTCAGTTGGTAAAATTATGCCTCAATTGAATTCTTATTTTTTTTTATTTCGATAACTCTTTTCGCAAAAGTAAATAATGTGCGTTGTACAATTTTACATTATCTGTATGTATTTTTTTTTTTATTCGAATTGCAAATTCTTTTGAATTTTTCCTCTTTTTTTTATATATTTTTTTTTTTATGAATAAGTATTTGTGAACTTGAGTTCTCTAAAATCAAGACAGCTCTACTAACAAATACCCAGAACAAATCAGTTTGACTTTTGCCCCTAACCAAAATTCCCATCACGACTTGATTTATTACCCTCAATTTTAAATAACATATTAGAAGAAAAATACAAGCTAATATAAATTATTCCAATATAATGAAAATATATGCTAGAAATTTAGATTGATTTAGTCGAAAGAGCTCGGATTTAGAGAATACTCAGCTGTCAATTAGTTTGTATATTTAAATATATTTTTTGCTGGTCTCAGATTAATTTATTGATTCTCTGTATAGCCAAATATTTTTAATATATTTTGTTTGCAAAAATATACTTTCCAGCAGCAGCTTAATATTTTTTGTATATCTATCCAATTATAATTTGAATACCGTTCAGATTTTTTTCGTGGATTGTAAGAAAAACATATAAAAAATCATTTTATGTTAACATAAAAAATCTGTTCTTTATTCACAAAACGTAAGCAACTTTCGATAAAAAAAAAAGTAAACTTAATCTGCCTATTTTAACAATAGTTAAAATTTCAAATTAGATATCTTTTAACATTTTATTCATAAAGATATGACGGACAAATATAGTTAAATCGAGCCGACTGTTAATGCTGATAATAAATATTTATTCTTTATGAAGTGGAATATTTTTTATTAATCCATTTTCATAATTTTTATTAAAGGAAGCCATTAAAAATATAAATAAAACATTAATAATTATAAAAATTATACAAATTGTTTACCCACTAAATCAGTACTTAAATCTGAGATTTGAAATAACTTTTTGTGTTCTAATGAACGAGTGTTTACTGTACCAAAATAGACTATCGAAAATAACTGCAAATGCACTTGAAGTTCCTTTTGGCTTTGGTCTTTTATCTGCTTTCCGATCAAGTGTAATTTGGCAGGTTGTGGCACTTTCCACTTCCCCACTCTTCATGCCCCAAACCACAAAGTGGGGAAACTGAATGCCCCCATTCTAATTGAGAGCAATTTCACGCTGTGGCAGGCAACGCGTGTCGCTCGATTGCTTCAACGAAAATATGATCAAAATAAGTAGAGGAAATTTTTTTTGTAAATTTTTTCAATTTTTTCGTTCTACAATTGAAGCATGACGGCAAAGCAAATTGCCTCGTGAGCTGCCTCATTACGTCACTGAGTTGTGGTGCGCGGCATGCAACGTAATTAGATGTGAAAGTGGCTGTGGAGGTGGATGTGGATGCCTCGTGCTGCTGCCACTGTTGCTGATGTTGCTGGTGTCAGTTGCTGCCGCTGCTGTCTCTAAGCATGGGGATTAAGGATGCTGCTGCAAAGAGGCAGCTGAAGCAGTATTCAAATTGTATTCGTCTATTTTGTTGTCGGGGGTGCTTCATATTTGTTGTCTTAGAGCACGCCTTAAGCAAATACAAATATTGTATATATATACATATATATATATATATATATATATATATATATACATACATATATATATATAGTTATGCACTGAGGAGTAAAAAATTGTATTCTAAGCTGGAACTACGCTTCACTGAAATGGAACGTGTTTTGGAGGTGTAGAAAACTGACTTAAATCTTTACACAAAATATCAGTTGGAGATATTTAGAGCAGCTGCAAAACTATGTTTGATATAGTATTTTATTTATTATTAAATTATAATTATATATTACTGCTTAATGAGAACTTCTTTTGTACTACTCATTTATCAGAAGGAATCTTATAACTATTTTTGTCAAGGGTTTTCACAGAGACCTGGAATAATTTTTAGCGCCACTTTAGTGTGTTCTAAAAGTCAGATTTTTCACTTAATTCCAGCATTCATTTTTTTAAATTGACTTCATTGGGAATTTTGCAACCTATTTTTCCAGAAATAGATTTTCTTACTTCTGCTCTTTACAACTTTATTTTTAAGCAATAGAGAAAATAGCTGTTTAAGAAAATATATTGTTCATTTATTAAGATTATATTTCTAAAAAGCAAAAAAGTTATAAATTTTCGAAGATTCTTTTCAGATTGTTTTGATTATCCACAAACCCTAACTCTTCCAAGAATGCAAGAACCTTGAGGACTTGACGATTTCTATGCGTTTTAAGTTGATAACATATTTTTGTGGAATATCAACTGTTTTATATTTTGCCATAAATATTTGTTCTTTTGCTCGCAAATTAAGCAGATTTGGCATCTAATTATGCAAAATTACTTCTGGTTGTCTAAAATATCCTGCCAAGAGACCAGTGAGTATTCAATGTTGTTCCAATTCCATTATTACTTGAATGATTGGCTACTGATTATGCCAAATTTAGTCTACTTATTTCTGGCCTACAATGTGCCGCCAAAAGACCAGTGATTATTTACTATTATTCCACGACTATTTTTACTCTAGTCATTTGCTTAAATCGTTTTTAATTATAGCTTCACAAGAGACATTAAAAACAATGTTCATAATCAATTTTAACTCTTGTAATTGTTGGCTTGCCGCAAAATCAGACAAATCTTTAAACCTTTTGCCAAAATTTCAAGTGCCGTTTAAAACACGATTCGCCATTTTGTTTGCTACCCCAACTCCAACTCCTTCAACTGCTGCTGCTGCTGCTGCTGCTTGAACAATAACAAAACTTCCCCAATGAGAAGCGTGTGCTTCCCCAACCCCCAATTATTCCCCACTCCCCATAAATCGAGCACACACCCACACACACCCGCACACCCCTTTAATTATGATTCAGTGCACACAAACTTTTGTTGCGTGCCTTACGCTTTGTGCTTTGTTGTCCTTGTTGCTGTTGTCCTTGTTGTTGTTGTTGTTGTTATTGTTTTTGTTGTTGTTTTTGTTGTTGTTTTTTGTTGTGCTTTTGTGCTAACTTTTCAATTCCTAATTATAATTAGAGAATCGGTTGTGTTCATAAATATTAAAAAGGGTCGCTACTTCTACGTATATACATATATATATATTTATATATATATACATGTGTGTGTGTGTGTGTACATGCTACAACAGTGCTTCACTTGCCTCTTGTTGTTATTGTTGCTACTCGACTGCTGGCAGCGACATTGCATGAATAATTAACTCAAGTCCTTAAGGGCCACCACGGCTCCCCTTTTCCCTTCTCCATCGATGGGCGCCCCATTTGCCATGCGCCATCTTGTTTGGCAAACACAGCAAGAGTAACAACAACAATAGCAACATTTAAAACACCAACAATGTTTCACAAGATGTGCGGCGGCGACATGTCATGAATTTACTTATGAACATTTGCATTTTTAATGTAATTTGTGCGATGCGCTTGAGTTCGATGTATTCAAATTCTTACAAGTAACTGTTACTACATCTAGCTTAGTTTTAAAGTATTTCCAATGACAGTTAAGCAAATGCTTAAGCGTTTTCAGATAGAGTTTTTCAAATCTTTGAAAATGTAACGTTTAAAAGTTTGAGATATTAGCTTTGACCAGTTACCCTCAAACCTAAATGTTTAAGTGGCTGCACCAACCGTGTATTTTTCAATACGTGCACAAGCCATGCATTCTCATTTAATTTATTATAACAGTTGAGGCGCAAACCTATACTACATTTTCAGCCTAGTTCATTACCATATCTAGTAAAGACTTTTACCCGTTTCGTTAGGTTTAATCTACATAAAAGCCGAGACTTTAACCTAAGCACGTTTCTTTAACCTAAGCACTGTTTTTTTATAAAAGTTAAGATACAAACCATTGTACTGCAGGGATCGTTGAGATTTTGTTTTCGTTAAGTTTAGAAGTGAAAGTAATAATCAAAACTCAGTTTACAATTAAATTGTTTATTTTAAAATCCATACTTTATCGACTATTTTTATAATTTTTGTACTTTTATTAACTTGCTTTAATAAATTGTTTAAGTGTATAAAATAGTAATAACCAGATTCAAAATTCTTCATGGCCACAAAATAAAAAAACAGCTTCTAACAGAAAACCCTAAATTACACAACTATTGGTATTTTTACGTTGCATGTGTATGTATATGTACATAAATTAACAATATTTGCAACAGCTACAACTAAATATTAGTTAAACCTTAGTGCAACTTGGCTATTTACAATTTCACAACTAGAGTCCGATTTAAGCTTTAGGCCAACAGCGGCGCACTGCAGCCATTGTTCAAACGGTACTCGGCATAGACAAGGCCCGTGTTGTGCCAGTGATAAAAGGCGGCCACAATAATTAGATGCCACCAATTGTGGGAGTGGCCCACAAAGTCCACTTTACCAGTTAGCCAACGCTCGGGTATCTTCAACGCATAGAAGACGAACGCGATCAAACACAGCAAATACATGACAACAATCCGTGGCACCATCAGACCAACCAGCTCATTCTCCAGTCCACCCATCGCAACTGCCCAGTGGCCCAACGGCAACACGCCGTAGGCTGACCAAAGCAGCAGCACAGCCACTTTGCCATTCATCGACACATTCAGCTGAGGTATTTGCACAGCGATGGCCAATCCGAACATGCCCAGCGCAATTGTTGAGTACAAAGTACGCAGAAACTAACATAATAAAATACATTTATAGTTAGTTAAATGGTGTTCAATATTCAATTAAAATAAATTCCGTTTATATTCTCATTAAGTACACTCAGAAAAAATTAAGCTCAAATTTAAAAATTCGTCTGATCTTTGACAACAAGGGTTATTTATCTTATTAATCAGAAAGTATGATTCTAAAAAGTAGAAATTTGCATTTCTTAATTTGTGAATAAATTTTACTAAAAATTTAGAAAAATATGTATAATTTTCAGGGTGATTTTTCATATTAACAACTCTAACCTAAGCATAATTGGTTCTTATGTTATTAATAAATATTTTTTTTAGCATATACAAATATTTAAAAAAGTTAAAAAATTCATATAATTTAGTTGGATGTGCACAATTAAATGCTTTAAAAGCCAGACGATAGCTAAACTCGAATAAAATAATTAGAGTATTTTTCAATGCATTTTAGAAAGGAGTTCTAAATATGAAAGTTTGCGTAACAGCATTTTAGATGTGCATTTCGTCAGAATGGAAAATATGTCAAAAAGCTAAAAATTAGCACAGTTTCAATACAAAATTATTTTTCATAGCAATTTTCTAACTTTTGAGAGCGATTTTTTAAGTAATTAATAAAAAGTTCCAAGCTATAGAAATCTCAACTTTGTACTTAAATTGATTATAATCAACTTGAACTAAGAGTGTATTCACATACCGTATGACACCAGAAGGCATAGTACATGCCACTAATGTAGATGGCAACCAAGGATAAGGATATGCCCAGAAAATCCACCGATAAGAATAGCTCATAATGCTCCTCGGATCGGCAGGAGAATATATGATATATGGCCGACATCAGCATGCAGAGGCAGAAGCAGACAAGTAAACAGACCACAAGAACCTGGTCACTGATCTCTGCATGTTGGCGCAGGAATTGGAAATCGAATATGGTCAGACCAATGAAGAGTATACAGCCAGCCAGATGACTCCAGATATTGATCTAAGATATATATAAAGATATGTTATTTATATATAAAACTTATTCGATTTTGATTACCGTTTCGTTGGTCCACCAAAAAATGCTTTGCAGGCACAGTTTGTTGGAGAGGAATGTGCGATAGCCGCGACGAATATACGGATTGAACTTTAAATGGTTTGGCGCCTATAATAAAAAATAGAAAATATAAAAAGATAAAAATAATATCGAGTGTAAACAAAAGTCAACAACACTTTGTGTTTTTTTTTACGGTATCACATGGCCAGGCCAAACATCGAATGCATTTCGAATGAGCAGCATTGAAATTTGTTAGCAAAAAAACAAAAACACAAATTGCAGACAAAGCCAGAAAGAAACCTTTGGCCACATTGGCCACGTGCCAACATTTAAATGGCCAAAGTTTCAGTTACGCAAATAACACAAATTAATTAAATTGTTATTGCTAGCTTTAATTAGGATTTTTATGTGGTTTAGAATATTTAAAAGAGGTTAAGCTAAGTAAAATATTTCATATTTTTTTATTTGTTATTTTGTCATTTATTTAATAAAAGTTTTAGATAACATTTTAATTTAGCATACTGTATTTTTATTCGATAAGTAGAACTTAAGTTTAACTCAAAGATTTAAAAGACTAAACTTGAGATAAAAACAAACAAGATTTTGAAAATATTTGCGTGTGTTTTATAAAAAATATATACAAATAAATATAAAAAATGTTTTAAATCATGCAAAATTGATTTTATTCTTAGAGGTTAAAACTGCCGGGAAGTGCTCCTTGTAATTTTGGAACTACTAGCGCTGAAGTCCGTGCATTGAATTTACTTGAAAATCGAGTTTTGACTTCAAGAAGTACACTATTTTTTGCCAGTTCCATTCCTTTTGAAAATATTCCCTGTATTTCTACGGACTCCTTGCTTCTCTTCAACCTTAGAAGCTGCGCTGCTTCTTCCGATATCAGCGTGCGCTGCGAACCTCCATCCATCAGGGCGCGAAGCTGCTCGTAGCTCCCACTAGCATTTCTTACGTTGACCACAGCAGTGGCCAACAGTGTTTCCTGCTCTTCCTTAGTATCTGAAGTATCCAAAAACCACCAACACAAGAATCTTCAATTACGAATGAAGATGTGGCTGTCGTATCCAGTGAACCATCGCTCATAACTTGGAAGCTATGTAATAGCATTTATGTACCCTTACAGATCTGGCCGGGCATAATTAATGAATTAGGCAGATTTACCAGAGGCGAAGATCTTTCGGAGGTAAATTACGAGCCGCCGTCACAACTCCCTATGAGTGGTCACTATTCGTTCTTCAAGTGCATAAAACTGCCCATTTTGGTGGATCCTTTTAATTGGAATGACGGTCGCTGGGTCTGGTCTCACTATCGGAAAGAAATCCTCTGCTCATTTGGATAACATATGGCAATCTGTGATGGTACTCTTGATTGAAGGAGGATTTGGTTATATGGATAAAATATGCGGAGCTTTTGTTAGCATAGGTGATAAAAACAATGAGATTGCCATCTGGATAACTAGCGGATACGATAGTGACACTGTTCTGGCAATTGGAAAGAATATAGTCCAAGCTTTATGTCTGACTAAGAAGAACAAGCTGCGTTATGAATTGCATATTAATGCAATGATCAATGAAGATTTTCATATTTTGATGATATAAATGTTTTGGAACCATTATCCCAAAATTATGAAACTATTTGCATTGATATTGTTTAATTTAAGTTCGATTCTAAACGTCGTCTCATCGTGTTGACTACACCCTATACGTGTTTCACACATGAGAGTACGCTGCGAACCTCCATCCATCAGTGCGCGAAGCTGCTCGTAGCTCCCACTAGCATTTCTTACGTTGACCACAGCAGTGGCCAAACTACAAACTTAGCATTACCGTTGAACTGAGGTATATCCACTTCTTGCTTAATCGAGAGTATGTCTTGACCCTTGATATCCAGCAGCTCTTCAAATGATCGATTAGTCAAGTAGCGTTTGGCTTGATCCATTGCATCCTGTAGTTGGGCTTCGTATCTTTTAATTCTGTTCAAAAGGATGTCCGTTGGACTCACTGAACGATCCCCTTGACCAGCCCCATCTTTGGATGGCTTAATCTCCTCCATGCGTTCCGATTGAACTCCCAGCAGCTCACTTTTTTTCGATGCTCTTGTTTGCATCATAGTTTTTTTTTTAAAAATTTATTTTTTTTTTATCAAATTATTTTCAGATTCGATGTTTCAATTCGAACTTGAAACCGACGCGACGTTAATAATATTTTCACAATGCTTATTTTAGTCAGCACTTTTTTTTCCGATTCGATGCGTAATCTCGAACTCAGAAACCGATGCGAAGTTCAAATTAAATAGACTACGATTAGTGTAGAACTATTCACACAGATTCGACGAATAGTTTCAAAATCTGTATCCGGCTCGAAGGACCAAAAAATGTGTGAAACACGTATAGGGTGTAGTCAACACAATGAGACGACCGACGTTTAGAATCGAACTGAACTTTATTTATACAAAAATCTTAAATCTAAGTAAATGGCGTCGCCTACTACGACTCCATGTGTTGTAAGTGAGTTTATGTGTTGTACGAAGAGGCGCTGTGTTTTCTGTCATTAAACAATAGCTGAGCCCGCTGCTTCGCATTTTCAAACTTGAACATAAGTCATAAGTGCATATATATATTTATATATATATATATATTATTAATTATTTATGCTTCAAACAGGCTTTTAAGCACCTTTCATTTTACTAATTAAAATGAATTAATTATGAATGAAATAAAAAAAACAAGTGTGTATATATATATAATATATATATTTACACATACATATATATGTGTGTAAGTGTGTGTTTATGTATAAAAAATACTTTTCCGTATTTCGAAAATGATCTTGATGCACTATTTACAGCTGATCAACAGCTGAGCGTAAAAACAACAAATTTAAATTGTGATTTTTATCGATTAAATTAAATAAATTTGATGTGCGTATGCTAAGCAATAAATTATATTCCCAAGTGGAAGTCTCCTAGCCTTTTAGACAAACAGACAGACATGGCTAAATGGACTCTCCTCTTAATGCTGATTAATAATATATATATTTAATGGGAAGCATCTCCTTCCATCTTTTTGTTACACTTCAAAATAATATTCTCTTTTTAATCGATTCTGGACATTAAAGAAATCAATGATCAGGTATTTCACTCAAGAGAATCACTAAACCGATTAAAAAAAATATATATGCAATTTGCTCCGATCTCTCAGCACTACTTTGAAATCGCAGAGTCTTCAATTGTTTAGCTTTTTCTTTTCTGTTTTCTTGTTGTTGTTATTGTTGTTTTTGTTGATGTTGCTTTTAACCTTGATTTAGTTCGTATGACGACGACTGTTGTTGTTGTTGTTGTTATTGTTGTTTTGGCTGTGTCGCTTTCGTGCCTATTTGTATTACGGGCCATTTGGCAATTGTTGCCACGTTTTAAATTTTTTTTGGCGTTTACAACACGCACTCGCAAACAATTTATGCACACATCAAAACTAAACAACAAAAAGATACATTTCTATCTATGCATCTACTATTTGGCCAGCAGCATTGACAAAAAAAACTCCAAGTTTAGTTCATGTAAAATGTATGTTGAAAGAGATGAGAGAAAAATAAAAAACGATATTTGTGCGACTCTTGGCCTTTTTTGATTAAAGACACTTAGAGGGCGTGGCCAAGAGCAAAGCACAAATTGTTAATGTGCCAAAAAGAAGAAATTGAAAATAACACAAATTGCGCTCAATTAAAAACGGTGACAATTCGCGTCGAAATTGAACACAAAGTTTAAGAAATTGTTAGATTTAAATTTATGCAAAAATGTCTATATATATATATATGTCTATATATATTTAAAATAAATATTTAAATTAGTATATTATATATATTATTATATAATATGTTCAATTTGGTTTTAGGATTATTATTATTATCTATACTATAAAATATATTATATATAGGAAATCGCGTTATGTTAAAAATCTACTCACATCATCAAAGTTGCACAGCCATTGAAATTTGGATAGTTTAACATCGTAATCTGGGCCATGTCCCAGCACATTGGGCTCCTCATTAGCCGGAAACTGATGCGACGCGTCCGTAGTTAATTCCGTAGTTAGTTGACCATCGAGCTAAAAAAAAAAAAAAAAAAAAAAAAAGTATTTGAAAAATATATTGGAAGTCATCGACTGACTAGCAACGGTTCAAAGTTAAAGCATAAAAATCATTTGCATTTTGTGATCTTTACTTCCGCCGTTTAACTAGCACAAGTTGTTTTTTTCTGTTGCATTGCTAACTAATTCTAAATGATTTTTATGGTTGTCTCTAAGTGGAAAAAAATTAAAAAAAATAATAACGAAAACAACTTGGGGGCTTGACTTTAATTTGTTTATCCAGTTTCTAATACATAATAGCAAAAATAACAACAACAACAACAATAATCAAATTGCGACTGCCTCTCTCGGCACGTGTGTGGTTGTTTGTGTGTGTGTGTGTGAGTGCTTTTCCTTATTTGTGTATGTGTGTGTTTGTTTTTACCCCCAACAGGTTTGATGACGTTTTGTTTACATTCGGTTTTTGTTGCATTCTTGAAATGCTTTTGGAAAGCTTTTTATGCACTTGCTGTTGTTTATTATTATTTTTATTGCTTATGCGTAAGTTGAGCGCCTGTAAAGCTGTTGAGATTTACAGCCAATGAGAAATGTTAGTGCACATTCTTACTAAGCGAATTTATGCTGATATAACTAATTAATAAAATTTTAGGAGTAATTGATCTGCAATGCAAAAATATTATGTGTTATTTTTTTATTTGCCAATACTATTCACATGTCATAAATTCAGACTTTAACTGTTGACTAACTAGTTGCATTAACATTTTGCTACAGGTGTATTTTTATTTTCTCAGGTAAACAAAAGCGTTAAAGCAGCCAGCGAGCAGCTGACTGAAAACCTACACTAAAGTGCAATTGTCAAATATTTTAACAGATACAACGTAAAAAATAAATAGAAAAAACATTGCCTAACCGAAAAATAAGTTAAAATCGTTGCATTATAAGGTATTATTGACAGGGGTTAAATAGAGAACAAATATGGCAATTCATCGATCAACAGGATGTGCCATCAATTTACCCACTGACGTAAATACATAGTTTCGTAACAGTTTTATATCAAAATTTTCATTTTTTTAGTATTTGTTCTTACATTTTTCTTTTTGTTGGTGAGGCCATTGCATTTTAATTCTTCTGTGGTAGTTGTGGTTGTTACAACTGTGGTTTCCATATTCAAAAAATATTTTTGAATATGATCACAATTGCTAAGGCACTTGTTTTATGTTACAATATTAAAAGTTTTTATAGCTACTTTTTTATGTTGTGTTCGAAGAGCTTAAGATTCGAAACTGTCAAAAATTCAATTTCATATTTTCCCGACTTAATTTATTGACACTTTAAAAATTAGCAACTGCTTCGTTGAAAAACTTGAACGAAACTAAAATCAAAACCAAGCAGAAAACCAATTTTTAGCCAACCAAAAGCATCACACGAAAGCTCTCAGCTAAGAGAGAGACAGCGGGAGCGAGAGATCATGTCAAAAAAAAGCTTCAATTGAGCAACTCTTCAAACTGAGAGAGAAAATTAAGTGAGAATTTCATTCAGCCGGCTTTGGTTTTCATTTTCGTTGAGCAAGCTTTTTTGTTGATCGAAGCCGTAATAATTGTGGAACCAGCCTCCCAAATTATATAACAACAGCAACAACAAGTGCTCAATGCTGAGAACTGAAATTGCAACAGTGTCGAATTGTTTAGGCCAACAAAAATAAAAATCAAAACGGAAAAACAGAAAAACAGAAAAAGCGAAACCTGTTTCAAGTTCGAATCGACAGCTGAACTTCAGGAATTCCGCGTGAGTGGAACTTTCGCAATGCCCTCAAACCATAAAAATACACATAAGTACACTGAGAGAAATTTAATACTTACATATAAAAAGTTCAACATGTTATAAATATATTTAATTCAAAATACATTTTTTTTAGTTCTTTATTAATGTTTTACTTGCATATCCTAGCATTTCATGAAGTTGTTTCAGAAATTTTTTCACTTATATGAAAATCACTTAAGCCTCCCTCAAATTACATTTCACGCACATTTTTCCCATACAATAAAATTTTTTCAAGTTTTGCACTAAAAAATCTATTTTGTAAATAGATGCGTAAACTGAAGCTACATTTTTTTTCTCGCTGTACTGACGTATTTAATTTGATGTTGGCAAATAAACAAAAGCTTACATAATGGCAACAAAACTACGAGCCAAGAGCTAGACAATAAGCCTTAACTATATTGAAATATTAACAATGATAAAAGCAGCCAATTTGACCTTGATTTCATTCGCAAGCTCAACTTGTGCAGTTCAGTTTTATATCTTCGTTCAGCACTCGCCCTACCCCTCCTCCACCTTTCTCCTCTACCACACACTCTTTGAGCATTTCGCTTTGTTCGCCAATACGCAATTTGCACGTGCTGATCAGATTCTGATCAGCAATGATTTGCTTCTATCAGCTGTACTTTACTTCTCTTTTTATTCCTTCTCTCTTTATTCTACACTTACCCAACAGCTGTTATCAGCATCAACATCCTTTTCTGATAATCGCTGTCGATTATAGCTCAGCCCACAGTCGTCGAGTATTTCGGGCTCCGCCAGACTCTCATGTGGACGTGGACTCATCTTGATTGAAAGCTAAGCGTTCACAATAAAAAATAAAATTTATTATAATTATATTTTTGTTTTTGATTTGTTATTTTATATTTTCTTTATATTTTATTTTATATTTTATTTAGACAAATATTAAAAATATATTATATATAATATATTATTCAAAAAATATATATTCCTAATTATTTGATAACATAAAAAGAAAATTCAAATAGAATTTATCAATATAACTAATATATCTACTGAAAAAAAAAAAAAAAAAATTAATATTTCAATTGATTTCTTTTTTCTCAAGGGTCTTAATATCGAATGACTACTATACTTCATATTAGTTCGATTAAACTGGCTTGGATACCGGCTGCTTCTCAGAACCCCTGTCTCACCCCGCCCCTCCCACTACTTCTATCACCTGCACCATTTACAATAGAGTGCGAAAATCGTGGCCGGCGTCTAAACAAAAACCGTTTTAGAAATGCTAACTGAGTCTAAAAAGAGGGCCGACCTGTGAACCGAATCAGCAAGCTGAGCGAAGAAACGTGAAGGGGGAATTTAGGCATTTGAATAAAGCGCAACGCTGTTCTGACCTTTTGCCAAAGATTAAATAGCAGAATAGCTCAAACGCAAGTGTTCTATGTAAATCGAGAAAAGTAAGTTAAAAACACTCGCGATTTCTAGCTACGGTTCATTTAATTTGCTGTCTTCAAAGATTGCCACACGTGTGAAATGAAATTTCTCCTCATTTTTTTGGAGGAGATTCGTTTGCATAACCAAAATCTTTATTTAGAAATTGTTATATGTGTATCTCTTGCACGTGCGACTGTCCACAATTTGTAACAGTTGATTTTTTAGACACTTTAATTGATTTTGATTTGATGTATGATTTTTATACATATATAAAAATATTTATATGTGTATATATATATATGTTAACATACTCAATGTTCTGGCGAACGAACGAAGATTTCACTCGGGCGAAATCTCACTCGCGACACAGCTAAAAGTGAACTGAAGACTGCACCAGCCAACGTCAACTGGGGCAACAGGCACATCGCCAGAAAAAAAATACGAAAAAAAAGATTGGGCCCTCAAAAACTTAACACCAGCCGCTGGTAGAAAGCGACCAGTGGAGAGGGAGAGAGAGCTGCACAAAAACGAGAGCAAGCAACACATAAGAGCGCGAGAAAATAAAAGAGAGGGCGAACAAGCGAGCGAGAGTAACAGCAACAAAGAAAAGCACAACAGTGCTTGCCTGTTACCCAGCAGCAAACTATTGAATGACCCCTTACAATACGGAATAGAAGCAAAAAACTCTTCACTCTAGCTGCCGCAATATATCTCTTATGTATAGGTTTCTTCTCTGCTTTACTATTTCTTTTAACGCTCATTTATGTAGTCAAATATTATATATATTTTTATGTTTATATTCCAAAATTTTATAGAGAACCAATTGTATATACAGTAAGCTTTCTATATGTGATATTGGTAAACACTCTTTTTCGTTTCTGGACAGTAAAAACGACAACAACAACCAAAAAGGCATCACTCCGCTTGATCATTGGTTGAACAGAGAGCAGAGAGCGGCTAGCGGTTAGACAGAACAGATTTCACATTTCCGTTTTTCACTCAGCTGAAAGAAAATGACAAAAGAGAGCGACACGGCGTGGCGTCACAATTTAAATATTACAATTCTATTATTTTCTATTATATTCTCTTCATTTCTATATACTAAGTAGTTTGTTTACGAAACTTTCAGTCTGTTAGATTACATTTGCAAAATGTATTTATGCTGATTATTGCAAAACATTCACCTGTATTTCATTTCTATTAGCTGAATGTCTAATTCGATTTTTTGCAAATATAATTACAATGCAATTTAAATTCAATCAGTGCGAATAAATTCTCAATGGTATTTCTGCAGTCCAACAACGCAAGGATACGTAATTTGTTGCCTAGTTTAATCTACAACATATATTTTTGAATTGTGACGTAACGCCAAAAGAGAACATAAAAGTTGTGCTTATTCCGCCATCTTACCTTAAATTTAAAACCGCTGAAAAAGACAGACTTTAAAGAAGAAACAAGATTGACGTACACGACGCAGTCGACGTCGACTTATCGCCGTCGACAACGACGACTTGGCGAATATTTGTAGCTGTTTATTAATTAAGCCTCCGAATTGATTAAAAGCTGTGCCTGTTGCCAGCTTCTGGAAACGCGTACAATTCATATATGCTGTTTATATGTGTGTGTGAGTGTTTGTAAAGTGTGGCTTGCTCTTTCTACTTTATTTCTTTCCGTCACTTCTTGCACGATATTCGCCACGATTCGAATATCGTATGCCCTTCACATTGACCGATTTTTCGTATTCCGCTTTCACCACTGCAGCTGTTGCTAAATTCTCATGGCCCTTCTTCTTACATAGAAAATGTATTTATGTAAATTTATTTTGTATAATGCGAAACTGAGTACAGTTAATTCAAAGAAACAAATTCAAATGTAAGCAACATGCAAAATTAAATGCAACGCTTACCTTGAACAACTTGTGAAAAAACATCCGTGTTTACTAAAAACTATTTCTATAAAATTGCTCACATTTCCATTTAGAAAAAAGAAAACGTGAGCTTAAAATATTATTTTTGTTATTCATACGTTTAGATGTCTAAAAACATTAATGCAAATTATATTATGCTAAAAGTATTTTTAAATAAACATTCGATAATTATCGATTATAAATGATCGAGAAGAATTAATCTATGAATTGACGCTCATCAGGCTTATTACTTGATTCAATATAAAATTATATATTTCATAATCGAATTGAGGTTATCTATAATTCGATTCTTCTCAATATAAAGGGATAATAAAAAATGAATAGTCGTGGTAACTTCACTATAGATACATATCGAAAATAATAATTGATTGATAATCTCTTCATCCATTACTTTATACTACATTCCATCGATTTACAGATCACATTTGACAAAAACTCATCAGTAACGAATTACCATATATATATATATATATGTAGCTAGAACAATGCTAAACTGAAAATTTTATGAACAACTTGTTTGTTCTTCCAGATAACTTTACAACACTCAGAATTAATTTCAACAACTTATCAGTCTAATTGGGCAATCCTAAACTTTTATCTTTTTTTAATAATAAATTTGTTGAGCTTGTATATAAGCTATCTGAAGAGGTCCCATTTTATAGAACCGGCCACAAATCTATATTAAATAATTTCCATCACGGTTTTATTTTTAAATTATTTATCAGGCGACAAGGAGAGAATCAAATTAGAACTGAAACTGTTAACAAAAATTAACTGTTTAACAGAACACTGTTAAACAGAACTGAAACAGAAATCAGTAATTTACCGATTGTAAAGTACAAACTCTAAATTAAACCAAGCCGGAACCGAAGAAAGCGAGAGAAATTCTCTTTGTTTAGTTTAGAACGCAGAATTTCATTTCATTTGTTGTTAATTATAAATGTAATAATCAGTTGGAGGCTGAGGAAAGATTGGGTCGTAGCATAATTCGCGATTCGACAGAGAAAATTGAATTTTTGTAATTTTTATTTTTCCGGTTCATTTTTAAATATAATATAATAATAATAATAATTTTTCCAGCTGATCTTTATTTGTAGTTGTTGTTGTTTGTATTTTGTTTGTTTAAACTTATTATGTTTTGTGTGTGTGTGTGTGTGTGGTGTGTGTGTGGTGTGTGTGTTTGTTGTGTGTGTTGTTGGATGCTATGTTGTTGTTTAGCTCTCCCTTTAAATGTTTTTATGCTTACATAATGTGTTTGTTTTATGCTTTTCTTCCTTTTATTCTGGTTTCAGTTGAATTATTATTAAATTATTTTTTTGCTCATTTCTATACTTCTTCATACACAGGCTCAAATAAAAAAAACTTGATGCCAATTTTTGACAGTTGCTGTTAATGTTAATGTTACTGCTGCTGTTTGCTGGTGTTGATGCTGATGGTGTAGTTCTTGCCGTTACTTTTGCTGCTGCTGCTGTTATTGTTGTTGTTGTTGGTACTTTGCCTCCGCTCCACTCGTGTCTGCAGCATCTTCATTAGCTGATATTGTTGTTGCTGTTGTTGATGTCGATCTAATCGGGAACTGATGCTTTTGTTATTGTTGTAACTATTGTTAAATGTTAGCTTTGCTGCTTTCGTTCCGGCTGCTGGTGTTGTTGAATTTAACATTGCTGTTAATTTTGTTGATTTTAACATTGATGTTACTGTTACTGTTACTCTTGCTAATTTTGTTGGTGTTGGACTGTAATTATTTATGCTGTTTTTATTGTTGTTGTTGTTTTTGTTATTGTTGTTGTTGTTTTTGTTATTGTTGCTGCAATCTGGAACGCATCACATAGCATACTTTCTAGTCCACTCCCGTGCCAGCTCATTATATTTTTCCCGATCGGTCTTATATATTCTGGCAATCTCTGGAACAAGCGGATCATCTGGATTGGGATCACAGAGTAGAGAGCAAATTGATAATAAGACTGAAAAAAAGAAATGGAAAATAGATTAGTTATATGAAATTATATATATTGTATATTTATTTGAATCTACCTTTTGAAATAGTTAATGCTGGCGACCACTGAGATCTTAATATATCAAGGCAAATCGATCCATTGCTGTTAATGTTTGGATGGTATATGCGTGTTGTAAAGGCCACTTTTGGCGGCTTAAAGGGATAGTCTGTTGGAAAATGAATAGTTAAGAAAAATACACCTCCTTGGTAAGGGCTGTCCGGCTGCAAATAGTCCATAAAATATATATACAAAGTTAATATAAGCTAACAAAAATATATAGTTAATATAAATAAAATAAAATAAATATATACAAAAAAAAATAAAATTAAAGTCTGCGTTTAAGTTGGATAAGTTCAATGCGAGTCACTCAAAAAACGATTCTATTTTTATGTGGTAATTATTTTACAGTATGGATTATCTTGCGAAGGATTACACCTATAAATGTATAGTATTCTAAGAGAGACTACAATATCCATATGGAGACTAAATTCAGACCTAAATCAAGTAACAAACAGTTTTCAATAGTCTCTAAGGCTTATTCTCATTATAATCTTTGCCCTTAAAGCTGTCATGGTTAAAAACTAGGAGATAAATGAGATCAAGTCCTCTTTGCATTATAATCATCTAAATACAAGTCTACATCTAAATAATAAATAATTAAGGCTTTGCAGCTTACAGATAAATTGATCTCATATATAATTAGTTTAAAACACAAAATGGAAAATACTCAAAGGAACTTTCTAGCAGTGGCAACACTGGACTTGGAATCAAAAGTGCATCTGGAACCAGTTTGCTATTGAGCTAACTATTTATCTACAAAGACTCATCGAAACAGCGAGACTAGAGAACCGAGCAGGAACCAGTAGCGATCCTTTGGAGCCAAATAAGCTGAGGTATCGATGACACCTTATAAGCTGAGTTAGGCAATCGAGTATCGATACTTGCTCGGCATAAAATGGTATTGACACGCAGCAGTTCAACTCAAGGTTAATAATCGTACACGAGTCGCTGAACTTATCCAACAACAACAAATATTAATGTCCAGTGTGGGATAACAACGCAAAAAGACAGCTGTTCTTACCGGGCCCATTATTGTAGCTTGCCAGTGAAATACTAAAAATAAAAAGAGAAAAAATTTTATTATTAATCTAAATATAGTTAAAAATAGGTTGTTAGTTATTGCGTATTTGCAGTTTGTCCAAAGCTAATGCGCCTATTGGAAATAATTTAAAGCTGACTTAAGAAAAATTAGAGCTAAAAAGAAAACAAAAATGCATTGAGAGTGCTGCTCTTTGCTTCTTTCTTTGCACGCTCTTTCGTTGCGACTGCTTCTTCTCCCATGGCTCTCGATTACTTTACTGCAGACTTAACTTAGTTTGGCTCGCCCCATAGCGCCCTCTGCCGGCCAGCCCTCTTCAAGTGTGCACGAAAAGAACAAAAACAAACAACAATTGCCAAAGAGCCTTGGCACCGACTCTTGGCAGCGACGCCGCAGCTGACGTCGTCGACGTTGACAGCAGGCAGCAAGCAGCAGTGGCAGTAGCACCACCACTTGCCAAGCATGCCATCTCGTTTAGGCACGTTATGCATACGACGAATTCTGTTAGTTTTACTCGCTCACGCTCAATGTCACCAAAGCACACGCACACAAAGACACATAAAAGCAGCAGCACCAGCAGAGCTCTTTTGGGGCTGAGAACTGGGCCGTGCACAGCTGCTGCTACTGCGAGCGCAGAGAGAGGGAGAGGTAGGGACCAGCTTACTCTCTACGCGTATGCGTATATGTATGTTCGTGTGTGTACATTACAATTACTGTAATTTCATTTATAGCAGAACAGAAGTTTTTAGAAGCCACACAAAAAAAAAGTGACTCCAACTGAATCGCATTCAGTTTTCCTGTACAGCTTATTGGCAATAAATTGTGGGGGCGGCGGTGGTTAATGAGTTTTAATTACAATTCGAAATGTACATATATTTATGTATATCTCATATATATATACATTTAGTTTCTTTGTTTGAAGTAGCCACGTAGTTTCGTTCCATGTGTGTGTGCGTAAGCTTCATGCACAGCTGATAAGTACTAAAATCGTTGCTCTGATAAGGTAAAAAGTCATGCACAAAAAAAAAAAAACAGCGGAAACTGTCAAATATGAATAAACAGATCGCCACACATATATATACACATTTATCTATAACAGAGAATAGGTTATCTAATTTTCTGCGCTGTATATGCTAATTGTTCTTTGATTACGTTATGTGTAGCTAAATTCTTAATGCGGTTTTAATTTGATTTCTGTTTGCATCAAAAAGATAAGCGGCGAGAAGGAGAACGAGAAGGGAATAAAGAGGACAATGAATATTCCCTAACTATCTTTTATACATGTAATATTTTTATGTGCATAAAGAGATAAAGAAAATATAATATGAATTTTACAAATAATAAATAGATATTGTTTTGAACAAAATTAATGGAAAAAGCAAATAAATTTAAATGAAATCTGTTCTAGACTCGCAAATGGCACATCAGCTAATCGTAAATGTAATGAATATATAAACAAAATATAAAGTCTGCTAACTCAACAACCTATATAAAAATATAAACACAGAAATCATGCTCATTCTTTTGTTACTTTAACATATTTATTTGCTTGGAATTGCAAATGAAAGTCCTGGCTAAAATTAAATATTTGTCGATATGCACTTATTAATTAATTATTACTCACAAGTGTGCATACAACAGAAAAAAATTCATCATAAGCCACAACTTCAATCGCACGATTTCACTTTTCAGTGACGTCATTTAGGTGACCTCCAAAGCAAAAAGCGAAGCTGGCTTAAAAGCACATAATGTTGACCAATGTGTGTGTGTATGATTAACAGTTAAATGAAAACATGTTAACGTGTAATTGAAGTTGTTGCAACTTTGTGAGCGTGCCACAAAAATCGAGTCGATAAAGATTAAAAATAAGCGGACCTTGACACTAAAACCAGTAATGTAATATTTTCAGAAAAACCAATACAATATTTTAAAAAAAACTAATGTAATATTTTACAAAAACATTATCAAAAAATCCAATTAAATAGATTTTTCCAATAAAGCTAATCGATGATAAGGAAAGTAATTTGCAGATAAATTTCCGTTACTGGAAAAAGTTCCATTTTCTAAATGCTTGTCGAAAAGTGCCTAGTCATGTTACACGCAAGGCAGCAGATCAAAAGCTAAATAAGATGTGTCTGCTCTATTTATAGAAAGCTCTGCGAGAGAGAGCAGGGAGAGAAAGAAAAAGAGCGGAGATGAGGGCGCCTTACTCGTGTCGTCGGTTGTCGTAGTTACATAATGCAAAAAGAGCAGCTGATAAGAAGCTGAAGATCGATGGAATGGTAAATGGGATGATGGGTAAAAGAGAGGCGGCGTTTTTAGTGTTGTGTAGTGTTTGTATTTCTGACAACGTGCCATTAAATGTTCTACTCACAATCATCTCCAACTGGTCCAGCTGAACATTGTGCAGGTGGATCTCTGCCCAGATCTTGCAGTTCCTATAAATATAAAAAATAGTATGAATTAATTAGCTCTTATTATTATCATTATTATTTTTGTTATTATTATTAATGTTATTACATTATTTACTCGATTGAAAAAAGCATTTTGGCAACAGACAACAAAAGTGTTTGCCCTTTTTACATGTAAAATAAAAACTTGCATATATTTGTTAATGTTGTGCACCACGTTGCATGTGTGATTTTATTTTATTTAAATTGGACACATTTAAAATTTAAAAACAGAATATGAAAATTTCGTATTTCGTGTATCGCATATATGAAAAATAAAAGCAGGCAGCAAATGCGAATGACGCGAAAATCAAGTTCGTTGGCCCGAACCAGAAGCCAGTAGCAGCAGCAGAAGGCGCACACACGCAGTCATACATACATACATATGCAAGCTCATTCTCTTAACCACCCTTTCCCCTCTTCTCTAACAATCGCACGCACACAGCTGAGCGGTTGCTGTTATTCCCCCTCCCGATCTGTATGTAACGATGCTCCAACCCCAACACAGCACAGCTGCCAGCCAGCCAGCATGGGCAACAAAGTAGGTGTAAAGTAAACCGGCGAAAAACAGAGAGAAGAAAAAAAAGATGAGCTCGATGCGGGAAGAGGAACAGTGTTGCCAGAAAGAAAAATTCCTAAACAAAACCAAATTTCTGGAAATATATATATATATTGTCAAATATAAAATAATTGACTAATGCTTTATAGCTAGAAATTTATTTCAATTGCTTTATATATTTTATTTTACTTCTTAATAACAGAGAAATTGCTGGAAAGAGCTACAAAATATTGCACTGACAGCTATAAATGACTAATACTTTTTAGATAGAAGTTTTCGCGTATTTAATTTGTTTGTTAGCTCTTAGGATAGTTAAAAAAAAATGTTGGCAAGCATGCTAAGTGTTCTCTCTAAGCAGCAGCTATTTACTTTATTTAGATTAACTATCTAATAGAATATGTCAACATTTTAACTCTAAAAAGGAGCTAACATTTCAAATCTGCAAAAAAAAAAGACTAGCCAAAAATGGCAACACTAGTTTTGCGGAAGCTAGCAGAACGAGAGCCTTGACACAAAATATACTCAACAGGGAGGGGTGCGGAGTAAAAAAGCATGAAGCAAGAAAAACGGCTGACTGGAAGCGCTCTTTGTTGTTGTTGATCTCTTTTGCTGCGCTTAAGACAAATAACTGAGGACAAAGATGCCGAACAAGCCCCCCAAAACTACTTCAAACAAATACAAAAAAAAAGCTTAAAAAAATAATACATTTTACAGACGCGCGTCAAGCAAGAGTACAAAAATACGAAAAGCGATTTATGCGCACCGCATTTCAAAAATAGCTTTGTTTTTGCTCTTTTTTTCATTTTTTCTTGTGTGCCACATGCCACGCACTTTCATACTTTTATACCTGTTGAGCGAAAAGTATATAATTACAACAAGAATAACATGAGGAAATTGTTACATAGAAAAAAATCACCGAGTTCGAGGAGAGACTCTTCTCTCTCGCTCTCTGCACACAATGCGGTTGTCGTCGTCGTCTCGCCGACGGCATGACTCATACAAAGAAGACAAAGACAACTAAAGTGATAGCGTTCGTTTTGCTTGAAATTTCAAATAAAAACAAACTAACGGTCGTTTAGCACACACGCACACAAGCAAACACAAGCCACGATCAGCGAGAGCGAATTCAGTGCAAGAGAAAAGAGCGCAAGCCCGGCTCAACATTTTTTTTTAATTTCTATAACGGCAACATTAATAACAACAACAAAACGATGCCTTGGCCTAAGAGCAAGGAAGACCGAAGAAGTGGGGTGGGGAAGGGTAAATCAAAACAGATTTTGACAATTGTGTTTTGCTCAAAGAGGGACGAAAGAGATATCAAGGTTATTACATAAAAAAAATGAACATTAATTCCTATGGCAATAAAAATGCGCTTCCTTAATTTTCACTAGCATTTCGTTTTCATTTCTCCAATAAAACATGAAAAATTTATAATAAGGAAAAAATTCAATGGCCATGACGCTGCTGCTGTTGCTCAGCTAGCGTCGCAGTCAACGTCGCTTGTCGCCGTCGTTGAGACAGTCAGCAGACCATCACATACAAAACACATACATATATACAAAAATATCTGCATGAGTGTGTTCTTGAGTTGGTTTTTTTTAAACATATTTTACTCATACATTATTTAAAAGTAAATTATGGTAAATTATATTTTTTATACTAATTATTGTTCGCTCCAAACATTTTGCAACACTACTTTACACAACACACATCGCGCACACGCATGCACACAGAGGCACCCTCCTTTTTTAGTACTGCCCCATTCGGCTTTGCATGCGCGTGCAAGAAAGAGCCAAATGCTGTGTATGGCGGCCAGGCCAGACGAGAGCCAGCAGCAAGCAGCTGCCGTCGATTAACCATTGCTGCTCGCTCTCTTTGGGCGTCTCATGGTGTAACGTGTGTGTGAGCGAGATGGCAGTGTTAATCTGCTGCTTTGCTTTGCTCAACTCACTGCTGCTGCTGGCGCTGTGACTGTGCAAAGACACTCTGTGTATGTGTTGGTGGGGGATACTACTACGAGACGGTGTGTGTGCGTGTGTGTGTTAACCGGCCGCATTTCAAATCGAACTGTAATTTTTGAAACTATTTTAAACATTAAAAATAAATATACGTAAAGTATAAAAATTTGCAAAACATTTAATAGTACCCGAAATTTTAGTTAACAGCATCCACGCTGATAGAGGGGAGCGTGAATTGCCAGCAACAGTAGCAAAACTTAACGAAAATCAAATATTAGCATAGCAGCTTTAACTGTTGTTGCATATATTAAATAAATAAAATTTCAACGAAATTTAGCCGCTTTCACACACATACACAATGGCAATACATGTATAAATATAAATATATGTTTGTGTGTGCAGCACTATTTCTGAATTATCAGCGCAAAAAATAAAAAGTAAGGTTAGGTTAAAATTATACGCTTTTTTTTTGCGCTGCCGTGTTTTAAATTTTTTTGCTGGATCTTTCGACGGCGAACAACAATAAAAGCATAAGCAACGTTTTGTGTGAGTGTATGTGTAAGTGCTTCGCTATATATATATGTACACATACACATATACGCAAGTGTTGGGTAACTTTGCCTGGCCAAATATGCTTTGAATTTTTTTGGACCAGGTTGGCCGGCTTGCAATATTTACTGCAATCACACGCTCGCATACATGCATATGGGGGAGGGGGTGCAAACACATGTGTAACGGAAACGTTGAACACACCAATGCAAGCACACAACGTACACGTTGCCTGCATATATGAAGGTATTATATATCCAAGCTAATTCTAATTGGAAAGCTAACAAATTTTAACATTAGTTTTTTTTTTTGTAAAGCTTAAGCTTGTAATAAGTCATTAATGCACGTCGTCATCGCCCATTTTTCCTTGTGCTGCTTCTTTTGCTTTTTGCACGTTTTCTTTGGTTCACGTATTCGGTTCGGTTTTTTTGTCTTTCGTTGTCTTTCCTTTTCTACGTTTCACATTTCTTGCATAAATTTTTTTCATTTTTTTTGTCGCACAAGAAATTTTAATTCACATTTTATATATTTCTGCACTTTTGTTGCATATTGTTTGCAAAATGCTTTAAACTATTTAATTTGATTTTTTTCTTTATTTTTTTTTGTTTCACATACCTTATTGATTCTTTTTAACGCCATTTTCTGATTGAAATTTGATTTTCTTGTGTGTGTGTGTGAGTGTGTGTATTAGTGTTGTAGGTTTCTCTCTTCTTTCTCGATTTTTGCTTTTGTTCTTTTTTTTGTCGATTTGCACACGAAATGAGAAAATTGATTGTTTTAACAACTAGAGTGAAAAATGCTTTTAATATATTAATAGAAAAACCAAACACAAAAGCTGCGATAGGCTGGCTTTAGTTATTTTTTTTATGTACTTTTCTCTGTGTTCTGGCTATTTTTTTGCTCTGGCTCTCAGCTTTTTGTCCGAGTTAGTCTAGAAAATATTGCAGCACTGCGAGTAGAACGGCGCCCCGACGACAACTACGGCTGCGATATAAAATTTTTTCTGCTGCAGAGCGGATGTGAGAGAGACCGACACGATGATGAACACGATATTAGCGAACAGACAAATTGTATGTGCCTGAGTGCGACAAAGATGTGTGAATTTATGTTTCTGTGTTGTGGAACGTGTATGTGTGTTGTCCAACACTTGTCCAATAAGAGCAGCCCGACTATATTGCGGTATCTGACTGACTGGCCAGATCGATATTAGCTGTAAAAAAGACACAACATTCAAACAATTTGGCAACCCTCGACAATAAATTTATATATATTTTATTTTTAAATAAATAACTTACAGTGTGTGGCAGAAAACAGCAAGCAGCTGGTAATAAGTGTCTGCACGGAAAATCTTGCAACTGAAGATCACCGTTCAAGAAAAAGAGATTATTTTAAACCGGCGGCGGCCTTATTTGTTGTATGTCCACTAAAATTGTTCTGTTGTTGCTTGCTGTTGATTGGTTAATTGTCTTTTAATGAACACACAACGTGTTGCTTGCTGCCAGAATGTTTTAACTGAGGAATTTTTTTAAAATGTTGTACTATATATTTTTGATACTGTTCGACGACAAACTTTGTTTCCAGAATTTTGTTTTTGATGTCTCCCCAAAAAAAGTAGTCTCACCTGATTTGACCAGATTTGTCAGCTGTTGGTATATTTCTCTTTCAACAGCGTTGCCAGACTACAACTTGCAAGTTAGTATTTTTCAGCTTGAAATATACGGTCACACTAAACTGTCTGCAAATTTAAACAAAAAGCAAATTTGCCAAGCAAAAAGCTAACAAAATATCACAAAAAATCGTTTAATACAAATTAAAAAAACAAAACGCGTGCAACAAGCGATAACAAAACGTTGAGCTTTCTTCTGCACAGTTGTTGTTGCTCCTGCGACAAAGTGTTCGCGTGTGTGTTTGTGCGTGTCTGCATGTGCGTGTGTGTGTTGTGTGAGTGTGTATGTTGAAGATAATTTAGTTAGAGGTCATTTCTATGCGTAAGCATTTGCAACATGCGGCAGCCAGTTGATAATTGCAGTGACAACAACAATAATAAAGGACGCTTGCAGCAGCATCGCAATAGCAGCAGCAGCAGCGACGCCGCCAGCATCGTTTTATAACAACAACAACTGCAACAAAATCCACAACAGAAGAGGAAGAAAATTGCGATACGCTAATGGCGTCCACAACAACAACAAAACCGACCGCAAAACAACTGGAGCAGCCAGCGGAGGCAGAGGCGCCGGCAGCCGCAGCAGCAGCGACACCAACATCGAAGCCAACGCCAACGCCCACGCTGCTGCCGTTGCTGGCGTCCGCTGCCGCCTGCAACAAACAATTGCTATTCTGCCGGCGTTTTAAGGATGCTAATGCCGTCGACGCCGGCGCGGGCGCCTTTTTACGTAATTTTAATTCGCTGCCGCTGTTCGTCTATGCAACTTCATCGTCGTCGCACGCCAGCTCCGCGGATGGCGTCGGCGTCGCTAAGGAAGCAGCAGCAGCAGCCGCTGCGTCGGCGTTCAGTCAAATAAAGGTAAGTCGAGCTTTTATTTTCTCTCTCCCCTCCTTCTCTCTTTGTTCTGGAATAGCACAATTGACTATTTCCGTTGCATTTGCGGCGGGGGTGGGCAATGGTGGAGGGATTGAGAGAGGGGATACAGTCATTGATCGTGCCGTTTTGGTTTTTTTTTTTTTTAAATTTTTTTATGTGCATATAATTTATTATCTGTTTTATGCTTGGCTGCACCGAGCTTTTCTGGCGTCGCTTCTCTTTCTCTGCACTTGTCAGTCGACGACCCACCACTCCCCTTCCCTTTGTCAGTGCTGCGCAACGGTTGCGTTTGCGCGGAAATTGATGTTCTTCTTCTTCTGCTGTTGTGCGATATTCAACCGCTGCAGCGGTAACAGCAACAGCAAGCCTAGCTTAGCTGCCATTTTAATTTTATGTGGACAGCGAATATGCGTTTTTAATGGTACTAATGAATTTGTTTGCGTCGTTGTGGGTTTTTTTTTGCCTATACCCTGTAGCCAATTAAAGTGTGTATGAGAGGTATATTAAACTGGGCACAGTATATGTAGCATAATAGACTATCGACTATGGATTTATCGATAACACAACCAATATAAATTGCTTTAAATTAGCAATAAGATATTATTTATTACTTTAATATTTTATCTACGCTACAGGGTATCGATTGTTTTCAATTTTAAGCAACACTTTCAACTATATCTGCCAAATTAATGAAGATGAGTAATAGGAATATACTAATTAAATTATTATTTATTTAGTTTTTAATTATTACAGGGTTGCAGGGTATCAGCTAGTGTTACAATCAGTTTTAAGGCTCCCGCTTGATTTTCAACATTGCTGTTATTGTTGTGGTTGTTAGTGTTGGTGATCGCTCGAACGTGGCGAGACGTCGTCATTAATGAACCCAACAGCAGCAGCAGCCCCAGTAACTGTGCTTTTGTCTCGCATGCGCGAATGGGTGGGGAATGGTGTGGGGGGAGTGTGCGTGCAATATGGCTTGCTGCTTTACAGGTGCAGCCATTGACTGTGGGGTCCGTGTTTCAGCTGCCTGCTTGCTCTGCTTTTGTGTTGTGTTGACGCCATTTTGTGCGTACTCTCTTTTAGCAAGAGAGCAGGTCGCTTCTCCTTTTAAGCTAATTTTACCGCAAAATTGTTGAGCTTTGTTGTCTGCTTGTCTGTCTTTCTTGTTGATCACTTTTGTTTGACACTTTCTAAAGTTGGCAAAAAAAAATAGCGCAGCGTGGGCGATAGATAAATCTAGCGATCTCTCTCTCTCTCTGTAAATTGTTTGATTTCTCTCTGTGCATAATATGCTTCTTTACGTGTGTGTGTTTGTTTGTTTCAAATTAATATAAATTTTGTTTTTCTGATTGCGTTTTAAGTGGCAAGTTACAAACCACATCAACCCCTTGTCATAAATGTTAATGCTATGTGTGTGTGCCTGTATGTATATATGTACATGCATATGCTGGCCTGCTCATTCGAAATGTATTTTTTTTATTGTGTTATATTTTATCTTACTTAGCAATTGGTCTTCTCTCTTTTACATTTGTTTTGTGGATCATTTGATATGCTTACAACATATTTGTAGCTGTTCCTATCATACCAACCCCTCCGCCCCTTCCCTTGCACAAGCATATCCCCTGCTTTTCCCACGCCAGTTAAATATTTTTGTTTCTGGTATGCTTACATTTTTAAGATCAATATTTGTAATTCAATTTTTGAATTTTGGTTTTTTCCTGTTTACTCTATAACAGAGTATTTTGAATTTTTTCATTAAAAAAAAAAACAGTAAAAAGTAAATGTAAGATTTGCGAGAGTATTTGCTGAAATTTTATTGAAAAAAACCTAAACTATAAATAATATAATCGCTCGTAATATTTTTTACCTTCTTTAAAGCTCTATTAAAGTTATGCTTAATTCTAATCTTAGTCTTAAGTCTTCAAATTTTACGTATTTTTATACTTTCTAAAAAAGTTTTTTTTAAATTAAAGCTTCAAATATTTATACGGCGCAATAAATCTCTTAAAGCTATTGAGCTTTTGCTCTTTTTTTTATTGAAACGTCTTAAAATCTTGTGCAAAATTCGATGAAACATTTGTATGACTTAAATATTATTTTTGTATTTTATTTATTAGTTTGTTTGGCAATTAAAAGCCTATGTTAATCGAATGCAATAAAAAGCGTTTAAATATTTACCAAATTTCCATAAATATCCAGTCAAAGAAATAAATGCGTGCCGTTAAATGCCAGAAGTAGCTATCTCTCTCACTCTCACTCATTCAACACTTGCCCCCACTGTTAGAACAGGTCATTGATTAAACGTCCCTTGAGCTTTTGCCGGCGTCATGGTAACAACAACTTATTTAGTTTGTTTTGCTTTTGTGCTGCCCTATGCCTTTCGACTCACTCTTGCTTGTGTAGATGATTTATGCGCCTATGTTTCTCTCTCCTTCGCCCGCTCTCTTTGAGCTGTCATTCTTGTCACTCGTTGCGTGTAATTAAGCAGCTAAACGATAAGAAGAAAAGTGGACACTGGGTCAACTTGCATTCTCTCTCTTTCTAACTCTCCCTCATGTCTATCTTTTGTATCTATCGTGTCTAGACTTGTTTGTTTTGCTTTACTGCACTTGTTGTCACTGCTTCTTCTTTTTGGGGAGTTTTCAATCAAAGCTATTTGGTCAGTTTTTTTCCTTCTGTTTTAAGTTTGCTTTGTTTTTTTCGTTCTCTCAAGTGCATTAGCCTTTGGCATATATTTTGGTACCTTTCAAGTTTTCTAATTAGCTGCTAATGGATGAGCTTGTGCTTGGCATTTGTTTACCCACAAATTAAGCCTAAGAAAAATGCATAAACAAAAAACAAAAAACAATTGAAGCATATCAAGAACATAGACAAATAGATACAAATGCAGCTGCCAATGTTAATGTTGCTGTTAATATTAACACGCTCTCTCTGCTTTCTTCGCGTCATGCTCTCTGTATTCAGCGCTTTGTGCTCAAACTGTGACTGTTAAGATGCACTCGCTCTCTCTGGTAGTTAACCCTTACTGCTGTGAGTCATGATGCTAACTGTTAGCCCTAGTTTTTTTCCACTCAAGCGCTCTCGCTCTCGCGATCTCTCCTATTAAGTGTTAACAGTGAGCACAACTGTTAAATGTAAGTGTGCGCTCTCCTTGAGCAACAACAGTACAATGTTAAACATTGGTAAAATATTAACAGCTGTTGTTGTGTTTGTATTGTACAATTTGCCGTTGAAGCGTGCGGTCGGCTTTTTTTTCGCCGCGCTTCGTTTACAAAGAAACAGAAGAAAAGTATCTGTCAGATACACGCGTCTCTTTGCCTGGGTGCCTTAAGCAGTCTTTTGTGTTGTGCGTTGTGTGTTGTTTTTATTTCCTTATTTTTGTGCATATTTTTTGCAACAGCTGAATCATCATCGGCTTTGTTTTTGTCTGCTTGTCGTTCAATATTCGTGTTCGAATTCGAATTCGAAGTCGCGCTCTTTTGATCGCTGTTCTACATCCGAGAGACATCAACACACGCACACACCCACACGTACACCAATACATACACACATATGTAAATAAATATATATATTTTGATGAAATTGTAAATTGTCAATCCATATTTAAAATTGTGCTTATTATGAAATAGCTAAAAAAAATAAGAAAATAGCAAAACCGGTCAACAAAAAAATACAAAAAAAATAAAAGTGAAATTTTCTTGTGAATGTTATGCAAAATACAATTTTTGCTGATTTTAAGTGCCGATTGTGACTAGTGAATATATTTATATATATAACTATATAGTATATATATATATATCAGATACATAACAAGCTCTGCTTTCATTTGGATTAAATTGAATGTGTTTCTTCATCAGCATCATCATCTACTCTGAGACCCGTTTTAAATGAGATCAACTAGATAAATGGTGTGTATCTGCAACTAAACTGAACTCAACTAAATTAAATCATATAAATAAATCTGTCCCCTTCATCTCTACACTCCCCATCCTCCTCTCCCTCTTGTCACTTATCTCAACTGAGAAACTGATACGATAATAAATTGAATATTTGTTCACGTAATTTGATGCGGAAGTAAAATTCCGGATAAATATATCTTTGATAAATGCTATCAGAATTAAAAGATAAAATAATGCGTTGCAACAAAATGTTGCTCGTTTTAATATACTAAGATATGGCCTTAAATGTCTTAACCCAATCAAAGTATATACAAAAGTAAGAGATTTAAAATATTTAAAAACCTGTGAAAATTATTGATCACTTCACTTCACTGTTGGAGAAATGCAAGAGAATATGGCTTAGAAGGCTTTGACCTCACATGTATATTGTGGGTCAGCATTAAAAGTCGACTTATTCTAGAGAGCTTTAGGCTTTCCTTTTCACAAATATTAATCTAGAACTTGATGCTTATTATCTTCAGTTTATTAAAAAAATTATAAATACTTTAAAATTCGACAACAGATTTAATTCAATTTCTAAGATAAATATGAATATATAAATAATAATTACTTTCATAAATATAAATTAATATATATATATTATTTTTTCGTTAGTGCCATCAAGAATATTTATCTTATATAAAGTCTTAAAAATGCTGCTCGAAATACTTATATTATTTATTTTTAATCTCATAAATCAGAAGGCTTAGTTTAATATATCTTCCTTATTTTTATAGTAAACTGACCTAACCCAAGCAGCGACCACTACACCCCCCCCCCCACACATTTCTCCAAAATTCTTCGGCCTGGTTGCATTTTTATCTAATTACTCAACAAGGGAGAAAAAAAACTATTATTTATTTAAGTGTTTGTTTTTTCCATTTTGTCGTTTAACATGCAATGCAAATTAATTGACCAAGGCGTATCCCTGTCTCTCTCTTCCACTTCAACTTCCCCTCCCGCTCTAGCTGCTCTTCTGGCATTGGCCTCGTTTTTGTTCATGTTGTTAATTAAGCTACAAACTAACTGCTGCTGTTTAAGTTTTAATTGTTACTTCATCATAATTTGTGTGTTTTTCTCATTTTATTTCTTTTTCTTTTCTTTCGTTTTCTTTGCCCCATCCATTTTGCTTGGTCATTTTGTTGGGGAGTTTTGTTTTTATCTATGCGTGTGTGAGTGTGTTTATTATACTCGCATCACTGCCAGCACTCTACTCTTCACTCTTTTCATTTGACACCATGTTCTGTCTCTGCTCGTTTGTCTTTTTGTCACTCATTCTCTCATCCATTTCCTGCACTTGGGATTGATTATATGCACACGCTCTTAACTCCACCCACCCACTCCACTTATCTTTCCTACGAATCTCTCCCTGCTGCTCAGCTGCATGTCATTTTTATTGCCATGCGGGTCTCGAGTTTCGAAAGCGAACCAGAAGTAGAAGTAAATGCGCTCCCCCACCCAATTTTTTTTTACATGGCAATTAATGTATAAAAACGAAATACAAATACGAGTACACAATAAAAAAAAAAAAAAGAAATAATTAAGTTAACTTTACTTGAAACGAAATTTTAATTCCACCTAAATACATATATTTTACTTTGATTTATTCTTGATCTTTTGTCTGTCATATGTACGTAAACCAAAAATGAATTTTTTGTTAAACTGAATTTAAAAAACTATTGTTAAATAAAAGGATATAAATCTTTTGGACTTGAATTAATTTTTCTAATGCTTATTTTTTGTTTTGTTCTTTAGAAAAGTGGAAAGTTAAAGAGTTTTTAATTATCTACTTCATTTTTTTCCTACGTGTACAAGGCTGTGTAGCATATGTGTATGAATGAATGTGTGAGTGAGCATCTATGAGCACTCGCTCATATAAGCTTGCATCTGTGTATGTGATGTGTATGTGTAAGTGTGTGCACATTGTTGGCATATTTAAGCAGCAATAATTTCAGTAGCTGTAGTTGTTGTTGCGTCTTTGTTTAACTTTTGCACTGCTCCGTTGGCAGTTTTAATTGTTGTTGTTGCTGTTTCTTTTTCAGAGCGCGTCTCATTTCTTTATTTCTCTTTTCTTTTTTGCTTGTCTGATTGTTGTTTAATACTTCAGCAATTTTATTGTTATTGTTCGCTGTTTTTCGCCATATTTTTCTGGCACAATTCGATTGTCGCCAAAAAACAATCTGTTGGTCAGCTTTGTTAATTCTTTTCCTCCCCTTCCCACACTTCCTCTCGACTCCTCCCCTAATATACATTTTAGCTAATTATGCACTCCAACTAAAACATCAGCGCCTTTCCATTTTTTCCAACTTTTGTTTTCTTTTTTCTTTTTTCTTGGCTAATTGCTGAAAATAACTGAAAGCAAAATTGAGAGCAAAACTAATTGAAAATTGCTGTACTCTAATAGAGAGATACCAAATTGTGTGTGAAATAATGCGTGTGCAGAGTGTGCACAGGCAAGCGGAGATTGTGAAGTGGTTGGTGTGGGGGGTGGGGGAAAGATAGAGTCTAACAGGTTGTTTGGAAAATATGAATATTAATATTGGTTTTCAAATTAACCTCGATGTAAAAGCAGCTTGATAAAAATTAATGAAGTTAAAAAAGTAGAAATTGTGTAAAACAACTTTTTATGGTAATTTTGTTGTAATAAATTATCTATTTTTTACTATAGCAGAATATATAAGCAGATATTAAAAATAAATTGTAAATATAACATTTTCAATTGTTAAAATAAACATGACTACTTTTATATAAGTAATAAAACTTTAAATAAATAAATAAATAAAATGTAAATCAATAACTAATAATGTAAATATTTCAACAATCAATTGTTACTAAAATAACAATAATATTTGCTTAAATTCGTGTTATTCTGCTTAAAAAAAAATGCACTTGAAATTTTTTCACACATTTTTTCTGTTGTTTAATAATAAATTTTGCTTACGCAAAACGACAAAAAACAATCATTTCCAGTTCTCTTTTTCTATCGAAAATCGAATGTTTTTTTTATCTGTTTATTGGTTGTGATTCATTAGTGATTTGCACAAATCGAGCTTATGTTTTTTCTTCCTCGTTTTTTCCCTTGCTTTTTATTCATATAAATCTAATTTGCATGGCAAATATTTCAACAGCTGATTTTCTATGCAAGAATTACCTATTTGAATGTGGTGTCTGTGTCAGTTTGTGTGTTTATGTGTGCATGTGTGTACACTCACACCATATGCTTATCCATTTGAGTATATTGCTCTTTCGGGTCGAGCTTTAACCTTGATGGCGACAAAAATAAATCCACACAAAGAATTTGTTTGTGCTGCTGAAGTTGTTACAGTGGCGAATTGGGCACTTAACAACACAAAAAGAAAATAATAGGAAAATAATAATAAATAAATATGTCGATAACGATAAGATCGTGAACCTTCCCTAGGGTTAATGTCATTTCTTATCGATATGGATTTAACAATGTGATTAAATTGTTATTATAAATTATTTTCATATATTTTGTTGAAAAGTGTGCTTTTTGTACTCGTTTCTTTATTTTTTTTTTGGGGCTTACCCTAGATATGATTTGTGATAATTCACACATTTTTCACTTCGTTTAGCTTCACTGTATTCAACGTCGCTCTCTCTCTCTCTATCTCTCTTTTTCACTTTCTGTCTTTCTCCTTAACCCTCGCTTGCAATTGTTAACTGACACAATTGGCAAATTGAATTTATTATTTATTTGCAAATTTTTAAGTTAAATTTTAGGTTTTGTTGTGGTTTTTTTTTTTGTATTATTATTAAGATTTGTTCTACTTTGTATGTGTTGACGTGGCGTGAGTTGCTTACAGAGTTTTCCATTACTAATCTTAAATGACCGTAATTTTGTAACAATTTAATTTAGAGTATAATTGTCATAACTAAGCCAAAGTCCCCTGCAAATCATAATCAAAAAACACTCGCACGAGCCACAAAATTGCCAATTTGGCAATTGGCCAATTGGCCACTGGCCAAGACAAAGTCGTCGAGTTGATGTTGCATTCAAAGTTGGCTCATAAATTGCGCTATAAAGCGCACAATTAAACTTCCACTCAGTCAACAGCAACAACAAGAAAAACAACGGCGACAACAGCGTCGGCAAATTGGCAACACTTTCCAATTGGATTGCCAAGTAAAAGTGTTCGAGTCGGAAATAGTGATTGACGAGCAGATACCCTGTGCCGAACGTGTAATATTATATATTTAATATATATAAATTTTTCATATTTTTCATATTATTTTCTATTTTAAATTAATTTAACTAAGCTAAGTTTCTTGCTCCTTATTTATTTCTAAAAACGTATTTATAAATTGCTTAATTTTACAAATAAAAAGGTTTTTTGTTATTGAAATTCTTTTTTTTGGCAATTTATTTTATAAAATTTGCTAAAGCGAAAGTTCAACTCATTAACCAGACTTATGCAATAAAAAATTTTTTCTATTTTAATACAATTGCTAAGCAAAAAAGTTGCTTTTCATTATTAACTTAACAGGGTATTGACAAAGAAAAAATAACTGAAATCAAGTTAATTGTTTGTTAAACACTCTTTTAGCTCAGCTCTCTCGAGATCAATTCGTTTGTTTTTTTTTTTTTTTGCAATATTCGCCGGCAATTTTTGGGTTGGATGAGCAAACATCTATCCCACCCACCCACTGCACACCCTGCAACCCTACTGCTGCACCCGTAAATCAAGTTGGTTCATAGAATTCGCCGTAAAAATTCGACACCTCTGTGGCGAATTTATCAAATGTGTTTATGTGTGTGTGTGTGTGTTTGACGGAATGCGGAAATATTGTTTGCCGTTTTGGCTTGTCTATTGCTTTCTTTATTGTTGTTGTCGCTTCTGCTATCGGCTGCTGCTGCTGCTTCTGCTGCTACGTGTGCAATGGGTTGTTGTTTTTGTTGTTGTTGTTGCTTGCTTTTTCTTTTGCCTTCTGTTTTGTGTCTGCTTCTGCTTCTTCTTCTTCTTGGCTTGCTCACTCATAGATAAATGCGTCGGCATTTTCTTTTGCTTTGGTGCATGACATTAAAGTTTTAAATTTAAATGCAGTCTGCATTCAGCATACCCTCTGGCCACCCCACCCCTCCCGTCGTCGCACCCTTTTTTCCTTTTTTAAGTAGCAATTAACCCTTGTGCGCACAATTGAACTTTAGCAAGTGCGTTTATTTTTTTTTCTTTTCTTTTTTCAATTGTTTGCTAAAGTCGCGACCCACTTTCCAGTTGTACAGTAAACGCTCGATATGCTGGTATTTTTGCAGCAATTAATTAAAGTTTCTCTGCTTGTGAGTTAATTTAATTGTTTAAAATTGTTTGCTTGCTCTATTTGAGCATAATTTGCAGTTTGGCCTATCGAGTGCCGACTGTAGTTGCTGCAGCTTTAATTTCATCAACTGCTCAATTGCCACCCACTTGAATGTGTTAAAAATGCGCATACGCCGAATGTTACAACAAAAAAGAATCAAGAATTGCATTTGAACAGTACCACAGGCGCGTGTTGCAAGCTTTTCGAGTGGCAGGTTGCGTTCGATCTTGGTGGCGATCGCGTGCCGTCTGTAAAGACACTAACAGCTGCAACGGAACCAACAACAACATCAAAGAAACGATTATTTTAGATGTGTCGAAAATGTATATGCACTTGAAGATTGGAGTTCATTTGCAAAAAATCGATTTTTTTAAAATATAAATTTCAAAAATAATCGATTGATTTTGTTGGTTAAATTTTCTGACTGATTGTTTCTTTGGTAAAATGCAAATTTTGTTTTGTTTTTCATCTAATGCAATTAACATAATATTCCACATTTTTTGAAGTGTATCATTAGTTAAGTTTTTGAATCGCTTTCGATTGCCAATCAATTTTGTTTGATTTGTCGTTTTTTCGTGCAAATGTCAAAAGTGTGTCACGAGACATATTTAAATGACGAATTCCGCTGTGACATGATTTTGGCTAAAACATAAAACACATCTGCTTTGGAATAACCGTACACATAAACTTCAGCATCAGCATCAGCATCAGCATCTTTAACTGTTTGACCCACTTAGAAAAGTGGTTGCTTCTCTAGTTGCTGTTGTGGCTGCTTATATTTTTTTTTTTGCTGTGTTCTCCATCATTAACATCAACAATTGTCAGTTTTGCCCTTTTGCGTTGCACTCCGGTTCAACTTCAGTTTTAGCACGCTTTTTGCTTCTAGATGGTCTCAGATGTGTTCTACGTATATGGGTTAAATGGGGTATATTGGCTTTATGGAGTCTTTTGAACTGTATATCCTGTCTTAGATTGATTTGTTCATTTATTTTATATGTTTTTAAAAATTATAATATGTAGAAAAAAAATAATGTTAATATAAATTTTATAATTATTTAGTTATTATTAAAGTTTGCAAGTAAAAATTAATACAAAAAACATTTAAAAAGGTAATAATTCTTATAGATATTGAAAATAATATATTTTATATAAAACTTAATGTAAAGGAAAATTATTAGATGTAAAATATAAAAAGTATAAATAAATAAGAATTATAATTAAGTAAGGCTGAAAAAGGCAAACAAATAATATGAGCTCAATTTGGTTGATTAAATATTAAAAATATATCTTTCAACTAGAATTTAAATTTTATTCTATCCGTTGTATCTGAGAATAAAGTATCTCACAGTCGAAACTAGCCAAGAGTGACTAACTTGTTTTGAGTTCTTTGGCCAGTCTTCAAGTTGTTGTTGTAAATGTTGCCTTTGCTTGGTTCAAGCTGTGAATTTTGTTGGATGAGCACGATTTGTGTCCATATTAGGATTTAAACTTGAAAATTTGTTGCTGCCAGCGTTCTACAGGTTTTTCGCTTGCTGCTTGCTACTCTTAGCCAACCTGCTGTGCTACGTGGGAAGTTTTTCATTTATTTTCTGGGGATTGGCTAAGGAAATGTTTGCTTGCCTTGAAAAGTGCAACAAGTTTTTGTTGTTAGTTTTGTCAATTTAGGCAATTAAGTTGCTGCATTAAGGAAACAGCGTTTAAACATGGCTGATAGCTATTTACAAAACACACACACACACACACACACACATATATATGCAAAAAGTATCTACAAATTGTATTTCGAACACTTGTCCACTTGTGAGCCACATTTTGTATCGTTGCATCTACAAAACATGCCTGTGTTGTGTGTTGTCTTGGCCAACTTGCAAACGCCAACCAGCCCGAAAAGAAAATCACCTTGCGCACAGTTAGTCATTCATGGCACACACACATACCTACACACACACACACTAACATATTTTTACAGTTGCGATAAAAATTATAGCATCACTTTAATATTAAAATAAACCTTAATTATGAAATATTTCAAATGCTTATCTTCAATAGTTTCTTAATAAGTAGGAAAGCAAAAAAAAAACAAATAAATAATTACAAAAAAAACAATTTTATTCTCAAAACGGTGAACAAAATTATTATTTTTTATTTCTCACTTTTTTTTTAAAGAACTCATACAAGTTTCAAATGCAACTTTTAAAAGATTTATTGTGAGAGTGGTGCTATTATTTTTTCCGCAACTGTATATTTATATATATATATATATTTATGGATATCTGGCTGGCAGTCAGACAACAGTTAACCAACAATACAACTGCCAATTGTTAACCCAAATGTGCTGCCAACTGAGTTAAGACCAAAATAACAGGCAAGCAGTGGGAGGGAGGAGTGTTTTGGAGGGGCAATTGTAGGTGGGCGAGGTAGGAGAGGGGAGTGGTGATTGGCGCCGCAGCGCGTTGCCAACTGATTTGTTGCGCATTGATTGAAGGGTAAATTACAGGTTGCCACATGCGATATTCGCTGGCTTTTCTCTTTGCTCAGCAAATATGTTGCTTAGAGCTACACACACACAAACATACACACACAAACACACAAACAAACATACATATATAATATAATAACAATTTAAGAAAAACTAATTATGTTTAAAAATTAGAAGAATATACTAGTCGAGAGCGCTCGATTAAGAGATTGCCTCTCTTTTTAAATGCAGAGCAGATATTAGCAAATTTTAGTTTATTCAATATATAAAAAAGGTTTTAGTTAACACTTTTTACAACAGATGAATAATATTATTCAGTGTGTTATATATTGAAAATATATGTATATCAATATTATGTATACTCAACAGTCTGACTTGGCTAAATCGACTTTGCGCTTCGAGTATATTTATATATTTTTTGTAGGATCGTTCAGCTGCTGTTACACATTTTGCCACAACTGATTCAACGGCTTCTTATCTTTTATATGTTTCCACTTATCGATCGCTCACTGTATCTCTTTGCATGTGCGTGTGTATCTGTGTCAAATGCGTACGTGTGTGTGTGTGTGTGTGTGTTGGCTAGCTTATAACTGCATATTAAATTCAATTTCAATGCTGAAAATACTCAGTCACGTAATTAAAATCGCATAAGTATAAAAAGTGTTTTTTTGTTTCTATTTTTTTCGGCTTTGTTTTGGGGTTGCCTACGCTTCGGCATTTTAAGCACTCTCTGAAAATAGTTTGAGCCAAATTTGTGGAGCTTAGCGTTAGCCATGACGCACTTGCTACAATTGCGACACAGAAACTAGTAAGCTGAAACTTATTTTTATAGTTTCAACTTCTTCGATCAATAATATTCTAATTAGATTTGAAGTAGAATATTTTTTATAAAATTTTAACCTGCTTTAAAATGCAGCTCAGCTTGCTTATGTAATGGTCGGTGGTAAAAATAAATCAAAATAATTACAATATACCAGAAATAAATTATAATGTTAACAGCAATAACTTAAAATATTTTTAGAGCAACTTTTACATTCATTTTAACTTAATCGTTGTTATGCAAGTTTCAAGCTAACTAAAATGTTGCGAAATATTTACGATTCGACGAATTCGACTTTGACTTCTTAGATAATAATTAAGTTGGGTTTTTACCAAAATAAATTATACATCGGTTATGGTAAATGGAACTAATATCAATAATAAAATGCATTTAATTGATTACAAAATTAAATTATTATTTTTTTTGTTGCTTCTGTTTTTATTTTATATTTTCTATTTTATTTTCTTTTTATTTACGTTTTTTATTATAGATTTTTGCTATTAGCCAAAAGTTTTACTTTTCTTCAGGGAAACTCACTGTTCGTTAATAACAGTTAATAATCATTGGACTCGTTGCTTTTCTAATTGGATATATAGATAAAATCATAAAATCACAAAATCGCTTTAAATGGTTGAAAATGAAATGAGTAAAAGTCAAGCAGCAATAATAATAATAATAAATCAGCAACTTGCACTTTCTCAGACAATTCGAGCTTCATTTCACTGATGTTTTTTTTTAAATTACTGTCAAACATTGGTAATAAAGTTTCGGACATTTGCCATTAAGAGAAGCAAACGTGCAACAAACTGACTCACCTTGCAACGATAAAGAGAACATTTCCTTTTAATTAATAAGTATCCCGCTTTTTTTTTTTTTTATAAAGGCCTGTAGCGATCAGTGGCCAACAAAAAAAAAAAAAAAACAAAAAGCAAAAACTTTATGGCTCATCATAAAATACTAAGAAAAAAAAAAAAACAAAAAAGACAACTGCGCGGATATGATGACCTCATTTGGCATTAACTTAAGACCGGGCCAAAACACAAGCCAGCTAATTGAAAGAGCCACGTTAAGCCAGTGTTGGCGACTAGTTCTCAGTTCAAAGTTCTCAGTTCTCAATTCTCAGTTCTTGGTGCTCACTTTTCGGTGTTGTCTGAGATTCCCCTTTGATTACATTTAATATGCTCGTTAACAGCAAACAGTCAACATAAAAAAGCCAACACGCAATTGTGTTGTGTATTGTCATTTTGGCCAAAACACATTTGCCAATTGACTGTCGTTTTTTTTTTATGCTTTTTTTTTTTTTTTTTTTTTTGTGATTTTTGAATAATTGTTGCAATTAAACATAATTACAAATTGTCCATTTGTGTTTCCTTTTGGCATGGCAATTACATAAAAACAATACACCAACCAAAAAAAAAATGAGCTCAATTATTGCTTGCAACTTGCAACTTGCAACTGCTGCCAACTGACAAAACACACACACAAAAAAAAAAGAAAAACAAAATCTTCATATCTGTGGCGACGCTCGATGCGGTAACTAGCCATGCCACAATTTCGGTTGCCGAACATTATTATTATTACGAGCATATTTCGCCTATCTTTTTTTTTTTTCTCTTTCAGCTGTTGTTGCCAAAACAACAGCAACACTAACAACAGTTGATCATTTGCTGCTGGCCAGCAAATAAATCGTTCAAATATTGTTTGGGAAACGCAAAAGCGAACAATGCTAAAAAAAATGTCCCACTTTAAATACTCTTTTTCAAGTTGATCTGCAAGTAGTGTTTAACTGCAGTTTGACTAAAGAATTTGCTTAAATCTTAATTTTCTGACACTTTCCAGATATAAAGAATATAATACTTAAGCCAGATTATGATCATCTTAAGATCAGCTTGCGCTCATTTAGAGTTAATAAATAATAATCATATTAAAGCTTTCTATATATAACAAAATTGGGAATTCAAATAAATTTCATTAAACTTTTAGTGAATTTTATAACATTTTATTCTATAATTTAAAATTATTTGATTAATCTAATGGTTTTCTTATCATTATTTTTTAAATTTTTATTAACTCAAAGTAATATTATTTAGTATTGACATTTACCAAAATATAATTCAATAATAATATTTTGATTTTTTAATACATCTATAATTTAACTCATTTTTATTATTTTATTCATGTTGTATTTATTTGCTATCATAAAAAAGTGTAAATATTTGTCACTGATTTGATGTGTTTCGCATTATTTATTATTTAAGAAGTAGACAAAGAAATTAAAAAACATTTTCTGTATTTTATTTTAAATATTAAAATTATTTTATTTTTATTTTTTCCATTTCTATTTTTTATCTCAAAGTAACTTTTTTTTTTTATCTCGAAGTAACTTCTATCTTAAACATCATTTAACGCAATCTTCAAGCGGGGTTTTACCAGTACCAATACCAATATACAAAATATGTTCCAATTTCATCAGACACAAAACATTGTGAATCATTCTCAAGAAAAAACCGCTTTAATAACCGACAAACTGACAAACTGACTGCTGCTGCTGCTGCTGCTGCAATCAGCATCAGAAACTTGTGCTAACCTTTTTTGGGTAAGGGCATGAAAGAGAGATAGAGAGGGAGAGATAGAGAGAGCGCGTTAGAGAGAGAGAGAGAGAGATAGACAGACAGAGACAAGCAACTGTAAACAAGTCTGTAAAGTCTTTCTTTTGCCGACTTCCAATCCGGGCCAATTGTGCACTCTGCGCTAGATGCAGTTCGGTCTGGCCTCTGCCCCAACCCCACCCCACAACTACCCTGCCCCCTCGCTCCGTTGCGCCCCATTTTTGGTTTTTTTTTTTATTTTTGCATTGTCTTGACTTTTGTTGACTTGACTCGGTGACTGCTTAAAAACCCATCATCAAATGGACGGCGTCTCGGCTAACTGTAATGTCGTCAGCATCATCGTCTCTTGGCCGACTGCCGACTGCCGACTGCTGTCTGTTGACTGTTTTTTTTGTTGTTGTTTTTCTGTTTTTTTTTTTCGGTGGTTTTTGCCTCTTGACTTGTTGACTGCCTGACGACGCCATTATGAAATTGCACGCCGCCAGTGGGTGAAACAGATGCAAAGTTTGTTTTGTTTCGGCCTGTTGTGTTTGTCCCAAAGACTTTTCACCTGCCATGCAAATAGAAGGCACTTACTCCATCTCCTCCATCTCCTCCACACCCTCACCCTCCCCCTACACCGACTCGGCTTAATCGCTAGCTGTCTGTCGGGCAGCAGCTGTTGTTGCTGTTGCCACCAGTGTTGAATGTTTGCACTTTCTTGATTTGAGCTGAACTCAAGTTTGACGCGTTTTTCGCTGCTTGCATTTTCAGTTTGTACAATTTGAATTTGCGTTTTCAATTTCGTTTGTGGCAATTATTGTGAAATTAAGTTGTTTGTTTTTCTTTCTTTTTTTTTTAATGTTTATTTTAGCCATATAATCGCATTGTACAGCAAGATTAGAAATAATAACAGCAACACACAAAATGTGCTTTTTTTGGTTGTTGTTGAACGAAAAGATACTCAGTAAAATGTATATTAAATCAAAAACTTTGATTATCTTTAGATTTATTAATGTAGATTTCAGCTAGACTTTCAACTTGATTATTGCTACAAAATACACGACTTTTTATAGATAAAAATAAAACATATAAATATAAACAATGTACTTAAAATTTGAACATGCGATTGAACTTTCTATTTGACTTTGTTCATTGTTCACAAAATTTGATATTTTTCAATGTGTGTGCGAATTATTTGGCATGATAAGATATGAGTTTGAGCTAATTATGACTAGAAATCAAGTTTCAAGTTTTCAACAGCGGCAGCAGCTGCTGACACACTAAAAGAAAATAATAAAATTAGATGAAAAGCCAACAAGCTGCTTGCTTGCTTGCTTGCCACATGAAGCTGTCACTGTTTCCACCACAGGCCAAGAAAAATGTGTAACAAATGCGCAGCTGCCGCAACAACTGAGACTGCAGACTGTAGACTGTAGAACAAACTTTCACCCGAAAAAGCGACGACAACAACAAGCGCAACGTGCCACATGTTGCAACTGTTTTATGGCTTGAAATTCACACTCTTAATTGCCAAAGCCAGAGAGAGATAGACCCAAAAGCGCCGCATTGCATGCTGCGTGTTTAACTCATAGATATAAACACACACACACAACACACACACACACACACACACAAACACACACACTCAGTCGCTGAGCCGGCAATTAAATGCGTCTTTACGCATCTGTAGTCAAACAAGTACTCGTAGAACGATTATTATCTCCAACTCCAGCTCCAGCTCCAACTCCGATTCCAACACCGACTTTGGCCAAGAGCAAAACAATGAAAGAGAAAATTAATAACCAGATCGAGACCAGTTGCAATCACAGCAATCGGGGCATGCAGCAGCAGTTTAATTAGCACATTAGCAGCCCATCAACGCTATTTATGGGCAGATGGATGCACAGAGGGGTCGCAAAGGGGGACGCACAGGGCGACGCACAGTGGGGGGGCCATAATGCTACCTACAATCGAAAGCACTTAAGACCTGGTCGGCAACTTAATTGGCCGCATGACTTATATACGATTTCTAAGTGCCTTAAAATACTTGAAAGTAGGCAATTTCTATATTTAAAAATGTGTATAAAATATGTAATAAAATTGTTGTGCAAAAGTGCGCAAAATGCAGCAGATAGCAAAATTGGCACGCAATAAGTACAAAAGTTAAGTCGATTTAGCCATGTTCATTTATAGACTGTATAAGAGAAAAATAAATCAAGTTTACTATATTTTTAAGATAACTGCACTCGTTTTGAATATATTTAACTAATATCGAATAAATATATATTATTATTATATATATTATTATATATATTGTTATATATATTATTATATATATTATTATATATATTATTATATATATTATTATATATATTATTATATATATTATTATATATATTATTATATATATTATTATATAAATTATGATATATATTATTATATATATTTTTTACACAAAATTGGTTAGTAAAAATATATTTTAATACGTAGTTTTTTCATAGTAATTTTGTTACACTATCAAATTTTGTTATACAAGCAAATCTACTTTGTATTCAACAGCTGAGTTTAGGGAATCTCCTAATCAAGCCTTCTGATATAGTGAATTCTTTTAGATTTATTTTACAATTAAATTATTGTTAAATTATATAACTAAATTAAAGTCTTTTATTTGATGAACTTCTTAATACAGTAAGTGAGTCAGGAATTTTGATAATTAAGTTAAAATTGAAAGCAGATTACATTCAATATTATTCATGAAATTTTAAAATTTTTTATGATTAAGTTTTGAAATTATAACCTATTTTTTCTTAGCTCTTTTTTTTTTAAATCTTGTTTTAACTAGCAAGGAAATGTTGCACTTTTAAAAGATATACATAATATATATATATATATATGACATATTTATTAGACAATATTATATATATGACAAATATATTACACAATCAATCAAACATTGGCTATAATAACACTCAACACACAACAGTTATGACTGCCTAAGCTGAACAGCTGAACGCAGACATTGCACAATTTGGTGCATGAATTGGGAGTGTGCAATTACTCGGTGTGCTTATGGGGCATAACGTAACTTTGACAGTTAGTTTTTGATTGTATTATAAAATGCAATTTTACGCTTGATTATTGAGTGGGCATTGAGACTGTCAATTGTTAAGTTTATTTATATCTTAGCGGATGGATGGGTTTTTTGCTTCTTCTTCTTCTTCTTCTTTTACAGCTGCTGGAAATGTGCGTAGTTGAAAACTGTTTCAGGTTTTGCGGTCGCATTCGCAACTGGAACTGCAACAACAATGCAAGCAACACCCACTTGCGGTTGTCAGCGCACTTAGAGAGAGAGAGAGAGAGATAGTTAGAGTGAGTGAGTGCGAAAGAGAATTGCACATTGAAGATCATTTTTATAGCTTTTACGTTTAAGCAGCAAAAGTTTTCGTGTGTTTAAATTGTGTTAAGTTCTTGCGTTGGCTTTCTCGACTCTCGCAACTCTTTGGCTGCTGCTGCTGCTGGCTTTCTATTGCCCTCTTTCCACACCCCCATCCCCGCGTCTCCGCCCTAGTTCTGACTAATGACGTTTTGGCCATTTTGTTTGCCACTTGGTATTTTGTAGGAGGAAATCACACTGCTCACTATTTTTCCAGCTTAGTTTTTAATTTATACATTTTTTTTCAAGACTCAGAAAATTATCTTCCGTTTTGTCCGGCAGTTTCTCTCTACTTAAGCATTCTGGAACAGAGTATTTTTTTTATTATTCGCTTCTTGGTAAAAATTACTAATGATAATTAGCGGCATTATTTTCCCATTTTTCTTTTGAAAATTTTTCACATGCTGGCTAAACAGCAATTCAGTTAGCGCAATTAAAGCGTCATTTAACTGGGCGTGGGAGTTGAAAACTACACCCTCTTTTCAATCTTTCATTTACATTTTTCAACCCATTTTTATATGTGTCTTTTATCGCTGTTGTAAAATCCAATCTAAAACAAATTGAAAATTGCACACACTCAAATTTAGTTTTTTAATTAAAAAGAAAAAAAATAAGACAGAAATAGAAAAGCATAACTAATGTGATTTTTGTGCTGTTGCACTTGCAATTAATGGTCATCCATGTTATTAATGGGGGGTTTTTTTTTTTTTGTCTTTGACCGGGCTTAGTTCAATGGCAATAATAACACATTTCTCAAATTGCGTCTGGCTGGCTTCGAATAGAATCGCTTTTAACGCACTCAATTGCATTGTTCCACTTTATGGCTGTGACAGAATGGCCAAGATTAGCGTTAAGTGTTGATTGTTGCGCTTATTCAGATTGGCCAGCTTGTCTTGGCCTGGCCTCTAATATTGGCTAGCGTGTTGTGGCTTGCGCTGCACCGCTAAAAATAGCTACAAAACTAGACACAAGTGGGAAAAAAATAAATCATTCTGAATAAAAATTACTAGTGTCACCTTTAATCTAAAATACAATTTACGTATTTAAATAAAATTTTGGTTATTGTTTTTTTTTTCTTAAATTTTTGTATGTTTTTTATTATATATTTTCTTAAATATATATTTTTTTAAATTTTCTCTTTGTGGCAAATACATATATATATATATATATATATATATATAAGTATATAAGTTACTTTTTTTAGCTTATATATTTTTTAATTTAATATTTAAAATTATTAAGATTATAAATTTTTGTGTTTTTGACTTGTTCAATAATTTAAAATAATCTAATTTGTTGTAAATTTGAATATTTATATTATTAAGTTTCATGTATACTTTTTTTTTATTCAAATATAATTTTTAACTTATACATATATTTTTTGTATTTATATTTAACAATATTAAGATTCAAAATCATCTAAAGAAGTTTAAAGATATTTCTAGTTATTCGTTTCAATTACTTTATTAAAGACTTCTTGTGCTTGGTCTAACTTTTGAATTTAAACCTAAACCAATATATATATATATATATAGGTTACTAGAATAGCAAATACGCCCATTTTTTTTCGCACAGTGCCGCAATTCACACAATTCGGCAACCCGCAACTGGGCAGCAGCAGCAGCAACATGTAAAATTGGTTGCATCTTCAGCTGTTGGTGCTGCTGATTTTGCTGTGGCTTACGTGTGACGGCGGCACGCTTCCGACTTTCTCCAGTCAAAAACACACACACACACACACACACACATAGACAAAACACATCACATTTGCCTGTGGCACGGCGCTATAACAAATTCAGTCTGCTTTCTGTCTGCCTAATGATCCATGCCGTGAGTATCTGAATTTCACATAAACACAACCAACACACAAACAAACAAGCAAAAAATCTCAGTTTCAGTTTCAGTCTTAGTCTGTTCGTCGCCGGTTGCCAAATTGAAATGTGCACAGCTCATTTTTTTTTTGTTTTTCTGTTTTTTTTTTTATATTTATTATGTGCATGCTGGCTGCCTGCCCTGCCCTCCCCCCCCTTTGCCAGTTGGCCATTTGCCAAAATGTTGCCTGTCCCTGCATATTGAAGATTGTTTTTTGTGTCTTTGCTTGTAATTTTGATGTATGTGCTGCCAACTGTTGGCCATGTTCGCCTTGCCTGTCTGTCTGTCTGCTGGACTTGTGTCTCAACTTTAGTCGCATTTTGTTGCCTAAACAAATTGTAAAATATTCAAAACACAAACGGAGCGACTTTAATAGTTGAGGCATTATGTCAGAAAATCAGCAAACTGCTTGTTGCATGATGTGTTCATTTTGCTTATTTGGGTTGCACTTGCAACAAGCGCATTAAAGAACAACTCCCAATGAACTCAACTTTTCTTATTCTCCTAAAACACAATTAAAATAACTGCAAGCGTTAAAAAATATATTTTTCTTCTTAATTATTAATTGATTTATGAAGAGTAGTTTATTAATATGAAAATAACTTTGATTAATAAAAGCTGTTTTTTTTTGCAATCTTTATAAAATTCTTCTGTTGATCAAAAATATATCTGGGTATATTTTATATTTATGGAAACGATACTTTCTGCTTAATAGAAAAAAAAGTGCCAAACAAACTGATTCCTCACACACCCAAAAAAAAATCTGTTAAAAAAAACTTTAATTACATTTAAATGAATTTAAATTACAGCTTAATGAGTATCTATTTTTTTTTTTGCATACTCATACTCATTAAATTTATTAAAAGTGACATAAGATGTTAATTCTTATTTTAAGTTTTTGATAAAATACAGCTGACTTATGCAATTAATTTTTTTTTTCTCTTTCTCTTTACAGGTAAGTTGCCGCCAACTGGTTAACTGTTTATTTGTGATGCATGCCTCATCATTTGTGTATCTGCCTGCCCCATCATGGGTAAGAATAATAAGAAACATGTTTTGACCAGCAGAAGAACGAGCATTGAATTGCGCAGCGAGGCGTGGCAAAAAAAAAAAAAAAACAGACTTGGCCATTGCTCATAGACATAGCCAAGTCAAGTCATGTTTTGGCCAGACGCTTGTTGATTTTGTATGATTCAAGCGAAATGTAAAATATGTGCAATTATAATAAATTATATTCGCGTGGATTAACAAGTTAATGACGGTAGCCAAAAAGAGCGCGTGTTTTTAATTGTTAAATTGCTCAAAAGAAAACGATGGCAACAGCAGAAGCAACAACAGCAACAGCAACAAACCAGTAACAACAAACAGCTAACAATGTTGTCTGCTTGCCGCTTGCCAAATTTGTGTCATGCCCCAAATAAGACAAATCCGCACAATCCGGCTAACTTTAACTTCCCCAACGGATGTGGCTCGCTCTGCCATATGAGTAATTTTCATGAAAACTTTTTTCAAAATGCTGCTATTTGCTGCATGTTCGATGCTAATGCATTTTGGCCAGGAAATCCAAAAAAAAAGAAGAAGCAAAAAAAAAAAATAGAGACGCATTGCAAACTTGTCGCTTGGCGGCTATATTTAGTCAAGTTATTGGCGTTGCCGTGTAAACAAGTTGCAGACGACGACGACGACGACAACGACGACCTAAATTTACCGTAAAAATGCGCTGAGAAAAGCGCTGAGCGGCAAATGCCACAGACAGCGGGTGGGTTTAAGCCAAATATGAGTTGTAGCGGGGGGGTGTGCAAGTTGAGTGAGGAGCGAAGGAAGATGAAGTCTTTTTTTTTTTTTCCAGCGATTCTCAATGCGTGTCGCCGTCTCGACTCGAGTCTCAAGTCTTGAGAGTTGTTTTTGTGTCTCAGGCGTCTCCCGTTGCCTGCTGTGCAGCTGTCGCGAGCAGCAATTGCCGCAGCAGATGCAACAAGTTGCAAACCAGCCAGCCAGCCAGCCTGCCAGCCAACGTCGCCAAGGTCATCGTCGTTAAACGTGGCCAACAGCAGCAGCAGCAGCAGAATCATTCAAACGACAACCACGACAATGTTGCCTTTTCAACTGTTTTTGGTAGCTGCTTTGATTTTTTTTTTACCTTACTTCATTTTTATGCCCTTACAAAAGGTTGTTAGGAGTTATATATATAATATATATATATATATATAATATATAATATATATATATAATATATAATATATATATATAATATATAATATATATATATATATATATAATATATATATGTTTTTTTTTAAATAATATAAATAAATTTAACTATATTGTTAAGCTATTCCAGAAATTTTTTAGTAGTTGTTTTCTTACGTTGGTCGCCCTTTTTCATGTAAGATCCTTTATTGAGGCAAATACAACTAAAAAAAAAATTGGTTGCTTAAGCTGGATAAAAGTGATATTTTATTTATACAATTTACAAAATATAAATGCATAAGGCATATCTCAGAAAGTATCAGATCGGTCGAGTATATCAATAATTATTCATATAAATTACTTTTGCAAAGATGAATCATACTTTACATCAGAAAATGTTTTATATGACACGAAATTCGAATTTAACTCACCAATAACCTATTTTAATTTGCTCTACACATTTTAGAAAATATATTTTATTATTTATTTTTATTTTATTACAATTTTCGCATAGCAAGAACAAATTTTAATTTAGATTCTTAGCTAAATTTAATTTTAAATTATGCTCTAGAAGCGTGTGTCAATTTCGGTGTGCCAAATCAAGTTGTTCTTTCATGTTTGGTTTGTCTTTGCTTATGTTTTTTTTTTTTTTTTTGCCAGTCTGGCCAGTTTGTCCAGTTTTTTGTTGTTGTTTTTGTTGTTGCTCAGCTTGGGCTTCTCCATCATCTTTTGTGCGCTTTTTTTTTTTTTTGTGTTGTTCTCGTTGTGCTCGTATTTCATTTTTGGGCCCAACTTGTTGCCCATATGGCGCCGCTGAGCTATCGCTGAACAGCAGCAGTCGCAGCAGCAGCACAGCTTTTAAAGCGGAAAATTTATGAGACATACACCAACACACTCAAACACAACACACACACACACAACACACGAGTACTGAGAATAATCACATACTGTATACAATTTCAACATAAATTATGCATAACCTTTTCAATAAGTCAACGAACTTTAAATGCAATTAGGAATTCAGATAATTTTACTTTGAAAGGATATTTTACAAGGCAGGACAATGACGTGTAAAAAAAGTGAGGTATGCGTGTGTAGAAATGTGTGCACACCTCAAAACCCACTGAACCGTGACAAAGAAAAAATAATATTAGTTGGGGGTTTTTTTTTTGTGGTTATTTGTTTGTTTTTTTTATTTGTGTCTGGTGTCCGCTTTTGAGGCCTGTCAACACATCGTATACTTAATATGTATTTCCAGTTATAGTCGCGGACGACTCGCTTATCGATTGGCATGAATATTAGTCGATGTCCTCAATTACACACATGCACGCACACATGCACGCACACACGCACACACGCACACACACACACACACACACACACACACACACACACACACACAGAGCGAAGACCAGCCTTTCGATATGCAGCATGCAAACAAACAAGTCTTTTATGGCGCTTTTCCAGTGACAGTGCATCACATGGCCATGTTTGGTTATCTTTAACTGTTTGTAAGCCAACGAAGTCATACGGCCAAAGTCAGCTTTTAACTCGTACTTGTTGCAACTTGTTGTTGTTATTGTTGTTGTTTTTGTTATCAATGACGCCGGCAGTTAAGCAGGTTTTTGCGTTTCGTTTCGATTTGATTCGTTTTGTTTCATTTTTGCCCATACAACTAATTAGCCAACCGCATTTTTTACGCTGCCTGCACGCAGCCAATGAAATAAAATTCATATAAAAAATTTGCCATGCATTTTTTTCTTGGTGTATTGCTTACATTCCAAAATGTGAAATGATATAAAAAGAAATAAAAAAAACTTGCTGTCTGAAATTTAAATGTGCAATGGGAATAAACATTTTCCGCCAACATTTTGACCCCATTGCTGCCTGGGAAATAGCCATAAATTATGGCTAAATGCCTGCTTTGTGCTACTTACGAAATCGTGACAAAAGACACATCTTCAAATCAAATGGAACACTTTCAAGTTTTTTTTTGCATTTATTTCCTTTTTAAATAAATGGTTCAATGTGAGAAAAATGAAGTGCTGGCTGGGAACTGTTTTGCTTAGGTCCTCTTCAGCTAAAAAGCATTTTAAATTGTTTTTAGATTAAATATCAGTTTAATTTGAGGAGAAAAAATGAGCATTTCTACTGCAGTTTTTTATGTACATATATTTTTTTAAATATTTTTACAAACATTTTTCGGCAGCAGAATTAAATTACTTGAAATTTAACCTTCTTTTTCCAGATAATAATAAAATTCCAATTTCTACTATATTTAATAAAGCAATTTACAGACCAACAAATCCAGAATAATTGAGTATTTTCTAGCACCACAAATTCAAACTTAATTTTTTAATATCTATACACTTAAGTTTGGCTTTTACATTATTTAGCTGTCTTTAATAACAAGAACCACAACCAGAAAATAAACCTAGTTCGAATTCCCAATCATAATCGTCTCGTTTCCGTTGCCAACAATTAAACCATCATCAGGTTCGTTTATATTCCATTTAATTTAACTGTCAGCTGCACAAGGTGAACCATCTAATTGAATTGTCATACATCCCAGAGCCATTTAGCTATAAAAAATAGGAAAAAGACCTCGAACTGCCGTCGAATTCATTTGCTACTGTCAGCTAAATTAAATAGGCCCAGTTAACTAAGAAGGCGGTGCTCAATTGCGGCGATTAAAGACGCTATACGGCTGCTCGACAGCCTAACAGCAATGCAAATGCCACTGCACTGAGCGAAATAAATGTAAAATATAAAACAAATTACAAAATACAAAAATAAATAAATACATAAAAAATATATATAATAATAATAAATCTGTTAAAAATCAGTCTTCCAGCAGCAGCTAAAACTCTGATTTGTCTGGGTTTTTTTTTTGTGATAAAACTTCTGATTTCCACAAAAATAAATGATTAAAAAAAAATAATAATATAAAAGAAATAAATCTTTTCAATATCTTAACTGTTTCAATATGCTGTAAATACTTGTGATAAACTTCTTATTTCTTCAAAAATAAACGAATAAATAAAATAACACAAATAATATAAAAAAATATATCTTTTTAATGAATATATCTGTTTTTTTTTTTTTTTTTTTTTTTTTTACAATTCTTAACTGTTTTAAATGTGCTTTTGATTGTAAATAATTTTGACAAACTTTTTTTTTGGATACCCCATTTTTTCGCCTGGTGTGCCTTTAATGGTTTTGGGCTTGGTCGATATCATCATGATCATCATCATGCTCCTCACCATTACCATTGGGCATCATCATCTCGTCATGTAACAGGGGCAGACCTTGAGGCTTTTCGACTGACATTCTCCACTCTGCCGAAGGTAAACGTAGTCGTCGATTACATAAACGCTAATAAAAATGCCGCCGCCTCATTAGGCTGCTACCTATGAATACAATTACAATTACAACTGCACCTATGCGGCACAAAATAAGTGCAACTCATGCGGCAAGTACTCAACTTGCTGCTGTTTGCTGCTTGCTGCGTGCTGCGTGCTGCTGTTTTCCACCGCATAAAAGTAGCCAAGCATCTAATTATGATTGCCTTAGAAATGCAAATGGGGAGTCGCCTCTAATTGGATGTAGTCGACTGTTAAATGCGCTGCAACCAAATGATCAGCACAACTTCCATCTTCACTCTGAATGAATGACTATCATTTATCCAGTTGATAGATAACATTTGTAATCATTTCGTTTGGATTTGCATTCTGTGACTATTTATTATTTTCATAGTTGGCTTTAATTTTTACACGTTAAATGTTCTGGTCGAAAAAACTCGCTTGGGCGATACCCTGTTTATAATTCTTAAATACATGTTAGTCTTGGTAATAGAAATGTATTAATTATTAATTAATTATTATAATTATTGTGGTGTATTATTGTTTAACAAGACTTCTCTTTTTTATCCAATCTGAATGAAAATTTATCACCTGATTCGTAATATTATAAATTGAAAGACTTTGTTCGTTTTATTGTTATCGAAAATCGATTGGAATAAAAATGATAAATTAAATTTGAAGTGTTTAATACTTTTTGTAGTCTCTGAAAGAGTCTTGTTCATATAAAAGAACTGATAAATATATATTCATGCTGATCAAGCATATATAACTTTTTGTGTTGAGAAATCGTTATTTTTTTTCCCCTATTTCATAATTAGCAGGTTTAGCGTATGAAAAGAATTTGACTTAATTATGTCGGAACAATTTGGTAGCTAAATCTATTATTATAGTTGCCATTATGCACTACTTTTAATAAAATCAATAAATAGTTATTAAATATTTCAACTTCCCTGTCAATAAATAGTTTGTCCTTCTGCGTATTTTTTTCTTATAGATTTTATGCCTCCGGTTGTTGCCACAACAGAGTCGATTCTTGGCGCCCTCAGTCGATGACTCCCATTTTGCCTATTTAATTAGCTTTTTTGGCCGCTTTGTTCTCTTTGATGTTTTAACTTTCCAAAAATTGTTTGTCTTTTAATGTTGTTTCTATTTTTTTGTAGTTTTTTTTTTTTGTTTAACGCAGCATGATTTATGGCAATAACATGGCTCAAAATTTGAACTTAAATTAGCAGCCGCTGGGCTTTGGACTATGACTAAGATCTTGAGAACAAAACATTTATAAAAGCAGATGAAGTAGAACCTAAAACATTTTCTTGTTCTCAAACTGAAAAAAACCTTGGTAATGCGATGTTCAATTGCTTTGTCTTTGATATCTGTGTTTTCTGTGTTTGCCTCAAAATTGGCTTAATTTGTGTGTTAAAACGAACAACAACAACGCAAAAAAAAGAGGCAACAAAGCAGCCAAAAACTGGCTAACAAATTGGCTGCGCTTTCAGTGTTAATGGCCAAAGCCAGTAAGGGCCACAGTGGGAAGTGGTTACTCCCCTTAACCACCTCCCTCCCTCCCTCGTCGCTGAGTCGTGTGGCTGAAGCAATTTAATAAAGCCATGAACCTTGGGCCAAGTACATAGAAACCAAACTAAGCAACAACTAAACAACTTTTTTTTGTTGGCCTCTTGATTGTTGGTATTATAATTATTTGGGGGCTGCCGTTCGTTGAGCTTGCCAAAAATAATAATAATCTAGAAAAAAAAACACAAAAACTAAAGCATTGTTTTTTTTTTTTCTTGTCAACCGACAAATGCAAATAGACATGGAAACGGCGGAATTTGCGACAAAGTCATTTTGACAGACTGCCAGCCAAATTGTGTCAAGTTTAAATATTTTTATTAGTGCTTGATTACAATTTGAGGGTCGCCTTACATTTGCATTAGACCACGTTAAGCCCTAAAGCCACTAAGCCAAATCGATTGAGCTGGTTTTCTTTGCTAACACAAAAAACAAAACAAAATGAAAAGCCTTGTTTGAAGAATGAAAAAAATCTTGATTTAATTAAAACTGACAGGAAGAGCTGCAAGATGAAGAATACAATGAAGAATGTGCTGCTAAAAATAAAGATCCAATCAACTTGATTAGACAACTCGAGCCAAATCTATTATTATTATTATTATTATATTCTTCAACCACAAAATTCTCTTCTCCGTTCACTTTTGTTACTCTTGTTAAACTACATAAATTAGATAGCTTTAATCAGTTCGAGGGGTCTTTAGCTATTTATATTTATTGCCTAGCAGTGTTGGAATTTTTATGGCTAAGAGTTATTTATTAGATAACAGAAGGAAACAACTAAAAAAAGACCAAGCCAAAATAGCAGCTAACTTTTTAGCAGTGCAAATATTGATCGATGAGTTGAATGTCTTTGAGTGTGAATGACTTACGAATATTCATTGCTACTCACAGAAATATTTATATTATAAATAATGCTTACTAAGCATAAATTGCTTAGTTTATACTAAATGGTTGCTACATTTGAATTTTATTAAATAGCACAGTTGAAATCAAATAAAGCCAACAGAAACTGGGTTGCCTAATTTACCTAAATCGTTACGATTGTATAGTTTATTAACACTTAATAGTGTTTTGAAAGGTTAATTAAAATTATTATAAAAATACTATTTGTATTTAATTTAATTGAAGTTTTTTTTTGTGCTGAACGAATTTGCAACAATCATAATTTTGTTAAAAAAAAACTATATTTAAAGTGGGAAATACAATTCTGACTCAATTTATTATTATTGTATTTATTTAAAAACAACAAAATTAATTATAAGCTTTTCAATGGTTGCTTGCAGAACAAAAAAAAAAAAGAATGGAAAATTTAAATATTTGACTAAAAAAGAGCTGAAAGGATTTTAAAAGCTTCCTTTAACAACAGCTGTTATGCATCTCTCCCTCTCTCTCTTCCTCTCTTCAGCTATCTCTGTCTCTTTCTCTCTTTCTTCAGCTCACTTTGTTTTGCTTCCTAGTATCAGATTATTGAGCTTGGCTTTTGCTTTTTGTCTGTGCCGACGACATGTTGACAGAAGTGAACAAAAAAAAAAAAAAAAAAAAAAATGGCAAATAAACACAGAGATTGAACAGGTGGAAATCTTGTTGCTGTTTGGTTGGTGTCTGGCATGTGTCATGCGATATGCAAGATACGTCAGCTGTCTGTGTGCTGCCAACCACATACGTATTATTCACATACATATATATATATATATATATATATATATATATATATATATATATATATATATATGAGTGCACTCGTGAGTGTGTCGTATCTTATCCCCCATTCAAAGTGCGCCACTCAATTTGGTAAGCTTCAAAAGTGAGGCAGCGCAAAAGGCACCCTAATTAGCCCAGGGAAGGTGCCTCAAAAAACAAGAGAAAAAAAATACGTAAAACCAAAAGCAAACAAATAAAAGCAGCTTTTACATTTGCGGCCTTCAAATCGAACCTTTCCACTTTTGGGGGCAATTACAAGGTGTGTGTGTGTGTGTTTGTGTGTGTTTTTAGTGGTGTCGATTTTTCAGCGGTTTTCCGTTTCTATTTGCTATTGTTTTGGATATCTGGCTAGATATAACTGATGTTGCAGTTGCAGTTGCAGCACTTAGTTTGCTTGCTTGACTTTCCCGACTGGAGACTGGCTGAGGCCAATTTCGATTTCAATTTTTACCAATTTTACCATGACCTTTTTAGCCAATTGTTGTTTTGTTGTGCGCCATTAGTCGAGTGAAAAGCAAACACAAATTGGTGCTAAATTATGCCGGAACTAAAGTCGCATCGAAAGCGTTTGCCTAACCACCTCAACCAAATCACCCACCCACCCATTACCACCCCTTTCTATTCCACCCACCTCACTGAAGCCATATGCGAGTTTCGTTTGAATTTCGATGAACAACTTTGGTAAACTGCTTGCGTCATGCTCTCAATTGTATAACCAAACATGTGTGTTTGTGTGTGTGTGTGCTTAACTCTTTTTAAGCTTTTGGCCAAAATCTTTGATGCGAAATCGTCGGCTTGATTTGGGTTGGGTTTGAATTTTATGTTGCCTGTTGCTTGTTGCTTGTTGCCTGCTGCTCCAATCTTAGATAGCGAGTTGAACGCACTCATTAATTTGCTGGGCCAATCAATTAAAAATTGCTATCGCAGCACCTCCTACACAAAGAAAAAAATTAATTCTTTTTTTCGTAGACGTAATTCAAGTTAAATTATATTGTTAAAATGAGTAGAAATCTTAGTTTAAGTGAGCATATTTAAAATTTAATATAAATAAATTGAGCAAGTTAATAAATTATTTATATAAATAAATTAATCATATAAATAAATAAATAATATTAATAAAAAAATAATATAAATAAGTAAAATAAATATATAAATATTTTAAATTTATAAATAGTATAAATAAATTAATAATATTAATAAATAATATTGATAATAAAATAAATAAATTAATTGTATAAATAGAATATAATAAATTAATAATATAAACAAATAAATAATATTAATAAAGAAATAAATAAATTAATTGTTTAAATAAATATAACAATGCTAAGTAGCATAAATATGAATTTTAATTCCTATTTATTATTTCTTGCCTGTTATCAATAATTTCAATAACATAATAAAATAATAACACAATAACAATAATTATTGTGCTTCTTTGTGTAAATCGTTTTCTATATTAAGCTAGAATTGTGAATAGTTTCTTTCAGTTTTCTCACTGTGTACACGCTGAGTTCCTTTCATTTCCAAAGCCATTCATATAGCTCACAATTAAATTATACTCACTCTCAGCGGCTGTCACAATGTAAAGCCCCCTTCCCCCCTTCCTTGAGTGGTGGGGTGGGGGACTGACGACGCCTATCATTGGCCACAGATCAGAAAGTTGGCTAATGAAAATATTAACTTTAATGAAATTAATATATCATCTGTGATATGTGTTTTTTCTTTTTATCTTTTTTTCTTTTTTTTTCTTCTATTATTTTTATTTTCATTTGCTACTGCAAAAAGCTTAGTTTGAAATTGAAAAGAAATAAATGGCAATCGGTTAAAAGCCTGGCCAAGCGAAAGTGTTGATCGTTAATTTGCAGTACGCATTTGGCTTTGCGAGACGCGTCAATCATTTGACTTTGACTTTGACTATAATTCAGTCTCTGTCTCAGACTCGGATTCAGACTGGGACTCAAACTCAAACTCAAACTCAAACTCGGACTCGGACTTTCGAAAGTCATTTAGCATGTCTTAATGAAACTTAAATAATGCTCCAAATAAGCAAATGGCAATCAAAACATATTATGTGCATTTAAAGCACTTTTAATGACTAACTGTCACGTATTCGTACTGGCACTCATACACTCATTCACTCATACTCGTTTATTCATTTGAGTATTTTATATTGTTGCAAGCTCTGCTAATGCCTCAATCTTTCGCCAGCTGTGTGCGGTCAGCTGTTCCACTGCAGCCCTTCAACTCTCCTCTTTCACATGCCACATGCTTATTTATATATATATAAATAGCTATCTTACAACAAGCCATGTTTATTTTTTTATATATATATATATATATTTTTTTTTAATGCGCCCTTCAATGGAGGTTGCCAGCCAACTTTGACTCTGTTATTGTTGTTGTTATTGTTGTGGTTGCTGTTCATTCGCCCGTTTATAATTTAACCACAGTGTATTTTTCGCCAGACATGTAATTTTTTCATACATTTTTTCACTTTTTCGTTTTCATTTTTATTTTTTTGTATTTTCTTTAAGTATAGAAGTAACACTATACTTTAAGCTAACAGTAGGCGTTGTACATTTGCTTAAGTTGAGTTTATCATAAAGTCAAGATAAGATGTACACAATGGCTAAAATTAGCTGTACTTTAGCTGTTGCTGTTGTTTAAATTGGCAACTTTTATTTATTTATTTATAATTTTTAAATGATATAGTAGCAAATGGGCTGGCAAGCAAGTTGGAAACAGTACTGAGCAGTGTCAAATAGGATCAGAATCGTATTGTAGAAAAGTAATAGAAAAAAACTGAGAAATTAAGCAAGATATTTACTGCAATATTTTTCGGAATTTAATCATAAATAATCTAAGCAGGCAATTTAATGAATAGCAATTTTGACGGGCAATTTAAGACTAAAAACTCAACTAGCTAAACTGATAGCAAAATTTGTGAATTTTGTGAGAATGAGCAGCAATACTCAAAGCACAAAATTGTATATATAGTATCTTATGGATACACCTTATCAACTAAAAAGACATAGAAATGCTCAACCCAAAAAAACTTCTAGTAGAAGAAAAAAATATTTAATAGTTTGCAATGCCTGAAATCCAAGAAATAATTATAAATATTCTGGGTCAGCATTATTGACATTTATTCTGACATCAGCAATTTTTTATATAACTTTATTTTTACTAATAACTAAAAGCAATAAGAAATTATAAAAATAAATTTAGTCATTACACAATATTTTTGTAAATTTGAAGTAGTCTTCTCCACAAAATTCTATAAATATTTATTGCTTTATCAAACTTAACCAATTTTTTATTATTATTATTATTTTTTTATCATTTAAAGTTTTTTTTTAGTTGAGCTTAAGTCCAAGAGTCACCATGCATTATCGAGCTATATATTTATTAATATATTTGTTGTCAGCTGTCAATTTGGGAGCCTCAGCTGAAGTTGGCTTTCTGCGGCTTTTTACTTTGGCTTTGCTACGTGCCGCCAGCTCAATCACTATGTTGTGGTTAGATCATTGGCGATTTGCCGCTTTACTATATAATATATATATATATATATATAAATATGTCTACTATATATAGCTGATGCATGTGCGACACGTCACTGCAAAGGGGATGTGGTTTACAGGGCGTTTAGCCCTCAAGCGGAACATGTACATGAAAAAAAATAAACATTATTTTTTAAATGCCCAGAAATAAAGGGAATTACAATTGCATTTACCATTGTCTTTAGTGACGGCTGCCCATGCAATTGTCGGCCCTTCCGTTTTGGCTATATAGTTTTGTGTGTCTGTATAGAAAACTTTCATGTTCAAGCCACAACGAAAAGCTAAAAGCCAAAGTCAAAACCGTTCGATGCCGCACCGATAATAAATTTTCCTTATTGTTGCCTGCCCACGTTGTTGTTGTTGTTGTATTGTTGGCTTTTGTTGTTGGCTTATGCACACAACATCATCATAATAAATTTCGCCTGATGTACGACGCTCTTGTTATTGTTGTTGTTTTTGTTATTGTTGTTTGGTTGGTTGGCTTGTTGGTTTGTTTGTTGGTAGTTGTTGTACTTTAATAAGCAAAGTGCTTGGGCTGGTCGCTTGGCTGGTTAAGAGCCTCGATTCGCTAGCCTGGCCAATGGCCACTGTTTGTCCACTTGGACAACCGCGCAACCTGCCAAGTTTATTGAACCTCATCATTATCATCATAGTCATTATTATTATCATCATCATCAGCAGCGGCAACAACAATATTATCAGTTCATAGTTGCAAGCGTCATCATCTAACTTAAGTGTTAGTTGCCGGCTATCTAAAACTTTTGGTTTATTTATTAACTTTGCACGCGTCTACACACAAAGAAATAATATCAGCTACTCAAAATTTATGCACTGGAAAAAAAAACAAGTTTAAAGACACAGTAAGTTGGCTGACATTAATTGGCTGTGGCAACAACTGATAATATTTTGAAGGTTTAAATATTTTCAACTCTCAAATAACACAACAATTTAATTACCCTTCAGTTTTTTAAAGTGTCAGTGGCTTTAAATCTTGTCTGTCACTAAATATTTTGAACACAATTTGAATTAATCGATTTCAAATAATTTTGATTTAAATTGAATTGTTTCTTGGTATTAAATTGGATTTTTAATATATGAATATGTATAAATTTATAAATTTATGACTTATATCCATATAAAACTGATATTTTTTTTGTTAGCGATAATAAATTTGATTTGATGTGCGCAAAATAAGAACGGTTGTCGATAAATTTAAGTAATATAGAACTTGAAGTTTTTGGCTCCTATGTTCTATGAAACATGATATAACAGAATCGACCATATATATATATATATATATAGATAGATATATATATCTATATATATATACATATCTGAACAAAAAAAAAAGAGCTTAGTCACTTCAGTTATATATACTCACTGTGAATGGCTGCAAATGCGAAATATATTCCTCAGAGGCTATCAATTTGAGTTTGCGTATCATGATTTGATTTTTAATATAGGTACTTGAGTTTTCTCACTGTGCTCTGCGTTTGGCTTGTTGTTGCATTGTTTGTGCCCCTGGCTGCCACATTTTTCAAGTGTTCATTTGCATGCGTCAACAGCGTCTTTTTTGTGCATGTGACTAAGCGCCGCATTTCCGCCTTCTCAGCAACAGTGGTGGCAGTGGCAACAACAGCAGCAAAAGCAGCAGCAGATAGTTGTTGCCCAGCAGTTTTTTGTTGTTGTTGTTGTTTTTGTTATCTTTAATTAAAGCCAAGTTAAAGTGTTAATTAAGCAGCACGCCAAACTCGAATTCGCATGCCTAATAACTGGGCTAAAATTACAAAGCAAAGCCTGACAATTGTAGAGCTACTTTTTATTATTTATATAATTTATCTCTTTTTTTTTTCCCTTTTTTTATTTTTATTTATTTTTTTTTGGCAATGTGTCACACGTGAAATGTCGTGTGTTATTCTCCATTGTAATGACAATTTTATAAGCATTGCATTAATCAGCTAATCATAATTTTTAATGATGGAAAACGTGTCAATTGCAAATCACGATTTTTCTCATTTCCATCACAATTACACTGCATAAAACATCTGATATAAAAAAAATAAAAAAGAGGAAATATAAAAAAAAAAACTATTTTTATAATATATTCGTAAAATAATAAAATTAATGGCGAACTTTCTAGTGAGAACAGCGCTGTAACGCTTGTGACGTCATTTGTCGACAATTATTTTCACTTTCATTAAGGAAAAACTAAAGTCGAGTGAAAAACTTAAAAGTTCAGTGATCTTTGCTGTGCTTCGTGGTTATTATTATTTTAGTTGTAGTTGTTATTTGTTGTTTATTATTAGTCGCATTTCTTTTTTTTTTTTGTGTGTTTTTACTTATTGTTTCTTGCGTTTGGCATGCAAATTACGCGACCAACAATAGCAACAACAAGCAGCTGCAACAAGCAGAAGGCCAATGTAACTTTGCAGAAATTGTTCAAATATTTTCACTTTGCGCATTTTTGTGTAATTTTTACTACCGAATAGTGTGACTGACTCTGCATAATAATAACTATATTATACTCTAAAAAAAAGGAGTACTATAAATCTGCGGCGAGATTTGTAATGTTTGTAAAGAGACATCTCAGTTCCACAGAATATATATAAATATTAACTGCAAGGCAAAAACTTAAGCAAAGAACTGCTATAAATTATTTGACTTATTTAAACGCATTCTGATTAAATCCTATTAACTATTAGAATTTATTAAATGTGTTTTTTCATCTTAGTTCTTAGTATTTATTTAACTTATGCAATAATCTTCTCGCCTTTTTTCTTTACAGGTAAGTTTGCCGACTGGTTAACTGTTTATTTGTGATGCATGCAACATTATTTGTGTCTACCTCTTCATGGGTAAGAATAATAAGAAACATGTTTTGACCACTAAAACATTGGGTAACAAGGCGTGGCCTGAAGCAGACTTAATCATGTTCAAGATTTTAGACAAGTCGCTTTTTTTTTTTAGCCAAATTGTGGATGGGTTTGCTTGAATTGTATTTTTTGAGATGTAGAAATTTATATCGAAATTTGAATTATTTGAAATATTGCATATTTATTGATTTGAGAAGAGTATTTCGAGTTCATTGCATTTGACTGAGAGTTTTGTATTTAATGCTCGCAGTTGCTACGCTTTCAGTTGCTGTTGATTATGGCTGCAAATATTGTTGTTTGGCTTTTGTGCCATTGTTGTTCATTGTCGATGCTGCTGCAGCAGCCTGAAACCTCATTTGTGTATGAATTTGCGGCAGTTGTTGCCATGAGGCTGGCAGCCTCGGGAGACGTGTTGCAGAATTAGCACGCCATCATGTCTATAAATAAGAGAGTAGCCAACATAAATAGCATTTGCTTGGCTCGCTGCTGGCTGCTGGCTGCTAGGCTGCTTGGCTGCTGGTGTAAAATGTCAGACGAGGCTAATCAGTGGACAGGCATCGCATTTGCCTTTGCCGGCAATCATTATTAATAGCCAATGCAATTACCACATCCAGCAGCGGACGCGTCGAGGGCAAACTCACCTGCTGATAAAAAAAACAGCACAAAAAAAAAACAAGTGCAACAAAAAAAAAAAACAGTCACATCTATTGAATTGAAAAAAAATTGAATAATAAATAAAAATAGCCAGGTGCTCAATTAATTTCAGCTTATTGCATAAATTGCAATCCGAACAATATACAAAATAGTTATTTGCCACTGCCAATCACGACACAGAAATCATGCAAAACGAACAAATTGCGCAAAATACAATAAAAAATTGAAAACAACAAAAAATATCCAACTCCAACTCAAGTTGCTCCAAGTACGAGCTGCTCACTTTATGTTCACTTTATTCAATTAATAGTGTATTAGTCAGCGTATAGTACAACAACAAAAAAAAAAAATATTCATTATTCATTGAAGCGGCATGCTAAAAGGTCATTGTCTGCCAACTTGCAACTGGCAACTGGCAACTTCCAACTTCCAACTGCTGCCTGCTGCCAATCGAACAAGCAACAAAAACAGCCGCTAAACAAATAAATCTCCACTTTAATATCAGCTATTAAAGAAAAAAACCAATAACAAAAGCTAATCAAACAGCTGTGTATTATTATTATTTTATTTTTTTTTTTTTTTTTTTGAAATTTGGGTTACCGCCTCCAAAAATGTTTATATAATTATCTGTTGCATTTTATATATGTATTTTTTGAAAGGTGCTAAAGTTCTTTTGGGGGCTTCCCTTTTGGCCAATATTACAAAACAAATAAATCTCCACTGTAAAATCAGATACTGAAAAACCATTAACAAATGCTTAAGAAACAGCTGTGTTTTGTTTATTTTTATTTTAATTTGTTGACGCCTATAAATTCTTTTTTTTTTTTAATTATTGTTGCATATTTGAAAGGCGACTTCCCATTCCCAAAATGGCTGTATACACTTAACAATAAATTAAAGAATTTTGTAATCCAAACAAAAAAAAAAAAAAACAACAATTTTTATTTCAAGAACTATTTGTTTTATAAAGCAATAAATAAAAAGACCTTAGGAATACTATCTAGGTTAGACTTGAATGTAGAGCAGCGTTTTTTGCTTGCTACTCTTTAAATGTGTTTTTGTAGCACAACGTTTTTCGCTGAGTGTACTCAGTGCTATAAATTGTAAAATTATTCTTGCCACGCCTGCCGCCGCCGCCACTCAGTGCCAAGTCATAGTTGTTGTTGGAGGCGTAGTCCATTGTCTTGAATCGCCAACTAGGCTAAGCTTGTATGCAGGCAGCATCTTAATAGTTGGTAATTATTAAATGTATTACCTCTTAGCTGACTTTGGCTTTCAGCTGCACTTAGTCACAATTTAGACTGCTGCTGCTGCTGCTGCCACTCTGTGTGAGACTGGCAGTCTCAAGGCCTCCAAGTATTTTTCTCACTTGGCTGGCATAACAATGGCAACACTTAAACTCAGTCTAAGGCAAGGCGTTGCCAGTAAAATGCCAAAAAAAAAAACAAAATAAAAATAATGAAAGACAACAAGAAAAGTCCAATGCCAACTGAAGAGCTCCGTCTCTGACTTTAAGCCAGGTTGTCTACTCAGCCAGACTGAGCGCGGCTTATCAGCCAATTCGCTGTCAAGTCAGTCGCCGGTTTTCACTTTAACGTTGCCCGAGTAGCTGTTAACACCTCGCTTTCACACATGTCAGCTCATGTTGTCTGACGCAAATCGCATCTGATATGCTTCAGTTTTTTTTACCCGGTTATTTTTTTTTTTTTTTGTATCCATCTAACCACATTTTTGTACTAGAATTTTGTTAGTTATCGGATTGTGTATAGATAAAAAACACTTTATTTTGAGTGAAATGTGCCACTTTTTATAAGCTGAAAACCTTTCCAAATGAATTAAAGAGGGTCTTATAAATTGTCTATGTAAGAAGCAGAAGAAAGCAAATCCGATTCCATTAATATATTCTTGACCAACATCACGACATGAATCGATTAAGCTATGTTGTTGAAAACAAGAGCTAGAAACGATAAATTTTAAATAATTAAATCTCAAATCCCACCACCGATATCATCTTTGATCGATAGCTTCTGCTGTTTATTAAATATCGATAAACATCGATTACCGATAGCAATAAAATTCACTATTTAAAATATTTATCTCTTTAATGTTGTCTATATATGGTAAACTATTATTTATATCTTAAACATTCTTTAATGTCAGTTAATTAATTATTATTCTAAAAATATTTACGCAGATAGCACATTTAATCGATAGCTTTCGCTGCTTATCAAATGTCGATAAGCATCTATTATCCGTAGTAATAGAAACCACAATTTTAAAGATGTATCTTTCTTATCTATTATCTATATATCTTGGGAAGCTATTGACCAACTCTCAAAAATTCTTTCAAATCATTTTATTATATTTCACAGGGTAAATCCTAGTCGAGTTCTTTTTCTCTTCGTAGACATTCTTAAGTCATTTCTATGAGCTTATGTGGTATTTATTATTTTCTACAATTATTTTCCTTATGTGCACTTTTGTTTGGGGTACTTTCGATGTTCTCTTTTTATGATATGATATTTTCACTTTGGCTTCATTAACACCTCGCCACGAAGAATTTCACTTTCACACTCACCTGTGTGTCTGTCTGTTTGTCTGCATGTCAACTTTGAGTGTCTTTGAGTGTCGCTGAGTGATTAATGAAAATACCATCTTTACTGGCATTGAACCCAATTGACATTAAACCTTAAGTCACCTCCCCCTCTAACTCTACCCCTGACCTTAACGATGGGTCTGTCATTAATTCGACATCAATGAAATGCATAATTTATTTTGTGCTTATTGGATTATCCTTGAGATTTTAAATTTCAGGTTTTCCGATTTTTTTTTAATCAGAGTAAAAATTTGCGTTTGATCGATGAAACATTTTCCATTGACTTTGAGTGACATTTTCCGCTGCGAAAAGTGAAAAGTTGTTATTAGTTTTTTTTCTGACCGGTTCAGAGCGAGTTTCATATAGTACTAGCACTAGTTTTAGTATACATTTTATGTCGATAATTGTAGTTGTCTGACATATTTGATATGCAAATCATTCAATTGTATATCTTGTGGTTTTTTTTTTCTATTTTTATTTAACCTTCACATTTTTATATTCAGTTTATATTTAACATTTTTTTTTTTTCCTTTATTTTTATGATTAGCTAAATGTTTTTGTCGACATTATAATTAACTGATATTTAATGACCGGAAGCAACTGCAGATATCTTATAAATTTTTTTTTGTTAATAATTTAACAACGCTTAGCAAGCAACTAAATAATGCCTTGACTGTCATTTATCAAACTGACAACGTAAAACCTTTCCCATAATTAAATTAAATTGTTTGCCATTAATAATTGTCAGGCATTCAACGGGTTCGCCATTGCCACAATTGGCATAATGCCTCCTCGGCCCATATATGTCGGCCCAAATGTCAGAGACATCAATTTTCTCCGCTAACCGCTAACTGCTAACTGCAAATGGTAGACAAAACTTTATAATCCAATGTGACAATCAAGCATACGAAAAATTAACCATCAGACCATTTATGAAACACAAAACACACCAAAATGCCACACGAAGCCCCACAAAATGAATAGCCCGTGCCAGCCAGCCAACCCCACACTCCCCTCCCTCCATCTGCTTCTCCCTTCACCAGACCATGCCACAATTCAATTGAATTCGCATTGAATAGAAATTGGATTGGATATATATGTATTTATTTACATGTTTGTCCAATACATGTACCGTAATACAAACGAGACTAGCAGCCAAATGTGGCCAGCACAAAAACAGGGTACGGCAAAAATGTGATAACAGTTTCGCATCTGACATACCCTAAAAAAGAAAAGACAATTGGATCATTAATATATAAAAAGATAAAAATTATTTGCTGAATATTGAAAAAAATTACATAAAAAATAATTTATAATATTTAAAATAAGCTGAAAATTTAATTTAAAATAAAACTTATTAGCAAGCTGCCTAATCAATAAAATGCCTGAATCTAGTTTTTAAATATAAATCAGTTCAAAGTTGATCAATCAAGTGTCTTATATTATTGATTATTCAAATGGCTACATTTTTACAATTGGGTTTTTTTTTATGTTATTTCAAATCAATTTACATTGATAAATTTAATCTGCAAATGTTCCTAATTTAAAGTTTTTAGCTGCTAAAGTCGCTGAGATCGGCGCACACCTACAGACAGACAAAACAAATATGACTAAATTAAGTTGGCTGGTAGTAAAAAGCAAATATAGAAATTTAAATAATTAATGCGTAAAATGTATTTTAAGTAGGCACCAAAAATAATTTTAGAAAATTGATAATTAATATTAATAAAAAGAGTTACAAATTTACGTTGGTGAAAACATATTAATAAAATATGTCAAAAAGAAAACACCTTTGTTAAAAAGTCGACGCAGCATCAATAAGCTTGATGTCAGAAGACTCTATTGTATAACCATAGCCATAACTATAACAATACCTATAACCATATCCATAAAGATAACTCCAAACACCCACACACAAATTGTGTGTAGAGGGTATAAGCACTAGTAAAAAACTACTCGCAAGTCGCGTCAATCTAACGAAAATTATGTAAATTTCTCAGTCACACATACACACACACACACACCAACACACACCAACACACACATACACACACTCACACACCCACACACTCGCACACACACTCCGACTTATGAAACTGGAAACCGCAACTGGCGGCTAGTTGACTAGAAAATCTGGCAGACAGTTAAATTGATTGTAAACTACATAAATACATATGTAAAGATAAATCTATGCCATACAAACATATATATATATATATATATATAAACCTATATATATATAAATATATAAATTGTTTGCGTCTGCGACTTTGTCATTTTACCAAATTTGGCAACTTGCTTTGGGCCTTTTATTTTGTATATATTTTTTTTTTTTGGTTTCGCTTGGGGCGCTTTAAAAAACGTTTACTGTAATCAAATAATTGCCTTAATAAATTTACTTAAAATCATTTTAAGTGCTACGATTTGCACATACCCCCAACTTTGTCAATAGTTGGATAATGAAACTTACTTGTTGCTCGTTTAAAAAGCACATTTCAAGTGATTTATGAATGCTCTTTGAGTTTACCTCATTCTCAATTTTATATTGATCTATTTTTTGTTTTTATTGTTTTTGTTGTTTAGTTTTCTAGGTGAAATGAACTTTTAACCCAGCTTGCAACGCTGATCTGCTTTCACCAGACAGACGTCAGCTCAATCGGCCAACATCATCAACTGCAACTGTGTAACTAGCTTTTGGCCTATTGATCTGATTTTAGCGTGAGTTCTTCGCCGACTGATCTTCATGTTCTCCTCACAGTTGTGTGGCTCAATGAGAATTCATTCATCAGTCGAAGTCGGAGTCAAAGCACTCCCTTCAACGGAGAAAGTTCAAAAGGGCCAAATTGTTATTAAATTACTTGGGCGTGTTTTTTTTTTTAACAAGACAAAACAATAATCAATTTTCTACCTAGAATTTATAAAGGGTTTTAGTGTGAATATGGTCGATTTTGGGGTAATAATTGAGTTTAAAATGAGTATTGCTTAACAAAAGGTAAAATTTGTGTTTCATTTGAATCCATTTAAAATAAAATCAAACCTTTTCGATTACATAAGGTAGAGAAAAAAAAGAGCTAAATCTATTAGCAAGCCGACTATATATTTAGCATTTTGTTTGAAATAGTTATTTGTTTAGCCTCGCAAGATCTTTTTACCCATGGTCATTAAACTTCAAATAAAATGTTAATGATCTACTGAACCACAGCGCAAATATTAGTTAACCTATTGTTTAAACTTGTTCTAGTTAGCATTTCTCAAAAAAAAAAAAAAAAAAAAACTTAACTTATTATGCCAAATTTGTATTGAAAATATTTATCATTCACTTTTGCTTATCCAATTTGGTAATTAAACCAGTTTCTTTTGTTCTGATGCCTCGCAGCAGCTGTGCTGCATTCATTATCAGCCTCATCAGCAATAGCTGCCCAAGGCGAAAAACAAAAAGTAAACTCAAACAATGTTGCAACACAAAGCTTGTCTAATGATCTTTACAATATTTGTAAAGCTGCAGCAAAAAAAAAAAAATAAAACCCACTCAAAAAGCCAAAAAAACATCTTCTTTGTCGCTTTTTGATGTCTCACGCATTTTCAAGCCAATTGCCAACTGTTGTTGCACGTTGTTGTCTTATTTGTGTGTGTGTGAGTTGCACGTTGTTGTGGTTGTTGTTTTCGTTTGCCAATTGTGTTGGCTGCTTTGCAAGTAAATCCATAAAAAACCATTTGAATTACGCTCACATTGGCTGCTGAGCATTTTTTTTGGTTTTGTTATTATTTTTTTTTATATATTTTTATTTGTTACTGTTTGGTTTTGGGCGGTTTTTTCGGTTAAGCTCGGTCAAAATGCTGCAGACAATGGAAATCTGCTTTAATGGCTAAGGAGACCATAAAAGCGTCATGGCTCATAATTCATTTTTGTCGTTCAGCTCAGCTCGGCTCAGTTTCGACTGATATCTTTCTTCCTCTCTGTTGGCCATTTCACACCATCCGACGTTTATCGGCGGTTTGATTTTGGCCAGGCCAATTGTCCGATATGCCAATCGCCAAACGCCATTCGTAATGGGTGAAATGGTCGGCTTTTTTAACGGTGCTTTACACAATTTGCGGCATGCCACAAGCCGCCTCCATTTGCATGTTTTGGCCCAGCTGGACCCACAAAATTTTCTAAACTCATTATTTGCTCATATTTTTTTATTTTTGCTTTTGTTGTAGTCAAAATAAAAACGTACAATAATAAAATAAAATATTTAACGCTTGTTTTTATTTCTGTTGTTGCTGCTGCTGCGGCTGCCTCCGATGACAAAGTGAAAGTTTTTGTTGCTTTTGCTGTTGGGGTTTTGTGTCTTTGCGGCAGCTGAAAACGTAACAACTAAACAAAGCTGCGGGCCATATTTACTAACATATATACAACTTGTACTTATATACATATAAATATATATATATATATATTCCCTATGCTCATATGTAAAATGACATATATATATTTGTACCTTTTGTCGCTGGTTTGGCATGTCAAAGAGCAGCAATGCCCATTTGCTGTTGACGGCTCTCTTTTGGGCAGGCTAACGACTGCGGCGATAAAAATTTGTCACATGTTGTTAAAAGTTATCTGCTTGTCGGAGTTTTGTTTTTTTCTTTTATATTTTTTTTACTCTTTTTATTGCTATTCCACACCCTAACAAGTATTAATTATGGTCAACGAATGACCACAACAAATGAGTTACTTGCCAACAATTAAAATGCATTCTTCCTCAAGTAAAAGGATTACAAATTGATTTTGCTTGCATTTATTTCGTAAGCGTTTTGCATTGCATTTTCCATTATGTAAGATTACTCCTTAATTATCTGCATTTTAGTATAATTACATGAGTCTGAGGCATGAGGTATTTTTAGTTTATTATTTAATTTTTAGCATTTTTGTGTAATCAAGTCTGATGAATAAAGTTAAACTATTTATAGACATGATTGTACAAGTTAAGTTAGAGTTGGGGCAATTTAATTTTCATTCTTGGGATACATTTTTAAAGAGTTTATTTTATATATTTTTTTTATTGTTTTGCTAAGGTTTTTCTTTTATGTGAAGCATACGCTTTCGATCGCAGAAGACATATATATATTTTTGATCAGCATCAAAAGCTGATTCTGTCTGTTTATTAAATTTCACTTTTTAAAGCAAACTTAACCAAATATATCCAATAGGAACTATTTATTGAATGATGAGTTGCTGCATGTGAAACTTTGTTCTTAAACTATTTATTTTAAACAATATCAACAGTTGTGCGGGTTTTTATAGTCCTAAGATTTAAAAAAAAATTCGGATCAGATTCGATAAACTATCATTTAGCTAACATAGCTAGAATTAGACGGTTCTTTAAAGTTATAGTAAAATTTAGATGTTTGTAATTTGAGTTCGCTTAAATCTTTGTTGTGCTTAAGATAAACATTATTTTTTATAATTAAAACTATTTAACTCAAGTAAATTATACGAACAAAATAGAAATTTAAGCTTAGCTTTCAGATACCATACAAAACCTGAATAAAATTATTTAAATTTTTATTATAATCCATTTTAGCAGCAAACTCAAATGGAACATGTAAGCCCAATTTAGAGTAATGGATACAGTGTTAACTTTGTTTTCGTTAAGATTGAAATATAAAACTTGAATTTAAATTCCACGAAGCAGTTTTGATGCCATCTTTTCTACTGAATCAATTCGCTACATTTGATTGCCACACGTAGAACAGGCAGTCAAAGCTATATAAAAACACTTTGTTTATTAAAGTTGATTCCTTATGTTTACTTTATTTTTTGCTTGCATTATGAGTCACTTTTGGCCCAATGTTTATCAGCGTTTAATTACAACTAATGCCAGTTCTCCATTATCGTTGTGCTGGCCAAGTTTCTTTCTCTGAAATGAAAAAAACGTTTTGTTGACAGCCTTTTGCTGTGCGCAGTTTATCAGTTAACAGAAATTGCTGCTGATAAGCCATATTAAGTAAACGCAATTGAATGCGCTTTGAAATTGCGTTGCCCATTTTTGGCAACACACATACACACACACACACACACACACACACTTGTATGCATAGTATATGGGTGTGTGTCAGTTTGTATGATTTCAACATTTTGTGGCAGGTGGGCGCAGCAGCAGCAGCAGCTGCTGCTATACAAATTCGATCGTATCGAACAAACTGCACATAATAAATATTTATAATATGTGTGTGTGTGTGTGTGTGTGTTGTGTGTACCCCTATTATAAGGGGTATTCGTCCCAGTACGCGTCGATTCTGTTTTGTATCAAATAACTCAGCGCTGAAAGGGAAAACGAACCGGATGTTTGCCAGATTGACAAAATGACAAAATGATGGCGCTGCAAACGCTGAATGCTGAATGCTGAACGTAACTGTGATTATATCCACAGATAGATTAATCGCTTGGGTGGCTGCCACACTGCCAGTCCATCCATATGTCTGTTTGTCTCTTTGTCTTTCTGTCTGTTTGTCTGTCTATCTGTTTGTCAGTCTATCTATGCATTTGTTTGTCCGCTTGGTTGGCTGACTGCAATGACAGATTGTTGCTTAGCTGGATGCATAATCGCACAATCATGCAGTCATTGGCACATTATAAGCACGTACTACAAACGAAAAAAAAAATAATAGGAAAAAATTAAAAGCTTATCTCGACTAGCAAATGCCCTGTAAACAAGTTTTTAGCTCGTAAGTCAGGCATTCAAAATAGAATTTTTAGAATAAGAAAATAAATATTCAGTAAGAAAAATAGACTGTAAAAAAAATATATATATAAAAATATTTAAAAATATATATAAATAAATACAAAATATATATCAAAGGGTATTTTGAAAAGAACTCCAAAAACGAAAAAAAAATTAACTCTTTCGTTGTTTGTTTTTGTTTGCTGTTTTTATTGTTGTTTGCCATTGTAAAAGTGCATTGAACAGCGAAAATGAATTGCAAGCCAAGTAATGCGGAAAAAGGCGTGTTTTTATGTCTATTTGGGACAGTCTGTTGGCTAACTAAACAAATTAAACAACGAAATAAATTCTATGCAGCTAAAAGGGCCGGCGACAAATTGGCCAACTCCAACTCCAAAACTGAACTGTAATTAAAGACGTGCAAACTTGTTAAAAATGAGCAACTTCCGCTTGATATCAAATCGCGTGACCCAACAATATATGTATATATATATATATATATATATATATATATATATATATATATATATATATATATATATATATATATATATATATATAAATATATATATAAATATATATATTTATATATATATATTTATTTATATATATATTTATATATATATATATAATATATCTATATATATTTTTAGTTATATATATAATTGGCAGAACAAGTAACAACCACAACGCAACAGCAGAAGTGTGAAAAGTATTTGGTGTGTGAAAGTGTACAACATATTGTGGCAACAATGAAATATTGACAAAAGTTAAAAGCGACAAACGCTCCAAGCTGCGCCCCATATGCTATGACATGCGCCAAGATATATATATATATATATAGTAAATACACATTTACAGTGAATGCTCGCTTTTAATGTGTTTTTTTTTTAAGGAGTTTACATTTTAATCAAGACTGAAAAATGTGTAATTTCCTGTAGATTTTATAAAATTGGCAAAGTTTATAACATTTTATCGATAACTGCACGTGTTGTACGATCAATGATACAAATCGATTTACAATAGCAATAAACTATATAATTAAAAAAAAATAAAACTTCCTTTTGCTAGAAGATATTTACTGACATATTATTGTTTTACCGTAAAAATTTCTGTATAAACTCCCTTGACTAGTCTATTTAATATTGCTATGATATAAATTTTTTTTTATATTATTATTATTATATATTTATTATAAGTTAGCAGAAGAACTCTTAACTTAACTAATTGAGAAACTATGATGAAAAGTCTGACAACTTTAGCCAACCACTGCTAATGTTAATGGCATTCCATGACTATTACACATTTCCTTATTTTGTACAACCTTTTTTGTGAAATATTTTTGAGTGTTCACTGTAGTTTTATGTACGTTTTGTACAGTTTAGTTAGTTTAGAGCATGGCTTGGGTTGTCTGTTTTGTGTGGCCAGCGGCCATTTTCACATGTTTGGCTGGCGGGCAGCGACGTAAAATCGATTAGAAATCGCTGGCAAATGGACAGCAAGAGGTGTGCCCGCCAGCTAGCTGGCCATAAGAGATAGACAGCAACAACAACAACAATAACAACAACAACAACAACAGTTACTGCCTACAACAATAACGGCCAACAATGAACTGTCAACAGGAGGCAACACTTTTGCTTGTAGGCGAGCAGTTCCCAAAGGATATGAAATACATGCTTTATTTGCCCAGGGATTGTTCCACAAATTCACAAAAAACGTTAGCGAAAGTAACACAAAAAATAAAAAGCAATATAAAATTAAATTGCCAAAAAAAAAAAAGTGCAATTAAAACTAAAAAACACTTAATTAATTTAAAGCAAACTAGCGACTGCCAAAAACTGAACGTTGGCTTGAATAACTTGTTAATAATCACATTTTTTTGGGCCAAAGTCTGACGCTGCATAATTTATGTGCTTAATTAATTTGTTTCTTTTTTTTTTGCTGTAATTTTTGCGGAACAGTTTGTTGCCAGGCATTACATAATTTTTTATCTCTGACCGGCTATGTTTAATGGACTTTGAAAACACCATTTTTTTTTTTTTTTTTTTTTTGCCATAGATTTACTTGTTAGTTAGTTGGCTAGTGTTTTTTTATTTTATTTTTTGGCAGTGGTAATCGTGCTGTGATTTATGGTTAATTTGAGCCAAACAAAAATTGCGATCAATAAAATATGATGGAGCTATTTCGCTGCGACAGCACAGGACAGATAGTCGAATTAGTTTTTTTTTTTTTTTTATTTTGGCAATTTTTAAAGATTGCTTTTTTTTTTTTGGAATAATTAATAAATGGTGTTAATTAAGTTGGCTATAAGCTTTTTTGAACAGTTTTTATAACGCAATTTGTTGATTGATTGATACATTTTCTAGATTTTGTAGGTCTTTGCTATGCAGTTCATATTTTGAATGTCGAAATTGTTGTGATATTCCTTGAATTGTAATGAAATTGAGATAATTTTCAAGTTAACCAAGTTTTAGACACATTATGTATATTTCCATATTTTCAAACCAACACTTTGATTAATTTGTAATTTAACTCTCAAGGTTTTTGTTAATACATTTTTCATGTTACACAAAATTCAAAATGCACAGCTTTCTCAATTGCACACTCAATTGCAGTGTGGCCTTCATTATCTAACGTGCAACATAAGGAACAACCATCAAAGCGTAATTTTCATTAATTTACCTCAAGTAAACAAATGCAACATTAATAAGTCAGCTTAAATAATTATGATAATAACAGCAAAAGCAAAAACAAAAAAAAAAAAAAAAAAACACATCAGTTGAAATTGTGGCCACAAAAATAAATGCAGACAAGTGGAAATTGTGACAGGCGAACGAAGACTTCGTCACTTGGCCAACAGTCGATGATTTTAACGTTGTAACAAATTGTTGCATTTATGTTTTTCTTCTTGTAATTTGCTATTGTTGCTGTTGTTGTTGTTGTTGTTGATGTTGATGTTGATGTGCTGCAACTGTTAAACAATTTTGTGTGTATTTTGGTATGTTGCGGGGCACTTTGTAAAAGTGTCGAAAAATTGTTAATTTAATTACAACACATGCATCGGTTGAGTGCGACGACGACGACGATTACCAACAAAAGCCACAACAAACGACCGATGCCAAAGAGCCCAACACACAACAAAAACAACACAAACACATTTTAGACAATTGCTGGCTTTGTTTCTGTTGTTGCTGCTTCGATTGCCACATATATGAAATATGTTGCAAGCAGCAGCCAGTCGAATTTTTAGCTTTATTGTGCAGTCTGCTTAATCTTGTTAATGACTTCAGAATTATAATAATAAAAAATAAATTAATATAGCTTAACAACAAATAAGAGTAACTCGCAGCTTTTTGGACTGATAATTACACAAAATTCATTTGCAGTGGTATTTTGTAGTTGTGCAATATTCTTTTTATGCCGCAATAAAATATTTCACATGTTTTTCCATCAAGGCTATTTTGAATAAAAATTCGCAAGAGCCCATAACACTGGGCCAAACCATAAGGTGAACCAGTTGTCGACAAAAATAAAAAATTAAAAATTAAATTTTATTTGTAGCCTTGTTTCTGTAAAACATAACTGACATTTTTTATATATCCAGAACTCTCTAAAATTGGAAAACAGATTAAAATAAAGTTGCGCAAAAGCATGCCACAGGTAGAAGGAAGGAAGTATCTGCGACTTATTAAGCATATATATATATATATATATATATATATATTCTAGATCAGGATTCATCTCTTTGAACAAGCCATTCTCAAAAACTTATAGCTAGAAATTTCAAATTTATAATATAAGTTCTCATATGCCATAAAATCAGATCAATTCTGTTTTCGATAAATGTCCATGCCTAGCGAATATCGATACAAATCAATAACCGAAAGAAATAAAATACATAGTATTAAATATATAGGCTTCTAATTGATAATTTGCACTGATAGATTATTGATTAAATTAAGATCGGTTAAAAATTGCAGATTTTGTTAAGCAAAAAATATTTTAATATATGAACAAATTACTAAAATCCGTCTTGCCAACTGTTTAGGGTTTATAACAGTGAAACCTCGTCATTCTAGCTAAAAATATGCAGCTTTCTATTTATCAAGTGTTCACTGTAGCATGTAATGGCCTCTTGGCGGCAACTCTCGCTTATGAAGTCACAGATGTTTAGATTGCAGTCACTGACAGCCCAATAGCCAAGTGCTGGCTCTGGGTCTGGCTCTGACTCTGACTGCACATGCAATTGTCTTTTTAATGTATCCTACTGCAGTTTGGCCAACGCACAATGGCCCAGCCCCAGCTCCCCCCCAAACACTTATATTGACTCGGAAAGTGTGGTCTTTGCTAGTTGTGTGTGTGTGTGTGTGTGTGTGTGGAGTTGCGTCAGAGGCGGCCGAACCCCGAACAAAACGCCAACATGAAAACTGCATTCAAATTGAAATTGAATTGAAAATGAAAACGAAACGAAACGAAACGAAAATTACATATTATTGGCGTAGTCGTAGCAAGCAATGACTCTTCAAAATGGCTATAAGAGACGACGCTTCCAGGCAATGTAATTAATAAGCGCTCCAAAATGCATTGTAAGACACGAGCTTAATTGCATATATATACATACTTCTCTCGTATCAATCACACACATATACACACATGCACATAGGTTATGCAAACGCCTCACTAATTGAAAAATGTTGCACTTCAAAAGCAAAACAAAAATGGTTTTCTTTTTCTAGACTTGCAACGAATATCATCGAACAAACAAAAGCCACACACAAAAGCAAATTTAGAAATTTCTGAGAAAGTAATCACAGTCAACAAGCATAAAGAAAACAAATAGAAATTTTTTGTTGTGTATGTTTTAGAAGCGCAGAGAAATTATTTATACTATTTTTTATTTATTTTCTTAGTTTTGGCTAGTTGTTGGAGCGTAGCCAAGCCTCAGGCTGCAAGGCACATTACGTATACGATGCGGTGCACATTGGGAAACAAACAACAAGCAAAACAACCCGTAAGACAAAATGGGTTGAAAAGTGTAGCGCCGCAAAATCGATCAAACTAACGTGCCAGGCACTGTGTGCACCGCGACGCTTCTAGAGTGGTTGGTTAGGAGGGTGTAGGAGAGGGGGGTTGGTGTGGCACATTGCAAAGTCAAAACAACAAATCAATTGTCACAGTTAAATGTGCTAGCAAACCAAAGCGACGACTTTGTCTGTTGGCCTGGCCTGCCTGACTGGGGCTGGCCTAACATTCAGTCTCTATTCAGTTCAGCTATCGATTTTAGAGGCCTTACGAAATTCTAGAATAAACTAGTAAATGAAGTCAGCATTGATTTGATTCGCAATTACCTGCTATAATCTAGATATGTCTTTTAAAAGGACTTAACTCAAGAGTATTTAAAATGTTTCTAAATTAAGTTTTATTTTTAGTGAAAGGTCTTATATCTAAACGAATATTCTTGAACTATGTTTCTTATATTATTTTCGGGTTAATATTTTCTGTATTTGTATAAAAATTTGTATAAGTCGTTTTATGGTCGTTAAATATATTTGTTGAATTTTGTAAACAACTTATTAATAAGAAAAAACTATTCAATTTTAGATAAGTTTAAATCTTGAGCGGTTTTAATACAGAAAACAGAGTTTTTTTTTTGTAAAAATTTACAACAACTGTTTCATATAATTTTTAGATTTTTGTTGTCTTCAAATATTAATAATAACTTATTGATAATTCAGATAATTAAAGGCATATAAAAACTCATTAGGAAGCTCCTTAAATACACAGAAACTTCAAAAATAATTTTTTTATAATTAAACCAAGATATGCATATTTTTTTTTTTTTGCCAATATGTAAACAACATATTTCTATATCTATTTTCATAAGAACTACTCATTTTAAAAGTTTATTTTTTTTATATATAATTTTTATTTATTTATCAATCTTTAGTTTCTCAAGTTTCACGCATACGCAAAAACACCTTTTTATTAATTTCTTTTAATTGCGAACAGTTGCTGGTTTGATACTTGTTTATTGTCATTGGTTGGTTGTTGCTTCTTTATTGTGAGCTGTATTATTAATGGGTTTTGTGTCTGGCACTGGCGATACAGGTTGGGGGTATTAAATACTGCCAGTGGTAGTTAGATTGACGAGTGTTTCTATAAATACTCTTGAGTTGAACGGGGTTCGCATGTCGCGTCAACATAAAGCGTTGCGAGTTGGCGAATAGAATTTTCCATGCGTTGGCTGTTTGATTTCCAATCTAACAACTGACTCATGTGGCAACATCCCAGTGCCAGCTGTGTGTGCCTGTGTGGTGCCTCAAATGATGGTGGGCAGCTTAATTGAGCGGCTCCAAAGCGCCAAGTGGTGTGTGCTACGTGTGTACATCTCTCGTGCCTCTGGTTCCATTCAGTTTTTTTTTTTTTCGTCTGTCATGGCTCTCAAAGATAATGATGATGATCAACCCAATTGGGCCGGGATAGTAATAAAAAATAAAACAAAATAAAAAAAATAAACGAGAACAAAAACCTGAAGATTCAGCAATGCGTGGCAGTTGTCGGAACAGACGACAGTTTGCGCCCACGTCAATTACGCTCATGTTGTTAATGATGATGATAATAATGATGTTGGCAAAGATCATCATCATGACGACTACAACGACGCCTCTTATGAAGTCAAGTTAAAAAGGCGCAGCTCGCGTCGAGTGACAGGAAAACACTTGTGTCTATTATATCTACCATAAAGTTAATACTCTCGCACTCAAAAAAAAAAAAAAAGAATTAAGATTTATAATATTTTATATAAAAACAATAATAATGAAATGCATATTTTTCAGAAGTTTTTTTATGCTCTTTTATTTTTGTCTCACTCAAAACGGTTGCTTTTGAACATAATTTTTTTAAACTTATATATCAAAAAAAAAACTAAGTCGACTTTTAATATAGAATTTTCTTCTTTTAGCAAAAACTAGAAAATTTTTTTATATTTATTGTGATTACCATTTTATACAAAATGTTGATTCTTATTTATGTCACAACAATTATGTATCAATTATAACTACTATAAAGTTGATACTTTCACACACCAAAAAAAGAGGTTTTAAAACAAAAAGAGAAAATTCTATAAAAACATGAATAATGAAATGCATGTATAAAGAAAATTATTTATGCTATTCCTTTAAATTTTTGCTCACTTTTAAAGACATGATTAAAAATGTTTCATATTAAAAAAATTAACTAAGTCGACTTTTAAACTAGAATTTTAGTTCTTAAAGCAAAAACTATAACATTTTATATTTATTTATTTATAAATATATTTTTTAATGAGCATTTTATACTTAATACAAACATGTTGATTGTTATTTATGTCAGATTAATAAAATGAAAACTAAATTTGAATGAGTATTTTCTACTTCAAGATTTTACTCATTATTTTTGAGCAATATAAATAAATTACAACTAAATTGAATTTTTAAGCAGACAATAAGAACTCTTTTTCGTCATTAACTGACTTAGGTATAAGCGTTTTCTCTGAGTGGAAGCGATTGGAGATTCATATACTTGTGCTTAATTAGTTGGTCAAGTATGGATCGCTTGACCAACTCAAGAGGCCAAAAGGCCAACTTGGCTGGCTAATTGAGCAAAGATAATAATGAGACTTTTTTTTTTTTTTTACAAAATCATAGCATAAAAAATGAACTGTGCGACAGACAGAGAAATAGACAGATAGACTGTCCAGATGACTCTCGACATTGAGCACTTTTTTGAGTGACAGTCGGCGTTTCAATTGTTCGGTTTCAATTTCGTGGTTGACAATGGATTTTGCTATATAATTACACGATCTTCAATGCTGTTCGCTGCTGCTTCCCATGGCTTCGCATTCGCCACGCTCCACAGGCAAAGCGGCCACATCTGACAGGGCTAACAAAAAACACATATATATATTTATTTTTATATATATACATGAACAACAACAAAAAAAAAAAAAAAAAAAAACGAAAAAATTAATGTGAAGAAAAGTGATAGAAAAGCATTGAAATGCATTGTGATTATGCAATGTGCAATAGGCACATAGAAAAATTATGAATTATTTTTTGCTTCCTGTTGGCTGCCTTGGCTTGCCGTTAATTGCCAGTTAAATAATGGCCCAAATGCACTGGGCTGTGAATGTGGGCCACTTGTCATGCTTCATTTGCAATAATTATTTTTTTTTGGTTTTTGTTTTTTTCTCTCTTAATATTTTTGCCATCTATAAGTTGACCAACTTTTTGAGGCAATCAAGCATCAGTCACTCAGCTCAGTCAATCAAGTTGCATGCAATCAACTAAGTTTAGTTATTTCTTCTTCTTCTATTTTATACGCTGTTTTTTAAGGACAAAAGGGGTAAATTGGTTTTTGCAATTGCACAACAAATATGCAAGAATTCAAATTTAAAACTTTAGCAATTTTTTGCCACGCCAAATTATTTAGCATTGAAAACTACGAATTTTGTTGCAACTTTAATTATTGATTACATTCTAAAACTTTAGTTTACATTTTGTGCAACATCTAAATTGGCCATTTACAGCTTAATGATTGCAATATTTGTAGAACGAGGCCATTTTGTTTGATCAATAGGCGAAATTGCAAAATTTATGTTTATTGCCAATGTGAAAGTGTTGTGCGAAAAATTCTTGGCAAGTGAAAGCTCGCTTGGCACTTCTGGCAACTTGCAACACACACTCACAACAAATGCAAAAAAAGACTTTTACTTGGCTTAGACATGCTGTTCTATATGCTCAAGATAATGTCACAGATCAGAGACAGAGACACAAAGAGAGAGAGACAGCAAGATAGAGAAAGAGAGAGGGACAACAATAAAGCAAAATGATTGTCACAAATTGCTGCAGCAGATTGCAGCAATTGTTTTTTTTCTTTTGTCGTGGTTTTTTTTTTTTTTTGTTGCAGTTGCACTCTTGCTACGCTTTTCTCTGCATGGGTCAGCGGCCATGTAATACATCAATCATAATTTCTATGTCATTTGCTAATCGCTTTACGCTGCTCCTGAACACCAGCGATTACCAACCGATAATGAATTGAATTTACTATAATTTTTTTTTATTTCTTTAAAACGATTTTCTTTTGCTCACTCTTACTGATAATTAGCCTGGCTATGTCTATTTAAGCACTTTTGAGCTTAGCCTTGTGCTTTTCTCTCATTCAATCAAATTGCTTAACTCTTAAATAGAGCTAAGTAGAGCTTAAAAAACTTAATTTTTGTCTTTGTGAAAATAAAGTGTTTCATATAAATGTTTGAATGTTGAAGCAAAAAAGAATAGTTAAAAAAAATTAATTAAAAAATATACAAAAAAATTTATAGTTAAATTATACTTTAGAATAAAAAATATTAGATATTAATCGTTATTATTAATAAATAAAGCATTTTCTATCGCTTGTTTATTTATTTAGAAACTGAAAATATATTAAATTAAATTTGAGATTTTTTGTATATTTTTATTAAAATTTTTTTTTTAAAACTATTTTTCATTTATTTAATTTATTGCCAATTTAATTGAATGCTGTATTTTTAAATTTTTTAAATGCTTTTAGTTTGCATTGCATAAATAAGTAAACAAAACATAGAAAATATGTTCTTTATTAATCGATTGCTATTACTCGATAACTAATCAAAATTATCGAATGACAAATCTATTACTGTTTTTAGATAATCAATAAAAAATGTTTGCCTTTAGTTTTTCTACACTTTAATATGTGGTTAGGATATTTTAAAATGTTTCAAAAAGAAAATTCGAGTAAACATTGATATTTATACGTATATATATATATTTTATATGATTTTCCCTCTCCGATTTTATTGCAGAATGACGGCTTTGAACTACACGCAACAAGAGGAACGCATGGCACTAACTGCAAGTCGGACGGCAGCTGCAGTAGGAACAGCAACAACTGCAACGGAAACGGTGGCAACACACGCATCTCTGAGCTATTGGGCAGCAGTGGTGGCCCTGGTGGTGGTGCCATGGAGTGCCTGCCAATGAGCAGTCCTCATCCGCATCTAATGTCAACGAGTGGTGCTGGCAGCGGCGTCATTGGTGTCAGCGGCAGCAGCACAGTGGTTGCCTCCCCCACAGCCACTGTGGTTGTTGGTGCCACATATCCACATCATTTGCATCATCATCATCATCTGAATCACTTGAGCCACCATGCGCCATACAGCAACAGCTACGGCAGTCATCCGCCCCATCCCATACACAGCGAGCAGACAAAGTCGCTGCAAGAGCTGCAACATGAGGTTGGCGCTCTGTTGGAATTCCGAGATCTGGTCATTGAAACGTTTCCCGATCTCAAGCATAAAATGGCCTCCATATCCGTAACACCCACAACGTCCAGTTCGGTGGGTGCATTAGGCGGCAGTCACTCTGTGGGCGGCGGCGGCAGTGGTGGTGGCAGCTCCTCATTAGCAGCCAGGTGAGTTTTGAATAGATAAAATATTTACAATAATTAATTGCTCAATTATGCTGTGCCTCTTTGTAGACGTGAATGGGAGCCGGGGATACGCATGAAGCGTAAATTGTCGCACAAGGAACCGTCCACGACGACAGCAGCAGCTGCCGGCGGAGCCGCATCCGCTGGAGTTGAGCCATCGTCGGCGTCATCATTGACGCGCAGTCGCAGCAATTCGCACAGCGGCAAGAAAGAGCCAAAGAGCGGAGAGAACAACAACGGCAGCGTTGTGCAGGACTCCGGCTTCTCAACGGAGACCAGTTCCTCCAAGGAGGGTCACAGTGCCTCCTCCACCAATGGTGCTATGACGGTAAGTCGCTGAATCACAATCAATGATCAATCAATTTAATAATCAATTCTTGTTTTGGCATATGCCCACAGGTGGCCATAGTATCGAATCGCCTGAGCTGTGCCGAATCGGATGATGAGCTGCTCAACCTGCTGGATGTCATACACCGCAAATCGAATCGTTTACGCGAGGAGGTCGAACACCTGCAGAGCTATGAGCGCCAGTCGGTGGCTGGCAAGGCGGGTCAAAAGGTGACTGCTGGTGGGATGACGCCGCAACAGTTTCGGGAGCAGGTGGAGCGACTGAATCGTGAGGATCTGCAGCAGTTGCGCAAGGAGCGAGATCGTCTGCTCGACAAGCTGGCCGAAATGGAGGCGGAGACTCTGACGGGTCGCATCAAAGCCGCCAAGATGAGCGATCAGGTGGATGAGCTAATCAGCGTCAAAAAGGATCTCGAGGAGCAGCTGAAGCTGGCCATGGCACAGAAACTGGAGCTCAGCTCGCGTGTGCAGCAGCTGCAGCTGCAACAACAGCAGCAACAACAACAGCAGCAGCAACAAAGCAAAAGTTCATCCAGGTGAGTTGTGCAATTAAATCAATAAGATTTAAATAGAAATAATAAATTAATAAATTCCTGCAGCGCCAGTCAATCGGAGTGCTCCAGTCAACGCAACTTTTTATCGTCCGCGACGACGGTGCTCTCAAACAGCAGTCGCCCCCCGAGTCTGAGCAACAACAACAACAACAAAGACAACAATAGCAGCAGCAACATCAGCAGCAACAATACATTCCAACCCATAAATGATGAGCAGCAGCAGCAGCAGCAACGGGAGGCGGCATTCAATCAAAGCTCTGGCAGTGATACAAGAAGACATCAATTGGGTCGCTTGGATGGCGTTGTTAGCACGCCCGGCGCACGCAATACCAAATGCCGCATAACGGACTCCAAGCGCTTCTCGGCCATACTGCTGGAGACGAATGTGCTCGAGTTGCAGCGGCATCTGCTCACGCTGACCGTACAGAATCAGGTGCTCGCCCAGAAGCTGGACTCGTCCGGCAAGTCAAAGGTACAGCTGGCCAAGCGGCTCGACAAGAGCCAAGAGGACACCGAAGAGTTGCGCTTCCAGCTGGAGGAGAAGAACATCGAACTGGAGGGCACCAAGGCGCAGCTGCGTGTGCTCGAATCCCGACTGCATAGCAGCAGCACCACCAATTCGTATCTGAACTCAACATCGCAGCATGATTACGAAACGAATCGATCTGCGGCATCGACGACCCTTGTGCTCAGTCGTCGTGGGGTGCTCGATGCCTCGGATGCCACAGCAAGTGTAGCTGCAACAGCAGCAACAGCAGCAGCAACAGCAATGGCCCCGCGCTCGGATCAAATAAGCACGCCCAGCATGAAGGCAATGGTGCCGCTGGCAATGGATGAACTGCAACAGCACAGCAGCAGCACCGAATCCGCCCACGAGCACGAGCCCAATGATTCGAAGACAATTGTCAATGTGGCCACGCCCAGTCCGCTGGGCAGCAGCACACCAACAACAATCACCACCATCAGCAATGGCAGCAACGGCAGCAGCACAATTGCTGCCCGCGTGATGAGCGCCAGCTTTGAGCAGACGCCGCTCCGGAGCCAGGGTTATCGCAAATTCAGCAGCGCCAGCAAGCCGAGCAAAATTCCGCTGCCGGGCAGCAAAGCTGCCGCCTACTTTGCCGGCAAGCCGCCAACGGGCAGGCTGTCGATAGCGGGTCGCTCGCCGCCAACGTTGCACAACAACAGCAGCAACAACAGCAGCAACAACAACAACAACTCAAGCAGCGTCTCCTATGGCAGCAGCAGCAAATCTTCGCTTAGTCGCAGCACTGGCAATCTCAGTCAGAGTCTGAAACGTGCCGATTCCGCTTCGAATCATTCGCTGAGCACCAATACGAGTCGCAGTTCGACATCCTCATCGATACCGCTGGCCACAACACCCTACTCCTCCAGCAATCGCAGCAGCCACAACCAAGCAGCAGCAGCAGCAACCACAACGACTCCGTCCACGCGAGTGCTTCAGAACTCGCCGCTGCCCAAATTGAAGCGCGAAACGCTCAGCTCTCGTGTGAGGCATTTGGATTCACTGTCGCGTGCCCAGCACTCGACAGAGCAACAGCAGCAGCAGCAGCATCATCATCACAATCTGAGTGGCAGCTCCAATTCTATAGCGGCACAGTTGAGCACAACGCTGCGCAAGGATCTGCAGTTGACCAGCTCCACAACGGCATCGGCCTATCATCGACGTTCGGCTCCGGTGCCGAATGTGTCGCGACGCTTTAGCAGTGCGTCTGTAGCAAGTGGCAGGTTGGCGCGCGAGGATGCCACAGCCGCAGCAGCAGCGGCAGCGGCAGCAACAACATTGGCCACGCCCACGTCTAGCTATGGCGACAGTGATAGTGGCAAGGTACGCACTTTAAAGTCAACATTATTGGGTTGGTTCAAATGAATACAATAATCTTAGTTACGATATATATATATATAAAACTGATTACTGATACTGATAATAATGAGATATACGTATATATATATATATCTACATATATATTACTTATTACTGTTTTAATAACGCCTTCGATTATCACAACAACATCAAAAACAAAATAGAAACAAGAACGAAAAGCCGAAAACACTTGCAGATTTTAGTTATTCATAGTTACACTGGCAAAAAATCTAATTTATACATAATATTAAAACATATACGTTGTACACATACATACATACACTCATACATACATATATACATATATATATATATTCATAACTTCGACATCCTGAAATAAACCTGTCTAAATCGATTCCAATTCATTTTCAACAACTATAAAAATTATCAAAATTATTTATTAAATTGTCGCAAATCTTTAAGAAAAATTGTTGCATATTCAAAATAATTTATAAGAATTTCTTGAAATGTTTACGAACTCGATTAATATTCTTCTCGGAATATTTGCCCATATTTTTTGAGGCAAAGTTTTAAATTTGTAATATTGTTTTTTTGTGCTTAAGAAAAAAGTTTATCACAAAAAGTATATTTTTTGCATTAATTGAAAGTGTTTAAAAACCTGATTTAATGTCTATATTGTTATTTCATGTTTAAGTCAGTAAACTTTGTTAATTGTATTGATTCCTAGTTAATTTAACTAATAATGATTACATTTTAAAGAATTCAAAAAAATAATTACGATTATAATTTGAAGCAATCAAAAATTAGTGTAAAATTTTCGTAAAAATGCGAAATTCTCGATAAAATGAACTATAAAATATTGTCGGAATTTAAGGTGTTTATTTCATGATGTCAGCGGTTGAATGAAATGCATGCTTATATATAAATAATATTCATATCAACAACTAACCCAAAATGCATACAAAACAGACATGATTTATATATATACGATTTAGAACTATTTTGTGTATCTATCTGACTAACAAAACGAAGCCGTTTAGCAGATGAAAAACTGATGAATTAAAACAAGAAACAAAGAAATTGTTCTCAATGCCGCCGTGTTGCCTTTGACCTATGACCCCCCTCAGCCTGCTCTGCTCTAACCTAACCACGCATGCCACACAAAGGGCTATGTACATCAAGCATACGCAGTGTGTGTTGTTTATTTGTAATTAAATGTTTTTTGTTTATTTTTTTTTGTGGTCATCGACCAGTGAAAGGTGCCACAAAGAGCGTCGCCTCCAAACTGCCTTGCCTTTGGGTGCAGCTATGCAAATTAGTCGCTGCTGCAGCTGCCGCTATAATTAATTAATTAACAAACAACAACAGTAACAACAACAATAACAAACAACAAACAACAATTGCACGCGACACAAGCTACAAGAAATGTTTTCGCTTTTTTCTTATATACAAATATATATATATATGTATGTTTATATGTATGTATAGTATTTTTTTTAAATGCAACATTATTTACCACATGATAAGTTCGTCTACTTGTAAATTATGAAACAAAAACAAAAGAAAAAAACATGAAAAAAGAAAAGAAAATAAAAACAAATTATGTAAATTGTTTATCATATCATATATCGTTATCATTATTATTATTATGATTATTAGTAAGACTACATTTCTTGGTTTCTAATTCAGTGTGAGCGTGTTTAGTTGTAATTATTTAGTGTTTTTTTTTTTTGCGTGTAAACTGATTATTGTTATCTATATATATCTGTCTAAGTTTATGTACGTACCGATTACTTACCAATTCGTTTGGCCTAATTTAAATGCTAATTTATCATTAATTATTGGTCTTAAATATACACACAAACACATATATATATATATATAAATATATAACACATATACACTACATACTCATATATCTTTATATATATATATTTGTATATATATAGAAATATAAACATACAAAAAGAAAAAAAAAACAAACAGAAAGTGGGAAATTTAATTTTGTTTAAGCCGCAGCTGCTGAAATGTGTGCTAGCCTTTTATTTAAGCCTGGTCAACTGCTTGCCAATCAATCATATATCGACTACTAAATAACATCATCATTATCATCAACATAATTATCAGCATTATCATTGGGCTTGGTCAAAGTTCAAGAAACTAATCACAAAAACGCATCACACAAATATTAAAACATGGTTCAAATCGATCAATAACAACAAAAACAACAACAACAACAAAAGTGCTGTAAACACTTAATATTTGTATCTAATGCTGTAATTTCTTTTTTACTTTTACTTTTTTCTTTCTACTCCAAAATGTATAAACAAAAAAAAAAAAACAAAAACAATACCAAACCAAAATACGAAAAACGCAACAAACAAAATGTTTGTTCTCACTTCTTTGTTTGTATATTAAAAAAAAAAACAATATATATATATATTTATATATCCTCAAATCCAAAAACCTGCCCGTCCACCCAACAAACCAAACCAAACCAAAAAAAAAAAAAACAGCCTATTGAAAACTGTCACTAAACAAAATACAAAAATAATTTGTGAAAAACTCTCTTCTAACGATTATGTTAAACTGCAAGAACAAAATTCCACATATTAAAAACCGGATACCGTTGGACAAACATGTACATTGCTATATAAATGTGTGGACTATGGTGGTGTATTGATTGATTGATTGATTGATATTGATATTGATTGACGTTGCTGGTGAACAATTTAAGCTGCATGCCACAAAAAAAAAAAGAAAACTATGAAAATGCTAACAAACAAATCAAAAAACATAAAAACAAAATACGACTTTTTGGTAACGATGATAACAAATGGAGGCGCCAATATAGATCAGCTCAAATCAGATCTCAGCTCCGATCCGAACCGCTTCGCTTCGTCCTCAGCTGTTCAGCTGCTCAGCTCTCCAGTGCTGCACAACTCAGCTTCTGTTCTGTACTGTAAATCGTTTGTCGGGTTTTTTGTGTTTTGAGCCAAAAAGACAAAGAACTAAGACACTTTGCCGCAATTATGTTATACGCGTAAGTCTCTCTCTCATTTTTTGTTGTAAAATTTTGTAGCTTAAGCCACCCCCCTCTCCCGTAAAAAAAACAAACCAAAACCGAAAACCAGCACAACACAGCTTTAATTTTTTAATTTCCTTTGCTTATCCAACACTGCACCAAAAAAAGAGTAAGCAATTCGCTTGACTTTCATTTTGTGATACTCTTTGTAGTTATTTTTGCAGTAGATTTCAAACACACACACACAGTTACACACACACACATAGACACAGACACACACTCAGAGAAGTTTACACTCTTTCGCTGTCTCTTTCTCTCTCTCTCTAATTTCCAATGCAGGCCAGCAACAAATTATTACCAAAAAAAAACCGATCCATAAAGTAAGCACCTGAATAAATATTGATTATCTTTGGAGAAATGGAAATGCTTTGCAGTCGTTAATTTGTTTATTATTGTTTAAATATTGGCTGCGGTTCTCTATACTCTTTTTCATCGCTAAATGCTAATCAAGAAATTTTTGTGTTTTATCTAACTTTTGGTGCCTTGAAAACCATAAACCATATTTTATGTCTTTACTACCAGAAATTCCTTGTTTTTGTGTTACCTATTTGCATTTCTTTTGTTTGTTCTTCCAAAAAAAAAAAAACACCAAATGTGAACTAAAAAATTGTGATAAATATTTTCTATTTTCTTTTGCTCTTCTCGATTGCACAGAATTTGGCAAATATTGCAACTAAGCCAAATTTCCGTTTCAATAACACCAATTGGCAGTTATGGCAAACCACAAACAGCAACAAGATAAATCGCACATTTATGGAACCATTGAAATATATCAAAGAACACGATGATGAGAATATATCCGAGGAGACGGCCTACGATTCGTATTATACACAATATACAGCGCCCGATTCCATGGACTGTGGCAGCGACAATCTGCTGGTCACCTTCGACTATGGTTATAGCGATTCCATTGGGCCACCAAATGCTGGTGCAGACACAGCCACAGCTGAGGATGACGATGAGGATTTCAATGGAGCTGGGACTGATGCTGGTGCCGAGGCAGGGGAAGCTGACTATGCGCTTTGGTTTGGCATGCCCCAAAATGATGCGTGGGCATTTCAGGTGCATCATGTGCAACATAAGGAGCAGAGTTTACAGTCCTTGATATCCTACGATGTAGACGAGTTTGAGGAGCAATCGGAACCAGAATCCGAGCGAGCAGAAAATGAAGAAGTATTTTATGATAGCATTGAAGGTTGATAATGGCAAAGTCGTTTGAAAAAAGCAATATTTAAATGAGTTTTGATTTGTTTTCTAAATTTTATTCGTTCATCAATTGGTATTGCTTGTGGTTAAAATATTTTTGTTAGAGAAGTTTAACATGAAATATCTATTTCAGCAGCTGACACTTTTATAATTAAATAATTTAACTAGTCTACGAGAGGAATAATTTTCCAAACAAATTTAGGCATGTCATTAAATGAGGTAAAAAGAAAATTGTTTTGTATGTATTTTAGGTAGTGTATGTATTTTGTATGTAAAGTTGAAAGACATGATTTATAATGAGTAAAAAAAATGTATGTATATATATATGTATATGTTATGTATGTCATATTTTAAATAGTCCATTTACTCATCGAGACTCATCGAGACCCTATGTAAATTGTTTATTTCCTATTTATAGCTATAAAGTCTACTTAAAGTATATATTTGTATACCCTATTCTAATATGTATGAGCATCATTTATATCAGAATTAGTTGTGTAAATGTAAAAGTCGTCGATAAGTTTAATACTTTTATTAATATTATTATTATTATTATTATGCACTATGCTATACTACTTATTTGTATTCTCAAACTAATTTAATGAACTCGTATTAGAATGCAGCTATACCCTACAATTTAGTTGTTAATTATGGAAATTTAGTTAACACACACACACACACATCTTGCATGAAATGTATGTACGTGTACAGTTATATACTATATATATATAAGTATATATATATATATATATATTACTACATAGTGTGGATTGTATTAGACCAGCAATCAAACGAATTAATTGTCTACACATAGAGAAGTCTTATCGTATCCTGTTATCAAAATGCGTTTACTACATTTATAATACAAACAAAAACCGAACATAAAATCAAATTCAAAAGTTGAACAACAAGTTCGACACAAAAAAAAAACATTATTATTAATTATTCAGAAAAAAAGTACTTTGTGAAATGTAAGCATATATCAAATAATAATAGCAATTGTAATTGAAGACAGCATACTTATTGAAAAACAAAACAAAAACGACAAAAATCAAAAATAAAATATATTAAAAAAAATATTCAATTTATTAGCGTCTTTTATTTTTAACTCGTAAATCAAAGCAATCAAGTGGCAATAATTTAAATTCATTGAAACTGAAAATCACTTGAGAACTTCAAGCAGCATTGAGACGACTCAAAAATACCCTAACCAATTTTCAATTCAACAGCATGTTCAGGTTTGAAAATGCGAAGCAGCGGGCTCAGCTCTTGTTTAATGACAGAAAACACAGCGCCTCTTCGTACAACACATAAACTCACTTACAACAAATGGAGTCGTAGTAGGCGAGGCCATGTACTTAGATTTAAGATTTTTGTATAAATAAAGTTCAGTTCGATTCTAAACTTCGTCTCATTGTGTTGACTGTAGTCAACCTTATACGTGTTTCACACATTTTTTGGTCCTTCGAGCCGGATACAGATTTTGAAACTATTCGTCGAATCTGTGTGAATAGTTCTACACTAATCGTAGTCTATTTAATTTGAGCTTCGCATCGGTTTCTGAGTTCGAGATTACGCATCGAATCGGAAAAAAAAGTGCTGAAAATATTATTAACGTCGCGTCGGTTTCAGAGTTCGAATTGAAACATCGAATCTGAAAATAATTTGATAAAAAAAAAGACATTTAAAAAAAAAAACTATGATGCAAACAAGAGCATCGAAAAAAAGTGAGCTGCTGGGAGTTCAATCGGAACGCATGGATGAGATTAAGCCATCCAAAGATGGGGCTGGTCAAGGGGATCGTTCAGTGAGTCCAACGGACATCCTTTTGACCAGAATTAAAAAAGATACGAAGCTCAACTACAGGATGCAATGGATCAAGCCAAACGCTACTTGACTAATCGATCACTTGAAGAGCTGCTGGATATCAAGGCTACAATTAAAATTCGTTTGAGAGCGACCCAAGAGACGCTAACAAAGGTCGAAGGGAAATACGAATCATGGGAAATGATTACAAAGGAATTGGAGCATCTTAAATGGGAAGCCGAGATTTTGTTAGAAAAAATCAACAATGCTTTACCGTATCTGCAACCTTCATCGGGTCAAGACATACTCTCGATTAAGCAAGAAGTTCCAAAGGTGGATATACCTCAGTTCAACGGTAATGCCAAGTTTGTAGTTTGCCCACTGCTGTGGTCAACGTAAGAAATGCTAGTGGGAGCTACGAGCAGCTTCGCGCACTGATGGATGGAGGTTCGCAGCGTACTCTCATGTGTGAAACACGTATAGGGTGTAGTCAACACGATGAGACGACGTTTAGAATCGAACTTAAATTAAAAAATAGCAATGCAAATAGTTTCATAATTTTGGGATAATGGTTCCAAAACATTTATATCATCAAAATATCAAAATCTTCATTGATCATTGCATTAATATGCAATTCATAACGCAGCTTGTTCTTCTTAGTCAGATATAAAGCTTGGACTATATTCTTTCCAATTGCCAGAACAGTGTCACTATCGTATCCGCTAGTTATCCAGATGGCAATCTCATTGTTTTTATCACCTATGTTAACAAAAGCTCCGCATATTTTATCCATATAACCAAATCCTCCTTCAATCAAGAGTACCATCACAGATTGCCATATGTTATCCAAATGAGCAGAGGATTTCTTTCCGATAGTGAGACCAGACCCAGCGACCGTCATTCCAATTAAAAGGATCCACCAAAATGGGCAGTTTTATGCACTTGAAGAACGAATAGTGACCACTCATAGGGAGTTGTGACGGCGGCTCGTAATTTACCTCCGAAAGATCTTCGCCTCTGGTAAATCTGCCTAATTCATGAATTATGCCCGGCCAGATCTGTAAGGGTACATAAATGCTATTACATAGCTTCCAAGTTATGAGCGATGGTTCACTGGATACGACAGCCACATCTTCATTCTTAAATTTAGAATTTATAAATGCAAAAACATCTGTTCTTGAGGCAGAGTACTCAAATGTATTCAAATATATTCTCAATTCTAAAAACATTTGTTCGAAGTTTTACAATGAATAAGCAAATTTTTCTAGAATTTGCCACAGAAAAAGTTGGACTGCAACTTTTACCAATTTGCAACTTTGTAAATTTATATTTAAAGCAGTTGTTTTGAAAGTTTTTGAGCAGATAGTTAAGCGAATGAATAAATTTATAAAAAAATAGATAGCTCCACAAACAAAGTGACTGAATCGATCTACCTTTTTATTGTAGGAGAAAAACACTTAATTTAAATTGACAAATTTGTGTCTATTTCATGTCCAGTGGTGGTCAGTGCCAATAAGTGAATTTCACATGTGAAATATTTATGTGCCGATTGTACGCATAATTCAAATGCCAGACAGAGTGAAAGAGAGAGAGAGAGAGGCAACAGGAGAGAGTGAATGAGAGAGAGAGAGTGAGTGCGCTCTTTGCTTAAATTGGTCAGTGCTTGTTGTAATAGTCTTCAAATATGCCTCTCGGTGTGGCAGCCACAACCAGTTGACTTAATACACGCCTCGTTAATGGAACGTCTGCGGAACGTGTTTGCTTTTGAATAATTTTTATTCCCATTCCAAATGTCTGCCGGCTAATAAAACGCTTTGGAGACTAAAAACAGATAAACAAATAAAGAGCATAAAATCAAGTGAATGTGTCAAAAGAGAGCGAAACAAATCTAAATCTGAAAATAACTTCTCTTAACTTAAAATTGTAAACAACAAAAAGTATTATCTCAATTTTGTTAAATTTTTGCTCTTGAAATCGATTTCTTGAGATTAAAATTGTCAAAATTATTAAAAAGAAATAAAATGATTAAGAGCTGAAGCTACAGCCAAAAATGGATTTCGATGAGATTCTTGCCAAGTGCGGCAATAGCCATCGCTATCAATATCTGCTATTGGCACTCTATGGTTATCTGATGGTCGTCGTGTCCATGCACTACTTCTCCCAGAATGTGATTAGTTTTGTGCCCGATCACTGGTGCTATCACGAGCAGCTCGAGAATCGCAGCTTTGCCGAGATCAAAGCCATCTACAATCGGTTCGAGAAACCTTCATGCACCCGACTGGAAAGCATCGATTCAGATGGATCCAATGTGACTGTGAGTGAGCAGCCCTGTGATCGCTGGATTTACAACTATGATTTTGGGTATAGAAGCATGAACACAGAGGTGCGTCTATTGCCAGTATTCACTGTAAATGTGAAAATTGATTTATTAATTGAGCATGTTTTTAGCTCAATTGGGTCTGCGATGCGGCCTACAAGGCACGCGTGGGGCAATCATTTTTCTTTGTGGGCTCCATGTGTGGCACGCTTTTATTTGGCGTTTTGGGTGATCGAATTGGACGAATTAAGGCGCTCATTTTGGCCAATTGGTGTGGCTTCTTGGGCGACTTTGTGACCATCTTTACACAGAATGTGACCACATTTTCGATAACCCGTTTCGTTTCTGGCCTGGCCGCAGACGCCAACTCGTATCTGATGTTTATTTTGAGTAAGTGTTTGCCAATTGCCAGCAGTAATGAATCCCAATTTATTTTTATTTATTGAATTGATCAGTTTTTGAATATGTTTCGCCATCGATGCGCAATGTGGGTCTAAACACAGTTTTGGGCATTTTCTACGCATTGGGCTTAATTTGCGCCTCCTGGCTAGCTGTGCTCGTCGGCAATTGGCGCTTCTACCTAACCTGTTCCTCACTGCCACTGCTGCTGGTCACACTGTTCTACGGTCTGGTGCAGGAGAGCGCCCAGTGGCTGGTCACACGCAACGATATCGATGGCGCCATCCGTCGACTGCGGCGTGTGGCCAAAATCAACCGACGCCTGGTCAGCGATGATGACTTCCAAGCCTTCAAAATCTACTGTCAGCAGCACTACCAAAAAAAAGCAAAGAGTGACGGCGTAGAGGGTGGCGGGGAGCGGCAGGCCAAGCTGCTTGACATGCTGAAGACGCCACGCCTGCGGAGCAGTGCATTTAAAATGCTTCTCATTTTGTAAGTGAGACTTTCTCATGAGTATTTTTTTTTTTTTTTTAGCATTTTTTATACTTGATGCTAAAAATGGGTTTATTGGCCTAATGTGATTTTTATCTAAAGGTCTTAGATAGTTACTTTGTTTTGTTGTTACTTTCATTTAACACAATTGTAAGACTATAATAATTATTTTTATAAGGTAGGTCTGATAATCATCTGAAAAAAGAGAGTTATTCAAACATTTTCACTTTTTATACTCTGAAACCCAAAATATTTGAGTATATTGGATTTGTGTAATTTCTGTTCTTGCTGTTTGGCTGTTCCACAACTTCTGTCTCACATTAGTGAGACAATTTCTTAGCCAGACCCAAATCAAAAATTGCAAAAAAACGCATAACTCCTTCTATCTTCTTCTATCTTCTATCTTCTTCTATCTTAGAGATTGAGTTATTCGTTAGAGATTGGCTATATTCGTCAATATTGAAGCAAGACAATTAAAGTTATTTAAGTAGTTTAAATTATGAAAATTATTTACTTTCAATAACTTAAATGCTGGACTCCGTACAGATATATATAATCAGTTCTTTCGTACTTCAATGGCAAATTCAACATGCTGCAGAATGTGAAATTTCTAATATCTATATATAATTTCTCAAATAGGTGAAAAGGTCATATTATTTTTAGAGTGATTTCTGTCTTAATTATAGCCAGAGACTTTTATAGATGAATATCTCTATAGATTTATAGTTGAAGATATCTATAAAAGTATTCGAAATATGACTTTTTTTTACCTATTTAAAAGGAAACTTTAAGCTTAATTTAATTAATAACATTTAGCACCATTTATGTTAATTCACTTTAAAAGTTTGCACACCTTTGTCCAGTCGATATCTAAAATAATTGAAGAGTTATCATGATGAGTCTTAATATATGATAATATTTTTCAAAACACCAGCCACTTTCACAGTTCTGCATCGATTGTTTTTTTAAACTTATAACAGAGTAGCGACTAGTCGGATATGTTCGACTGGAATTTGACTTGCTGGCATCACAACTTAATCTCGCCGCGTTTATAGCTCATTTTGTTGTTTGAGATTATTTGACAAAACAAGCTAATTTTGCGTTGCCCTTATATAAGCGAGTTTCGCAGAATTAAAATTCACAAGACAAAAAAACCAAAAATAAACTTGTCCAAATTGCGTCTTTGGGGTAATCTTAATATTGCCGGCATATATATTAACAAGTTTGTAAATATTGACAGCATCATTGTTGTGCCCTGCTACAATACCCTGGCGCGGAATGTGGAGGGACTGGGCATATCGCCATTTATAATGTTCTCGCTGACGGCGTTGACGTTGCCACCGTCGGGCTATCTGCAGGGCGTGTTGCAGGATGCCACTGGCCGCAAGATGACCGCCTTCAGTTGGATGGCAATTACGGGCATTTTCGCAGGTGCCGCAGGACTCGTCATTGCACAGGGCGAGAATCGTAGTGTGGTGCTGCTGGTCAGCTTGACGCTTGTGGCACGTTTTGGTGTATCGATTGCGGATGGTGCAAGTTCCCAGCTCTGCACCGAACTGATACCCACTTGTGTGCGGGGCAGTGGCGTTGCTGTGGTGCACGTTGCTGGCTTTGCGGCATCTTTCCTATCGCCGTACATTCTGCACTTGGGCACGTACTTCAAGGCGGCACCCTCTGTAATCCTGGTCTTGCTCTTCTTCATGGGTGCCTATGTCTGCCTGCTGCTCCCCGAGACACGCCACAGAAAGCTGCCCATGTCTCTTGCCGAGGGGGAGGAGTTTGGCAAGGGCGAGCGAATGTTTGATTTCCTGCAGTGTTTCCGAAAACAGCCGGAGACAAAGGAAAATGAACTCCAAACACCGCTGAAAACTACGGAAATTGTAGATACATAAAATAAGATAGACTCAATTTAATTATTGAACAAATTAGTTATCAACTATCAACTGAATATTATTTGTAAATTAAACCAAATTTTATAACATTCCATTACAAAATATTATAAATTATAGTTTCACTTATAAATTAAGTTTTTCAAAATATTAATAAAAATAAAATGACGTATTAAACAAGTAAGCATAACTAGAACAAGAATTGCTTGCCTCTTTCTTAAATTTTATGTAATACATATTCATATATTTTTTATATATGTTAATTTTTTTTAAGCTTCTAGCACTTTGCTGCTTTAATTAAATACAAGTAAAATGATAAATCAAATGGTATTTTTTATTGAAAACTTTATTACTTTATAACATTTATAGTCTTACAAAAATAAATAAAAGGTTAAAATTAATTCGAGTTCAACAAAAACATTTCAAATAAAATGCTAAATCTCTGAAGTCGATTATAAGATTAAGTAGAAAAACGCTAAAAATACTTTGAAATACTCAGACAAAAGTCAACTAGTTATGAAAAAATCACTCTGAAAATTGAGAAATTTTTGTAGAATTAATTTCTGTTTTTTTAAGATAAAAAATATTAGTAACAAAACAGGTAACATAAAAATATATATCTGTTAAAAACATGGAAAGTAACATCCCAAAATTAGTCGTATTTTTTTTTCTAAATTTTCTAAAAATTGACCAGGAAATAAAGATATGCAAGTCCTGCATTATAGAAAGCGACCATCTAAAGTTATAGAAAATTTGCTTTCTGATTAATAAGTAAGTAAGTGTGGCGATTAAGAAAAATCATTCAAATTTCAACTAAAACATTACAACTAAAATGTCAAAGCTCTGAAGTCGATTAAAGTAAAAGATTAAGTAAAAATGCTAAAAATACTTTAAACAGCTTGTTTTTTTTTATTTCCATTGTAGCTACACTCAGAGAAAAGTAATGAAAGTGACCTAAATATTAGAACATTTTACTTGTTTACAGAATTTATTTCTTGACCTGCCCCAAATTGGTATTGCAATAAATTTATTATTTTTTTTTTTATATTTTTAATATAAAAAAGGTAACATACGAATTGATCTGTGTTAACTTATGGAAAATAACATCCTGATAATAAGTAGTAATTCTAAATTTTAGAAAAAGTCAACAAATCATCAAAAGCGGCAATCTACAATTATATAAAATGTGCTTGCTATTTAATCAGTTTCCCAAATTAAGACCTTTTTTTTATGTATACAATTATAATTATATCACTGCAAATAGTATATAATAATTTGTTTATCAAAATATGATATATGTCAGTTGTCTAAAATTACACCGCTTAAGCGATGCTACTCAATTCTGTGATGCGGAATCAAATTAGCAGTTGGCTTATCAAATGGCATAAAATTAATACGATTAATTTGTGCTTCGGACGCTTATCAGCCGAGGAGAGAGAGAGAGAGTGAGAGAGAGAGAGAGAGAGAGAGCATTAAGGAGGCAACATTGTATAGTATTTGGGTATATTTGTTGTGCACAATTATGTCAGATTTAGTTGAGTTTCTGTTGTTGCTATTTTGTGTTTGACATTTTCTTTCGCTACTCAAAACCCGCTCTTAGCTCTTAGCGTTTAGCGATCATGCCAACTGTTAGTATGCGAGTGGCATCCGTCGAGTGATGACTGACTGATTGATGAATTGTCCCCCACACAGCAGAGAATAAAAAACTAATAATAATAATAATAATAAAAACTAGACGAGTCGAGTGCCTCCGTATCGCTTCAATCTCATTCTCAATGGCTGCTGTTTTGACGAGCACTATGGATTTTGATGATATACTGGCCAAGTGCGGCAGTAGCCATCGCTATCAGTATCTACTGCTGGGACTCTACAGTTTATTGATGTTCGTCACATCGATGCACAACTTCTCCCAGAATGTGATCAGTTTTGTGCCCGATCACTGGTGCTATCACGAGCAGCTCGAGAATCGCAGCTTTGCCGAGATCAAAGCCATCTACAATCAGTTTGAGAAACCTTCATGCACCCGACTGGAAAGCATCGATTCAGATGGATCCAATGTGACTGTAAGTGCGCAGTCCTGTGATCGCTGGATTTACAACTATGATTTTGGATTTCGAAGTATGAACACAGAGGTGAGTTTTTCACTAGTTTTTTGTGCTTACTTTTGAAATATTATCGACATTATCTTATCTGACTGTGCAAACAGCTTGATTGGGTCTGCGATTCGGCTTACAAGCCGAGAGTGGGGCAATCTTTTTTCTTTGTGGGCTCGTTGTTTGGAACGTTCATATTTGGACTGCTGGGAGATAAAATTGGACGGATTAAGGCGCTCATTTTGGCGAATTGGTGCGGCTTTTTGGGCGATTTCTCGACCATCTTTGCCGGCAGTTTGACAGCATTTTCGATAACACGTTTCGTTTCTGGTCTCGCCGTGGATACCAACACATATCTCATGTATATTCTGGGTGAGCATATCTCTCAATATCTTTCAAAATATTTACTTAAGTTTATATTTGCTTGCAGTTATCGAATACACTTCTCCGCAAATTCGCAACTGGGGTTTGGCTATCAGCATGGGTGTTTTCTACTGTTTGGGCATGGTTTGTTCATCTGGATTGGCGGTACTTGTGGGCAACTGGCGCCTGTTCCTCACCTGCTCGTCGGTGTCACTGCTGCTGGTCACACTGTTCTATTTCCTGATGCAGGAGAGCGCCCAGTGGCTGGTCACACGCAACGACATCGATGGGGCTGTCCTGCGACTGCAGAGAGTTGCCAAGATGAATCGTCGCGAACTTAAAGATGAGGACATCAATGCGTTCCGCAGCTACTGTCAGATTAACAGCACCAACAAGGCGCAGCAGGGCAAAGAAAATCAAGTCAATCTGTTGGACATGTTCAAGACGCCGCATCTGCGAAAATTATTAATCCAAATGCTGATTGTATTGTAAGTGTTAAAATTGAAAGTCCCCATTTATATGTCTATTCGAATGGTATTTTTTATTTTAGCACAATTGTTACCATCGGCTTTAATACGATGTCCCGGAATGTGGAGGGTCAGGGTATATCACCATTAATAATGTTTGCTCTGACCGCCTTGACGCTGTTTCCCTCTGGCCTGCTGCAGGCGGATATGCAAAAGCGGATTGGTCGCAAGGGTTCCGCGGTTATATCGATGCTACTCACTGGACTCTTTACATCAATCAGTGGCATTGCCCGTTCGCTGTGGCAAGAAATGGGCGTCGTACTTTTGGTCTGCCTGACGATGGCCTCGCGTTTGGCTGTCTCTGTCTGCCTTGGCTCCACATTGATGTTCTCCACTGAGCTGGTGCCCACTTGTGTGCGATCTCGTGGCCTGGCTGTGGCCCACATGGCCGGCGCAGCTGCCTCACTGCTCTCGCCCTACATTCTGCACCTGGGCATATACTACAAGGCTTTGCCTTCGATCATCATGTGCCTGCTATTCTTCACTTGCGCCTTTGTTTGCCTCCACCTGCCGGAGACGGGCAACAGAAAACTACCCATTTCTTTGGCAGAGGGAGAGCTGTTTGGCCGAGGGGAACGCATGTTTGACTTCTTGAGTAATATAAGTAAGCCGCAGACCACAGCTGATGGCAATGCCAAACTGGAAGCTGACACAGAACAGAATCTCATTGCAAAGAAAGTTTAGCAACATATTAGTCTCATGCGAAAGTATTTAAAAAAAAGACAAAAATATGAGAACATAAATAAAATAAAATATTTAGTTATATTTGAGCAGGCAGGTTAATTATCTAACTACGTCTTAAGTTTGTAGCATTAAAAATTACAAATCTTAATATTTTAATTTACTTAATTTTTGAGTTCAATAAAATTGCTGAGGTTGATTTAAATTTCCTCTCTCTCTCTCTCTCTCTCTCATTCAAACCTACATAAATTGTTTACATATCATTTTCTACAACAAACTATGAATAATATTAACATATTTATGATGGTATACAAAACATGATTTTAAAAAAATTAATAATTCATTCAAGCATATGTGGCATATCTCTTATTATTATGTATTATATATATTACTATGTATTCAAAACATAATAGAATTTCTTGTACAAAATAATTTGTAATTAAATTTCAAGTATTTTGTTTGCATAAGAGCTTAACTTTTAGTAAATAAAATTATAATATACTCATCTTTCTTTATTCAGCTGGCATTGTATTAAGTTGTTGACAAGTTTTACGTCTCATAAAATGAATTCTAAAACAAAAAATTTATGGCACGACATTGTAGAAAAAATGTAAAAGTGCGTAAGAAACACATCTAATCTAACTGAGAGACGTGGAAACATTTATTGAATTATTATTCTATTGCAATAGCAAGTTTCTAGTCAAATACACATTTTATTAAATTTGTTAGTTAAATAAACTTTACTTTATTTTCAATTAGTTGTAGTTTAATTAGTTGTAAGATATTCTGTGTAGAAAACTACAAGCAGCATTCCACTCAATATGTGTGCGCCTGAAAGTATGCAGAATATTTTGCTTCAGATCAATTTAGACAACGAACTAGGACTCTGGTTCGTGTACTTGCTACCATCTGCAAAAAGTACGACGCTTAGCGAAAATTTGTCTGTGTTCCTACAAGTATGCCGCAATTTTAATCAACTGCACCTTTCGCTTTTTAAAGTATTTTTTATTTGTTGCTTTTTTTGTGTGTCATTGTAATATTATTTAAGTACTAGAAATTAAATTATATAGGTGCTCATCTCAATTGTGTATGTGCGATACTAAAGAGATAAGAAAGCTCTCACAAAAATCTAACAAGATATCAGAAACTATGCCTTTGCAGAAGTGCGAGTCATATATAAAACAAATATTCTATAACAATGAATTTGTTTTATGACTGTCGAAATTTAGATAAAGATTGTTTATTATCGTTCATATAGAATAGACTTAAAAACAACAATGCTTAGATTTAAAAATTGGCATAAGAAAATATCTAACAGCATGAAAGAGTGTATTGTCACGAATCGGACACAGTATAGAGCACATGTTCATCAGTATATATATATATATATATATATATTTGGAATTCTCGCGAGCGCGGCGCTTCAGATAGACGCCAGTCTCTCTGTGCAATTTAATGTGAACAAGCGATTTACTTAAATAATAAAACAATTCTTTCGCAACGGGCGGATAGATGGAAATGGATGGAAATAAAGAGCGCTGCTGGTAGACACGCAAATGCGATAAGGCGGCGGCAAAACATCAGCAACTATCTTATCGGAATCAGACTGAGACATGCGAATCCGATTGTAAGTGTGATTGTGGCCCAACTGGTTTAGTCTTAGTCGAATCTCAGCCGGAGTCGAATCTCTACCGTGGAGTAGAGAGCGAGAGAGAGAGAGGATCGCACAATATGGATTTTGATAAAATGTTGGAAAAGTGCGGGGATGCGGGTCGCTATCAGTATTTAATGCTGCTGCTGCTCGGTTACATTGGATTTACCAGCACTGTACACTATTATTCCCAGAACATAATCGGATTTGTGCCCCAGCATTGGTGCTACCACGATCAGCTGGCGAATCGCAGTCACGACGAAGTCGCCGCCATCTATGCACCATTTGGCAAGGATGCCTTCTGCACGCGTCTGGAGAAGATCGAGTGGCTCGATGTGGGCCACAATCTGACTGTGAGCAACAAGACCTGCGATCGCTGGATATACAAATATGACTACGGATTTCGTAGCATGAATGCCGAGGTAAGTAAATATAAACTTGAATAAATAATAATTTAAATAATATTATGAAAAAATAAACAATATAAAATAACAACAATAAGTTCTACAAACAAAAAAATTTATCTTTGTTTGTTGATTATAAAGATTTTTGGTATACATATCATTGTTTTAAGATGTGTAATTAATCAAATAAAATAATTATATTTATTATTATTATTTATATAATTTATGCTTAGCTCAATTGGGTCTGCGAGGATGCGTACAAGGCTCGGATTGGGCAGTCCATGTTTTTTTTGGGCTCTTTGCTGGGCACTTTTGCCTTTGGCATGCTGGGCGATCATATTGGACGCGTTCGGGTTGTCATTTTGGCCAATCAGTGTGGATTTGTTGGCGACTTTCTTACCACGTATGCAACAAATCTGGTTCAGTTTAGCGCATTCCGCTGCATCTCTGGATTGGCTGCAACAGCCAATTATTATCTCATGTTTATTCTGGGTAAGCATTGCGTATCTGCTCACCTCTTAATCAGCTCTACTCATCTGACGCTTTCGTTCCTCCCTCCTTTAGTGCTGGAGTATCTGGCGCCCAAGTTAAGAAATTTGGCCATCAGCGTCACAATTGGACTCTGTTGTTGTTTGGGCGCTTTGGTGGCGCCATGGCTCTCTGTTCTGGCCGGCAACTGGCGGATTTATTTGACTTTCTCAGCGCTGCTGCAGCTGATTGTGGCCCTCTTCTATTTTGTGGTGCAGGAGAGCGCCCAGTGGTTGATCACACGGAATAATGTTGAGGGCGCCATTGCCAGACTGAAGCACATCGCTCATTTTAATGGCTGCAAAGTGCTTCCCTCTGATTTCGAAGCATTTCGCCAACATTGTGCGAACAAACGCAAACAGGACAAGCAACAGCAAAAGGCAACTTTGCTGGATCTCCTCCGAACCCCCCATTTGCGCCAAACAGCGCTGATTATGGTTTTGACTTTGTAAGTATTCTAGAAAATCGCATTCTCATTATTAGTCTAAATGTTTATATCTAAAAAACAGTGTTTCTCTATTCTTCAAAATAATATAAATAATAGTTTTTCTACAATTTATGAGAAATACGTAAAATTTTCAAGGTGTTTTTTCAAATGCGTAAATTAGGTGTTATTATTATTATTAATAAATATTTTTATTTTAGGATAGTTTATAAATTTATATAGTTTAATTTGAGTAATTTGCCACAGAGCTACTCGGCTGAAAATATATAAAGTTGAACACAAAAGCCGAGTCATAAAATCTCATTTTTTTCTTAAATAAATAAAAATATTTTTCTGATCAAGAATATAAATGACACCATAAATTTGGGATTGTGGAATTAGAGCAGGTTTTACTAATTTCTAAAATTCACAAAATATTTTTTTTTCTCTAAGTAATTTGAGAGTCTCTTCAGTTTCAATATATATATAAATTGGGGGTTCTCATTGCGAACTATTAGATCTATTACGCACCCTTCTGAGCTTATAGCTCCTCCATAAATCTCAACGTCTGCACGAATGCTAGAATCTCTGTTGGATTGAGGGATTTTATGTCATTGACACTCATAGCATGCATCCCAAGGATGCTGCATCTTTTCCAGGATAAGGCGACACATTCTGTTAGGATGTGAGTTAAGGACTTTTCTTCACCTTTACAAAACCAACACTAATTTTAATATATTTTGATCATTTATTGCAGCATGTTGACTTCGCTGAGCTTCAATACCATCTCAAGGAATGTGGAGGGTTTGGGACTGTCGCCGTTTGTGATCTTCTCGCTGTTTGCCTTGGTGGTGCTGCCTTCTGGGTTTTTGCAGGGTCTGCTGCAGACTCGTCTGGGCAGAAAGGCCACCTGTTTTCTGGCGCTGCTTGCCACCAGCCTGATGTCCTGTGCTTTGGGTGTGGCACTTGTCTACGAGGGCGAACAATTGAATGCAACATTGCTGCTGGCATTTGCACTGCCCACCCGGCTGGGCATCTCCATGTGCTACACGACCACGTCGCAGTACTCGTCGGAGCTGCTGCCCACTTGTGTTCGCTCCAGGGGCATAGCATCGGCTCACTTGGCCGCTGCAGCGGCATCATTTGCCTCACCTTATCTAATCCATTTGGGCAGCAAGTTTGCGGCAGCTCCTCCCCTGATATTGACAGCGGTGCTGCTTATTGCCGCATTCTGCACGCTCTTCTTGCCGGAAACGAATAACAGGTAACAGGCGCATAGGGATGCTGGCCAAAATGGCGATGATAATATCAAATTTTTGCTTTAGAAAATTGCCAATAACTCTGGAGGATGGCGAGACATTTGGCAGGGGCGAGTCTCCGTTTTCCTTCGATTGCTGCCGTGCCAGAAACGATGATGATGATGATGTGCTCAAACAGCCCGCTGAGCAGCTCAAGCTGAATGCCTTCAATGGTGGAGTGCGGAGCAGTGTTGAAGCCGAAACGGATACGGAAGCGGAAGCGGAAGTAGATGAAATCGAAACAAGTAGAAAAAGTTAGCTTTTGCAGGGCGAATCTTAGATGCCCCCTTGCAGATCAAAATTTCTCTGGCTCTCATCTGAACTTTAACAAACAAATACACCCAGCCCAAAAATATTAAAAAAAAAATACACAGTTTAGTTCCGAAAGTTTGTCAATAGATGTGAAATTTTTGCTTTTATTTGATTGATTTTTTTGGGTCACAGTATTCGAACATAATATTAATTTAGGTGTTCCATCATTATTATTTTCATGTTTTGTAATATATAGGCAATATATACATATATGTATATATATATGTTTGTATTTGTATGTATGTGTGTGTGTATGTGTGTAAACTCTTGTTATCCTGTAGTAATTGCTTACATGTATATATGTATAAGTAAAGTGTCAGAAAACATTTGAATTTAATTTCTTTATTAACTTCTTTGCCATAAATGTTACGGCTTCAATTTGAACGATTTTTTTTGGGTTTTTATTTGTATTTGTATTTTTTTTTTTTATTTTAAGAGCTAGAGAAAGTCTTACATAGTACAAAATAGAGGTCGATTAGCCCTGTTTGAAACTCTCAATGGGAAAAAAATTGTATAGCAAAGGGAGGGTTTGGGGCCGCAGATTGGCCATAATCCTATATTATATATATATATGTCTATATATAGATATTCAGGGCAGAAATTGTTGAAAATATATATATTTATATATGTGTATATATGTTTAGTGTATGTGTGTATTTTTCTTTATAATTTATTGGTTGACATTATTAAAGGTATCTCATCTCTCATCTAATTGAATATATCCATAACATATCTGCGCCATTCCGAACCGTTGCGAACCATTGTTCGATTTCTCGAACCAAACCAAGCAAGATGCCAATATTCTTTTCAATAAAAATTCTGCTTACATAAACTATGCATTCAAAATAAGTACCCCTAACTCGAACCACTTAAAAGTATATATATATTATATTATGCATCACAGCAGTTTTTTTTTTTGGGAAATGGAACAAAAGTGTGCACAAAATCTAATCGCAAATTCCATATCCCAAATTCTGCATGTTAGAAGAGAAAAGAAACTCTAATTTAACAATCTATCGTTTTCCACAATTTGTGTTTTGTGTTTTCTTGTATATTAACGCAACATATTTTTTTTGAAATTTTTTTTGTTGATATTTTTTAGGCGCATAACTCTAAAGTTTGGCTCTATTCAATAACTCTTATTTTTCATTGTTTTTATTTGTTTTGTTTAAATCTTATTTGTTAGATTTGAGCACTTTTTGCAATTGCTGTCAAATACAATAAGTACGTAAATATTTTCTGATATATATATATATAATTACTAGATGATGTGTTTCTCGTCGGCGTTCCCATCCAATCTTTGTCTAGATAGATCTTGCCATGGATTTGGGATCGCTTTTTATATAACAGTTTGCGGTTCATCTTAATGCTAGGATTACTCTGGCTACTTATGTATTTATTGTATATCTGTGTATATAACTGACTCTATATGTTATGTATATATATATGATATATCATAATATGTATATATGTTGTAGGATAGTATTAGAAATACCATGTAATAAACGCTAGTTCACAATAGTTCAGTTAAATCCAAAAAAAATGCCATAAACAGTAAATAGGTAAAAAGAGTTCTCATGATTTTCTCGGTACTCCAGAGTAAATACAACGAGGAGTTTCTATATAGCACCATGTGAGTGAGTAGTGAGTAGTGATTAGTGATTAGTGAGTGATTAGTGTGAATATGAGTTAATACGAGTGTTAAAGTAGTAACAATTGTTAAAACACAATTCACTGCAATTTTAAATATTGAATTAGTTAATTAGAGTTAGGTTTACAGTTAGGGTTACGGTTAGGGTCCTCCACTTTTTTTTAGGGGGGGTTAAGTAAAAAAATATACATGTGTTGTGTAAGTACTACATTGAACAATAGAGCAACAATAAAATAAACTACTTATGCTTTACATACATTTGCTATGATTAGGCTATATCAATATTTATTAATTTTCATTTTTTTTTTTCATTAAATCATTCATAATAACCATATTTTTTGGGCTGTGTAAGTAAGTTTTATCATTCTAAATATGCTACTAAATACCATTTATTTTTTTAGTTTTGCAATAATTGCTGCTTATTGTTTGACTTTTATATATCATTATCTGATTTTGATGCCGAGAAATATTCGAATGCCCACATTTAGATAATGGTAATTTCTTCCATGTGGACACATTCATCGTCATCGAATTTGGTGTGTGTTTTTTTGTGTGTGTTTCGAAAACATTCATTGAGTATAAAAGACAAGCGGTATTTAGGCAACGAGTGATTCAGCAAATTTCTCTTTATCAAAAAACATTTCCTATAAATCTTTGTTTTTGTTTTTGTTGTTATTTTAGTATCATTCAACGTTTTTTTTCTTCTTTTATTTATAATTTTTATGAACTTACGTTTTTTTTTTTTCAATGTAAACTTACACAAAAAGCATTCATAAGATTCGTTTTTCTATATTAAATTTCAATTCTCCTTTTTTATAAATGTGTTTTCGGCATTTAAACACATTTTTTTTATAGTATTATTAATCGCTTTAGGGAGCTGCCTTGGTAGTGTATATAAAAATTCCACAACAAATAGATTTATTTTTTTTTTAGCAACAAGAGGTTGGAGGGAGTGTGACATCCATATATATATATATATATTGTATGTATATAGTATTTATGTATTTTTGGCTGATATATATTTTACTTGAGCTCTGGTGGGTCACTATTTGTATGAGATTTGTATGCGTATTTAGTAAGTACTTTGAAGCCTAGCTGATTTTTAGTTTTTTTTTTCACTATTTTTCTATAACGTGCACAGTGCTTGCGATATGCTTGAAGTCTGGATTGATATATATTTCGATATATATATATATATATATATATATATATAGCATATGTCATTATGTATAGTTTTAGAATGCCGTTCACTTAAGAGTATTTGGAGTGGAAAATCATAAGGAAAACAAAACGAAAAGTTGCGTTTACAAAAAATGTATTTTTCTCGATTATTATTATTATTATTATTATTATTGGATAGGTAATAGTACATATAATTATTATGTTGTACTACATAGCTTAAGGATTAATGTCGTTTTTCTCATTTATTAGTTATTATCGATTTACGTTTATTTTTAATGCATACACTGTGCAAAATTTGCAAAATTCCATTTGTCTTTGCACAAAAAATAAGTGCCTTTTTTAGGCTGTCATTTTTAGCTGAGCAATCAAATTGTTTGCTTTACAATTGTCAGTATCTTTTCTCCGATATCATCCAGCTTATAATTAGTGCAATAATTTGATAAACTTTTCTTGTTTGTCACTTTTGTTGTTTTCTTTGTTTTGTTTATGTTATTTGTTTTTATTTTCGTATTTGAACATTGTGCTGCTTAAACATTATACAATACAATATAGATATAATTTTTGCAGTATCATCGCCAATGCCAATGCTTATGCTGATGCCTTGGCCAGATATATATATATAGTTATATATATGTATACATATAGTATCTGACCGCTATATTCGAGTATTGAAAATCTTTCTAAATCGTTCTAAATTGCGTGCTTAAGTTTCGATAATAAAAATCGATACAATCTGTAAACATATTGAATTTCATTCATGCTTAAGTTTCTAGTAATGCTTTATCATCCTTTCAATCCTATTACACATATATATATATATATATATGTGTGTGTGTGTGTAGCTATAACATAATTAATACAGTACACCACAATACAATACAAATACAATACAATATAGGTGTGTGTGTGTGTGTGTGTGTGTGTTGTGGGGTCCAAAAAACACTAACTGCAACAATGGGGTGTGTGTACTTTTGTGTGTGTGTGTGTGGCTAGGCAATAAATTACTACAATGCAATTTGTGTGGCATGCAACTCTATGCCTATGGCAATGTGGTGCGTATGCCATCTAAACTGGAGCGCAACACCAGACTGCCCTCCACCCAAAAGTTGGGACGATCGAGCATATTCTGCCAGAGTGAGAGCTCCTTGCCAGTGGCATCCATCCAATCCACCTGTCGTCCATAACTGCGACCTACGCATAGGCAAAAGCAAGAAGGAATTTTAGTCACGGTTAAAGTCTATTTTTTATTTGGTGCCACACTTACCGGTGCCTTGGGAGAAGCGAATGCCGCCCACAAATTCATTGCTGGCCAAGCGATCGTGATCCCAAACGGTTAGTTCGAGCGCACGCTCCGACAAATCCTCCAGCGAAACATCCTCATAGACAAACGTGTAATTCCAGCTGGGATGCAGAGTACGCTTCACCACCGGCGTCTTCTGCTTGGAGCTGCGCGTGCGGTCTGGCAGCAAGTAGCTAAAATTCGAAAGGATTAATTGTTGCGCAATTGACAGATTCGAGTGGATCACTCACCTTTTGCAGAAGGCATCACAGGTGCCGTTGGTCTTGATGGGACTGAGATGCTTTGCCTCTTTTACCAGCACATGCAGCTGGCCACCTTTGGTGCTGCGATCCGATTTGGATGCAACCGATTTGATGCTGCCACCAAATTTGCGCAGATTCGATGAGCTGCCCGTCAAGCTGGAGCCGCGCGAGAATATCGAAGATTTCAAATTCTCGGGCGGAATATATTTCAAGCCCACAACAATATCACCCCGATAGGTGGCCACATCATCAAATGGTTCGCTCTGCAACAGTACAAACATTAATTAAACTTCATAAAAAAAGTGCAAAGATTTGGGTGAACTTACTCGCTCTTGGAGCAGATACCACTGCGACTGGGGATTGTCGAAGAGGCGACCCTGCAGATTAACGCTGACCTCGCCGAGGAAATCGTTGCGTCCAAACATGTCCGAGTGCCAAACAGTTAGCCACAAAGTGCGCGACTCCAAACTGGAGATGGGCGTATGGAAACGCAGCGTCTCATCAAAAATGGGATTGAGGGTGTGCTTCTTGACTTTGGTCTTGCGCTTGCCCGCCTTCGACTTGTCGGGCAGCAAATAAACCTGAAAGTGAAGTGCAAATCAAATTTAGTACGCTATCTTTTTGGTTGAAAAAAGTGATAAATGTAAAGAAATAAATGTAAGAAAGTGCAGCAAATTTCAAAGCTTAAAATTAACTTGAAGACACGAAAGAATAGTTGAATTAAATAATTTAATATTTAAAAATTAAAAGTCAAACTTTTGCATGTTTTTAAAATTTTACGTATGCTTCACAATTTATATTTTGTATAGCCCAAAACAAATTGGGTAAAAAGAATAAATTGTTTTTGTGCAAATGGTTGATATAAAAGGCAGGGAAAAGCATCTTTAGGGCATCTCTGGAGTTGATATATAAAGCACAATTTAAATATTCACCTTCACATAGGGATCACTGCGATTGCGTTTTGCATCCACAGCGGCCAGATCCTTGCAGCGCACCACATGAATCTCTAGGGCGCCCAACTTGTAGTTGTACTGCATGCCAAACTCGACTTGCCCCTTCACCACAACGGTGCCATAGCGTCCCTCTCCGGCGCCCGAATAAACGCTGGCCATCGACTCCGAGCGAACCTTTTAACAAAAATTAAATTAGTTTTGAGGTTTTTGGCTTGGGATGGATAAACTTACGCCCAGCGAGCTGAGACTGCTGCGATTTTGATGCATGGCCACCAGACGATCGATGTCCTCATCCGACTGCGCTGGCCACGCCTCGCTGGAGGCGCGTGACTGTATCGGACTGGAGGCGGCTCCGGCGGCGCCATCTGTTGCACGCTGTCCAATCACTGGCGAACGCGAGAGCTCCTCGGCGGCAACCTTGGCTTCCTCTGTGGCAAAAACGAAAAGAAAAGAAAAGAAAAAAAAATTAAATACACAATTTAATTTTAGATATTTCCTCAATTATTATAATAAGCTGCTCTCATTTAACACTCGAAACACTCAAAACACTCAGACACTCAAACACTCAAACACTCACAGCACGCAGCACACTCACACACACACACACACACACACACACACACACACAACATGAATAACAGCATTAAAATAATCATTCGATTTGATGGCAGCAGTTTGAAAGCGTGGCACGTGAAAGCTGCATGCAGATGGGGCAGGTGCAAGTGCAACAGAGAGAGAGAGAGAGAGAGAACCAACTGTAAACTATATTAAATATATAGTTTAAAAAGCGAAAAGCAAATACACACGCCAAAAAATAGCGCCGAAAAAAACGCCCTGAAAACTAGAAAGTTTTTCTTGAATTTAGAAATAATTTATAATTATAAGAAAATTGAATTTTTAAAAGTTAGAAAGTATTGCCCAAAATTGACAGTTCCAAAAATATGATATTTTTTTATTTATATAGAAAAGAACATTTTTTAGAATGCAACTAAAAATAATTTAATTAATTTTGTAAAATCTAACGTTTTTTATATTACATTATAGTTTCAATTATAAACGATCTAAAATGTTTTTTTTGGCTACTTTATGAAAAAAAAATGTTCAAAAAATATTTTAATTTATAAAAAAAATGTTTTCTTTTTTTTCGAAATATATTTTCTGAATAAAAAGATGAGTTTCCCTTGGTGTCAAAAGTGATTCTTTATCAAAAAAAATATTTAATTATTTGTCTCTGTGCGTGGCAAGCAGGCAGGCTGGTGGCAGGTGGCAGGTGGGGGCAGGCGAGCAAATGTTGCAAAGTTTGTGCCGCCTACCTGACACCTCCCGAAAGGTAACGTGCAGCGGCGTGCGTCGCTGCAAGTTAAGTGATAGTCTCAACCCCTCCCCAAAACCCGCAGCAGAGGCAGCTGCAGCAGCAGCCGCAACGCCTGGCAAATCCTCCTCGAGCGTTTCGAGGAAGCGATCCGAGTTGGAGCGGAGACTATCGTCCCAGGTCCAGGCGCGCTGCTGCCGCTGCGTCTGCTGCCGAGGTGGGGCGCTGCTGCTGCGCTGAAGGACAACAACAACCGGAGTTGCTGTTGCAACTGCTGCAACTGCTGCAACTGCTGCACCTGTTGCTGATGGTTGCATGAGGCACGTTTCAGTTGACGTTGGCTTCAGCTCAGCCGTTTGCTCACTTTGCGACTGTTCGCGCTGCTTCATCTCCAGGATGTAGGCGGCAACTTTGGCATCGATGTCATCGTCCTCCTCCTCCTCCTCGGAGTCATAGTGATAGCCACTTCCGGTTGCATTGCTCCGCCAACAGCAGCCGCAGCACTTGGCCCAATTTAGGCATGATTTCAGTTTCTTTTTCTTTGGCCAATAATTGGTGAAGCTGCGTTGGCGTCGCTGTCGTCCCAAGCAGCACCTCCAGAGACGCAGCCAACGCCTTCGACTTCGGCTAGTGGGCGTGGCTTTAACTTTTTGTCTATGACGCGCACGATTCAGTGCCGCATATTGCATTTGGCCAGCTGCCGGATTGGATTGATCAACGCCCACTGCACCCGTTGGATTTGTCTTCACCGATTTGCCATAATTGTGAACTGGGGCAAATGAAGCTGCTCCCGTTGCAACGGCGGGTCGCACGAATGCATTGTAGCCGGTGGCATCTTTTGGTGTTTTACTTGCAACCCGCTTTTTGCCAATTAAACGCGACACTTTTCTCATTTTCTGCCCAAGCACACTTTTTTTTCACACTTTTCTCAATTAAATTTAAGTCTTATTTGCCATTAATTGAGGAGGATTTTGGCTCATTGAATGGAATATTCACTGTACTTGTTGATTTGAAAAGGGATGCAATAAGTATGGAGAAGGGGAAGATGAATTTCTGATAATAGACTAACTTGAAGGGAAAAAGAGTCTTAAGCAAGTTGAACCATTATCAGAAACTCGAATTCGCGATTGGATTCTGATTTGAATATCTATAAGAAAAACTTATTGGCTGCAAACTATTAAAATATTTAAACTATTCAAATATAAACTTTGTGAAATTTTATGTCAGACTTAAGGCTTTGAATAGTTAATTAGCAATGAATATAATATCATTTTGGTATCTTATTCATTTAAGATGTTTTAATTTTTTTTATTAAGGAAAAACTTAACAAAAAAAATATCTGTCCTACTAAATCTATTTATTTGTTTAATAAGAGTTTCCCCATTTCATAAAGTCAATTGGAGCTGGGATTAGCAACATTTATTCTAAACTAAGCAACAACTTTTATTCTATAAATAAAACAATAGATTTATTAATTAAATTGATTTAACAATTAATTTATTTTATGCTCAGTATGAAGCTGTAACAATAGCCTAGAAAAAAACCTTTAACTTTTAGCTCTTCAAATCAAGTCTTAAGCTTGACCCTTTAAAGTGAAATTCTAATTTTGCAAATGTTTCTCATTTCTCTCTTATTGATTAACACGCTCAAATTTTAACAAATTTTCAAGCTCTTTTTGTGGACTACAATAAAATCTATCAACTGAATAAAAGTCTTAAAAATAGCCTAACAAGGTTATCTTCAAAAGGCATTCACCAAGTGGCTTAAATTTTCATTGAGCACAAATCTTCCAGCATTCGAGCACACTCATTGTCATCATTAAAACTACTTTTATAGAAAAAAAAATTTAATTGCATTTGGCAACTAGCGAAAAAAACAAAACAATAGAAAACAACAAAAGTTGCTAACTCAATTTGCCAGCTGGTCTTTATTTAATATTATGAACTAATTTATGTGTTTGGGTGATAAGCTAACTGGGCTAAGTTGGGGACTGGTCTGGGTTGGGTTGGGCTGTGCATGGATTGCGATAAGCAATCTGAAAGTAAAAAAGCTAAATTTTGGCACGTATTTTGGTTCAGAATATTGCGAATTTGTTATCTGAAAACCGTTTTAATTGTGGTTGTTGTTGGGGAGACGCAATTATTCAAGGTGGCTTCAATTCAATTGAAATTATGAATTTCGCACTTGAACTTCGTCGACAGACAGAAAGACAGAAAGAAGCCTTGAATTATGCTCGCAATTAAATTATTATTATTATTAAGCTCTGTGTAATGTATAGAATTGAGGAACTGAAGGCTTGACAAAGCGAACAAAAAAAAAAAAAAAACTGGGTCATATAACGCCCCAAATATGACAAGGCAATAATAACTGTAAAATGTTTCGATTTGAATTATTCATTTTATGTTTGCTCTAAAAAATGTCGCAAATACTTTTAGTTCTACAAAAATAAAGTTTAAGTATGGCTTATAGATATACAAATTTAAATTTTGTATAAGCCTTTCTCAAGGTAAGCCCTAAAAAGCCAACTAAAACCAAATAAAAAAGAAAAGCAAATAAACAAATAAATAGAAACGCAACTAAAAAAAAAAAAACACTTTCACTTGCAAAGCGAATTGTTTAACGTAGTTTAGCAATTTAAATGGTTTTTGAATGTAATTTCGATTTTTGAATTTTTGGTTTTCGTTTTCGATTTTGTGGAGCGCGTCGTGATCAGATGGCGTTAAGCGTATCGCGGTAACTGGAAAGAACCCAGCGAGTCGCAAATCTAAGTTATATATTCAATTATTGAAATATTGAACTCTTCTCGTTGGGGGACAATGAAAGTGCAATTAACGAAATGATTCCCGCATCTGATGGTGGCATGCGGCAAGCGGCAAGTGCAACAGAGATAGCAATATGAGAGGCAGAACTGAGGCCAAAAGGTTAATTCGATTACAGGCGCCACAGAGAAGAAAAAAAAAAACAAACACTGAGTAACGGGTGTGCCGCTTGAGCGTGCCACAAATACAGGGTGCGCGGCGCACAACAGAAAACTTTGGCATTTCCGCAAGAGCAAACATTTTAATTAAATTTGCTTTGCAATGAGCCAATTTAAATTAATGTAAGTATGCAAATAGTTTTTAAGCGCAGCATTTAAAAATGCCGGATGGTCAGTGGATGTGGCTACCACTTCCGTGCTGCTGTTGCACCACCACCACCACCACCATGGTGCACTCAAGCACGACCCAATCGCTAAACTAGAAAATACATTAAACTCTGTGTCAACTCGCTTTCGACTGGTTTGTTCGGGTTCACAAACATTAATCGCGTAATGCCAAAATGCCAAAACACACACCAGGAAATAAACCAGTCAAACCAAAACAAAACCAAAACCGAAACCAAAAAAATAAAAAAAAAAAGACACTTTATCAACGTCAAAATCACAAATATTTTTGTAAGCAGACATTGAGTTAATACTTCAGTTTCAGTCTCAGTCTCAGTCTCAACTTGTGTTTCGCTTTTGGCCAGGTATCCATTGAACCCCTGGCCAAGCATTTAATTGTTCATTTTGCTGGTAACAAGACAAAATTGACAAACGATTTGGTTACACAAAAAGCTGCTGTGCAAACAGCCAAAACAAAAACAACAACAAAAAATCAGTTCAATGAGAAATTTGCATTAGGGCTGGTTTCGTGTTCAAATCACGATATTTAACAATTCTAATTGCAATAAAACACTTAACATTTTATGCATGAAATAATATTCATAATTATAATTTAATTATTGCTCATTTTCAATTTGAATAATTCGAGTTTTCTTTAATTTACCATCATTAATGAATGAATTTAGGTAATAATTATTTTTACCAACATCAATTATTGAAATTTAGGGAATAATTATTTGTTGTGTAGTTTGAATTGCTACTTCTTGGCAATTTAACTAAAATAAATACATTTTATTGGATATTTAATTTTTCAACTTGAATTATTAGACAATATTAATTGGAATTTTTCTTAATTTACCATCATTAATAAATGAATTAAAGGTAATAATTATTTTACCAACATTAATGAATGAATTTCGGTAATAATTATTTGTTGTGTAGTTGAAATTGCTAATTCTAAAATAAATACATTTTATTGGATATTTAATTTTGTTTAACCTAACCAAATTGAATTTGTCATTTTTCAGCTTGAATTATTAGACAATAATTATTCGAATTTTTATTCATTTATCATTATTAATGAATGAATTTGGGTAATAATTATTGGTTGTGTATATTAATATAATTTAACTAAAATAAATAAATTATATTTGTTATTTAAGAGTTATTCCTCAAAATTTTAGCAGTCTCACAATGATTTCCATAAAAACTTTCTATTTTTGAACCTAAAAAAAAAGGAATTTGTCATTTCTCTAACTGTTATTTAAAATCCAGTAAATTATTAGACAAACTTTAAAACAGGGTATTTAATATTTTATCATTACAATTGTAGCACTTTCAATGCTTTTCATTTGAATTTGACATTTCAATGCGCCAGCTTAATGGCTTTTTATAAATATGATAAATTTTTCGCATGAATTGAGTTTAATCGTGTTATTCCAATTAATTTACATGCTGGTTGTGCCTATGTCTATTGTCACGAATCCATTCCTAGTGGAGGAAACAATGCAAAAACCAAAAGAGTTCAAAGCGCTCCTCTGGCAAGGTTCGAGTTTAAACCAACTTCAAGTTTCATTGACCAAAAAGACAAACAGCAAAACAACAAAACAACTTTTTTTGGGCCAACTAATGCCAACAACACTTATAGGTTATACATATATATATATATATATATATACATATATATCTGTTTATACGCCCACAACAAGCGGAACTTGGCTTTGGCAGTGTGTGAAAAACGCTTTAATTTGAGGAGTGAAGCTGGCGGCAAATGTTGCGCTTATTATGGATACAGTTAATTGACCTTGATCGAGTTGATTTTGGACACAAAGACCCCAGCGGGATCGACGCATACCCACATACCCAAAACAAAGGCAAAGTCTGGCATCAATTGAGAATCTCAACTCTGTTAGAGAAGACACTGAGCAAAACGTGTAATATATCTTTTGAGATTAACAATTTAAGTAGTATTTTCGGCATTTTAGAAAGTATTTTTTATATAAATTTTTAAGTAATAAATTTTGTAATAATAAAAAATATTTAAAGAAAATATATATATAAAAAATAGTGATATTTTTTTGTGTGTTTAACAAAAATGTTTTCTAATATGTTAAAATAATTACTCAAAACAAAAAACCCGTTTACCTTTTTTGGCACGTTTAATTTTTTTGAGTGTAGGCTGCAAAAACACGTGTAGCTATTAGTGTCTATTATTAGTAACTAAAAATAAACGCGAAACATTCCAAAGAAACGAAACTAAATGTTAAAAGCAAAAAAAGTTAACAGACTCGGCACAATTTTTGTTTGAGTGTAAGTCAAGTAAATTGTTGAGTTGAACTTTGAAATTGATTTTTCACTTCCATGATTAAGTCACAGATTGGTCAATGAATATTTGGAAAGTTTTTACTAGTCAAAATTGATTTGTAATAGTTGAGGTAACAACAATAAAAAAGTTACAATTTAAAAGTGATTCATAAATGGAAAAAAACAATGACGTATTTCAGACTTTTGCTGAATTCTGAGTTTATTTTTATACAAATTTGCATAAATCGTTTCTTGTGGTTTTGCAAATATTAAATTAAGTCGATTTTAAGCAAACAGCTTGAAAAATAAAAAGACTTCGCCAGAAAAAAAGGTACTGCTATTAAAATAACTTTACAAAGAATGCAATCAATTAAACAGCAATTTCAATATTCCAATTTTTCAGAATTTAATAATACCATTAAAAATCAGCTTCACTGAGTAAATGTATATTTTTTTTATGTTTACGCTTTTCATGGTCGCTTATAAATTACAAAATGCTTTAAATTTTGGCAATTCTCAAGAAGATTAACGCTAAACTCAATTTAAGTAAGCTGCCAAAGCCAAGGAAAAATTGTGGACAAATAACTAAATATTCTATTCAGCTCCTAGCTAAAGGCACCTGCTCCAGCAGTGGAGATAAGGATTAACTGCCAAATAGCTCGCATGCCAATTTGTCGCCTGGCTGGATGCCATTTCAGGCCGAGGAAGTCAACGAAGCCAAAAAGGTAAGCAAAGATTCTACACTAAAAAAAAAAATACTTGCGTATAAAATTAAAAAGTTTTTCTACTTTTTGGCAATAATTTCCATGTAAAAGAAAACAATTTCTTTAAATTAGAAAGGTTGATCAACAAACCCAAAAAATTGGTTTATTATTTATAAGAAATGTTTTTAATGATTAAAAAGTGATTTTCTTAGGCAAGGCAAAACCCAGATTCTTAGAAAAAAAAAATAGTTGCAGCTGGACAGGTAATAAAATTTGATCTTTTTTTTTGCTCTATTTGAGTTTACCTGGAATTAATTTTTACTGCCGAAAAAACCGCAAAACATTTTAAGTGTTTTTAGATCTTGAATCCAAAAACTATTTAAAATTGTTTTGTATATGTGAAAATTTAAAATTATTGTATATAAATTGAATAAAAATTCAGTCTGAAATTAAGCAGTAAAAATGCTAATTTTCAGAAAGCACCAGAAAACCTAATTTTTTAAATATACTTTCTGAATTACAAGTTAAAAATAAGCATGGAGAATTTCTAAAATTAGTCTCTCCATTTTCTCTGAGTGTATTGGTCAAAGTTGGTTGGGCACGAGTGGAGAGGAGAACAAGAAGAAAGGAAAACTCACCCGCTGACAAATTGAGACGTTTGCGGGCATCCCGCTTGGAGTAGAGGAACTGCTGAAGACCACCGCCGAGTTTTTTGCTCGCACTGCAGCCACTGGAACCACTTGAACCAGTTCCAACTCCATTGTTGCTATTGTTGTTGTTGTTGTTGCTGTTGTTGTTGTTGTTGCTGTTGTTGTGGTTGCTACTGTTGCTGCTGTTGGCTGCCGCAGCTCGTGCCGCCAATCCGGGCGAGCGATAACGAGCACTCTTCGCACTGCCCGTCGCCGTGGAGCTTGGCGTGTAATTTAGGGCATTCTGTGACTTGGTCGTAATGGGCGTGCTCGTGAATGGAGCAGACGCACCACTGGTGGTGGGCAGACGTGGCAGCGAATTGGTGCTTGCCACCTGACCACTGCTCGTCAAGCTGCGCGGCAACGTTGAGCGATGCGTGGAGTTGGAATTGGTGGCATCATCGCTGGAGTCCGTTTCGTAGATGGCATCGGGAACACTGGAGCGGCGCACATCCTTCGCCGAATCGGCGGAGGAGAGCCACGGCTTGGCGGGCGATGCCTCCAACTGGTGGTGGTGGGCATCGCCACCGCCAATGCTGCCACAGGAGCGCACACGATCGAGCTGCTCGCGACTGAGACTCTGCTGATGCTGGCTGAAGAGCAGGTCGCCTGCAGATCTGCGCTTTGCCACAGCCAAAGCGGACGCAGACGACGAGTTATCCCTGTCCAATTGGCTCAGCTGGCTGAGCCTCGTTCTGCTATCGCCATTAGCCAGTAATGCCGACTCAAAACTGCCGCGCCACGAGAAGCGCTCATAATCGCTGGCAATGCCACATTCCTCGCCGGTTGTGGCATCTGTACCTGCAGCGTGTCCCGCTACTCCTGCTCCAATTGCTCCTCCTCCTCCTCCTCCTCCAACTGCACCTGCTTGAGCATGTGCAGCATGCAACATGTGCGCCTGACCATGTCCATAGCCATGTCCATGTGTCTGACCCGGCGTATTCCCATCCAGCAGCAAATCATGCGAACGACTGCGCAACTTGAGCTGTTTCAGTGGCAACGCCTTCAGTTGCTCCGCCTCATCCTCCTCATCCTCGGTGGTGCTGGCCGAGATCTTCACCTGCGGCCGGCGACTGTGCCGCGTTGAGGTGGGCGTCTCATTGCCACTGCTCACCTCGTGCATCAGCGCCACCAGCCGTGTGCCAATGTGTTGCATCACCTTGGCAAACAGTTGCGGGGATCGCTGCTCCGCTTGCACATCCTCCGGCTGCAGCTCAACGGGCTGAGCTGGCTGCTCCACGGCCACCTTGCTGAATGAAGCCACCAGTTTCTGATAGACAAAAGCCGAATCTCCATTCAAGGCATGCGTCTCATCCAATAAGCCCCCGTCGCCACGCACCCCTTCCTCATCCACCTCGAACTTGTTGATGATCTGCTGGCAGCTGGCCGAGATTTGTGCCTTCAGCTGGCCCTTGTGCTCTGTGCACTCCAAATCAGAGCTGGTATAGTCCGAGGAGTCATACGAATCCGACCAGGTATCCTCGCTGCTCAGATACTCAACGATCTCGCGCACTTGCTCATCATTGATGCCCGGCACCGTCTTCATGAGACGCGTCAGCTCATTCTCAAAGTACGCCAACTGAGCTGGACGAGACGCCTTTGTGGATTTGACGGCCAATCTTCTCACGGAGCTGGGAGTGCTGCCCTGCGATTGATTCTGCGTCTGCGTCTGAATCTGAGTCTGGGTCTGATTCTGTGTTTGGGCATTCGCCGTGGCCACAATTAGCGTCTTGAAGAACTGACGCATTTTGCTCATCATCAGATTGGTCTCCTCGTCGGAGCTCCAATTGTTGAAGCTATCCTTGCGCACCAGATTCGAGCTGCTGTTGGGGATTAGAGTTATCCTTCTTGGGGTGGACATTGTCGCCGCCGTTGCTGTTGCTGCTGCTGCCGCTTGACTTGTGCTGGGCTCCAGTTCCATTTCCAGCTTCTCGCGATCCTCGCTAATCTGACCCAAAGCAGGCGTCGGAGATTTGCATTGTGGCTCCATGTCGGGACTGGTCTTCAACAGATCATCGTTGCTGCCCACAAAGCCACTGTCGCGACTATGATGCTGCTGCTTCTTGGCCTGCGTTGTGGCCAGATGCTCGGCAACGGCACCTGGGGTCGCCAGATCCTCGTGCAGCTTCTTCTCATCGAGGGAATCGTGGCGTTTTCTCAGCTGCTTCTTGCGCTTAATCGTATCCGAGGAGCTGCCATCGGAGGCTCGCTCACAGGCACTGGGCACATGGAGCACGGTGTCGTCGCAGCCTGCCTCCGACTCGGAGGTGTCTGCCACAGCACAGCACGTAGCATCCGCTAAAGCATCCCCCTCCGGCGGCAACAATAGATTGTCCAAGGAGGAATTGTGACTGCGAGGTGTGCCTCGGGCGCGCACCAAACGCTTGCGCCGTTGACTGGGACTGGGATGCCCTTCGCTGTCGCTGCCCACGCTGCCGCCACTCGCATCGCTCTCTGCCTGCTTCTCGCCGTTGTTGCCGCCGGCGCCACCTCCACTGAAGCCCATGAAACCCGACAGGAAATACTTTTCCAGTCGCGATGAGGCCAAATCGGCGGCACTGTTACCACCATCCATGAGCAGTTGCTCCTCATGGGGCAGGGAGTCCATGCCCTCGGAGCACTCGGAACTGACCTCCGAGGCGGTATCCTCATAACGGGTATCAATGGAACTCATCACTTTGCCATCCCCCAACCCAAAGAAGAAATACTTTTCCAACTCGGATGCACTGAGTCGATGATGATGCTGCAGGGTGCGCTGACGTCTCCGCTCTGCCATATCCTGCTCCAGCGCCTCATCGTCTTGTTCCTCCCCTGCCAGGTCAGCGTCCAGTTCATTGTCCGCCCGCATCGAGGCCACTTCGCTCTCCTCGCAACTCTCCTCGACAATTGTGTGCAGCGTAAAATCAATTGCCGATCGATTGTAGCCCCTCAACTCCTCCTCCCGATCCCTATCCATATAGATGAGACGTCCGTTGGAGAATTCACCATCTCCCTCCGAATCTGTGGCTGTTGGTGTTGTGGTCATTGCCTCCTCCTCATCCTCCTCGGCCTGACTGAGGTCCTCCACCCACGAATCATCATCGGCGAGGCCATCGTCTGGCAAAGGTTTCGCCGGTTGGGCTTCGTTGAGGGAATCCACGCTGTAGGAATCTCGTGATAAGTCCCGTTCACTTGGCGTCAACTCAATGCCAAGTGACTCATTGCCAAAGTTCTGGCCAAAAGCAATTTGGTTGTTGCTGTTGCTAAAAGTTGGCATTTCATAATCGTTTTTGTTGTCGTTAGTCGTTGTTGTTGTTGTTGCTGCTGCAGTTGTTGCTGCTGCTGTTGTTGTTGTTGTTGCTGCTGTTTCTTTTGTAATCATCACTAAACTGCGATATTTGGCTGAAAGTGAATTTTTGGCTGCAGCAGCAACAGTTGCTGTTGTTGTTGCCGTTGTTGTTGTTGCAGCAGTTAATGCTGCTGCTGCTGTTGTTGCTGCTGTTGTTATTGTTGTTGTTTTTGTGTCTATTTGTGTTGCTGTTGCTGCGCAAAGTTCTTGTTGACTGCCAAATATTTTGTCGTATTCGTTGTTTTCACAACTTTCAAGCACATTCACATTCACATTCACATTTGCTACGTCACAGCTACTATGTTGGCTAACAACAACAAGCGTCTTTTGTGCTGTGAAATCGTCGTCATTATGGCCAACTTTGTTGTTACTATTTATATTATTATTGTTGTTGTTGCTGTTGCTGCTGCTGCTGTTGTTGTCGTTCGGCGTTCGGCGCGCGTTTGTCTCTTCAACCGCAACGTTTAACATTTCATTTTCGACTAACTTCGCATTCGACTTCGACTTTGACTTCGTTTCGCCTGCGCAATCAGCTTCGTGAGCAGCAACAGGTAGCTGCTCATGATGTTGTTGCGAGAGCAAATTTCCGCTCTCTTTTGTACGCTCACCATCTGTCGTTCTCACAGCTACCTGCTGCTGCTTCGTTTCAGGTGCTTTACTCGTTATGGGCCGAGAGTGAGAGTCGAACGAGTCGCTTAAGTCGTCGTTTATTTTGCATGCTTCGCTGCTTTGCACACAAACTCCCGCTGTCTTTACCTCTCTTACTCCATTTGAGTCGGCCTCTCTCACTCCAACCGCCACTGGCTGCGTTTGCACAGCTGTTCGCTCTTTGATGGTCGTCGGCGCTGTTTGCATGGCTGTCACTTTATTATCGCTATTTGCTTTTACCTGCTGCTGTTGGTATGAAAAACCAAGCAAGGCTGTTGTTGTTGTGGCTGCTTCTTCTTTTACATGCTGTTTACGCTCTTTGCTTTGCCAGTGTCTGTTTTGTTGTGCTGCTTCGCTTTCGTCATTATTCGTTTTAACATTAACACTTTTCAGGGAATGGCAAATAGCGGACAGCGTACCCTTCCCCTCCTCTTCTACTTTTGCTGCTTCTTCTTTTTCAGTATTTGTTTTGCATTCGTTTGGCTTCGCTGCTTCGGTGCTAGGCGGCAGCAGCAGATGATCCTCATTGATTTCAGCGACGCCGCGTCGCAGTCGTTGCAATTTGAATTCCAACTGTGAATTCTGTTTGTGCAACTGCAACAAGCGATTCACATCATTCGAAATGCTATGCAACTCATCGCAGGCAGCTAAGGCAACGCTGCTCATTTCAAATGATTGCTCTAATTGCTGCACAGAAGCATTCACGTTGCCGTCTGCGTCGACGTCGTCGTCTGGCAAGGCACGCATGCGATGCAAAATGACGCCGCCGTCGTTGTTGGCGCTGTTATCTGTGCTGCCGCCAACAACAACAATACAGTTGGCAAGCTCATCGCTTGAGTTGGCAATGCGGCGACTGCGACGACGGCTTCGGCATTCACTTTCATCATCAACAACATCATCGACATCGACTTCATCATCATCATTCTCATCATCATCACTGCTAACATCACGTGCTGCCTCTGTCGCTGTCTCTGCCTGCTCCTGCTGCTCTGTCATTACCTGTGCCGACGTCTCTGTTACTGCCTCTGTTATTGGCTTAACATAGTTGAGTTTTATGCCACAATCTGTGCGCTCCGTGTCCGTATCATTATCGGAAGAATCCTCGAGATTTGCCTCGGACGAGGAATCGCCTTCGTCGCTGCTTGAACCTGGCCGCATTTTCCTCTGATTAACCACAAACACCTTGTTGAAGCGTCTTCTTTTTGGGCGACAATTTGCCACTGTTCCTATTTCATCCGAATCACAGGTTGCCGACGAGGAACTCGCTCTGGAGCTGGAGCTGCTACTGCTGCCGTCTGTGGTGCTGTGATGCATCATTGGTGGTGCCGCCTCCTGGTCCAGCTGCTGCTGTTGCATGGCTTGAGCCACATCGTAGCTGCGCTGCACCAGCCTGCGTCGACTGTGACGCTGATCTTCAGCGTCGCTGCTGCTGTTACTGTTACTATTACTGTTGTTGCTGCTGTTAATGCTGCTGCTGCTGTTGTTGTTCTTGTTTGCATAGATTTCGCTGCGCAGACAGCCCAAATTGCGATCGCTTTCCGACATGTTGTTGTTGTTGCTGTTATAACTACTGCTATTGCTGCTGTTAAAATTCTTTGCTAGCTGCAAATCTAGCTGCAGCTGTTGTTGTTGTTGTTGTTGTTTTAGCTGCTCAACCGAAAAACGAGTTATTATCGCAGGAGCAGCAGCCACCGCCGCCGCCGCAGCTGAAGCAGTCAAAGTTGTTGCTTGTACTTGATTTTTATGTATATTTGTTTCGTCTGCTGCTGTTTCCACTGTTTCGTTACTGGCCAGGTAGGTTTGTCTGTCTGCCTCTGCTGCTGCTGCTGCTTGTCTGTTGTTGCTGCTGTTGTTGCTTTGCTTAGTTTCGCATAGTTTTTGGCATTTATTTGGCAGCGTTGCCTTCTTATTTTTATTATTATCACTCACAACATGTGCGCTAAATTTAACATTGCTGTTGTTGTTGCTTTTATCATTCACATTACACAATCTGAGCGCTGTTGTTGTGGGCGTTCCGGCAGCGCCGACGTCGTCAACGTCGACATCGACGTCGGCATCGTAGAGAGAGCGACGCGTTTCTTGCTGTTCACACGACGGCATGCGCGGCGATACTAAACCAACAAAACTTGTCCAAGCTGGCTTCAAAGCCATTTGGCTGCTGCTGCTTAACAGTTGTTGTTGTTGTTGCTGTTGTTGTTGCTGTTGATATTGTTGTAGTTGTTCCTGTTGTTGTTGTTGCTGCTGCTGTTCTTTTTGCTGTTGTTGTTGCTCCTGCTGTTGCTCCTTCTGCTGCTGCTGCTGCTCTTGTTGCTGTTGTTGCTCCGCTTGCCGCTGCTGCTGCTGCTGTTGTTGTTGTTGTTGTTGTTGGGCTAGACAGAGACAGCCGGCTAATGTTTCCAGGCTGCGACCCGCTGTGCCGTAGCCGGACGTTGTTGATGAAGACGTGGAGGCAGTCGAGCAGAGCGACTGCGTCATCAGCAGCGAGCCCAGCGAGGCGCTCAATTCTGGCGCAGAGGATTTAAAGAAACTGGGCTTGATTTTAGCTGCTGCTGCTGCTGATGTTGCTGTTGCTGCTGCTGCTGCTGTTGTTGGCAGTTGCTGGCAGCTTTTGCTTTTTGCATCAAACATGTTGCTGGCCGCAGCGAATTGCTGCGAATAGGCAACCATTGCTGCTGCTGCTGCCGCAAATTGCGGCGAATTGGGTGTTGCTGTTGTCGTTGTGGTTGCAGCGGCAGCTGCCTGCCACAACTGTTGCAGCGAGGCGGCCAATTGTTCGTCCTGCTCGAGCAACGGTGTCGCCGGATGCTCCAGCTGCCAGCTATGGTAGGCGGCAAGCGGCACGGGAATCGGCACCGGCACCGGAATGGGCACATATTGGGGCTGACTGGTTGCTGCTGCTGCGGCAACATTGCAGCCAGTGCAACGATTGTTGTAGTGGTGCTGATGATGATGATGATGGTGACTCTTGAGAAAACGTGTCTTGATCCTGGCCTTCATGCTGAGCGGCATGGCTGGCGTCTGATCGGAGCTCGTCTGGGAGCTACTCTCGGTGCGGGTCAGCTGCAGCTCCTCATCGGTGCCCGTGTCGCTCTCCCTGATCTTGGAGCAATAACTGCGCAGCTGTTGCCCGCGCCGTTGCAGCAGTGGCGAATCACTCGAGTCACTGGAACGGCGACGCAGACGTGGTGGTGGCGTTGGCGTTGCACTTGTGGCACTTGCATAGGCAATCATTGTGGTTGTTGTTGTGGTTGTTGCCGCTATCATCGATGGTTCAAAGTAATCCCAATCGCAATCCTCCACATTGCTCACAATGCTGTGGCACTGATGTGTGGAACAGGACGAACTTGACGCGGAGTCTGTGTCCTCTGCATCCTCTGCCGCTCTCCGCTCCTCCTCTTCCTCTTCTTCCTCTTCTTTGCAGGACGACGAGGAGTCCGAGTTGAGAAAAACCAATTTAAACTCGTCGGCTTCGACGCTATAATGCGACTGAGTTGCGCGTCCAGTGAAACCGCTGCTGGTGCCACTGCTGCACCTGAACTCCAGCTCCGATGACGATGACGTTTCCATGGCATCCGCAACCGGAACGTTGCCACCTGCCACATTCTGCGGCGAGGCTGTAAATTAACAGGGTGGGTTTTGGTGTTTTTTTTTGGTTGAATTTTTATTTTGTTTTTGTTTTTTTTTTCGTCGCAATTTGATTGACGTTGACCAACACCACGAAGCATGACAAATAATGGGCGAAATACTGGTTTTTAGCACAGGTGAAATACTGGTTTATGTTTTTATATACCTTTTTGTTAATTGTGTTTGATTAATGATCGGGGTTGTTTTGGGTTAATACTCATTATTTTCACTACTCGAGCTCTTAAAGCGAGTTTTTAGTGGTTGTTATTCTATTTTTTTAAGGTCTAAATAATATTTGTTAACGTATTTAGAAATGGGTTAGTTCTACGACTGAGTGTTATATATATATATTAAAGCCAATTGTTTACACCTTAAATTAATTACACACACATGTGTGTGGATTTATATTCGTATACCATTTATCCAAATGCAGACACCAACATTAAAGCTTAATTTTATATATATTATATATAGTTAAAAAAGAAAATTCATATTCCATATTAACCCTTAAATTAAGGGCTGATCAAGCAGCCCTTGTTTATTATAAATATTTTATTTTAAGCAATTAGAAGAAGCACATTAAAATGTTGGAAATGAAGCACCAAAAAATAGTACAGACTTTTATGGATCGTTAAATTTCGATATATAAAATATATTGCAGATGTTTCTCAGTTTATAAGCAAACTAGAAATACCCAAAAAAAAAAAAAAATATAACAACACTTTTTAAATAACTACCTAAATAAGCTGTCTGACCATAAAATCCAACTGGCAATAAAATATTTTAGATGTTCATGTGACATATAATTTTTTGGACTTTTCACATCAATTTTAATTAATTTAAAAAAAGTCCGTTAATATTGGTTGACTCACTGTTATTATTATTTGTATTGGTTAATTAATTAAATTTCTTTGAGAAAGTTAAAAAAAAAATTCAGCGTTAGATTAAAAATTGACTTGTTAACTTTCTCTTTAATAAATAAATAATTGACAAATTCCAAACAGAGATTGAAAAAATAAATTTGTTCTTTTTGATGTTTTGGGATTTCCACATATATTTTAAATAATTGTAGGAAAAAAATAAATTAAGTCAATTTTTAATAAAAGTAGAATCCAAACTGCCAGAATTATTAATATTAATGAATAAATTATACAAAAATGTTTATTAAATTTGATATTTTTCATAAGTGCTTAAGGAAATGCGTTGCATCGATCTCAAAAATTGTTTCCCCAGTATTTCCAATTTTAATAAGCCCCGTTGAAAGTGAAGGATTTGAAAAGAAGGCATTTCAGGCATCCTTCAAAGTGCTCTGCCTGTTTCTGACTTTCATCAGACCTTTTTCGATAATTGTGTTGTGTTTGCGCAAACAGAGGCAGAGGCGGAGGCAGAGGCGGAAATGCAAGCAGCCTGTTTGCTTGTGTGTTGTGCAACAAGCCGTTGGCGGTGCCACAAAGGAAAACATTTCATACATTTAAGACCCCGACTCCTCCCCCACACACCCATAGACAGGTGGCACACACTGGCAGATTAACGGTGAAACATTTCAGACAACAAGACACAACCCACAAAATACAAAGCTCTTAAAACTTGGGCAACAAAGTCCCGTTTCTAGTTGCTGTCGCACCCGGAAAACTCGGCAAACAAACAGCAAATTAAAACATAACAAAAGACGGTCCACAAAAAACAGTCGAAGAGTGCACACACAAAAACACACACGCACACCCACACACACATACACACGTGTGGGCGATTTATGATTTCGCTGCCATTTTTGTTGTGTGTGAAAATTTTTCACGGTCGCTGCCCAAAATTGGTTTGAAGTGTGCACTCAGAGAAACATACAAATATTTGCACAATATGAAATACAATATTTTAATTAAATATTTAAAATTTTAGAAAAGGTTGAAATTTAAAATTTGCGTAGAAGAAGAATTGTTCAAAATTTAGAAATATTTTTCACATATTTTATATATAAATTCGTATATAAATATTCAGTTAAATATATTAAAAAATGATTATAAATTTTATTACAATTTATTTCAGTGTAACACAGTAAACTGCCAATTCTAAACTGTTCAAATGCTTACAAAAGAAAACATTTATAAAACAAATATGGCCATTAAAAGTTTTCTATTTTTAAAATGGGATTAAAATATGTGAAAACTTTCAAAAATGTTGTTAAAGGAAACACCCAAAAAAAAATGAAGCATACTTTCAGGCGACGCACAAAATTGTTTTAGGAGATTAATTTGTGTTTTCATTTTACTTATTTAAATAGTGTTGCAGGAAATGTTGCATCCATTAGAACTGCTGCAGGGATTTCAAATCACCCGTGATTTTTTTTTTATAATAAATTTAGAGATGGTTTTTGTGAAACGGAGCGAGTAACAAGAGTTGCCAGAAAACTTTCAACTATCGAAGCGCCCCAAATTACGTAGAGAAAAGTTAATTTACCTTGCCACACCAGACTTATATATACATATAATTATACTTAACTACTTAGGGGCTGCCACACACAAAAAGCCAATGAGTGAAAATGATAAAAGCAGTGATGACCCACATCAGGCACATAGCTGCCACCTTTTGTTGAACCGGCAAAAGCTGCCACCTAATTAATTAGTGCATAAAATTAAACGAAAAGCGAAACCCCAGCGGGGCTTGTTGGGGTTGCAAGCAGTTCACCATCACCAAGGGCTAATTATGATACACACACCAACACACACACACATATACAGACTACAATGTTAAGTTACAGTTGGAGCACTCACCTTCCTCGGCAGCCTTCTCCTTGTTCTCCTTCTCCTTGCGCCGCTGCAGGACAACCTTCTTGAAGACAACAGCCGCCGCTTCAACTGCATTCTGCAGCTCCTGTTCCCCCAGTGTCGAAGTGTGCTAAAAGAAAAAATGGCGACAATTGGGATTAGCCAAAGTGCACAAAGGGTTTAGGATTTGAGGCATCTCCGCTTACCGCTGCTGAGCCATCTTCTGCATTGTCATTGCTGGATTTGTTCGCTGCTCCAATTTGCTGCTGCTGCAGCTTATCCTGCTCCTGCTGCTTATCCTGCTCCTGTTTGTCTGGTACTGTGTTAACGGGAATTGGCGTTTTTTTCAAGCGGTTGGTTAAATCAGAGTTCTGGTGCTTAAGCAGTTCGTGGAAGGAGTAGTGATGCTGCGGTACTCTACTACCTGTATAACGGTTAACGATACAGGCAAGTGTTGTGGTGTGGGGGAGGGGTGGAGGTGCAACATATTTATATATATATAATACAAGTGTGTATATAAGTAAATCGAGTGATTGCAACTGACTACAACTAAACTACGGGCTCTACTCGGCTGCTCTTGTTGTTGGGTGCACATAAAGCAAAACTACGGCAAACTACAGGCAAGCTACGGCAAATCTTTACCAGCCATCAGCCACATCTCTCTCTCTCTTTCTCTCTCTGACTTACCCTCCTCGCCGCGACTGTTGCGGCGACGTGCCTGCGGTATTTTGGTGCCTCCAGCGCCCAGACGCGTCTTATCCAGTATATCGGCCAGCGGCCGCGGGCTGGGAATCTTTGAGGTTTCCGCTTTCTTTGGTGGCTGCAAAAATAAATTGGAATTTTCAAAAAGTTTTCATTTGCCACACGGAAATCTTAAACAGAACTGCTCCTAAATGGGTTGACTTAGCCAACAATTAAGTGCTTAAAACTTAAGTCAAAATCGGCTTAGTTTTTGTCAGAGTTCTGGCATGGAAAATGTGGCCTTCCTTTGGACTTATGGATTTATCTTTCATTTGGCTTCTTGGCAGTGATAAAATAATGCATTTGGGGTAAATTTTGGTGTCTTTTAAAAATGTTAACTCACTCAGAGTGAATATTTCTAAAAACCAGATATTTTCATTTTCATTTTACTTGATTTTAGTTAAAATTTTTTTTATAATTTAAAAAATATATCCTAACTTTTGAAAGTGTTTTTTTTTCTGTTTGCTCAAGATCAGCGCGGACTTTAATATAGCATTTTTTGACATTTAAATTGTGTATATTTTGAATTTGTAAAATCTTTTAATTTAACTCAGATTTGAGCATATTTAACTCAGTTTAAAATATTCTTTTGAAACAGCAAAAAAGATGAGTGATTGTTTTTGAAAGACATTTAAAAAGTTTCTTTTAAGATTCTAAATTTTCAAATTTTGCTATCGCATAAAAATGCTCCAGTTCAATATTCCAGTTACTCACCACCGAATCCTTTTCGGGATGCGAAAAGGAGCGTCTTGTTACTGGTTTGGGTGCGGTCTTGGCACCCGAATCCTCTGAAACGGAACGCATCTGTTCCGGTTTGCGACGATCTGGTTCATTCGAAAAAGTAGCAATTGCAGTTGCTACAGCTGCTCCCATTTTAGCTGTTTCAGTTGCTGCTGCTGCTTCTGGAGTTGCGTTGTTTAGCTCGGGTGGCACGGGCAGCTCTCGGGACTGTCGCCTCCTCATGCGATTGTGCATGAGCGGGGTGCGCGGCAGAGCCGCTCCGCTGTGCTGCATCACATGCCCGCCGCCGCCCATGTCAGGGTAGTAGCCGGTTGCCAAAGGAGCAGCAACCCCGTAGCTGTTGCTATCGATGCCGCTGAGCATGTTTTCGGCACTGTAGATGGGTCGGGTGTGGTTGGGCTTGTAGCTGACATCGTCGGAGCCATCGTTGTAGATGATGCGCGGTTCACTGCTGAAGCCGGCGTTGTAGTTCTTCTCGTATTGCACCTCATCCGACTCCAGGAAACTGGTGGCACTGTTGCCAAAATAATCGACATATTCGCGCTCCTCGCTGACATCGGGGAACTGATGGAATTGCTGCTTGGCCTCGCCAAAGGTGCGCGAGCCGTGCTCCTGCTCCTTGAGGCAATCCTGACGCACCAGACGACTGGGCGAGCGACTCGAGGAGCGCTGGCTGGTGGGAATCTCGGGCAGCAGGCGACGGTTCTCGACGTGGCTCTTGTTGCTGTTGGAGTACTCCTCGTTGCTGTGGCTGCGCACCTTGATCATCTTCGAGTGGGGATCGCGCGAGTGATGAATGTTTACGCTTTGGCTGCTCGAGTATTGCTCGCCAGCGCCACTTGCCACACTGCCACCGCTACCCAGATCTGTGGCACCCACCGTCGGCACATTCTGTTGCGACAAAAACTGTCGCGGATTCTGCACGCTGGGAAAGAGGAAATTCTGCTTGGTTCTCGGCGAGATGGGCATGAATTTGTCGGGTGGTGTCTGATGCACCGTCAGCGTATTCCCAGTGCCAAATGCCTCCGGATTGGGCAACGTTTGCTGCCGAGTGAATTCCGGTGAGCGACGAAATGAGGGCGATGTCTGCCGCTTTGGCGGCGATGTGGGCAACAACTTGACATGCTGATCGGGATTGGGCAGCGTCGCCTGACGCATCATGCGTGGCTTGTTGTACGATTGGGCGTAATCCAATTCATCGCTAGCCATGCTCGAGGATTGCGACTCATAGTTGAGAGGCGGCGCAGCCTGTGCCGAGTTCTGTCCTTGGATTTGTTGGTTATTCAGATTGGCTGTGCTGGGCAGCAATTTGGTGCGATGATAGTTGCTCGGTGGCTCCGGGAAAGAGGTCTGCCTGGTGAAGGGCGGATAGCGCGTCTGTTCGCCCGGCGATCGTTCGGGCGAGCGACTATAGACCCGATTCGGTGACGTGGACATGTAAATGCTGGGTGGCCCCTGTGCCTGGCATGGATTCGCCGGCAGCGTCGACTGACGTCGCACCTGCAACCGATGGCTGTGCGACGGTGGCACCGCAGCTGCCTCCAGTTGTGGCTGCACCTGCTGCAACTGTATCTGTGCGTAATTATCGCAATCCGCCGCCGTATTCATGTGGATGATATCGTCGCTATTGTAGGCACTCGGATAGAGTGGATTCTGTTGGAGTTTGTGCGGCGATGTTGGCGCTGTCAAAGCAGAGGCTGAATTGTAGTTGGATAAGTTGGCGCCGCTGCCACTCAGATTGGGATCGTTATTCAGTGTGCTGGGCAGCGTCGATTGCCGAAGGACACGTCTGCCCAATGCCCACTTGCTGCCACTAATGGGCGTGGCAGTGCCACTATTATAATGTCGCTGCTGCTGTTGATGTTGCAATTGTTGCTGCAACTGTTGCTGCTGTTGCTGCTGCAATTGTTGCTGCTGCTGATGAAGTGTGTGTTGATGCAACTTATGCTGATGCAGTGTTGGATAACTGCCCGCTGACTGTGCATCAATCAAATGCTGCTGCTGTGGATACAAATTGTCACCGATTGCCTGCTGCGCATTCGGATTATTCGGATCGTCCTCGGGATCTGTTGAAAATAATATTTATTAGCCACAAAATACAAATCTCCAACTTAAAACACACTCACTTGAGATGGTCCAGGAGCGTCGTATGCTTTTCCGCAGCACGTCGCTGGTGCTCAGATGATCCACTGCCTCGCAGGATGCATAAGCCTCCTTCAGCCACTCACCGCTTGCCGCTTGGATCTCCCTGCAAGTGCAACAACAGGACAAATGCCATTTGAAAAACCAAAATACATCCGTTAACATCGCTTATACTACTTGTACATATATATATATATATATTTTATATATATGAAATATATACGTCTGGCTGTGTCAGCAGCAGCCAACAAACTAAACCAAGTTTCGAGAAAGAAAAGCAATAACAATTGTTTGCCACAAAATGAAGAAAAAAAAAAATTATATAAATTGTGCACCCAGAAAAAAGGTTGTGTCAAGTGAGCTAATCTGGTCAACACACGTCAAAGTTTAAATACTCTTCCTAATGCTGATATTTTACTATATTATAATTTTTCTTTTACTGAAAATAGCTGCCAAAGTTGTGTGTAAATTTCTTTTATTAAATTACAATTATTCCATTTGTGCAAAAGTAGTGTCAATTTTGTGTGTAATTTCTCATTAATGTAAAAGCTTGCACAGAATGATATATACATAAAATCATTGACTTATATATTGATTTACGATCCATCTTTCTTGCTCTATATTGCTTACAAAATTTATATTTATTAATTATCTAAGTAATCTAGTAAAAACTATAACATAAGTTAAATTATTCTTGTTATTTGGCTTTTTATATTATCACTATTTATATATCATTAATTATCAAAGATATCATTTAAAAATTGGAACTGAAAAATATTTGTTGTAATTTTGCTATTTAAATATTTAATATTTATATAATTATCCAGAATGTCTAGTAAAAATTAGAACAAACTGAAAAATTATTCATTTAATTTTGCTATTTATTAAGATTAATATTTATTTATCTGCTGTAAATTTCGATTTCTTTTAAAGCATTTAACTTCCATGACCAAAGAAAAACGTATCTTAATTTTGTCCAATATAAACCAAGCCAACTTAAAATATTTTTGTAATAATAATATAGATTATAAAAATATATATTATTATTAATATTTATTTATCTGCTGTATATATTTCAATCTTTATTCAAACATTTAATTGACTAAAGAAAAACTCAACTCAACATTGTTCAATCTAAACCAATCCCAGAAATCTTAAAACTTTTTTTGTTATAATTATAAAACTGAAGTTCGCAGTAAAAGTCCCCATAGATTATTCAGTTTATAGCTGTAATTGTATTTTATTTATTAATATTAATAAAAGTTTACAAAAGTCAAAGAATTATAAATAATATTTCTAAAAGAAAGCAGTTTATAAAAAAAATCCACTAGTGTACTTTCGGTTAATGCAGCCAAAATATAAATACAAATTGAAATATATATTTAAATTTAAATATATATATATTTATGTATATATAACTGGAGTTGCCTGCTGTAATGTGTTCCAAAATTGTTGAGAAAATAAATATAGCCTGGTAATAGATAAAAAACTGAGACACCAAGTTACACAGAGCAACACCAACACGAAGCTGGCAAACAGAAATGAACATAAAAGACAAGGCGGGTGGCAACTGGAGGCGTCTTCTTTCTTGGTGCTGAGCTGAGGGCGCAGTCAGTCTGAGACTTTATGAACAAATTCCAATCAAGCAAACAGACAGACTGACAGACAGGCAGACAGCAGTAGTCAGCTATCAATATATATATATATATATATATGGTTACTATATGTTTAGGGGTGGGGCACAAAAGCAACTGTTTTGGCAGCTGCAATTGTTGCGACTGCTGCTGCTGCTGCTGCGTTGACAGTTGGCCGCCATTTGGGAGGCGTCAATTTGGTTGACACCTGTGGGCGGATGTGGATGTGGCTGTGGCTGTGGCTGTTGTTGCCAAGTTGACATCTTGTGCAAATTCTCAGCACGCAACTAATTTACATACCAGTTAACCAGCAGCTGCTGTGCGTTGGCCAACATTTAATTGGTTCAGAGTCTGGCGAGTGGCCTTGTTTTCAGTTTCTACCATTTTTTAACGACTTATTTCGGGGCTTGGCAATTAACACTGAGTTGAACTCGCCCAGCATGTGGGACGTTAGCAGCAGCATCATCATCATCATCATCAACTACACTTGGAGTCTTCACTACAACAACAATTTCTACATTCGTTGTTAACAAATGCTGAACTTTATATGAACACAGCGCGTATGCGTAATATTTGTGTGTGTGTTTTAACTTGTGTTTCTTGCCAAAAACTTTTAATTGAGTTCAATGTTTCAACTATGTACTTGTTGCCGCATGGAATACGCTTGCAAAAAAAAGTAATCATTATATAATGCAACCTACACAAAAAAACTGATAAACAAACTAATTTAAAATTTTGTTTCAATTTTCAATTACACATCGTTAAAAATTGAATACAGTGGCAAAAATGCATTAGCAAGACTTTTTTTCCAATTCGTGTTCATATAGAATTATTAGCTTTTAATTGAGTCTTATAATTTGTTTAAATTTTCTCAATATTCAATTATAAGACTTCAAAATTTGTATTCGATGAAGGAACATTTTTTGATTCGTCATGAATTTTTTTTTTTCATTTTTACATATCTTGTAATAATTGCTGCATGGAATACGCAAGTAAAAAAAAACTGATAAACAAACTAAGTTAAGGCAAAATTTATTAGGCAAGTATATACATTTTTAATTTGAATTTATCTAAAATCTTATGTCTTCAATTTGTCATATAACCATATCAACATTAAATAATAAGGCTAAAATTTAGTTTAAAAAATTTGTATTTGATGAAAGAACATATTTTGTTTCATCGTTAAATTTGTATTCCTTTTAATATATGATTATTTTGTCTCTGTGCAGCTGACAGATGTGCAAATTCAGACTAACAAAAAGTTTTCCACTTTAATTATTGTATATAAAATAAATGAGATAAAGTTATCTACTTAACAATAAATTTATATTCTTTTATTACCTGATTATATATCGTGTTTGTATAATGAATAAAGTTGGCAAAATCGGAAAGCTTTTTATTATCATAATATTTGTGCTGCACTTTGCGTGTTTTTGTAAAATAAATTCCACACAAGTTGCACTAAATTGGATTTTCTGCGTAATTCTCAATTATTTCAAGTGCAATGACTAAATAAATTCGTGGAATAAGAATCTAGCTGCAGCTTCTTTGTTTGAATAAATACAAAATAAAAAACGGTTTTACGACTTTGATTTTTATTGAGATTCCAAGAATTGCTGATTATTTTTCCTGTGTAAATTAAGGGACAAGTTAAAGAGAAAAAAGTCCCATCTCCAGTGAAGATCTTAGTCATTCACAAATCAATAATATGATTTGCAAAATGAGAAACAAGAACAATCAAAAAACACTCAATTCAAGGTTTCCCCTTTCTAAATTCTAAAATAAACATTTTCGTTTTAAATAATAAAAAAAAATCATATAATAATTGTTAGTTCTCAGTTTGTATTCAATTTTTCAACTTGTGGTATATTTTTGATTGATTGAACAACAATTACAACTGTGCACGATAAATTGCATTTATTGTTGCACACAAAAGCAAAAAGTGTTTTGGGTAAAAAGTACATTTTTTGCCACAAAAGGGAGTTGACAGGATGCTAAGCCCAAAGCTTATCCATGAAGCCAACAAGAACAAAGAAGAAAAAACAATTTATTTTTTGTTTTGCTTTTAGCCCTAACAAAACAAAAATGCATTCAGCCGGATGACACACACACACTCATACACACACATAACATACAATTTGTATATATCTGCCACATATTTTTTACTGCTCCAAAGAAAATGAAAATTGAATATCAAATGTGAATTGAGTGTTGGAATATTTTCGCATCAAATGCAAATATCGCAAAAACGTTGCTAACAAAGTAACCAAACTGAAAGTGCAAAAACATTTTCCGGCTAAAATATATAAAATACAATAATACTGCAGTGCAACCTAAAACTGTCTCTGCCACTGCCACTGCCGCTGCCACTGCCACTGACACTGGCTCATGCAACGCATCAGTTGACAACAGTTGCCCCATTGGAATACGACTCCCCCCCCCCCCGACCCCTTGCCTAAGTTAAACCCGTCTAATTTAAATTTCTTGCGAAAGCATAAGTTGACAGTTTTTTTTTTGTGTGTGCTGCAAAAAAATAAGATTGCATTACTAAAAAAACGATGGTTTAGCTGCTTTTTTTAAAAATGCACATTTTGCACAAAAATTGTCAGTGAAATGAGAAGTGACGAAACTAGAGTTCACAAGTCGAGTCTGCTTTTGGGATGAAGCACTTTACATGGATAGTTTTGGAACTTCAGCTCCATTTTCAACACAATTTTCAACTCCATCTTCAGTTCCATCTTCAGTTTCATCTTCAATTCCATCTTCACCTTCATCTCTAGTTGCCATAAAATAAATCGCAGATATTACTTTTAATTTTTTGCAAAAATTTGATTTACCTATTTATTACTAATTTTTTTATGTTCAATATTTTTCAGAGCTATAAATTGGCTAAAGGTAAACCATTTATTGAAATTAAGTCTTTTTTTTTAGATTTTGTCTTAAGCTAAATTATTATATTGAAATTATAGAAATAAGGATTCGCAACGAGCATTCTTAATAGTTTTTTATCGTAAAAATATTTTTGTACATCGTGGAGAACACATATAGAAGATATATAGAACATATATAGAACATATATAGAATATATATTGAACATATATCGAACATATATAAAACATATATAGAACATATATAAATTATAGATATTGGCATAGCATATTTTTTAGGGCATTAAAAGGACATTTATCAATATTTTTCTACGAAATTCGACTCGAAGACTTATGCAATTAAACTGGAAATATCCATTTTATATATATTTTTTCTTGTAAAGTTTGTGATCATTTTGTTTGAGATATTTAATTAAACTTCTCATATAGATTCGCCTAGAAACATAAAGTTTACTTAACCTTAATGACATTTCAATTTTCAATGATAATTCACAATACATATATACTTTTTTTTTTATATATATAATTGATATCTAATCGAATAAACACACACGCATAACACAAATACATATAGAAGCCACATATTAAGGAGCAATTTTGAGTTGTTTGGTTTGCGAATGAGTAATTTTGAGTGCTGGGAAATGAGTGTTGCTTGCGTGTTTGAATGAGTACATTGAGTGTAGAGTGAGTTATGAAAGTGAAGGAGAGAAAGAGACAGAAAGAGAGAAATACACACAGAGTGAGAAAAAGAGGGAGAGAGAGAGAGAGAGAGAGACTTACAGTTGCTTGTGGCACACCACGCACACCCAGTCCAAGGCGTGATGGACGCGACAGGCTTTGCACACGCGCAGCTTGCAGACGCGACAGGGGGCGCCCCGGTTGGTGATGCGCCCCAATTCGGTGGTGCAGCGGGCGCAGTGGCGACTCGAGTCGCTGTGTAGATTGTTGTAGTTGTTGTGTTCGAGGAGCTGTTGTTGTTGTTGTTTCTGTTGCTTCATTGTATGTGGTTCTTGTGGATCATGTTGTGTGGCATCAAGTGGTTGTTGTTGTTGTTGTTGTGATTGTGCACCACTAACGACCTTGCGCCGCAACGCATACAACTCAGCGCGCAAAAGCCTGTTTAATATTATTGTTGTTGTTGTTGTTGTAGTTTATGATGATGTCAATGATGTTGTTGTTGTTGTTGTTGTTGTTGATTTTGGTTGGGATTTGTTTTTTTTTTTTTGTGGAGTTGGGAAACATAATTATTGTGGGTTGTTGACGCATTTGACGTTAGTGAAAAAGTTGAGCATTAAAAACACATTACAAAAAAGAACATTTTTTGGTTGGTTGTGCGAGTGAGCGAGATAGCAATAGCGAGAATTAGAAGCACGCAAGGTGTGTGTGTGGGTGTGTGTGTGGGTATCAGTAGGTGTGTGTGTGTGTAGGCAGGGGTGTATGTGTGTGTGTGTATGAGTATCAACAGCACAAAAGTGTTTTTGAGTGATGAAAAGAGACAAAGAAATAAAAGAGCACACAAATATTATATAATTGTCATTAGTTGATATCAATTGCAATTTTGTATATTCAAAATTTTGGATTTTCAAATTAAAATACGAGTTATTTATTTAATTATGCAGTATTCACAATTGGGTGTGTGTGTGTGTGAGTGTGTGTGTCTATTTGTGCTATTAATTGTGCATAATAATTGTCTATGCTAAAACTTCACAAATGAAATCTATTCGATTAAGCTAAATGTAAAATGTTTGTTTTAAGCTTTGCTTAAATGCATAATTTGAATATTTAAATATTTGAAAATGTAATATTTTATTGTTTGAACTGTTCGCTAATCAAAATTTGAATTGTTTTATTGAAATGTGATGCAAGATTAAGTGAATTAATTTATCTCAAAAAAGAACTTCTAAAATGTATTTTATAATATCAGGGAAATTATTTGTATAATTATTATTTGCATTTTTAGAGACAGTTCTACCTTCACAGAACACAATAAAATATTTAGAGACTACAAAGTGTTCAATAAATAATAAAAAATAAATAAACTCATAGATTGTTGAAGCTAATATTGCCTTTTAAGTTTATCAGATTTTTAGTAATATATAAATAATAACAAAAAATTATTAAACTCCTCTTTTTTATTATAAAAAATTTATTGTAATATTATTGGTATCAGTTTTGAGCACCTCTAACAAAAAAAGACTTTTCAAGAATGCATTTTTACAAATATTTTAGTTTTCGATTTATTATTTTATTATATTGATTATTTTAAAAAAAAAATTGCTTAAATCTGCAGTAAGCCAGCTATCCAAAACAAATAAGCTAAAATATTAAGCTTTTTTAATTTTCAGCTAGATAAATTTCAATAGACAATTATTTTAATTGTTTTTTATCATCAGCAGCTATTCAAAAAAAGGCTATGAAAATAGTCTTATTCCAGCTGTCAAACTATCTTAATTAATGCGATTTTCTGCTTAAGAAAGCTGCAATATATATTAGCAATTGCTGCCACACAATAGCTGTTGATTTGATGCTCTTGCTGCTGGATTAATCCAACGCTTAAGTGCCACCAACAGCAAGTGTCAATTGATGGAGCAAATAAAGCTAGCAAGTTCTAGAGCAAGACTATATGTGATGAGCTTTCAACATGCAAAACCAAACCAAAAATTGTATTTACTTTATGAGCAGTCATAAAACACACACGCACACACACCACGCACACCACACACACATGTCGCAGGCTGTTAAGGCTTGTTTTCGTGATACAGTCACGCAGCGGACATAAAAAGTCAAACAGGATTTTCAGCTGTAGCCGCTGTGCAAATTATGCACCAACATACCACACACACACAATAACAACAACAACAACAACAACAGCAGCAGCAGCACTTCACGGCAGCAACACACGACAGCAACATACGCAGCAGCAACATACAGAAACAACAACAAAACTTTTTAATTATATTTTTTATCTGCATTCGAGCGCGTGGATTTTATGAGCTTCACAAAATCAACACAACCGTAAGCCCAACAAGTTTCACACACAAACACACACAATTTACACACACACACGCACACCCAGGCACACACACAGTCACCCCTTGCCGGTAGGTAGTCGTGGCTTCTGATTGTGTGTACGCTAAGAGCATGTTGCATGCTTCTAGGGGCAGCCACAGAGCTCTCACCTGCTCTAACCACAAACACATATAAGCCAAGTAACACAAGTGCTCTATGCGAAAGAGCAAGAATGAGAAGACTGACTGAGAGATACCCTAGCAGCAGTTTTTATTTGGACTATCTGGTACCGAGTTGGACCTCAGTATGGGTGAATTCCGAATGACATTAGAGATTGCTGGTTACGAGAACATTTCCTATAATACAATAAATTTCAATTTTTGCTAATAATTCCAATATTTGCAAAACGTCCAAAAATGCACCCAAAAATAAATGATAAATTGTGGAATCGGATTACTTTTACCGGAATTAAAAGCGTCATTTAAAGAGTTAATTTATTTACTGCAAGCATTCGTTGCCCAAGGCTAACTTCGCTTAAAAAGAATTCTGGAATTATATCTACATCATCTCAGCAATTTTAATTATTTTTATAAATTATAAGCAAGTACACTAAAGATTTGTTTATATTATTGACACAGATTTTTAATCCATTTTTTTATGTAAAATTTCCTTGTCAGCATTTAAAGATTGCAAATTACACAAGCCGGCGATGTAAAAAGAAAATACATAAAATACATTAATATATAGGAAGATACTAAACATGTTCAGATGTTGCTTATAAAGAAGTGCTACAAGTTGACTTGGTTAATATATAACTAAAATCGTATTGCCAACTTTGTTTGATAAAATTTTATATATATATTTTAAAGCATCGAGAAAATGCACTGAAACATTCTCAAAACATTAAGAATCATTCCTCTTTCATCTGTGAATTTTCTTCCTCAAACAGAATAATTATTATTATAATCATAATTAATAATAATACCCTACTATCTGATTATGTGTACAGGGTATAAGCACACACACTCCTACGGCTCAACAGGCACCACATGCAGTTAACCGGGGCGCCTCCATGCGACTCCTGCTGCTCTCGGTTGTGTTGCCATGTTTTATTGGGCCTGGTTAAAACGAGAGCAGATGTCGAAAATGAAGACGAGGCAAGAAGACGAAGCCGAGGTTGTATGCCACAGCTAGTTGATGGGGCATGTTCACGTGTAGCAAAAACTTCTCGTGCGAGTAGTTAAATATTGCTGTAATTGCCGCCGCTGCTGCTGCTGCTGCTGCTGCTTCTGTTGAAATGAATTCATAATCATAATAAGCCATTAAGCTACGAATATGGCCAACCCGCAGCCACATTGGCCACATTGGCCAATGGCCAACTAAATAAAAGTGCTAAACTACACAGCAATAAATTTCCACTAGGCAAGGTCAGAATAAGTTGACAGCCAGCAGGGTTCGTGGTTTAATTTGTAAATTTTTTCAATGTGAGCGCTATTACACTCAGAGAAATGTCGAGTAAATTGGTGTAAAATTTATTTCTAATAAGAAGAAAAGGAAAGCTAAAATTCGAATAGTTTGTACTAAAATAAAGGGAAAAAGTTGCCAATTTGTAATTCATATTTTAATAAATAAATTTGCATTGCTCTCATTTTAAATGTCTTTAAATTTTTTAACTAGGAATTCATTCAGTTTTATCTAATACCTTTTAATTATTTAATGTATTTAAAATTAAATAAAATGCTTTGTTAATCCGTAGTAAGGAAAATTTAAAATACAATTTTTTCTACATATTATTTTCTTTTATAAAATACAAAAACAGCATTTTTAAACTTTTTTTTAATGTTTTTTTTACGCCAATTTTTCAGTTTATGCATGACTCCCTAAGCGTGTTGTTTAAGGATGCCATTTTTTTTTTTAGTGTAAGTCAGGCCTGAATAAATAGCTCAACGCATGTTTTTGATTGTTCGCCTGCCTTTGGGCCATGCAAATAAGCCAAAACTAATTAAGCAGATGCTAATCAGGGTGGCCCAAAACAGTGCGACTTTTCATCCAATTGAACACCTGCTGCCAAAACCACAACTCATAAAAAAAGGGACAGCAAATTGTTGCACGTGGCGTGTGGCACGCTTTGATGTACAGCTTAGTGCCAGCTTTGATTGAGTTGAGTTGAGTTAAATTTGGTTTGGTGTGAAAAGTAGCAGAACGAAAATGTTTTGCCACAATATGAATTAAATGTATCTTTGTGGTTTTTTTGAAGCTGTAATAAATATTTGTGCCCACTCAGCGAAATAAACCAACATTCGATTCATCTGCTACTCCAAGTTTACCATGCGGATTCCAATTGTAATCAGCTTTACCATACCCTGCGGCCAGGACACATATTCTCCGGGTTCCTTTATTATTGATGTGCCGTGTGCCTATGGACTTTAATCAGTACTCAGTTGGGAATATCTGTGCTGTGGCACCGTATCACATAACTTATTAAGAAGACAATACAGGGGGGAAAAAATAAGCTCTTCCGGTTCATGGAATCTCAGTTAAGTAGCTTGACTTAAGAGGATATCATTTTAAGAATGCAACAACTGCTGCAAAATACCAAAAGCAAAAGCAAACGCATATTTTAACAGGCAAATATCTGGCCAGAACACCCAGCGGCATTTAAATTGACCTTGCCCAACGGCTTTTGTGGAAATTGCAGACAAGAAATTTTCTTTGTAGCACATTTTTTGTTGCTTCTCTTCAGCCCATAAAAATCCTTAAGCATTTGCCTGAATCCTTAATCTCCACTTTTGATGAGAATCCGAAGACTGCAATTGCTGAGATTTTAATTGTTGCTTTCGTTTGTTAATCAAAAAAAATTAGTAATCCTTTTTTTCGTGTCATAATAAAAAATATATATTTGCTCTTAAGTAAAATTATTATATTTATTAAATTTATTAAGTTATGTTTTATGTTCAATTTTAGTAAAAAAAAAAACTGCTTGTTAGTATTAAAAAAATATATGTCTAATTCCTGGCTCAAATCTATTTGAAACCGATTTGAAGTCTTGATTTGATTAGTTAATGAATTGTTGACATTAAAAAAATATGTTTCACTCGAGGCTTAAATATATTTTATTCAAAACCAAATAATACGAAACGAAAACTTAAATTCTACAACAAACTTTGTCAGTATCTATATTTTGTATATTAGTTAAAGCAAATAACTTTTCAAATTAGTGTTAAAAATTTTAATTAACTTTTATAAAGATGAACTGCCTCATAATTCACTACTCCATTCAGCATTCCGTTTAAAGTTGTGTCAATTTATTATCCTCCTTAGTTTTTGCCCAAAAAAAAAAACCAAATTAAAAACATTTGCATTAAAGTTTTTAGTTTGTTTTCCATTTGGCACTTTCACTATTTTATAGACACAAATATTTGCATGTTTATTTAATGGTATTTTCCGCTTTCCTCATTGAATAAAGATTTAAATTTTCATTTCCTACTTAAGACTTGTGTGCCACACACACACACACACACACACAGACACAGCTCTGTCAGCTGTTGAGTTGAGAAAATAAATGACTGTGGAAGAAGAATAACCATAATTCAAATCTGAAGTGCGAGTATTTTAGCTGCAGTTGCCAGCTGCTTGCCCCTTAGATTTATGATTTTAATGATGCTTCCGGTGGGTTGGTGGCTTGTGTGGGTGGTTGAGTTGGTGGTTGGGCGGTTGGGTGGTTTTGTGTTGTGCACACACAGCACAGAGTACAGCTAAATAATTACCATGCTAAATATGAATTGTGTTAGAATGACCATATTTTTTTGTGTGCGGAAGCTGTGGCAAGGACAATGTGCCTCATTTTATTTTATGAATTAAAATTGTATTTTTGTTTAAGGTTTTATGGTTTCCCTGCTTTCATTGAGTTTTGTGATGCCGTTTCGGAATACAAACTTTAGTTTAGCGATATTTGTAATTGGCTCTGTTCGTGGCTGTTGGCTGAAAAGGAAACAGTTTGTCTCGCTTTGGATTTGACCATGTTTTGAGGCACTGATAAAACTTTCTTGATAGTTTATCATTGCATAATTTTATTTTAAATATGAGAAACATTTTTACAAGAATCCCATTTCAGCAAGCAGGCAATTTATTAATTTTTTTTCAGCATATCAGCTTTTTTGCTTAATTTTTTCTCACTGTGCATGTGCGATTTGCTGCATGCCGGAAAGGTATGTAAAGCATTTTGTTAGCATACTTTAAATTACGATTAGTTAAAATTAATTTTGTTTGCACGCAAGCACTTTTGCATGTTTGAACTGATTTGCACTCAAATGCAACTTTTACTGCCAAATAAAAAATAAAATATATAAAAAAGGCCAATTTAATCAAATTAAATATACATTTTGATGAGAACAAGAATAAAAGCCTAAATAAACATTTGCACTTGCCCACAATCAAACTTCGATTTGACAACGATAAGCGGGCAAAAGCCGAGCTGACGAGGGTTACCCGAGAACATTTGCATAATTACAGACAACCAACCTCAGACCACACACACACACAACACCATCATTTTGTGGTAGCTGCCACATGGGAGCGGTTCGCATATGCAAAATTTCACATCAATTTTGTCGTTGTCCGTTTTTGTTCATTTTGTTCATTTTGTCCATTTGTCCGTTTCTTGTGTAAATTAATGTTTCTCTGTGGCTTTTACTTTATGCTCTCCTCAAACTACTTTTGGCCTGGCTTATGTCCCACAACGCGCCATGTGTCCAGCTGTGTGTGTGTATTTTGCTGATAATAAGCTCGAGTGTGTGTGTGTGCGTGTGTGTTTGTTGTATGTGTGTGTGATAAAAGCCAGCAAGCTCAGCGCCACTAAAAGCTAATAATTAATTATTAATGCTGAGCATTAAAATAAGCCAAATTATTTACTTTATTTGTATCTTTATTTTTTGTTTGACCTTGACCAATTTTTCGCTCACTTTAAGAATTTTAAGTTATTTTTGTAATTAATTAATATTAATTTTTATCATCATTAAAAGCTGAATTATCAATGAACGATGATTAGTGATTTAATTGAATCTTAATTGTTCTTTTTATACACTGCAACCATTGAAAATAAATAAATGTGGAAAATATATTTTATCTAAATTAAATAAGGAATATTTCCATAATTAGTCTACTAAATTTGATATTGTTGTGTATTAAATTAACAATAAGTAATAATTCTGCTGCTGCCAAGTTAGGTGTAAAAATTTGAAGTATTTTATTGTTTCCTTGTTACAAAATTCAGTTCAGTTTCCATTTGTGTAAAAACCACACACTTTAATTGCAAGCTTTAGCTGAAATTCGAAATTCAAAATGAAACAAAATATGCAGCCAGAGGCCAGCAGCTGAGTGCTGTATTAATTCTATTGAATTTGCAATGATGATATTTCCATCAATTTCAGAGGTCATATGACGTATGCGTAATGTTTGTTGCGCATACGCCAGGTGTGCTTCCCTGGCCAAATAGTCAAAAATTGCAACGCTATTTTACGTTCAAAAATGCATCAGAAACCGCAAATTTTTTTGGCATAATTTGAAACGCAAAACTGAAACGCACAAAATTTGATTCTCAACAGTTTTGTTTGTACCCTAAACAAATTTGCAATGGGTAAACAGTGTTTGATGATTTTATGCAAATATTTGTAACAAGTAAAGGAAGCATCTCGGAACACATTAGTGATATATATTCTTGAGCAGAATCAAACGTCGAGCATATAAAGTCAAAGGCAATAAGAACTAAAAACTAAAAAATGTTTAATATATTTATTCACTTATATTTTACACAGATGAATTTTAATTAATTTCATCAATTACAAATATCGGTTTTCGATAAAGGCAGATGTATTAAATATATCTTAATAAATTTGAGATCATGTGCACAAATTTCATCAAGATCAGTTAAGAAAAATACAAGCTAAAGTCGAACAAATTTTCTGACTTCATTTCGCTTGCTCACATTTGGGTGAACTTAACATTTTAAAAGATAATTAGACAATATTTAACAGCTGTCTTGAAGATATATCGCAGTCGAGCTCACTCGACTACAGCATTCTTCGTTGTTTAATTTTGGCAAATGTTCAAATTTGATCGGATCGCATTTGCACTGCATTTCACGTGCCGTGCTTCAGCAGAAAAGTGCGCAATAAAAATTATGCGAGCAAAAACACACACACATAAACACAATCACAAACACACTCATACGCACACACACAAGCAGCGAGAAGATAAAGTGGTTGCGACAGCTGCCACACTGTTTGCTGTGGCCATGTGGCAAGCAGTAGAGGCATGCTGCCAAATAAAAACAAACAACAAAAGCCGCTGCCAGTTAACTGCTGCCAGCTGCCAGGCTTCTGCCAACTTTTGCTGCCTGCTGCCTGCCACATTTCTCGCAATTGCGATTGCAAAATGACAACTAGAAAATTGTTGCCATTTGTTGCTGCCACTGCTGATAATGTGAAGTGAAACAGGTTTTAGATGCTCCAACTCAACGCCCTAAATCATTTACAGCTACAAACTTGGCCAAAAATTGTTTGTCTTGAGAGGCAGCAACAAAATCTCAGCATTTATTACTTAATAAATGTTTGCAGCCTCATGCCTGATGACATCCCTCCACCCCTCCTCTAGACAAGAGGTCAACCAAGCAAATTGAAAAAAAAAAACGAGCAGAAACTTTGAGTTAATGGCCTTTTTAAGGGTTGCCATTTATTTTGGGCTCAAAGTGTTCCTGTCTGTCCGCTTGTCTGCCTGTCTGTCCGTCTGCCTGTCTTTTAATCTGTCTGCTTTTGCCTGTTTTCTTTTTCACAGCGCTTAGCTAAACCATTCGTGCGTTAAATTATAGCCTTTAAAAAGAGTCAAAATCTCTTACCCCCAACTCTTTGTTGTTGTTGTTGTTGTTGCTCAGTAGATTTTTCCTTTGGCACCAAAATCAAACAAATCGTCAATTTGTACTTTCATTTACTTTCCGGTGCGCTCAACGGTAAACTGCCGCAACAATAAAAACAACAACAATGATTACACTGAGAAAAAGTATAAGAAAATTTTGGTTTTTTATGCTCGATTAAAGAATTTTCTTTTTATGCCAAGCAGTATTTTTTTAGTCTAACATTTAAGGTATTTTATGATTTAAAATTAGCTCGATATATTTTTCACTTATTTGGAGTGAATAAATAAATAAATAAATAAAGTAAATAATATACCAAATATATAATATAAAATGCAATTGAATCTTTTATTAATTTTGTGTAATTTAAGAACTTAAAATTGCAAAGAATAAACTGTTTATTTGGTAATTTCTTTACATAAATCAAATATATTTTTTGAAGAGCAAAATCCAGATAATATTCATATTGTGTTTATTTCAATTAAATTTCTAATAGCAAAATTATAATTTTACAATCGCAGTTAATAAATTATTTTATTTCATTTTGAGCTTTAAAACTCATGGAATAATGTCGAAATAAAATTGCATTTCATTAAATAAATAAATAATATAAGTTAAGCTTTACTTAAGCGAATACTTGATTGTAGGTCATTTGGATTATATTTTTCTCAGTGTAAGTTCATTGGCAATTTGGTTGGCGCGCGCAGCGGAAATGGCAGCCATTTTAAGCACCGGCTAAATAACAGTTAATCGACATTGCACTGCTTGTCATGGTTGTCATTCAGCCACAATTTCTGTTGTTGTTGTTGTTGTTGTTGATACTGTCGCGCTTCCTTGATTGTTGACCATCATCATTGTTTTCGCTTGTCAATTCAACGGTTTCTTCATTCCATCCAACCATCGATTCATTCACTCAATCCATCCATTCCTTCATCGGTTTGTTTATTTATTTGCCTAACTTGACAAAATGCGCCCTTTTTCTTGTTAACATTTAAGATTGTTGTTGTTGTTGTTGTAACGAAAATAATGTTAGCCGCTTGTTTGGAGTGTTGTCATTGTCATTTCGTTGCTTTAATTGGCCAACATTGGTTTACAGTTGAAGCCAATTTATGGCAACAGCATTTCATCGATTGACAGACACACTTTTTGCTTGCCGCATCCAAAAAGCTTTAATAAAAACTTAGTTCAACAGCAAATGTCTGACAGCAAAATGTAAAAAAAAAAAAAATACAGCAAAAATTCTTGGTTTGAGTTCGTCATTTGAAATCAACAAAACCTTCAGATTCGTTTGATGTACTTTTCTTTGTACTCATTTCCATTCGGATTGTTGATCTGAATTTTTGAGCGAGTGTTGACAATTTTGGGAAATATGTTTGCGTTTGCCTTTTGAGGCAGCAAGCATTTTTGCATTAATCTTAAAAGCCCTGCAAATTAAGGTTGACATCTGGATTGGCCCCAGAAGCCAACAAAGACTCTTTGTGGACAGCTTTTTTGGGTTAGGCAGAAAATTGATATTTGGCAGAAAATGTATATTTTCCACATTTTCTACAGTTTTCCTAATTAAAGCCAAATGCTAACAGACTATCAATCAAAACTGGTTTAAGGTTATTTTCTTTTGGGTCAATGGTAATTTATCACAAAATGTTCAGCCACCAAAAACCAAAGACTTCGAATTGAAATTCTAATTTTGTGCTCGGGGTAAGTAGAATTGGGGCAAGCACATTAAATGCTGTTGCAGTCACTGACCTAGGTTGCCTAACCCACCCACTGCAGGGGGGGTGGGGAAGCCATAAATGGAAATTACAGTTATAATATTTTATAACCAACATTCTACTTTTGCATTTACAGTAGAGAAAAACACATGTTTCTTGCTATATGTGTGTTTTATTTTTATTATTATTAATATTTTATATGAGCCACATGCAAAGCGAAACAAAATCAATACCTGGAGCAGGCACACATACATACACACACGCACACACACACATACTAAAGCAAGTCATGTGGGTTTGTGAATATTTTAAAAGAGAAATAAACAAAAAAGTAAGTGCAACTGGAACTCATATTCCCTGAGGAATCGTGGTGTCAAGTTGGAACCGAAACGGAACCGCAACTTTATCGATTGAAATTCCGACTGTTTTTGGGATGTAACCAAAATTTAACATTCAAACGAAAAACCTATAGTTGACTGGAGTTATAGAGGAAATCATATATAAATTTTTTAAGAAACAGTTGAACCAATTTTATTTGTTCATAATTTATATTCATTCCATATTTTTTTGAGAGCCAGTTTTAAAATCTAAGTTAAAGGAATCGTAATGATATGATATGCTGATGGATTCAAATACCAAAAATAATTTAAAAATCTTTTTACTTTACGTATTGTAAAGCAACTGAAATATATTTCGATATGTCAGATGAAATAAGCCTGACAACTGAATAAAACCCTACAAACTCAACTTGAAAAGACTTTATTTCAAGTTATTCCCTTGAAATGCTTGTGGTTAAAACCACAAAAACCTAACGAAACCAAACCAAAACTTTCAACACGACTTTTGTGTGTGACTTCTGAAAATGAGTTGAGTTGTTAATGGTAACTTATTAAATAGCCATAAATATAACTGACTCGACTGTTGACACAGACAAAATTAAACTACCCGCTGAATATAATCAACACTTACTGTATTTACACAAAATATATAAAATTATTCACACACATGTGCGTGTGCGTGTGCGTGTGTGTGTGTATGAGAGAGTGTGTCGTTGTCAAAGTTCCCCGGAGGCCATAACTAAGTTGAAGTAAGTTTTTCATTGAAAAGGAAAATACCAAAACGAAAGTGGAAAATTTGTTGTATCTACTAAATATCTAAATGAAAGCCTCAAAGCAACAATTTAACAGTATCCTTGCGTGTGTGTGTGTGTGTTAATATTCAAATGGAAATCCCAGCAAATCAAATGGCCAACGGGCAAAAAGGACGTTCTTTTCTATTCAAGTGTCATTGAGATGAAAGTCACGTAAATTGACTTGGGTTATATGAATGTCTTTATATTTATTTGTTGTTTTTTTTTTTCTTTTTCTTTTTCTTTTTCGGCACAGTGGCAAAAAGTTATGGCAACATTAAAAGGGCTTAGCCAAAATAGATGCCAAATGCCAGAAGTCAAAAGCCAAAGCTGAATGCATACCAAATAATCGAAATAAAATAACATTTTCTGCCCGAAGTTTTTCACATTTTCTCCTTTTTGTTCTGCTAACCACACTGGACCCACTCGCATTTTCCAGACGAGCGCATCAAAAATTAAAAACTAATGCTTGTCGTGTGCAAAAATCGACAAGACATGGCTGAGTGCTCAACTTTAAATGCTCGACTGACTTCAAATGGTGACAAAAAATATGAGCAATGTTTGGCACGCCGAATAGTAAATACCCTTGCTGGGGATATACTTTAGCTACAGCAAAGGACAGAAAGATTCAATATAGTTTTTAAACTAAAAGACATTTCATATAAAAAAAAATACCACATAAAAACAGGTCACTTTAAAAACAACGTTCTTTATTTTTAAAAAAAAACTTGCTTAATTATTTTAGAAGTATCTTCTTTTATTACATGTATTTCTAAAAAGTAGCAGAAAAATAAAAAAAAAAAACATTGCACTTAAAAATAGAAAGTCACTTTGAAAACAAAGTTATGTATTTTAAAAAACCTGCTTAATTATTTTAAAAGTATTTATTTGATTAGGAAATGTAAAGAGTAGCAGTAAGATATCAAAAACATTGCAATTAGAAATTCACTTTAAAAACAAAGTTCTTTATTTTAGAAAAGCTTGCTTAATTATACCAGAAATATTTTTTTTCTAAGAAAATTTATTTACAAAGAATAGCAATAAGAACATTTATTTTTAGAAAAAAAATCCTTCATTAAATTATATCTATGTTATAAGAGTAAGCCCGCTGAATGAAAGAGTGAGCATATAAATTATTTAAAACATTTGTGAATTTGACATCTTAAATTATAAATTATTATTAAATCAATAAAAAAAAAGTAAATAAAATTTGGTTAAACACACATGAAAATAAAATTTGCAATGTAAACATTTTTTGTTTTTCTTATTTTAGAATAAATCTGCCATTGCACTAAAACAGTAACGAAAACGATTTTTTTTTTTTAATACAAAAACTTTTGATTTAAAAATATGCTTTCATTATAATAAATTGATGTACCCTTTAGAGAAATCATATCACAACGGATATATATACACCAAATATACTTCATCAAGAAAAACTTTAACATCTGCTGCAAGTGTATAAAATTATCCCAAATAAAAACACACTAAAGAAAGAAAAAATAAAAAAAAACTTTGGCTTAATACTTTTGCAACTTTGCAACTTGAGGGCAGTTGCCGCGTGTTGCTTGCCACAAATTAAACCACCCAACTGTTCATCACTCATGCACAGACACCCACTCCCCTTAAGGGGGAGGGGGGGAGGGAGGGGTCAGAGTTATACGTGCGTAAATTTGCGAGTTGCCAAAAAGGTTGTTGACTTATTGCAGTCACTGTGTCGCGACCATAAATGTTAAGCATATACAAAAACACATTTGTTTTTTGTATTTTTTTTACCCATTTTATTTTGTTTTTGTTGCTGTTGTTTTTGGCCCGGCTATAAGCAAATGCCGTTAACAGTTACCATACCCGTTGTTGGCCACTTCCTCTTGGCTAAGCGTGACAATGTTCAATTACCGCTGCACTTCAGAATTTTAAGTAATTGAAGGCGGCGAACACGCAAACTGGCCAACAGTCCAACTGGCCAACACTCTCCAACTGTGCAGCACTTTACTTCAAAGCCCACCACAACACCACAACCACCATGAAACCCAACTGGCCATTTAATTATGTAATGTCCAGAAAATTTATGTCCCGGTTTACTTTGAGCAATTGCGGCAACATTTTCACGCATTTCACGCTATCCACGAAAAGCAACCAACAAATTGAAATTAGCGGTCAATAATAATGTCGATTTTCACTTTAACCCACTGCCAAAGTGTATAAGCCAAACACAGTTAAGCACATTATTCAGATTAGGCAACCAAGCCATTATTAACTCTATATTGTATTAAGTTAATTAAAATTCATTCATCGTGTGTCAACATAAACAGCAAGTTAGGGTGTTCTAGTCGAGGGAGCTCGCTTAGTACTTAAAGCCCAAAAAAGCCGTTGTTTCTAATTCAATGATATTAAAAATTATATAGGTTAATTAAAAGTCTAAATCTAAATGACTCCTTTTTCTTCATCACACATATTTTGAAATATTTTCTTTTATTAGGAAATGTATATCTAAAAAGTAGCAGAAGGATATAAAAAAACATTGCACTTAAAAAGAGAAAATCACTTTAAAAACAAAGTTGCTTAATTTAAAAAAGCTTGCTTAATTATTCTGTAAATATTTTTTTTTTTAGAAAATTTATTTATAAAGAGTAGCAATAAGAACATTTTCTTTTAGAAAAGATCCTTTATTAAATTATATATAAGTAAAGAGAGTAAACAAACTAAATAAAAGAATGAGCATATAAATTATTTAAAATGTTTGTGAATTTGACATTTAAAATAATAAATTTTTATTAAGTAATTAAAAGAATTATACATTTTTGCTTAAATAGTTTTTCTTTTCTTTTCTGATTGAAAATAATTCTGTGTATTTTACATATCAATTGGAAGGCTAAATCTAAATGTCTCCTTTTACTCCTCATCTTTCGTCCTTACACTTAATTTGAGCCAACTGGCATTAAAATAGAGGAAGTAAGTTGCCCTTAAAGCACAAGTCAGTTTACACTTACTTATCGGATTAATCTTAAGTCTAATTGAGTAAATAAGCTCCACTTTGGTCGCTTCCTTGAGGACTTGAACAAAGCTGCTAGCTGAGCGCATCAGCAGGATAACAAGCACAACAAAATAGACAAGTCACACACACATTATCCAATTGAATTACACACAAGCTGAACTAGTTGCAAACAGATCCAATTTTTATTTTTTTTCTTAGTTATCAAGTGAAAAAAAACAGATGAAAAATCCATTGTTCTGTTGTAAAGTTCTACGTGTGAAATCCAATGACTACTTAAAAATTCCACACGGCATAAATGCAAAAAATTAATTCTAAAAATAAAAAATAATAAATATTAAATCAAGAATATTGCAAACTGCGAAATCTAAAATGAATTGCTTTAAATTTCTTTTCTATTTAAGATTTGCGTTGGTGACAAGAATTTATTTTTGAATGGTTTGCTGATTTTTCTTTCTGTGTAGTTTGGCAGCAAATGCAATATGTTGTAAACTACGTGGATGGTTTCCGAATGTAGTAAAAGTGTCTAGCGAAAAGAAAGAGAGAGAGGGAAAGAGAGAGAGACAAGGAGGGAGAGAGGGAGAGAGAGAGAGACAAGGAGGGAGAGAGGGAGAGAGAGAGAGACAAGGAGGGAGACAGCAAGTGAGAGAAGCCTTTGCCATTTTGGTTTTTATGTCTCCAATTTTGCTGGCTGTTGGCAATAAAAAATATATAGCTGAATTATATTTTAGCCATGTGTCAATCAACAGTTGCATTTAAGTGGAAAATTATGTGCAACCCAACCGCAAGGCCTAAATTCACACACCCTCCCATCCCTCCCCATCCAGAAACTGTTTCAGTTAAGAGTTGGCATATTTCATGCAATTTTATTACACGTAATTTGCACATTGAAAGCTGCTAACAAAATTTATACAGCTTGCGGCTTTTATAATAATTAATTTGTTGTATTTTTGCATTTTTGCAAAAAAATTCAAATTGAAATTAATAGTTGAACATGCTGAAACAGCTGTTAAAACAATCTATTAATTAAGCTGATGGCTTGTTAAATATGAAAAAAAAAAAAAAATTTGTTTAAATTGCGCAGAATTTTTAGAGCATTTTACAACTGAGTCAGTCGACACATAAATAAAGAGGCAAGTTTGAAGAGCAGCTAAGTTGCATGCCACATAAGAATAGTAATAAATGAATGTAGCAACTAAAATAAATATTATTAATACAGTTGAGAAAAAATGTTAACTGTCACAAACTGAAATCACCTTTGAGCCAAACAAATTGAGTTTGGAGGTCTTTCAATTTTTTGTGTGCACCAAAATGTTGTAGTTCATTGCTCATCTTTTGACAACGTAACACGCTCTGTTGAATGCCACATGCTACACAGTGAACACGTGCAAGCGGATTCATATGTGCCCCAATGTGGCAGCAACTGCAAACGGTTTTTTTTTTAGCGTGTTTTGAAACTTGCAGCGATATTAAAAGAATTGATGCGGATTGCGCAAAAAAACAACTGTGTAACCGCCCACAGAGAAACAAACGGATCGCACATACACCCATCAAACACACCCATCACACACACACATATACACACACACATATACACTTGAAACTGTATACATTTGAAATGCCAAAACTGTCTGTTTAGCCGCAGCATCTCCAACAATGGCAAAACAGAGAAAGCGGGCAATTTGTCAAAACCACAAGAAAATCCCAGGCAATCATCGTCAATTTGCATTTTTGCACACAGAAACACAAACACACACACACACTTGCTAAAACAAACACACCCACTTGGCTTGGCACAACGCTGCGTATGACGAATGTGCGTTAGTTCGTTTGCGATAACATTACGCATACGCGCTGTGAGCTGTGAGCCGGGTCTAAGGGCCTCTCGCAAAAAGTGGCAGGCCGGTAATTGGAAAATCATCCATTACCAACGGGCTAATGGAAACCGAATGAAACTCTTGCTAAATTCGATTAAGTGTGTAAGCGCTTTGATATCAGGCTAACAAATAGAAACACACAAAATACAAATACAAATACATATATATATATATATATATATAATCAAATAATATGTGTTTGCTTCTGCCAGCTGCTTTCTTGGCTCTGATTCTGGGTCAACAGCTAATTATATAACTCAATTTCGCCCGGCTTTGCCGGCTTAGCTTCTTCTTAGCCATCCTCAGTTGGCCACATTATTTTTAAGTGCAAATTAATTAAAATTAAGCATACTTTTTACATTTTACATAAGCTGCTTGCAACATGTTGCAAGTATATCACAATTTTTAGTTACTTGAGTACATTTTTATTGAAATTATAAATAGCAATTCGACCTTTTCACTTTTTGTCGCCGTCACTTTAAAAACTAAAAAGTTTTTCCATTTTGCTCAACTATTTTCCACTGCCTCATCGATGTTTATTTTTTTTTTTTTGGTCAACTTGAACTTTGCACTTTGAAATCAATATATAAATACTGTGCAACTTATGCAGAGAATAAAAAAAATATTAGTATTTCAATTGCAGTTAAGAATGGAATATTGGCATTTGCTCGAGGGCAGATTATAAATGAAATATAATATTTACCAAGCTGTTCACAGCTAATCCACAAGAATGGCAACATTTGAATGTTCAGCAAGTGCAAAATATTATTTTTTTTATTTAACATTTATTTATTTAGATAAGGATTGTATTTCTGCTTTTAGAAAAACACACAGCAGCTTTCAAATAAATGTAATAAAATAAAAGCTGCAAATATTTATTTAATTTATCTTTTAAAAATATGTATTTTATACTTTTGCCGTGTATTTGAAAAATATCAATATTCTTGCATATTTAAAAAATATTTATAATTAATATTTTCTATTACAAAGTTTAAATTTCTTGAAAACAAACACAAAAATTATGTAATACACATAAAAATAGTTATAAAAATTAAATAAAAAAAATTATACACCTGAACTAATTGCAACATAATTTGTTGGACTCGTGTCAGAGTCAAGACAAGTCAAAAAGAAATTATTATGAATTATTATAGAGCAACAAATTTTTCACAGTTGAGCCAATAATGAAACTTATTGACGATGACTTGGCCAATTGGTTAAGGCTAAGCTGCGTGCTGTAAGTGGTAAGCAGTTTGATATTACAGCAATTAATGAAATCAACTAGGGTTTCACACAGTTCACATTTGTTTGTTTCTTTTTTGCTATCTCATGCAGACAAACAGACAAACAGACAGACAGACAAACAGACAAAAAACCACAACAACTTTCCTTCTGTCTGCTGCCACAAGTAAAATGTTTAACAACATGTTCAATAATGAGTATCATGTAATTCCAGGCGCATCAAATACACCAGAGACAAACAAAAAAGGTAAATAATAACACAGAGTAAACGACTAAAAAATACCCTGCTTTTATAGTAAGCTTCTACTATTTAACAAGTCTTTACTTTAGTAAATAAGAAAATGTTTTTTGTTTGGCTACTTTAAAGGTTTCTTTGCAGGCTAAAAATTATTTATTATTATTATTAATAATATTTATATATTTTTTAATATACCCTATAAAATACACAGGGATAGTAGAAAAACACATTTTGTTTTCTGTTTTTTTTCTAACTTTTTTTCAACACCTTTGCACAACTTTATAAAACTCTTTTAATCAATTTATAAACTTGGTAAAGGGTATTCAAAATAGTTGCAGCTGCGGCGGTGTTCAACAAACGTAAACAAAAAAAGTGAATGTCGCATTCAGCATACAACTGGCAGCATGCAACAGCAGCAGTTGCAGCAACAACAAATTAACATTTTTTGAAAACATTTCTGTTTGACGTGCGTCGACACTTTGGGAAAATTGTGCACAATTTTGAAAACGAAATGCGTAATTACAAATTACACAAATACAAAATAAGGCAACGATGAAGAGGAAAAAGTGCATTAATTGTGCTGCGGACAGTTTGAAAATGGAATGCTTATCATCAGCAACAGACAACAAGCCGCAGTTGCAGCTTCAGTTGTTGCCACAGTTGCTGCCACAGCTGCTTCAGCTACTTTGTCTCTTGTGGATCTTCAAAACTATCGCTTGGACACTGACAAATGGTTCTGGCCAACAGCCAACAGACTGCTTTAAACCAGACCTGCTCTTTAAGCCACAACAAGAAAATTGAGCCAGAGGATGTTGGCTATGATTACGAATATGATGATGATGATGATGATGATGACAGGGCGGCTCTTAACAAGCGGTTAGCCATCAGATAACTAGCAACATAAATGATGACAACAAATTGGACACAAATTGAAACATATATTTAAATTATAAATTTAAACAAAGAACGAGAACAAACCAGAATAATTTCAATTAAAGTGAAGATTAGAATATTAACTAAATCAATATGCAAAGCTTGCTGACTCTGGCTTCATAATTGGAGTATAAATACAAAAGCTATCAAGATGTAATCGATTATCAAAAGTATATATAAATATGTAGCTCTAAAGCAGTATAATTTGAAAGTCGAACTGCAGAATTATTCTTGGAAATGTAATGAAAACGAATTGCATGTGATTTGTATTTATGATAAAATGTTAGAAGCAGAAACTATCAAATTACTTTTCAATAAATAAATAAAATCCGACAAGCTGATTTTCTTCGATAAATTAAAATTGTTTTGCAAAATATAAGCAAAGAAAAATATGTCGAATGCATGGATTTTAGATATTTGATTACCATTATTGATATATATTTTTGTATATATGTTGAAGGATAAGTCGAAATAATGAATGATTTAAGATCTGAAGAACTAACTCAAAATCATTTCATACAGTGCGTTATGCAACTATTCGCACATCTATAATCTGGAGACAAAACAAAAAGAAGGCAAATTCCTTTCTGTTTGTGTCTCAATTTCGATTTCTGAATAAAAGCGAAATGCTGAGGCCAAAATCGAAAATATGAGTGAGGAAACCAATAAAAGTCCCTTTGATACACATATTGCAAGCAGAGATGAGCTCCTCTCTCCTTTCCCCCCCTTTCCAAAAGTCAAACGGATTCCAATCGAAGTGAGTGTGTGCCATGTACGTGTGTGTGTATGCTATGTGTGTGTGCTATGTGTGAGTGTGCTATGTGTGTGTGTGCTATGTGTGTGTGTGTGTGTGCTATGTGCGTTTGTGTCATTCAAATCATGGAATGCAACCAAGTCCATTAAGAGTAAACCGAATCAGTTCTTTAAACGTGATCATCTCAACACAATATGCATTTTTGGAAAGCTAAAATAGTTTAAATTAAAACTAAGTATTTTATTTCAAGATTAAGAGATTAAGAGCGTTTTTATTTGTTTGTATATTGAGTGGAATTTTCCTTTAAATAAGTTACTATTTTCAAATAAGAAACCTATTCCAAATCAGACTAACAATTGTCAATATCGGAATTATAAGAAACCTTTCTTAAAATATAAACATATTTTATTACAAATATAAATATATATTTTGTACACATTCTTACAATTTTACTTTATAAGAAAATATTACGTAAAACATGCAATAATTTTGATTGAAGCCAGCTTAGTAAATAGAACAAACTAATCTTAAGCTAATCATTTATTTTAAAATAAGAACTAGAAAGAAATGTTATCTTCAAAATGCAAAAAATATACTTATAGAGCGTAGTCAAATTGCCGACATATATATATTTATATCTATATATATATTTCACTATTATTTAAAAAAAAAAAAAGACTGATTGTTCCAATTGGAGCTATTTAAAATCCTAGTCCGATATAAAATGATTTTTGTCTAAATGTTAGGAACCTAATAACAGGTTTAACTGATGAATTCGGTTGGGATATCTTCTTGATAAAAAAAATATTTATTTTCTTCCTATGGTAGCTGTATGATACAGAAATTTGATCTCAATGATTTTTTGTGTCTATATGTAACAAATCATGATTATATTTTTGTTATTAATTAATTTGGTGTTTAAGAATTGTAAACACAAAATCAAAAACGAACTCATCTTTAACCGATTATTCCTATGCTATATATTAATTCTAATATTAATCAGATTTATCTGGCACAAACCTGCAGCAAAGAGGAAACTATATGCAATGATTCATCGTGTAACTTAAATTTATACAGCAAATTAAAAAACCGACTAAAATGTTTAAAAAAAAAACCATTAAGTTAAGTTTCTCGAGTTGCAATTTTTTCAGAACACATTCTTTGTTTACCGAGTGTAGATTTTAAATTAAAGCTTGAAATTTTTACTTAAAAATAGGGAAATAATGTTTACAGAGGAATTGTCTACGTGGGACGAATGTGAAAACAGTTGCTGCAAGTTTTTTTTTTTTTAGTTACTGTTACTGCTACAGTTGCAGTTGCAGTTGCAGTTTCAGTTTGTGTTGCAGTTGCAGTTGCCGTTGTTTGGCAATATATTTTGGTCTACAGTTGTTGACGCATTTTGATTGGTTTGCCCAGCTGTGTGGTGTGTGTGTGTGTGTGTGTGTGGTTGTGTGTGTAGTTGTGTGTGTAGTTGTTTGTGGTTTTTACTTTTGCTTGCATGCATAAATGAAATTTACTTTACTTTTACTCAACTGCAGCAGCAGGCAGGCGAGCTGTCTGTCTGTCAGGTCAGGTTTTGGCCATATCGGATGCAACGGAGTACCTAAAAGGCGTATCGAACCGGTTTTCTGGCCAATACCAGCTGGAAAATGTGTTTATAATAATATTGTCTGCCTGCCGCTGAAACTGAAGTGCAGCTGAAAAGTACCCTTTCAACGGAAACTTTTACTTTCAACAGCACTTTTGCAACAATTGGCTGAACTCCTTTGGCAATCCCCTCTGCCCGCTAATCGCCAGCAGGCCCGCATAAGCCTCAAGTTGGTCAAGAACATCTCTGGCTTTTAGCCAGCTTCATCATATACCTTCTTTTTTTTTTAATATGCGACTACATTTTGGCAACTATGCTTTTGATGGCCTGATAAACTTTCTCTGTCGTATAACTTTGGCTATGAAATAAAAGCCGAGCAACTTTTGGCCAAGAAGCTGCTTTGGCTTAGCCAAAAAAAAAACTTTATTGTTTCAAGTATTTTAGCATCTTTTCTTTTTTATTTATATTTTTGTTTTTTTTTTTTTGCGTCAACTCTTGAGAAATAGTTGCTGGCTTTCGTGTGTGGCTGCACCTTTGGCCAAGTTAAGTCGCATTTATAAGATCTGTGTCATTTTGGCTGGCACGAAATGTGCTCGATTGCAAATGAAGCTACCAACTTGAGTGATTGAGCTAATTTGACTTGAGCTGGCTGGCAAGACTGGAGGGCTGCATACACTGCGACAAAAGAGCAGCTACAAACAAGAAGATGAATGGTAAAAAAAAATAATTTATTTAGCAAAAATCAGGCATAAATTGCAGCCTGTTTTCTGCGAGTGTAGTTTTGGTAAGGTAAAAACGTATCTATGCAATTATTAGAGCAGCAAACTAGCCCTGTAGCCAGGCATGGACTTGGCCAAGCCCCAACTTGGCCAGGCCAACCCAAGACAAGACAAGCCAAGCCAAGCGAATGCAGCCCAGCGCAGACCAAAAAAGGGCAGCAACAAACAGACACAACACACACACAACAAACACACACAACACACACACAGCACACACAACGGAGACAGAGAACAAAGCAATAAAAGGCTAGAGAAGTGGGTTGTTTTTGTTGCCTTTGTTGCTGTTGTTGCTTCTGTTGTTTGTCTGCCTTGCTGGGAAATGGGCAAACGCATGGGAAATGGAGAAGGAAATGCCACCATCCGCATACCTTTGACACGGAAAATGCATACAAATACAATGCAGCTCTTACAACAGCAAATCAATGTTATTAAAAATCTCAACTTTCTTCACTTTAAAAACTAAACAAAATAATAACAAATAAAAGAAGTGGCCAACTTGCCAGTTGAGTAGCTGTTTGTTTGTTCAATTTGAAAACCCACACACAAAAATAAAATGCACTCAAAGACCGCCATATAAAGTCAGCTCTCGAACTCAATTGTAATTTTAAGTGCCACCAGTTTTTGTCTATGAGTGTGGCTGAGTGTGTGTACTGAGTGTGTGTTGTGTGTTTTGTTGTGTGTGGGCGCCGCGTGAAAATTGCGTGCAATTATCAAAAGATGAAATCAGACGCCAACATTCAAGCAAAGGCAAATTGCAGCCTGCAGCTACTCATATAGAAAACACAAACACACACAATTCCCCCCCCCCCCTCTACAACACCCTCCCCCCTCTCTTACTCTTTCCCTCTCTCTCTTTTAGCCTCGCTCTTGGCTTAAACAGCGCATTGTTTATTGGAATTGCTGTTGTTATTGTTGTCGTCGGGTTTGACTCAAAGACAGTAAAAAAAAATATAAAAAAAATAAAACCAGTTTGGCAATGCTTATAAATAAATTTCAGAATGTTGCAGAAAACAACGAGAGAAAGGCTGTCAGGCAGCGGAGGGCGGAGAGAGGGGAAGGGAGTGCAGAGAGACTGTCACACTAAGATACACTATATAAATATAAGAATTAATTTTCTTTAAAGAACTTCATTTACAATTTATTAAGTTAAATATAATTTTATTGTTAGTAATTAGTAAATAATAATTTCTAGAAAATTAATAAAAGCCAATAAGAAAATTTTGCAGAAATATACGAATGGAGGAAGTATCTATGAGACTATAAGGTATATATATTCTTGACCATCATCAAAAGACGAGCCGATTTCTGAATAAATAAATCAATCTTTGAAATTCTTACAGTTAGAAACTTCTACAGAATTGTAAATTTAAAGCCTTTCCATTGGTTTAAAATATATTCTGATATATTATTTATTATCTTATTTAATTTATTATCAATAATAAAATTGTAAGTAATTTTTAAATAACGTTTAATTGTTTGTAATCATATATTGTTTATTTGTAATTAGTGAATATTAATTTCTAGAAAATGTATAAAAGTTTTAAATAAAGTATTCCAAATCATCTATCCGACTATTTTAAGTATCTATGAGGAGTTATATATATGCTTAATCATCATAAAAAGTGTATTCGCTTTTTGGATGAATAATCTTAGAATTTCTTAGAGTTGAAAACTTCAAAACAATTTTAAATATGAGGCCCTTTTCTATAGCTTAAAATATATGCTGGCAGATTATTTATTAACTTAACTTTAAAATCTGTGTTCAGGGTATCTTTTAGTCAAGTTAATCAAGTTCTGAAATATTTCTAAATAACCTTTAATTATTAACAATCATTTATTCCTCTTGAATGTCACAAAAGATAGGCTGAGCGATAGGCAGAGACAGATTTATCTGAATTTATTTATATTTTATGGAGGCTTTGAGAAAAATGACATTTATATATAAGATATATATGCTAATGAACTAAATCTATTTCTACTTTTTGTTATCTAATGTGTCTGTTAGCTGAACTCAATCAAAAAGTATCAATAAAAAAGGAAAGAGTATCAGTAAATTTGTATTTTATTTATTAATCACAGCTGCAACTATTAAGTAAATATATAAAATAATATTTATGCTAAATTTTTAATTATCGCGCTGAGTTGCGCTTTAATTAAATTGAACATATTTTTAATTGATATCAATGCATATTCAATCAAGTGTCAGTTCATATTAATATTATAGTTGAGCTATTAGTTTGATTGACTTGCGTACAATTACAATTGAGAGCTAAAACATTGACTATTGGCATTTGAAAGGTCCAAAAGACAAGAGCCATAAATTGATTGGCTTGCTTGTGTGGAAGTCAAGTTAAGTTGACAAGAATTGGCAAAAGAAGCAGCTCGGAAAAAGCACTCGCACACAGCTGAGGCAATAACAATACTAATAGAAAAAAACAATATGAGTTTTGTTTTTATTTTAAATTTTCTTTTCTCTGAAAATCTATGACAATTTTTCACAGCCTGTGCAAATCAAAATAAATAAGAAAAACAAACCAAATTATTTTATTTCATTTCACAGCTGCGTTTCCGTTGACCGCCTTCTGATTCATCTCAGTCTCTTATCCCCTCTGTCCCCCCCCCCCATCCATTCTAACCGCGATTTTGTGTTGCAAAAAAAATATATATATTTGCTAAAAGTCCAAAAAAAAAAAAGAAAAAAATCATCGACTCTGATTAAAATCAGCCTCGTTTTCTCGCTGCTTGTTCGACAATTTTTTCCGTCACATTCTCAACAAAGTTTCCCAACGCTTTTGGCCATTGAATTTGTCAGCCAACAACAATAAATAAACAAAAACAACAACAACAACAATAACAACGACAACAACAATCCGTTGGCATCTAATGACGGCTATTGACAGCCGCCAGTTTGGGTCACGTTTAGTTTTATCTTTTTATTGCCCAAAACACATTGTGATGGGGGGGCAGGGGCAAGGGGTGCAATGAAGTTGTGGTAGAGTATTTAATGGGCGGAAACTGTTCCGAACTCAAAAAGCATATATTTAAGATATATTTCTGTGTCAATTTGTAAGATTTGGCCGATTTTAGAGGATTGTTAATTTTTATTATTATTCATTTCAGATTTATTTTTCTGCTCGAAAACGTTTATTTATTGGCATAATATTTATCGGTTGAGAAACTCGAAATATAATCGTACTTTATATATACGAAATTACACAACAGGAAGCGGAATTATTTTCTGTATGTATGTATAAATTAATATATACTTATATACTTGCAAAAAGCATACATAATATACATAATTATTTATTTAATGTCGATTTATATCATGCGTAAATATAAATAAATAAAATTTAATAAGCTTAAAAATCAAATTAAGTATTTATTTTTGTTAACATTTAATTAAACAATCAAAAGTAATTTATAAACATACAAATAATAAATAAATAAATAGATCTGTAAAAAAGAGTCTGAATATAAATGACTTTAGTTCAGAGTATCTGCAAGTCGAGCGCTCTCGTCTGGAACATTCTGAATTTTTTTTTTTCTCACTGCTGATCAATTGCGATTTTTTTTTTAATACGATTTAGCCAGTTTGCGGGCCTTGTAAAAGGCAGCGCGATAATTTGAGTATAATTACAGCATGTGTTTGGCACAACGATCTACTGATATAATTAACAAACGGATATAATTAACAAAACGTGGGCTTAAATCAGTTTTAAAGTTATTTGTCAATTGTGAAAAATAAACAAAAATCACAGATTTAGACTTTATTGACTTGTGAATTAAGAGTTTTTAATTTTCTTCTGTGGAGTTTCACTTTTAAGTGTGTAGAAAATAAAAAATAAAAATAAATAAAATGAGGCAACCAAAAGTAATTAAGACATATTTTTTTTTTGTTTATTTCATAATTTTGCGATTTATCAAATGCATTTATTGACTGTGCACTTTGTCAAATAATGGGCAATAAATAAAGTCAGCATAAAAAGACTTTTCATGACTGGAGAAAATAAAAGAGAAAACTGGGAAATTGAGTGCCACCCACAAACTTGACGCGCCTCTCGGCGACGACACTCTCTTTGAGGGGGGCACGCCTCGTTCGTTATGATCATTAACAACTTGCAACTTAATGTTGCCTTTAAGTGCACAACTTTATTAGTCGGGGAGAAGGGAATGTAACTTTTTTGGTTTATTGCCTTTCTTTTGCTGAGCTCTCATCGAGCTCAAATTTTTATTGGTTCAAATTCCAAATTCCTCAAGCTGAGTTCTCAGTTATCAGCTGATGCCGCTCGTTAAACTACAGTTAACCTAATTTGCATTTGGCTTGATTAGCGTTCTAACTGGCCCTTATCGCCAGCCACACATCTGGCCCAAAAAAAACCGTTGAGAGACTGACTAACTAGTTGAGTCTGTCACCAATTTGTCAATTTTTGGCGGGTGTATTTTCTTTGCGTTGTCAGCACTTTGATTAAAATGCAAATTTAGAATGTGAAAAATATGGTTATTAAACTCAATAACTGTCAGTTTGCCATGCATTAATTATAATAATTTACGCATACGCACATTCAACATGGGGCAAGCAAAACCAAACCAAACTCGAGTTATTCATTTCACGGAAATAGAAAAACGAGCAGAGAAAAAGCAGCAGCAAAAACAGACCAGCGGCAAAAATGACGAAAAGCTGCTGCTGAAAATGATAATGATAAATGTGTGCAAAAGAAGCAAGCAAGCAAAAAAGATAAACTAAACTGAAAGAAAAGAAAGCAATGATAACTAAAAACATACCCTTGCAAAAGAAAATCACTTATAAATTTAAAACAATTTTCCGAGATTTTTTTTTGTGGAGTTGTGTGTTAAAATAGTGTAAAAATCTATTTTGAACTGAGTTCATCGAGTCGGCTACACTCAGGAAAAGTCGCCAAGAATTTTACTTATTTAATTTAATAAGTTTTTACTTATTTTAAACAGTTTTTAAATTCATATAAATTAATATATAAGTGACTTCTTTTTTAGGATATGCATTTGTTAACAATAAAAAATATATTTCTTAATTATAAATAAACATTTTTACACATTTTAAACAGTTTTTATATGCATATAAATTAATTTGAGTGACTGTTTTTTAGACATGCATTTGATAATAACAAAAAAATATTTCTAAAATAAAAATAAACATTTTTGGAATCGTTAATTTTCTTAAAATTTTACATAACACGAAAATTTGTATGGCTTTCAGTGCGATTTCCTTTTAACGCGATTTTCTAAAATTCAAATTGTATTTTTACTGAGTTGGTTGAATTATTAACACTCAAAAAGAATACTTTCTAGGCACATAGAAGTCTCCTCAGAAAAACCAAGTCCAGGGTATATCAAAAACAAACAAACAAACCAGAAACCGTGTGTTGGCTTAGAGAAATAGGGCGTGGTCAGTCGACCGGCTGCATGAATATTTATAAATGATTAATGAACTCAACTCACAGTTGGACGGAAAATTTGCTCAATTTAAAACCAACAACTCCTGCGGCTTATTCTTATGCTCATTCAACAGTATTTATTACAGTAAGCTATTTTCTCAGTGTACGTGTTGGCCACGGTCAATGCATCTTAGCCATTATTACTTATCTAAGCGGCTACTGCTCTTGGCTCTATGACATAATGCCAAAATATTTGGATTCACAAAGCCAAAAACTTTGCTTTACTGATTAGCTGATTTGCGGCTCTTATCTAACTAATTTATTTGAGTTAGTTATTTGAAAGAAAGTTAAAAAGTTATGACACTTGTCGGCAATTGGAAAATTTCATTATATTTTAGATTAGTAACTTGAAATGTAGACTGAATCATTTGGGCAATTATAAAGTTCAAAAAGTTATGTAAGAAAGTTTTTGAAACTGTAAAATTCTGTTTCCGCAGCGAAGAAGCGTGCAAAAAAACCCAATTTTAATCATATGAAATTATTCCATAAATCTACTTTAATTAAGGCCGATTTTTATCTTTTTCATTTATCTTTGCATCTCAAGATTAATCTTATCACTGAAGTAAATTATCAATTTTATAACTGATTTTATCTTATGCGAGTTTAATAAAAATAATAATAAATTATGACTTAAGAAAATAAAAATGTAAGCCATTAAAAAAATGTATTAAATAAATATCCAAGAGTTGCTTTAATGTTCAGTCAAGTAATCTAAATAATAAGAATAATTTTATCTTTAGAGCGTTAAATCATATTTGAGAAAAACTTGAGATGAACACTTTTCCAGTGGTAAACATTTATGCAACACTTTCAGCTGGTGTCATTGATATTTAAGTGGACCAATTAAATTTTAAAATTGATTAATAAAATATCCAATTGTCTATCAAGAAATCATGACTTTTTCTTTTAGAGATAAGCCATATTTGTGATAATCTTGAGATTAAGACTTTTCCAGTGGTAAACAAATATTGATGCGTCACTTTCAGCTGGTGTCATTGATATTTAAGTGGACCAATTACATTTTAAAATTGATTAATTAAATATCCAATTGTCTATCAAGAAATCATGACTTTTTCTTTTAGAGATAAGCCATATTTGAGATAATCTTGAGATTAAGACTTTTCCAGTGGTAAACAAATATTGATGCGTCACTTTCAGCTGGTGTCATTGCACTTTAAGTGGGCTAAGTACATTTGCTAAGCATGGCTCTTGTCACTCTTTGCCTTTTGTCAAGGTTTGTGCATGGAAGGAATATGCTAATTAAATTTGAGTCGCATAATATGAAGAAAACACAACACAGATACAAATACATATATATATATATATGTATTTATGCCTATGTGCAGATAAGTACATATATGTATATAGAGCAGTTATATGAACCCATATCAATCTGTAAACTATTTGGACAGATAGCTTTGTTCACTACAAAAAAAGTAAATAAAAACATTGACAAGAGCCAAACATGAAAAATTGAGCGTTAAGACGAAATTCACACCTACAAAAAGATACTTTAGTCAGCAGATAAATTTTGTTGTGCTTTCAAAATTGCTGACTGAGGTTTGGTTGTTGACGCAGCGTTTCATTAGTCATGCTCTAGGCCAGGTTGTTGTGAGCTCACCGGGAATAATATTGATAATCGCAACGGCAAAAAAAAAAAGAGTGAGAAAGAATTCGAATCGACAAACTGCAAATTCATTCAAGTTGATGGACCCATCAAAATTGTGCTTTGCATATGCGTCAAACGAGTGCAATTTGGCACTAAAGTAATTTTTTTTCTTTTCACAAACAGTGAAGAGAAACACAAACACAAACACACACACAGAGAGAGAGACAAATACATGTGTGAGACGTGCAACGTTGTGCGGCATAAGAATTAAGCTGAACCTAAGCCAGGCCAAGTTGGCAAAGAAAAAGAATATAAAAAAGCAAGTTAAAAGCAACACAAAACCAAAACCAAAACAGAAACAAACAAAGTAACAACAAAATCTGAGATACACATAAAATCACAAGGTATTCGAATACAGATACACAGCCCAAAAGAAACGTAAACTCGATGAAGTTTCTCGGGAGTCGGGAATCGTTGGTCTCGTAACCAATGTGGAGTGGGTGCACTCTGGAAGATGCGTGAGCTGAGTTTGTAATGCGCTTTTAACGACCCAAAACAGACAAAGACACAAATATCCAATACACATAATACACAATGGATACACTAACAGAAAAACCATGTACTAAATTCAAGTAATAACTAAAACGATTCAAATATGACTTGATTTACAAATTATGAAAAAATGTATAACCAATTTCTGTTTAAATTACCAAATTTTTAGTTTAATCTTCAGATGACATCAGATATGGTTTCATAACGTGACAGATTGATTTCTAGATATGAACAAAACTTATTTTACAAATTGCACTCAAGTAAACCTTAAAGTTATTTGGGATATAAAACTTGAAGAATTAGAGTTCTGTAAAAAAATATTTTTATATAAATTTTGACTTTTGAGCAAGATTTATTTTATAAATTTTACTGGACTTAGCCCGAAAGATTGAAAAATAATCATCAGAGGTTACTTGAGAACTTAAATATTCTAACTAAAATTTAAAAATCTTACTAACAGTAAAAAAAAGTTCTTATTTAAGTAAGATTTTGCTCAATTAATTCAGATTTAAATTGAACACTGATTTGAGAACTTAAAACAAATAATTAAATAACTCAATTTAAGTAAGCAAGTTATTTTTTAGATAGATTAAACGACTCTTGCTGAATTAATCCCCAAAGAGGCTCACAAATCAATAAATTTTTGTTATCAAGAAACCTTTCAGTGGAAAATTCTCCTATTTTCTTTTTTTTTGCCAAGTTCAAAGATACTGAAAGACAGATGCAAGATACAAAAGAATCTTCTACACCGACTTGCCGCAATGTCGCGCCTTTGTTTGCAACTGGATATATTTATACAAGTGTATATGTACATATATGTTAATATGTGTTTGTTGCCCCGCAACGCTTTTAGCGTCTGGGCTTTAATTAAATTTACAGCCGAACCGTTAAAATAACCCAAACAGCGCATTTCTTTTTACACATACTTCGCCATCCATTTTGCTCAGCATATTTGCAAAGGGGGAGCAGAGGGGTGGGTAAGAATAAAAGGAAGTAAATAAAGTAAACTATTATAATTGCGCAATTTTGCACGTATTGCAATCATTGTTATTCAATTTCAATTTACCTTTTGGTTTTGAGATACTCTTTTTTTATGTGGTGACTGCAGCAGCTCGCATTGAAATTCGTTCGGCGTTTTTATTCGTCGTTGATTTTATAATATTTAATTTTATCTATTTTTGCCAAATTCTAATTTTTGGCACATTTGTCGTTGTTGATTTTTGGTCGCGCTTATCTTTCGCGTGGCATAAAGAAATTCTTTGTAAATCTCAAGTTCGTGTTTTTGTTTTGATTTTATTTTTCTTGTGTTTACTCGTTACTTATGTGCTAAAGTCGCGTTGTTCTCGTCTTCGTCGTCTGCTGCTGCTGCTTTGAATTGCCTTTAGACTGCGTGTGGTAACTGCCAGTTACTTTTTATTGTGAGCGCTTACGCGTTTAGCGACACACAAAAAAATATTTATATATGTAGAAATTCAGGTAGAAATGAAATAAATCTGAAACCGGCAAACAAATACATTCACACACACTCGCGCACAAAACACACACACAAAACAGACACCCGCGTAACGTGCGCTTTACTCGAGACGCGTTCGTTGACTGAGCTGACAAAGTCGATCGCCGAGATTTAACGGTCCGATTGAAGTTGAAAGCAACAGGTTGAAAGACAGTCGAACGCGAGAGAGAGAGAGCGAGAGCGAGAATACGCTTAGTATCTATTCGTAGCTCTCTTTGTCTGTGGGTCTCTCTCTCTCTGCATGTGTACCTTTTCTGTTACCTGAGGCGCCCTTCTCACATTATCATCATTAAGCAGAACGCGAACTTCGAACGCGACGTCGCCTGTTTCCCTGTTTCCCTGTTTCCCTGTTTCCATGTCTGCTGCTATCGTTTTAATTATGCACTCATGAGAAAGACGAGTCGCATTCTTTTAATTATTATTGTTACTCTTGTTGTTGCCCAGTGTAAAGTTCTCTTCACGTGAAAGACTAAACAAAATCCATTTCCCAAACAGTGTTTTGAGTTGCGTTTTCATACACTGCATTGATAAACAAAAAAAAGTATCAATTTTAAGTCATTTTGTTTAGCTTAAAAGCAACGTCGTTTTTTCACTTGCATCGACTACACGTAAACAAAAACCAGCAAAACTGCAATACCGTAAATAACATCTCAAATGACATTAAGAAAATATTGTAATTAGAGCGAAACGCTTGTATAAAGTTATTAAAAATTTTTTAGTTATAATTTTATCAGTTGAATAATATAAACTAATTCATTATTGTAAACATTTTTATTTTTTTCAGTGTATTTCCGCAAGCATTGAGTGTTCACCGTTTATCATTTAAAGTTGATGGCGTGTGAATTTTTACAATTTTTCTCAAAAAATTCTATGGGTGATTTTTCTTTTTTTTAAGATAAGGCCATAAAATGACAGCATTTCATGTCAGCTAAAATAAATGTTATAATTGTTAAATAACTTTACCACTTGCCACAACAAATCTTTACCTGTGGCACTTCTGTTCAAAACAATTTATTCTACAAATAATTGCTGGGTTTGCTGGCGGCCAAAATGAAATCGATTGTTAAATGTGTAGCATGTGTTGCATCAATTAATGGCGGCTGTTGAGTCTCTCATAATTGTGCCTATAATTAAAATATTACTGCATGCTTTTAGGCGACACATAAATTATTAATAATTAAATGAAATCAAAAACAGGTAGATATGATACACTCGGAGAAAACACTATTCCAAATTCAAGTAAAGCTGCGTATAATTTGCTTTTGTTTTGTACTTAAAATTTAACGCAGTATTAATTGCTGATTGAGTTTCGTTTAAAAATAAATATGATACAAAATTTTTTAATTATATTAAGACTTGTCACTTTTAATATTTATTTATTTTAAATAAGTAGACAAAGTTTTTTGTTGCCTTAGACTTAGATTTATATTGCGATGCTTTCAAAGTGATTTCAAGCCAAAGCATATTTAATAGCAGCTTAGTTTCAAGTTTAAATAATTGATTAAATAAATGTTATTAAAAAGAGATTTTTACTTTAAAAGTTGCTTACAAATTGGGTTAAATATTTTTTAGAAACATTACTTTTTATTAAAGAAATTTAATTTCACACATTTATGAACAAAATTTCTATTTGAGATAATTTTTATATGTATGCGGATTGTATTTAATTCAAAGATAATATTAGAATTAAACTAAAAAAGACAATTAACTTTTAGTAATCATCTTTTTATTTTAAGTAATATTGGGATTATTGATTTTTTAATTTTACTACTTTAATTATGTTTATTAGGTTTTGTTCTAATAGGTTTTCGATTTATGAACTGTGCCATTTCAACTGAGAGCAAACATTGCAATCTCATTTTAAGCATTATTAAAACAAGAATTTGTTAAGATTTTTAACAATGCACAAAACTGTTTAACTCTTATCCGAGTGTCTATCAAGGTAAACCCACCGTCTCCCATAGGCCACGAGTAGAAATACCGTCAAGTCAGCCAATGCACTAAAATGGCTAACGGCTAATGAGCTGGGCCCTGGCGTTAAGCGACCAATTAACTCGCTTGATGGCCAAAAAGAGACGACCAACAAAATAAAAAATTATTATATGAATATGAAAATGAAAATGAGATAAGCGAAAAGGGAAAAGGGAAAAGGGAAAAGGGAAAAGGGAAAAGGGGAGAAGAGGCAGACGAAGACGACCCAGCTCAAGTAACAGCTGACTGCACAAAAGTTTTAGATAAACATAACTACGAATTGTGGATGGTTGTTGCGGGGTGAGGGGAAAGCCAGGGGAGTCAGCGTAGGGGTCCAACGTAGCCTAGCAGCCAAATTGTAATTAAAAGTAATCAAAAGCTTTAGCAACTGAAATTTGCAAAAGCAGAAGAGCAAAAGGCGCAGTTGGTCCAAAGTAAAGCTGGCCCAAAGCAAAAAAAAAAAAAAAACTAACCAAATGTAAATGGACCCTGGGCAGACTCCTCTGAGATGTGGCATGTGTCAGTTTTTTTTTTTGTGTGCCACAAACCTAAAATCTAGCATAAATTGTACTAATTTGATGTAAGTTTGTTTTAAGTATTTTATTGCTTATTTATTTTTCCAATTTAAATTTAATTTAATTTAAGCTTAGATTCTTTTTAAGATTTATTTTTCAGTACTTAAGTATTTAAATTTTAGGCTCAATTTTATTGCTAGTAGGAAAGTGTACAAATTTTAAAGCTACCAGAAAAAAAGTTAAAAAAAATTTCAAAGTTCAATTCGTGGAATTTTTTTTTGAAAAGGTAAGAATGCAAAAAAATGTCATCTATTTCCATTGGTGACACATCATCAAATGGTAAATGCTGCAGCAGCAGTGGCAAAATGATAAACAAAGGTTGAAAATTGAAAATGATTGTGTAGGGGAAGGGGGGAGGTGTGTATGTGGGAGCTGACCAGCTGTTGGACGCCGTGCTTAATAAAGTTGTTTGGCAACAGACAAATAGGAGGCAAGAGGCGGTGGCATTAGATTTAATTTAGTCAAAAGGTATGCCAAGTAACACACACGCACACACAACACACACACACAGAAAGTTGAAGTAGCCATGGCTACGCACAGAACAACCACTATAGGTGTGCGTGTGTGTGTGCTTGTGTGTGTGTGCCTCAGCAAGAAAATGAGATAAGTTTGTAAGAGGAGCTCATTTAACGACAGCAGTTGCCGAAGACACAAAAAAAAAAAATAAAATAAAATACGTCTGTTGAAAATTCACTAGTTGCACTTGTGGCAAGAGGCGCAAGTTATCCTGCAACAGCTTCGAGAAACTTCAAGGACAACCAATGAGACAGCTGAATGCCAGGCTGGTCGACGGACAGCCAGACAGAGACAGTCTGACAGTCAGACAAAGAGACAGGCAACATGACAGTTGTAACAACAAATATAAATAAACTTTGTACTTAACTAAATTGCAAATGTTGTCAAAATGTGAACCCACAAACAAAAGAGAAAAATTTCTTATTCATAAATATTTAAGTGGAAAAATGTTAGAAAATATTTCTAAAAATATGCAGAGTAATTTCTTACTATTATTATTATTATTTTATTATAAATAACAGTTTATAATATTACATGAATGAAATTTTTTTAGTCTTTTTAAATCGTATCCCCATTTTTCTTAAAACCAGCAAGTAAATTTTTCTTTATTTAAACTGTTAATTTAATTATTTAGTATTTTTTTAAAATCGTATACAAAATTTCCTTTAATCCAGCAATTCTTTTTTTTATTTTAATTCTTTACTTAAAATAGTAACTTCTGGAAATTGTATACAAGGCTTTCTTATATCAAGTAAACTTTCTTTTTATTTCAATACATATTTAAGACACTTAATCATATCCACAACTTTCCTGTTTTAAGCACTTAACTTCTTAAAACATTTCCAAAACTTTCTTAAATCAAGAACTCAATAAAATTTCGCTCTGATCCAAACTGAACTCATCTTGAATTTGCTCTCATTTCAAAAACCTACAAATCAAATTGACGAGTAAGAAACATTAAAGACATCGTTTTTTCTTGCAGTGTATATGTTGTGGTACACTGTCACCTTGAGGTGAGTTGCACATGAGTCAAGCATTCATCATGAGCTGTGCCACATGCCAAAGATTAGCATGTTAATTGCGTTGCTTGGTTACTTTTTTACTTTGGCCATTTAATAAAGTGTCGCGTGAGAGATTTGCCATCCTGCAACCATCCCGGCATTGGAGTGGAGTGGAGCACGACCAAGACGAAGACCTCTTGAAGGGCATAATTTATGTTGCCTAATTAGCATCGTCTACTTTAAGTTGCTTTCATCAGCAGATAAATCGCATTTATTAATGTGATTTAAGCTGCTTGTTGCAAATGTCTTGTTTGTGGCTAATTTTTCTCTTTTTATATATTTTTTTTTGTGGCGAGTTTTAGAATTTGCTTTGAAGTTTGTATTTTTTGTTTTGAAATAATTTATATATTTAAAAAAAATTTTTCTTATTAAGAAAAATCGTTTATAAAATTAAAAAGGCACATTTTTTATTTAAAAGAAATTCATTTCTTAAATGCATAAATATTTTATGAATGAAATTATTTTTTTATTTCAAAAATATTAATTAAGAAAAATAGTTCAAAAATTAGAAATGCGCATTTTTTTTTTAAAAAAAGAAATTCATTTCTTAAATGCAAAAAATTTTATAATATTTGCTAAAGTTCAAAACTTTTTAAAATTTAAATATTTGCATTTATAAACTAGATAAAACATCTTACAAAATGCAAATCTTTAATGATAGTTTAAGTAATCAAATAGACAAAAATGTATAGAAAAGCATTACTTGACAACAAAAACATGGCTAAACTTTTTTCTAAGTGTACTTGTTCATACTTAACTTTGTCACAAGTGCGTCCAAAATGACTTTTTTATTTATGTCAAAAACCGGCATCTGTTTTCAATGGTCATTTAACTGAAATTGCTCATAAATTTCGATGTGCTCTACTTGCTTTGCTGTTCTTAAGGATCCATTAAATAGCTATTCCATAATTTCTTTATATTTCTATATGATTATTTAAGGGTCTTTCAATTGTCACATGTTTTAGACATGAAATTTAATATGCGAGAAAGGAAATTTGCTGATTCCGTTGATCATAATTATCTATATTAACATAAATTGACAAGTGGGTTCTTTTTTTTGGTATCAAATAAAAACACCAAGTTTGAGGGTTCCTTGCTTATTCAATTTTCGACTTCTTTTTCAAATTAAAAACTCCTGGGCTTATTGAAATTTAAGAAGTATAAAATAATCTAAGACTTCTAAGCTCTACAAAAAAGGAAGCAATAAAAGCGAATGGAAAACCTGCACTGCTTAGTGAATTTTATTAAAATTGTATTTTATTGCGTGTAAAATGCAATACTTAAGATAAATGTTGATTATTTTATGACAAGTTTAACAACTTTATACACAAATTTTGGCGGCTTTTCGCGGAAATTTGAGTTAGTGTTGAAACGACAATGAAGTGCTTGGAAAACTAATTACATTTAGTTAACGACAGTTTTATGTACATGGCCAAAACAAGGGCACTGATTAAAACGATAATGAAATGGCAAACATTGAAATGGAGCCACATTTCAAGTAAAAATTAAAGCTTGAATTTTGTAGGCAGAATCCATTGTTCAATATATCATTCATCATTGAATGCTTCTATGTGTGTGTGTGTGTGCGAAGAGGCGTCATTACTGGCGCTTTACCAACTATACGAATATAGGATAAATACACTTAGAAAAATAAACTAAGTTTTAGAAAATTGGCAGCCTTTGCTGACGAGCTTAACAAATTTGTTAGTTTTTATAAAAGAGGAATTTTCTATTTTAATTCATAGATAGATTTTTCTAATAAAAAAAAATATAAATATATATATAAATGTATTATTTTTGGTTTTTATTTTTTATGGCAATATTTAGCTCTATTTTTTATTATTTTCGAAGGATTTCTTTGAGAAATTTTAGCTTAGCTTAGAAAAAGTAAATCTGTGTTTGATAACAGATAAAATATAGTTACTTGTATAATATAATATAATCTAAGTATTTTAAGATTTTTTAAAACAAACATTTTAAATGGTTTACCAAAATTCATTTAATCTTAAAAATCGAAACAGGAATCAAGCAAATTGAAAAGTTACTTTCTAATTTTAATTAACTTTTTTTTGTATATATACAAATTATATCTAAAAACCAGAACAACTTTCTGATAACCAATAAGATTTTCATTAAAGCAAATTCGTTTAAAAAATCAGTGTTACTTTTTCTCTGAGTGTATTTATATAAGAGCCAATCGCACATTATGTCTTACACAGCAAACAGGTCGAAGGAGACGCATGGGCAGAGTGTGTCATTATGAAAACATCATCGTTTGTTGCCACAGCTGGATGCTTGCCCCATTGCCGAGGCAGATGGCATCGTCATGACTACTTTTGACCCATCGACAAGCTTTGGCTCCCTGCCACATCCTTCATTCCACACTTATCCCCCCCCCCCCCCCCACTGACCGCTCGGGCACCAGTGGCGTTTTTCAATTTAGCTATTTCCCGTCACACACAACATGATTAAGCAATCAGAGACGCCCCAAAAGGCGGCCACGTTTTAACTAAATCAGCGCAGGAAAGGAACAAAAAAGGAACGGAAAGGATTTATGTGCACATTATTTGAACGAACTGTGTAAGCGGAATGTTTATGAGTTGGCACTTAAAACCATTCAACTTTTTTTTTTATTCATCTCTATTATTTTTGTGACACAAGCATTAAGCGTCTTTTATATTATATAATCATTCGCCCGATGTGGGTTATATAATATGCGATTAGGGTTTCCTAATGGGTCAAATAAGATTTTCTCTGGTTGGTTCACATGTTGCAATCTGTGTTGACAAACTAAGTTAAAGTGTTTAACTCATTAATGAGTTGGGCATTTTTAATGAAATTATTTATTTAACATTTTAGTTATAAGTTGGAAACTGCATGAAGCATGGCAAACATGTTGTTGACAATAATTCATCAGACTGTTAAAGAGTTTAATGCTCTAAAAACAATTTTAAACATTGTGAATAATGTAAAAATAGTAATATTGATTTTTAAGATTATTATTTTTAATATCAATTTTGTTATTGTCAATTATTCAACAGACAAAACATTAAATTCTAACAAACAGAATTTTATGCATTGAAAAAGATTTAGCATTGTAAATAATGTAAAAATGTAAATATTAATTTTCAAAATGTTTACTGGCAGTGCTAAAGTTCAATTCGCTAGAATTATTTTCTCTATAATTTCTTTGTATATAATTAAATGTGTTTTAGTAATTATGGATAAATAAATAATAAGGTTTTACACACACTGAAAACTAAGCCGATTATTAAAAGCAATAATTTTTTGGCATGAAATGTAGATTTTTATTACTTTTTATTTATTACAATTAAAGCTTATTGTTACTAAATGTAGCAGCTGATTTTTTAATGGGAGTACCTTAATTAATACCAAGTTTTAATTTGTTTAAAATTGATAAATAATATATCTGACTATTTAATATTTAAATTACAAACATAAATCTTTACAATGGTGTTTGTATTGAGATGCTCAAAATTGGAGTGGCTATAGAACTGAATTGAACTTAATTTAAGATCTGCTTGTTTAGACAGACCAACAGCTTGAAGCTGATGAGGCACATATAGATTAACTTGATATGTTCATTTGCCTCTTGCCACACCACCGCACTTATTTCCCATTTCGAATGGTATCAGTGTATAATAACCGCAATCATATTTAATTATGCATATTACGTGTTATAATCTATGTTATTTAAGCAGTGCTGTTGCACTCTGTAAAATCGAGATCTGATTGGGTTCTGGTTACTCATTGAAATAGCTCAAATTAGCTCAATGCACAGACAATAAATAAATATCGGGGACAGTCTAAGTGCCCTGAGCACGTCCAATCAAGATAGTCACGCAAACAGAAAAAAAATTAATAAATATAATGGAAATTGAAAGAACTACAAGGGAAAACCACCAAATGACACATGACTCGGATTTAGGGTATGTTTTTGGGGGGAGGGCGGAACTGGGAAAAAGCTAATGTTTAACAATAGCAACAACAAATCGAAATTCTTATTTCAAGAACATATTTTTTATTTCCAATAAAAATTTTTAAATATATTTTTTTTTTTTAATGGCTTTCTTAAGTTGTGATTGTGTTTATTTTTGTAGTTGATTTAAGCTGTTTAGCTACTTCTTACACACAGAAAAATTAGTATTAGAGACTGAACAAAAATTATTATCGTGTTGAAGACTGTAAATTATAAGTATATAAAAATTTTTATAAGTCGAAAGAAATTTTTCTAATTCTTAGAAATGCATTTTTTTCAATTGCAGAGCCCCTATTTTTAGATGAATTTAGAATCATACAATTTCGAAATATATGCAATGGATTTTAATACTTTTTTTAAATTCTTGTTACATTTACAGTCTTTTCTAAAAATATTTAACTGTAAGTGTTGACATTTGAATCAATATATAAAAATATACCTTTTTATATAATTTAAGGCGAGCTAAAAACCATAACATTTAGGCTCAAAGTTAGTAGGTTTTTTCTTCCAATGTGGGTTTTACTGTAGTTTGGTATTGAGTTAGCTGCCTGTCATATATTGCGTGATTTGTCGCCCACCTGCCAGAGGCGAATTTGGCATTTAACCTGGCCAAAATACACTGCACTTTGAAGCCACAGCATATTGTGGGTTATTCAATGCAAGAAAATTCAACTTGCAACTTGCCACTTGCAACTAGCCCAAGTTCATCGATGCAATCTGTGAGGAGTGCGCCATAAGTGTTTTAACATCAGCATTTTCAGATTGTGTGTATGTTGTGCGTGTGTCTGTGTGTGTGTGTTTGTGCATTTGGTGGTTTGTGATTTTGATGCTGTATATGGTGCAACTTCGCAGCTTGTTTGCTAAAAAAAAAAAAGTTTCTGCTCTTCGATTTTGTTCGACATTTAATTAAGAAAACACTCAGCGTAAAAAGAGATTGTCTCAGCCAGACGAACGTGAATAGTTCGCTTGTTTTCGATAAAAAGGTGGATTTTAATTGAAGTTTACATAAAAACGTTGCCATGTTAAAATTCGAAAAATTGAGAGTTGCAATACGACGACGGTACGAAAAAAAAAATAATGAGAAATACGCAACGGCAAAGGAAACTCTTACGCTTAATGATTTAATGACTTTAAATTAAGAAAAAAAATCATTAAGATTTTTTGTACTATTTTAATACTCAAATAATAATTTAAAAAATATATCATTAACATATTAATTTACTTGTTTAATAAATTACTAAAATACTAAAATATAAATACTCAAATTTTAGTTTCTTGCAGTAAAATCATACTCAAATAATTCTCAAGCTAAATTTTCTTTATCGCATCTAAATATGAACGAGATATATAAATATATTTAATACACATTTTAAATCAATAATTGTATTTCATAAATGCCACAAAATAGCACAAATATCACTGTTTAAATAATTATTACCTGCACAAAGGCACAGCACAATAATCTGGACTTAATTAATATTCTTGTTATTCATTGAGTTTGTAATCAAAAAGTTCTCTCATAGAAACTACAGTTTGAAATTAATATTACTTGGTCAAAATGGTTATTAATAAAGTTTGATTAATAAGTCTGTATAATGTCAATATATATATATATACAGCATAAGTTTGACAAAGACAAGCTCAATTTATAGGAAACTAATTAGCAAACAAGAAGTTGCAGGCAAGTACATTTCTTGCCACATGAATTCGAATTAATTTCTGTTTCTAATTGAAGTAAAATTCATTATTAATATTTGCCAGGAATGAAGATGCAACAAAAAGACAAGGAAGAGAAAAAGGTGTTTTAATTATGCCCCAATTGAATTGGATATTTTCATCAAAACAACCATTTAGAAAACTTTGATTTCTTAACGAGATAATTATTTAAATATAAATCAATTTATTATCTTATAAAAAAATTTATTTTATTCTTTTTAATAATCTAAAATAGGAAAAAGACTCCCAGCGAATTTATATAGATAAATTCAATATGCAAAAATTGCCTAATCTTATCTTTTTTAATATTTGATTTTTATTGTAGCTTGCCAAAGGTAATTTACAAATTTCATTTTAATTTATTTAATATTAGAAATGTTTCTCAATAAGAACTGCAATTCCCAATTAATGAAATTTAAAAAGTTCTCTTAAATTTGTAGCTGAAAATAAGTCAACTTTATTGCTATTAAAAACAAAAAACTAATCCGTAATAAAAAAAATCTCCGTAAAATTTAAAAAATAGCCGCCGTATTGCAACGTTTAATTACAGAGAGAGAAAAAGAGGGAAGCAATTTTTGTTTGTATTTTGGGGCTTGTACTCACATTATTCGGGTTGCATCCCGCTGCCGCACCGACTCATCCCTATTGAGGACCTCGATTATCATCTTGCGTTCCGTTTCCGACAAATTCTCCAGCACCTGAGTGGTGGCCACGGCCAGTTCGGGTCCCAGCGCATCGATGGTCTCCACGGGAATGCTGTCGGTGCCAGCATCAGTGGTTGAAATGCTGATGCCGGCGGACAATGAGCCAAGATTGTAGTTGGGCACGATGTTGCCAATGTTGCCGCCGACGCCAGCCCCAATGCCGCCCATATTGAGATGCATGCCACCCATTTGCAGGCCGGTGGGTACAACGCCTCCATAGCCCGATGCAGCTGCAGCGCTGCCGTTGCCAGTTGTTGTGCCTGGATTGCATGCGCTGCTGCTGTATTGCAACATATTGTTGCTATTCGGCTCGGCAGCTGCCACAGTTGCCACACGATGCTTGTTGTTGGCGTTTTGCGTGGGCGTTGGCGGTAATCGTGCACTTCGTCCACTTGACATACTACACCGGTTCCTCTACGTGTGTATGTGTGTGTGTGTTTATGTGTGTAGTTGTGTGTGTGTGTTTGTGTTGTGTTATGCTGGTTGTCTGTGCTCAGCTCAACTGCCAAAATCTCAAAAATCTCAAAAAAACACAATGTGTAGTTTTAGCTGCTTTTCTTTGTCTGTTTTCCTTTGTTGCTCTTAAAGTTTCTCCTCTTTTTTTTAGTTCTTCTCTTCTAATTTTTTTTTTTTGCCTTTCTTTCATCAACTTAATTCCGAGTGCCAGGTAAAAATGTTGCTCCTTTTTTTGCTGCCACGTTTCTCCAACGAAAATTCTGTAAAAAATTTAAAACCATGATTTAAGTTTAATTTCTTTTTGAAAAGAGAGTACGCAAATTGTATTTATTCGAATTGTTGTTTTTAGATGTTTTTTTTCTTACTTCGCAAGGGTCAAGTTTTTAAGACAACTTCAATTAAATTTAACCAATAAAAAATGTAAAAAAAATCGTTGCCAACTGTTGACTTTTTGCCAGGGCAAACTTAAATATAATCCCATATTTAATAAAAAAAAATTTGAGTAAGTACAATATATAAAAATATTTCTTCCTTTTTTGCTGTCACGAAAATTCTGTAAAAAATTTAAAGCTGTGACTTTAGCTTAATGACTTTTTGAAAAGAGCGAATGCAAATTGTATTTATTCGAATTGGTATTTTTAGATGTTATTTTTCCTTCCTTAGCAAAAGCAAATTTTAATTTGAAATTTAACATATAAAAAATGAAAAAAAAAAATAATTGTTGAGCAACTGTTTGACTATGAAATGACATTTTGCATAAGTTTAAATATAATCACAAATTTTATTAACCAATCTAATCAATCGTCGTCTTTCCACAATATATAAATTTTATGCATGAACATGTCTAAATCTGCACATATTGATTAAATAATAATCTTAGCCCAAGTCTTCAATATTCATATTATAATTTTTAACAATTTAGAATGATTTTGTCAAACAAAACCCAAGCTTGCAATAAATTGGTGACATTAGTTTAGTCAATATGCAAACATCGATGATTTCAGGGCATTTCCTATATAAATTAGCTAAATTATAAATAAGAATGTTAAATTTTTACTCATGCAGAACATTTCATATAATCCATAACTTATATTCTGTATTATTTTGTTTTTACAGGCAAACATTTGCACAACACAATCAAATCTTTATTACATATATTCAATGGGCTCGGGGCGTAAAAAGTAATAAACTAAATTAAAGCTTAAAACAATAAAATTCACAAGAATTTTCAAATTTTATAAATGCAACAGCAAAATATTAAGTTAATAAACAATTAAGTAAATATCAAAATGAACTCAAATCAATTTAGTTATATATAAAACCAAAGCAGGCAGCTCCTGCCAACATCTCCTGACTTAATCAAACAAATTAAATTCCAGAGAATTTGAGAAACTGAGAATGGCCTAATTTGAAATAGGTTTTTCTTGGAAATGTAATTGGTAATAAATGCTGTAGATTAAATAATTGAAATCAACTACAATGAAATGATTATGTAGCAAGTCTTAACTTAAAATTCAATGCGGCAACAAAATGCTGGGACAAAAAGTGCAGGCAACAAAATCCATAAATACTTTATAAAGGCCAGGAATGGGGAATTGAATTCAATATGGAACATGTCGTCACGCTTGCCACACACTATGCACACACACACACACACACAGTCAGACATGCATGTGGCAGCCATACAAATATTGATGTGGTGCCCCATGTTTGGTTACTGCCAGCATAGAGCTTACTGCGTCGCATTTGCCGCCCAGTCACAGTCGAAATATTCACACACACACACATGTGTGTGTGATACTTGATAACACACAGCTGTTTCAGTTTGGGTTTCCATTAAAATTGAATTAGCTACCGACAAATTGCGTCCAAAGTTAGCGTAATTCAGCTCAATTAACTGCAACCAAAAGCGGCTTTTAATGCCACAGTCAACAAACCAATTCAAATCTGCCAAACTCTTTGATAAACACGATAAAATAATAATGTCTCTAAATTAAAACTTAATTAATATGTCAACAAATCTAAATTAATTATTTACCAGCAATTTTATGCTTGTAAAAACAGGCTTTTAAATTAAATTAAACAAAATGGCTTTGCTTTTTTGTTTGGTTTTTTGCCATAATTGTTAAACCAAATAATCCATCAATTAATTTAAATAGCTTCAAAAACATGGCAAAAAAAAGTCATAACAGAATATGCAGAAAAACTCTAATATCAGCAATAAAAAAAAAGTAATATAAATGAAAGCTTGGACAGCTTAAAGTATTTGTGCACAAAAATCTCAGCAACAAAATGATTGATTGCTAAAAAAAAAATTGTGGTAATGTATATAATATTAAAATATGCAAATAATTTATAATTTAAATAGATAGCAAAAAAGTTCGATGTTGGTGAATATCGAATGCCCTTTCAATCTATTAAATAATTTAATTGCATATTATTTAATTTTATTTGTAACTTTAATTCTGGGTTTAAGCCTAAGGCAATAAATGTATTTATTTATTTCAACAAAGGTTAAGCTTTTTATTGTACTATTTCATAATTAAATATATTATTAACAAATCGTATTACACGCAGGTTCTCATTACAACATTTAAAGCTATTGAAATAAAATTTTAATATTTGCATTTATTAAAAGAAATAATTCTAAAATTTTCCTTTTATCAGTGCTTGCCTTTTTTACACAAGAATCAACAGAATTTTCTTGTTTAAACTATATCCATTTGCTTAAAAAGTCATTTTTTATTGACTGCTTTTTTTTACTTAGCCAAACTTTTACGGCTTACTTTATTTGGGTTTCCATGAATTCGGCAGATGAAAATGAACAATAGAAACTCAACTCAACATTGAATAAAATGTTTACCAATGACAAGTTTTGTTAACCAGCTAAAAGCTGACACACACACACACACATACACATACATATGTCACGAGCCTGTTATTGTAGTTGAAGTTTCCGGAAAGCCTGATTGAACTTTCGGAGTGGCCAACCGATTTCCGCAACCTAAATTTAGACGAGATTTATGTAAAAAAAAATCGTCACGGATAAAACTAATGGAAACATGAAAAATCTATCAAATTTAATATACTAAAAATACTTAATATAAATTTTCTTATAAATGAAAAATATATCATATTAAATATGACAAAAAAAAAAAATATAAAAATGCGTCGAAAAATATAACTAATATGTTGCTGTGATATTAATGCAAATATCTCAGAGAAATTATTAAAATAAATGCATAAAAAATACTGTTTAATATTACAAATATTACCAGAATTTTTTGCAAATGTGTCTGTTGAAAATCTATAATTTTAAAATAGTAAATATTAATTCTCTTATAAATTAAAAATAGAACATGCAAAAAAATGAAAAAATACGTCGAAATTCTAAGCCAAAATATAACTAATATGTTTCAGTGATATTTATGCAAATATCTTAGAAAAATTATTAAAATAAATGCATAAAAAATATTGCTTAATATTGCAAGTTTTAGAATTTTACTTAACACTAAAATAATATTACAAGAAATGTGTCTGTTGAAAATCTATAATTTTATTTAATGTATTTAACATGTTTTAAGTCTTACAAAATTATTTTGGTTGCCTGATTCAAATGTTAAATTTAAACAAATTTGCCGCATATTTAGTCACAAAATTGTTAAGCCTAACGAAAATCGATAAATTTCAGTGTTTGCTCAACTTTAGCCAGCTTTTGTAAAATTAATTAAAAGGTTAAAAATAAACAACAAACGATGAGTGAATGCACCTACCTGCACACAAATAAACACACACCCACACACACACACACATCAGTTTATACTTAGTTGGATAATATTTTGAATTTCATATAGTGAATGTGTGTGTGAGTTTGTGTGTGTGTGTGTGTGTGTAGTCTATACAAAGTTATGAACAATGACAGCAGCAACAGTCAAAAGACATTCAAATGACAATGACAGTTTAACTGTGGCGACAGCAAAGAGACCACAATGGAAATATGTGTGGGCGAAAAGCAGGTGAAGGGGTGCCGCAAGTTGAGGGGGGATGGGGTCTGTAAGGGAAACAACAGAGACAAGCACATTGCATGCAAAGTCCAAACAGTTTTTATCGACGCACGGAAGTGTTGCCGCTGTCATTTTCGCCCTTGCTGCGGCTGTCGCTGTTGCTGTTGCTGTCAGCGTGTTGTTCATCTATGTGCAACGTTATACAACACTGCAGCAACAACTACTAACAATACTCATACGTCGTGAGAAAAAAGAGGAGATTAAATACCCTGGCTTAGGCAGCATCTTGGAAAGACATAAAATTGAAGAGATTCAGACCAAATATAAATGGAAACAATAAATAATCTTTTAACCGATATATGGTACTATATATATATATATATATATATATATATATATAATGTATATTTTAACTTTATTTTATGATTCAAGTATTTTAAACAAACGCTCACTCGAGGATTTCCAAAATTTTTCGAAATATAAATAAAATACTTCGATTATTTGCATTATTAATAAACCACGTAAAAACACTTAAAACGTTATCCAACACTGCAGGAACGACTGCAAATATTACTCATACGTCAAGTGGAACATTACATGGAAATATATCGTAGAATAAAACAATAAATAAAATAGTGAGATTATTTGCATAATTAATAAACTACGTAAAAAATTAGCTCTTAATTGATTTCGAAATTGATTTTTAAATTTAAAAAAACAGAGCACTAAATACAAAACAATTATTTGTTTGCCTTATCAAGATGGATGTTAAGCAAATTAAGTCACTTAGATAAAAATATAAAGATAACATATTTAAATAGACTAATTAATAAATTTATGCTGATTGAAAATATAACTATGGAAATAATCATCGAATTTTCATCTTTCACAATTCTTAAAAAATAATAATAATGAAAATAAATATAATTATTCAATATAAAAAATTTAGTAAAGTCGCAAATTCAATAAAATGCAGTTTTCATAATTTTTCGATTATATAGATGAAGTTTTTAGACACTCATTAATTGAGTATTTGACAGGATGAGTGACTCCCCTTTTTAGACTTGGCTGTTGATGCTGATCAAGAATATATATATATATAAATGCCAACTTTTGCTGCTACATAATGTTGCACAAGTTCATTAAACTCTTCTAACAATTTTGAAGGTACTCAGGGTATTGAGTTAGGTGGCCTGAACTAAACTACAAAATTGAAAATACCATGCAGTTGAGCTGCAAGGTGGAAGCTGTGCGGATTGCATGCGTGGGATGGGATGGATGGGTGGATGTGGGATGTGGGATGTGCGGGTGTCCTGACGCTGACTGACTGGCAAAGACATGCGATATCTATTGAAAAGCAAGACTCGACACTTGAATGCTGAGGCAGTGGAGAGGTCTGACAGGGGAGAGTAGGCAGTTGGACAGACAGACTGCCTATTATCCTGACGTCTCGCTGATGGATGCGCTGCGCAAGAAGATTCGCACACTCTTTGCCTGCTCCCTGCTGCTTGCTTCCTGCTTCCTGTTCTCTGCTCCATCCTGCCTGCTCCCTGCTCTCTGCTCCCTCCTGCCTGCTCCCTGCTCCCTGCTGCCTGCTCCCTGCTCCCTGCTGCGTGTGGCTCAAATGTAATTAAGCACACAACAAAGGGTGGGTGTGCGAGAGTGTGTGGGTGTGTGTGAAAGCTCATCCTTACGCCTTTTGCTTGCTGGCTTGTATTATTGAAAATATGAGAAATGCACACGCACGCAGAGCAAATTGAGGATGCTTCCGTTAATAATTTACACCTGCTGCATTTTAAATGCATCTCGTTTCACTGTGCGTGTGTACCTGTGTGTGCGTGTGTGAATAATGTATGATATTGTTAAAACTGATATGGCATAAGTATTTCAGAAGCACCTCTTAATTCCACTCATAATAAAAACAATTGTCTCTCTTTAAAAAACACTTAAGCTCAATAAATATATAAAATTGTTATGGAATTTTAAAATATGTCTGCAATTATTGTGTTATATTCTGGCAAATTAACAATAGCTATTTTTATTTAAGCAATTAAAAGTTCACTCATTGTCAACTAGCTTATATTTAAAACTGGCAACAAACAAAAGTTTTTAATTGATTGCTTTATATCTAGTTGAGTATTCTGACTGGCATAGCTCAGTTCACATTTTTGTGGTGCCAGTTTTGGCAGTTGACTTAAGCAAACCATTCGATTTGACAGCTGCTTAAATTAATGTAATTTTTTTAACATGAATTAATTATGACGCACAAATAAAAATCAATTTTTTAAAGAAGCTAAACATATAATAGATTATTAGGAATTATTTATTATTATTAAGCTATGTAAATATGATCATTTTTATTAAATAAAAAAATATGTGTATAATTATAATTCGCTTTTAACCATTCTGTACACATTATCATTAGCCAGAGGCTAATGTGCAGTGCTTTAAGTCTACTAATTTTTTTTTAATATTTATTAAATAAATACACTTTTTAATTTTGTCTTAAAACTTTCTAAGAAAAAAAATTTGTTGCGTACTTAGAAGAATTGCCATGGAAGAATTATTCGTTTTTCGAGTTATTCGAGTTGCAAATGGTTTCCAAAGTACAGGCAGAAATTTAAAATTATCTGCAGTTTTTTGGCACTTATCCAATCAAAACCATTTCCAGTTAATTTTTATACAATCTCTATAAATCTCACATGTTTTTATGGTTGCTAACTCTAACTGATATCAACTATTTTTGGACTTTACCATGCCCCAAAAGAAGTCAGAAAGATTAAAACAAAAGATTTAACATATTTAAGATTGCAAATCTTTTTCACAGACTTCACTTATATTGATAAAAGAAAATACAATAGGTAGGCGTAAAAAAAAATACTATTATTTATTTATCAATCAAAAACACCATGGCCAAGAAGAAGTCAGAAATCTCTGAAAATTAACACATTTAAGCATGCAAATCTTTTTCAGATTGTAAGAAAAAATAGCCAGCAGGCGTCAATTAATTTATCAATCAAAAACCCACACATTCAATTAATTCAGTTATATATATACCAGTCTTGTGTTACTCTATCTCGCTTAATCATTTTTTGCAATTGGCTGACAGTTTTTATCGGCTTAGCTGCACGATGAACAATGACAGCGTCATCAGGATATTTGTGTGGCAATGATTTAGTTGCTCGCAATTCAATTTGACTCGAAACACACAAATCAATTTTAGTTAGCACACACACACACACTCACACACACTGTTCACACACAGACATCAATCCACAGGAGAAGGCCAACTAGTACCTGCTGCATCCGGTTCTGTTTTAAAAGATTCTACGGCAAATTTAGAATGCACATTGCGCATACGTCATGTGGTGCTTGCAGATGTTGACCAGATGTTGCCCACCCGTTATTGCCCTTCCTCCACTCACTCCCCTCTCTCTTTCGTTGCACATATCATGAATAAACAAACGTATGGAAATCGAGGCAACATTTCAGTGTCATTGTCGAATATGCGACACACAAAACAAACACACAACACAAGTATCAACATTGCAAAATCTCCGCAAATACCAACTGGGTCAAAGTAAAAACATCGGAAGCAACATTTGACAGCAATGTCAAAGTACACAACAAAGTAATATATAAATATATATATATAGATCTATATAAACGGACGTCTGTGTTTGGAATGAAAATACGTCAAACACACACAAAAAAAATACGGATATCAATAGAACTTAGCTGAATGAATGCAAAGATATTTTTATATTTGAAGAATAACTTGAAGAATAAACTTGAAGAATAAATTTGCTGAAATTTTCATATAAGAAATATATATTTTAATATTAACTATTACTCTACAAATTTCACTAAAAGTTATTAGCATAATAATGTGCTAACTTATTTAATTAAATAAATTTTTATACTCTTATTATTAGTTGGTTTTACAAATATTTAAAAAGTTTATCATATGGTTTTAGTTTGGGCAATTCAATTAAATTCTAAGAAATTTTTCAAACTTTTAATTTGTTAAGACAGGTTTAGTTGACAAGGGCTAAAGTTTGACAAGAGGTTTGGTTTAAGAACAGTTTTATTGAAAAAGTTGTTCAAAATTAATTTAAAAAAAAAAAAATATCGAATTATTTATAAGTTAAAATTTTAAGAAAAAAGTACTTAAATGACAATGGGCATTTTTTTATAAGAAACTAATAAAAGCTTAAAATATTAATAAGGATTTATAAATTGCTAGTTTTTATTACAATAAAAAAAATCTCTTCAGCTCCAAATTAATATATATGAGCGTAATTTATGTGCGACTTTAAAGTGAGTTTAATTTAATACGAAACTTGTGATTATTATGCAGATTGCCGCCACTTCAGCCAAATTCATAAAAACTATTTAAGCAACTTCAGCAAAATGTAAGCCAAGATTTACAAAACTTAAATAAGCCGACTGTGTTAAAAAAATTAATTAAATGCCAGACAAGAATATTTATAAAAAAAAAATACTCCAAAAAAATAAGCGTATTAAATAAATAAATATTTTTATGGGTTGAAAGGATTTGTAGAACAGTAAAGACAGAATAAAGTAATCATTGTCAGAAAAGCCACCCAAATATAGACATGTATATTGATAGCTGTGTATGTGTGTTTGTGTGTATGTGTGTGTGTGTGTGTGTGTATGTGTGTGTGTATGTGTGTGTGTGTGTGTGTGTATGTGTGTGTGCACAGTTGTCAATGTTTGTGTGCAGTTTCCGTTGCGCTTGTCTGCCCTACATATAATGCCTTAAGCTCTGCTCAAAAGGTTGCATATATTACAGACTGTAAAATAAGCGTTAAGCATGACTACAAATGTCAACACACACACACACACACACAGTTACACACACATATGCACACTCACAGACAACTTGTTACAAGTTGGGAAACATTAAGTATCTATGGGTTAGTTTTTGTTGGCTGGTGTCAAGTGCTTGTCGACAAGGTTGTCGGAGCGACTACATTTGGAACCCAACTGGCGGGGTTTGGATTGGGCAAAGTGAACATTTAAGGGGCAGGTTTGCTCAAGGAAGGACATGAGAAACATGTTCATATAAATATAGCAGAATGCTTTGAATTTTTAGATAGAAATCCAAACAAGCTGAGAAGCTACCAGCTGAGATTGAATGCAAAGTTTAAGAGATTTATTTGTATATAGTCTGTAGCCAATTTGAAATCTGTACAAAGTTGAGAAGAAGAAGTTAGGGAGAGGGTAGCCTATATAGTATATATATACTCGCTCTAAAAATAAACAAGTAAAACACGCAAAATTCAAAACTGAATAATTTATTATATAGTCAGTCTTGATTACGGGGCATCTTTTAGTCAACTTCTGTCGAAAGAACATAAAACGTGCAAAATTTATTACAGTTTAACACTTGGCTAAAAGCATATTCAAGTCTACTTCTAGTGCTATATTAATAATAAATGGCCTGTTTGTATTACTTACTACCCAAGTAGTATTATTATTTATACAAGCTGCTCTTCGTGCTCAACAAGCAGCAAATAATGCAAATATTACTAAGATGCTTAAGTTTATTTAACACATTTCTGGCAATAAATTTTGTTTACGAGCTGAATTCTAATCTAGGACAATTTATTTGAGACCTCAATTGAATAAACATTTACCTTTATTTATGCACAGCAATTGTTAAACTTTAGCCGCTTAACGGCTTCAAATTGTACAAATTCAATTGTCTTTTCAGCAACTAAAATTGATTTGCAAATTTCAATAGAATTTATTACTGCAATCAAAACTTGCTGAAGAGTTATTTCAATTTATTTATTTTATTTTTGTGTTATTTGCACAACAAACAAATTGAGTTTATTTGGATGTGTTGGATTTGGCATAATATTCTAAAAACTTAAATTCAATTTCTAAGAATAACAAGAATTAATTTGAGAACATGAAAATTTCTCATGCACATGAAATTTAATTTAATGATTATTTTACTTTTGCTTCAATTATTTTTCCACTTAAAATCCAAGTGCATATTTTGTGCATGTCAACAATTATTTTCAAAGAAATCCAATTTGCATATCAATTAAATCCATGCATGTAATTTCAGGAATTCCGAATTTAAAAACGTCGTTTAATATTTTTTTGTAAAAGCCTACACAATACAAACTAAATTAAAAAAATGTAATTTGTTTTGACTGCTAATCGACCACATCTAAATAAATAAATACCAGAAGTGGTAAATATATGAAAATAAACCTTTTGTAATAGAAATTGTAATTTGTGATAATTGCTTTAATTGCTGACACAAATTAGCCCAATAAAGGGTTGGCCAAGTTAAGGGCAGTTTTATTTTGGTCGCATCGATTTTGTGTCAATGGAATATCAGAAATCGGTTGGTAGTAATCAATTTGGGTATTATGGTCCGAAAGAATTTGGAAATTGTGTGTAGAACGTGATACGCTTGTCAAAAATGTTGTTGTGTGAAACACGGCATGCCACAGGCACAGTTGAATTGTTGAATAATTGAAGCACTTGCACAGCAATGGTCAATCATGTCTCCAAGGAAATACCGGAAGCGACAACATCCAAATCGATGCCAATCTGCCTACGCAGTCGTAATGAACCAGACGCAGTGAAAACCAAGAAGATGATTGCAGGCAAAAGGTTAAGTGAACTGAAGCAACAGCTTTTGGTGGCCAAAACCAAATGAATCCCTAACAGTTGCCCACACACAGTGGACATTATGAGTAGCCCGAGAGAGAGAGCCACATGAACCGCAAACCAAATGCCAACCGCTGCCCCCCACACAACTTGCCACAAAGGTGCACGTCGAGCCACTTAACCTTGTATAAAATTCATCAACTGCAAGTTGAGCAAAAGGTCCAAAAATCACAACAACAATAAAACCAAAAGTGAGGGAGTGGGGGGGCTGCACATTCCGTTACAACTGCAACGCGTTGCACAGTGGCACAAAATGAGTGTAAACATCATTTTAATTGGGTTTATTAAGAAAGCTTTGTTTTTTGCTTGTTTTCATTTAATTAAATATGAAAGCAGGTAAATATTTGCTGAGTTCTTTGCTATATGGAAAGTAAATTTTTTCCTAAAAAAAATTTTTGTTGCTGCTAAATGAAAAAAATATTTATTTTTAATAAACTGGATTATGTAAAAATATGTATTGTATGTAAATATGTAAATAATTTGTTTAACTCTTTAAATTTAATAAAAGAAACATTATTTTGTTTTATACAAATCAAATATGTTACAAAGTATAATAACAATACTACAAAAATATTTATAAATTTAAGAGATAAAATATAAAAAAAAATGGTATGCGATATAAAAATGATAACAATGAAATTAAAACTAAATAGATATGGATATGGTGTGGGAATGAAATTAAAGTTTAAAGCTTTTTTCAATAAAAACGAACAACTAAAATGAGAAACGCGAATAAATATAATAAAAAATGAAAATCAAATATTTTAGCTTAACAATAAAAAAAAAACAATTAAAAAAAACTGACGCAACAATATTATAAAAATAATTTTAATAAACATGTAATAAGAAAATATAATAACAATTAATAAATAATAAAGCAATCGCTTAATAAATAATTTAAAAATATGGCATGAATAAATATTACAGTATAACTAAAAGTACCTTTTCGGAAACCAATAATGTGTTTTAAAATTATTTAAAAAGTTAATACGCCAGGAATACAATTTAATATATTTACTTTAACTTGGTTAAAAAAGACGAATGCTATGCAAAACTGAAAGAGTAAAACACATCAAATTTGTACAATCGATTTGCTAAGCAGAATTCAGCAGCTGTTAAAAACTTTTATGCATATCGAATAACATTAATCAGAACCATCCACTCAAAAAAAAAACGATTGAATTAATCAGCAAATCGAAACGAATGCAGACATTCGAAACTTGAACTCGGGGTTTTTTTTTGGTTTTTGGTTTTTTTGTTGTTTGCCCAACAGCCATGATGTGAATGGCATTAAAAAATCGCCTTCGAGGAAACATAAAACTTGGCACAGGCCACTGCGCACGACAAAGTGATGCACTGGATAAACAGAAGGCTTCTGCCATCTGGCAACTTTATAACCCCCACACACACACACACACACTCAAGTCTGAACAGGTTTATGTGTGTGTACGTGTGTTTATTCAGCGGTCTATGATTTATTCAGAACACAAAGAACTCTCCTCGCCGCGCTTGTCAACGAAAGTTTAACAATAAATGTAGGTCAAAGTGCATGCGAAGCAAGCAGATAAAAAGAAGTGCGAAGAATGACAAGCGGGCAAACATGGGTTAAGCTGTTGGCCATTTTCTCTCCTCTTATCTATGCAACAATCGTTTACATTAATTTCAAAATAATTTGACTGCAAAATGAACAAAGATAAACATTGTCAAATCAAAATGTCAGCAATAAATAAATGTTTTTTTTTTAATTGAAATAAAAGCAATAAATACCTTTTTTTTTATTCTAAATAAAATTAAATGCTTAACTCAAATTAATTTTAGAAGTGACTTGAAACTCAGACTTTTTAAGATTCAAGGAAAAATTTGTAATATTAGAGTAGAAAAGTTGAAGTAAGAACTAGTTAAATAAATATTAAAACTGCCAAACAAAATTCAACAAGAGTTAAAATGTTTCAAATATTTTGTCTGACGGGTGTTTTGAATTTAAACTAGTTTCATTTGCCATTTTCTATAATTATTTAATACAATTAAGTAGTCAAAAACAAACATTTTTTAATATGTTAAAGCAGATTCAATAAAAGATTGATGATATGATTTTTTTTGTGCTTAATTGAGTCTTAATTAGTGAAGAGTTAAACTTTTACCAAGAAAATGTTATGTGCTAAATTTAAAGTAAAAATGGCTGTATAATTTGGCTATCAAAAAAATCGGTTTTTATAAGTATTTTTACATTGAATGTCTCAAGTTCTATGTGCCACTGATGGAGGCAAACCCCTTTTGTATGCAGTTCCTAGTTGGGCAAACAGTAATGAGGCAATTGCAAGCGATTCAAACAGCTGTTTGCTGTGCAACCTGAAAAACCTTTTTATTTAGTTCAGTTTTATGAAAAGGCAGCAGCAGCACTCAGGAGAAATAAAATGACGGAGTGGCATCTGTGGCAAACCTTTGACCTTCGTGTGTGAAAAATAGTGGACCAAAAATGGCAAGCAAAATGCGCTTGAGCAGATTTCACACAAAGCACACACAAAATACGAACTCACACAAAATAAACACACACACACACCCACACACAGGGTCTGTGTGCAAATGTTTGCAAACGTTAATGACGCGCTCGACAGCCAGCAGTTGTGTCCACACACACACACACAGTCGCCTACACACAGGGGGGGCAGACAGACAGACAGACAGAAAGACAGTCTGGCTGGGAAAAAGTAATAACTTGAAAGAGGCTGGCAAAGCATCAACTGGTGGCAACCTAAGTGGTTTGTTTGGGTTGTGGGTGTTAAAGGTCATTCGCAGGCTGGGCCAAATATTGCTTAGTATTGAACCTAATCATTAAAAGCCACCCGGGGTGGCAAATTATGACCAGCAGAGAGATGCCAGCCAGCCAACACAACGGACTCGCCATTTTCCCAGTGGCTGCGCTGATAATCATGCTAATGAAGTGGGTGGAAGGCGGATTGTTAACATCTTTGCATCGAATATACACTCGGAAAAAAATCAACCAATCCACTTTAAAGTTTTTCTTATTTTTAATACAAAATTGTATATATATAAGAAACATTTTTTTTAATTTATCACAGCGATTTCTTGGAATTTTTAGAAATATTTTCAATTAAAAAAATACATTTCCCAAAGTTTCTCATCTAGTGAATTGAATATCGTCGGTTCAAATCTACGTACGAAATTATATACATATAAAAAATATACCTATAAATTTATTACAGCTAATTTTTGGTTTTTTTTAGTAACATTTTCTATTTAAAAAAAAACATTTCTCAAATTTTCTCAACTAACGAATTGAATATCGTCGGTTCAAATCTTCGTACGAAATTTAATTATAAACTATTAATTTAAATATACTTTTTATATATTAATAAAATATAAAATAAATTCAAAGCACGGAAAATTGAACAAATTTTCTTTACGTTTTTAAAAATTGTTCTCTTAAATTAAAAAGCGAACAATTCTGGTTTTTAGAAATATTATTATTAATACTAATAACAATATTAATATTATGATTTGTTCAAGTGTAGCAGCCACAAGCCAAAGACTTAAAGTAGATGCAGTCCAAGTGTTTGCTATGTTACAAAAAGAGATGTTGCCACAAGTTGCAGCAGCAAACAGATTGAAGCAGTAAGTCCATGTCGCTGGTCAAAAATTCTCCCCCTCTCTATTCCTCTCTCTCTCTCTCTCTCTCTCTCTATCTCTATGTATGTGTGTGTCTGTGTGTGTGTGTGTCTGTGTGTGTGTGTGTCTGTGTGTCTGTGTGTGTGGTTGCTTGGCTGTCTAACAGTGCCCCTTGAAACAGAGTAAAAAAACATTTGTTAATTAAGAAACCGGCATTTTCTTACTCTTTGCTCAACTGAACTTAAGATTTTTACAATTGATTAATATATAAATAAAAATTTTGTGCTCTATCGAATATCGATTTGTATCGATGTTCGAGAAAATTATAGAATTTATTAATCAAATTAAATAAACTTGAATTGCGTTTGGTATTCAAGAATTTATATTCAAAATTTCAAGTCTTTTTAGCATTTGAAATCGTTTTACTTATACAGACAAACATACGGACATGGCTAAATCGATTCTGCTGTTCATGCTGATCATGAATATATATATACGAGTCTACTTCCCTTGGCCTGTTAAATACACTTGCACAATTTCATTCGACATTTGTGAACCCTTCTTAAGGCTTAGGCTTAGGATATAAAAATAAATGGTTAATGCTCATTGACTTTTTAAAAAATTTCCCAGTTGAATATTTCTACATCGACTCTTTATCCCGATCAAGAATATATATACTCTCAGGGGTCGTAAGTGCCCCCCTCGCAGAACAAACATTTTTTAACCAATTTGCATGTGTAGAAATTATAAAAAATGGGGGTTAGTCAGACTACGGCTACATCAAATATATACTCCCCATAACATAAACTTACATATCCCCGCTCTACCACACCCTCCGCCATACTCTCCAGTGAGCAATTCCCGTCAGGGTTTCATCTAAACGCCATTTAAGCTCTGCGGCACAACAATTGTTGAAGCGTAATTAATACGATTTGGTTATGTTCGTATCGATTGAAAGTATATTGCCTGCCCCACTACCCCTCCCCAAGCAATTAATCCCCCCAATTTACCCCACTCAACGGCTGTTACTAGCTAGGAGTAGTTGTAGTCCTTGCCTGCTCCTGGTCCACTGGTCAATTGGCTTTTGTGATGATCTATAAACATTTTCTAAAAATGGCAGCCAATAAGCCGTTTATTGTTTTGGCCTGTTGCCTGCTATTGCCTGTTTGCATGTATATGTGAGGCATGTGGCATGTGGCATGTGCCATGTGGCATGTGGCATCCATGCTTAACTTAAAGATTATAAAAGTTAAAGCTGTTGTCAGCTTTTGACTAGATAATTTTATATTCGCTTCAGCTGATTTTATTCGCCTCTTAAACTTGCTAACTGAAAGCTAAAATTTCTACAAAATGAATGTTGTTCAACAAATTATGATTTTCATTTGATTAACATTTTTAGCTGAATTTATAACTTATTTATTTCAAAATATCCACAACTAATTTAGCTCTAATTTTTATATATTTTAAATAAATTTAAAGCTAATCCTTTTAATCCTTTTTTTGTTGCAAATAAATGATGACATTTTTGCTGAAATTATTTTCGTATAAAATGTAGTCTTAATTGAATTTGTTTATATTTGAAATATTTGGCCTAACAAAATTGTAAGTATAAATTCAAAATACTGCTTTTGCTCAATCTATCAATTATTTATTTAATTTAAAAGCCACAAAAAGCTCAAACTTAATTTGAACATACTTAAAACATATTTGAAGATGCATCAATCATGGGAAATAATTCATCAAGGTAATTTGAAGCTTTTAATATGCAAAATTGTTTAAGGTGATTTGCCTACATAATTATGTAGAAGTACCACCCAAAAACCACCCACACTGCCCAGCTGGACTCATTAGTGTGTTGGCCTCCAACTAGGACTTTAACTGCACTCTCAAATTATTCCCAAGGTATAATTTAAAAGCGGACACATATTAGAGCGCATAAGGAAGAGGCTATTGTCTAAATAAATATATATATATAATATATATATATAAATATATATATATAATATATATATATAAATATATATATTAAAATACATAAATACTGATATGTAAAAGTTTTGGCCTTGTCTTTTCCATTAGGAAGGACTTTTTCCTGCTGCCTTTCTCTGCTGCCATTTCTTTTGTTGCTTTTTATGAACAACTTTTCATATTTTATTTTTTTGTTGTATTTTGTTCCCAGGAAGCTTTTGTGAAATTTCAATTTTGTAAACTCATAAATCAAAATGTCTGCACAAACACAGCGCCCAACCAAAAGGAAAAACAAAATAAATGCGCAAAGTGTGGCCAGTAATCGGTCTGGGCCAATGTGGTTCCCACAATTAAAGCGATAATCTTAAAAGCGATTTCCAAAGTCGAGTGCTGAGTGCATTCGATGTCATTTCGAGTGATTAAACAAACACAAAGAGAATTTCAAAGCTTGCCACACACAAAGCGTATACAAAATGGATGCGTGTGGAAGGCTTGTGGTTGCTTGTTGGCGCAAGGGGGGCATGGGGGGATTTTGTTGTCGGCCAGACAAAAAAGTATTCGCAATTCGTGCAGAATGAAAAAAAGAGTGTGCTAAGAAGATAAGTTTATTATATAAAATTATTATATAAAATTATTTATGTTTTCTTAAAAATTTAATTTATTATTCCTATAATCATCATTTTATTTTAGAAAATACGTACTTAATCTATATATAAAAATTTGGAATTTCATAAAAACAAGAGAAAAAATTTAATTTTTTATTCTTCAATTTTACACGTTAATACATAGTTTAAAAAATCAACATATATAATTGCAATATTGCGCACTTAACTTTTCTCTTAGTGTAGCTGTGCTGGGAAACTTTCTGGCTCGCTAAACAAATACAAGCAAACGCACGCGAAACTTAGCAGATTACTTGCGGATATAGAAAGCATCAATCTTTAAATGTCACCGATAACACACGCAACACACACACACACACACACACATAAACACAAAGGAAATCCGTGTCATAAATTCACGTCAGCTTAAAAAGAAATATATCCAGCTGCCTGGCGAGACGACAGCCCTATAAAAAGTCGTTTAGCCAGCAAATGATTTTCAAATTTGATGCAAATCACTAAATATTAAAATGAACTTATTGGAATATAATTTCTGCTGTATAAATTAATGATATGCCGTTGAAGGAGGGGTTATGAGGGGATGTAAAGATTGCTTTTTAATTAATATGTTGCAAGTGTGTTCAGAGGAATGTAACAAATAAAATTGAATAAACTTCAATATGGAAAAAGTGAGGTGAAATGAGAAGGGAAAAGAGACACAAATACAGCGATTAAAAAAGAGACACAAATACAAAGCGAGAAGCGATGTGAAAAGAGGTGCAAAAAAAACACAACGATTGGAAAGGAGATTAATCAATGAGATGCACATGAGAAATGTGCTGATAAAGCTAAGCTAGAACTAAAGCAAACAGCTGATCAGGAGATAAAGAGAGAAGCAAGGGCCAATGGGAAGAATGGAAACAGAAAAAGAGCGAGAAACAAAGAGAGAAAAAAAATAGAGTCAACGGTAAAATGTAATAAAAGTAAATGGGAGAAGAAGTAAATAAGTAAAATAAAGTTAAATAAAGTAAGTTGAAGCGAGAAGAACATAACAATGGGTCAAGTGAGAAAGAGTGGGAGAGAGGAACAAAAAGCAAAGCTAGATGACAAAAAAGGAGTTGAAAGGCCAAAAAAGTGTAGAGAGAACCAAAGGTGAAGCGGCAAAGGATGAAAAGTAAAGAAACACCAAAAAGTTAATTAAGAAAAAGTAAAGTTAAATACAATGAGAAAAGTAAGTTAATTACTTACTTCTAGTTTTTTTTTTAAGTAACAATTTATTGTTAAAATGAACCTGCTATTTTGTGTAGCAATTTATTAGGATGAGTGTAATTAAAGTAAAATGAAGTAAATAATAATTATATTACCTAAGTGAGGTAAACATTAAGTAATTAAGCGCACAAAGAATATTAAATTAATTGAGTTATTGGTATTTGCATATTACAATACACAATTATAATATTAATTAACGATTTGACTACTGAACATTGGTCTACTTTCAAACCAACATATGATGGCCAAATAATTATGAAATTTTGTTTATGCAACACATAATTCCACTTTTTGCCTATTATGGAATGCATGCGCGGTTGTGCAGAGAGAAGAGCAGGGTTGGGAAGAGAGGGGAGGTAACAAACGAGATGCAATTATGCAGCAGTTGGAAAGGGAAAAACATTTACGCCTCCCCCAAATTCCCCCTCACACATTCGAGTGTTTACTGCTATGCAATAAAAATGTAAATTCATTCGTTGCCCACTTGAGTGCTGAGAGCGAGAAAAGAAGTGAAGAGCAGAGAAGCAAAGAGAGGCACAAAGCCATTGTGTGATTGCCAGACAAGCGGACAACGGGACAGAGAGACAGACAAACAGTCAGCCACATACACTAATGATTAAATCGATATCTGTTGCTGTGCCTCGCAGCTGTATCTATAGCTGTATCTGTAGCTGTAGCTGTATCTGTATCTGGGCATCGCTCTAGCTTTCATTGTTGTCCGCCTGCCAGAGGCGTCGAAAGGATGTCAGCTGTGGGAGGGGTAATTAAGTTATTTTAAATACACCTAAAATCATTGCAATAAATAAATATTTAATGTTTTAATGTTGCCCCTTTAGGCATTTCGAAACAAATTATTTACTTATTTAATATCGATTTAAATGTAACAAAGTCTTTGTTATTCCATACAAAACAAAATACAATTTTTATTGCAATTAGAATTGCCGAAATATGACTTCATATTTATAACTTATTTAGTTATTATATTTTATTTAATTTATTTATGGCAAAATACACAAGAAATAGCCATAAGTTCACAAAACATAAATTAATATTTCTGTAGCTCAATAATTAATATAAAAACAATTTTTTTCTATAACAAAATGTATTTAAAATTTGTTACAGAAAAAAACTGATCATAGGCAAAATAAAAATGCGAAAATTACAAATGGAGTTCCTAATAAAAGGATTATTTGATTGATTATAATTTATAAATATTTAATTGGACTTTATTTGTAAGCAAAGAAGCTGATGAAAAAAAAAAACAAAGTAGGTCCAGCAGATCTTCTCTTATTGTAGAGAATTGCAATTCCTTAAATCCAGAAAAATTAGACAAATTACAGATTGGATGACGGAAGGAAAGCTGAAAACCATAAAGTCCATTAAGGAGGCAATATGTCTCAAATGGGTAAATGGGGGATTAGTTCCTTCTAACAATCGCCCTAGTTACAAAAATAATTAATGTCGAGGCATTAAATATATCCAAAGAGATAATGATTAATTTAAGCCAAAACAAAAATCAGAAGAAGTTGATTGCCTAAATGGTTTTTTCTTTTGGACTACACCCATGCTGTCTGTGCCTTGTGCTCTTGGCCACATTATCTTGGCCATTTGTCTGAATGAGGGAGGCTTGCGCCTGTCAATTCTCAAGATGCGTTTGATAAATGTGCTGCAATTTGTAAGCCAAGCAAATTTGTTTGTCAATTTCTTTTTTTCTTTTCATTTTTTTTTTTGGTTATGCTTGAAGCTTAATAAGCTAAATGAGCAGTGCGTAAACAGTGAGCCTGAAATACGCTGAGGGGCACGGAACACAAAATCAATATGCCACCAAAAACATGTTGCTGTGCCACCACACACATTTGTGAGTACTTTTTTTTGCACTTCGTCTAACCGCACTTGAATTATTTAAAATATATGCAAATTGTGTCGCAAAAGAAAACCATGTTTTTTTTTCTCTTAACGTTATGAGCATAAATAAAATTTAAGCCAAGCCTTCAGCAAATATGACAATTTGATTATTTTATGTCAAAATGACAAACATTTCGGTTTCGGTGTCGGTTTCGGCTCGTTTCTTTTATGCATTTTAAATGAAATGAACAGAAGAGCGAAATTTGGGGCAACAAAAAACAAACAACTCTTAAAAATATTTGCCTTGTCGACAATGCGATATTTTTTGTTTCGAAGTTGTGGGTTTTTTCCGTTTTTTCTGTGTTACTGCGAGCAATGCGGCGAATGCGCAATTTTTGTTAATAGACGTGGCATCCTCAACATCAAAGCCCCAACAGCAACTAGTTGCAACTTTGATGACGCAAGAATTCAAGAATGATGAAAGAATGTACGCCAAACAATGCAAAAAGAAAAAGTTTTTTTTCGCTTAATGACATTATTATTTTTAAGCGTCAAATAAAACTTGGCGATTGAAATTTACGGCTTGAATAGTGTAAAATTGGGAAGAGAGAGCAAAAACATAATTTCATACTCTGAGAGAGTTGAGCAGAAACTAGAATATATAATAAATAATTACTTAATTGAAGGTAATATTGAAAACTTTTGAATTCTTAAACTTATTGCACTTACAACTTATTTTAACCTTTTCTACGTAAACTACGTAAAAACTTGCTGCTGCCAATTAATGTTATCCTAAGTTAAAGTTTGTGAATTTATTTAAAGTATCTAAATATAAATAAATAACAATAAATAAATAATACAAATAATAATAAATAAGAGCAATAACTTTTAAATAAATATAAATTCTAATCCCATGAATACAGTTAAAATTTATCCCTAAAGTAATTGCTTTAAAATAAACACCATTTCAAAAGAAACCCACTTTTTACCCCCAATAACAATAAACAAAATAAATTCATAAGCAATACAAAATATTTTCAATGTATCGAAAATCGCTTATTGTTTTGTTTGAACGAGTAATTCAAGTATGTATTAGTCGAATATTCAACATATTGCGTATACGCCTCGTCCATCAGTTAAAAGGCATTGCCTCTATTGTTTATTGTTGCATTAGGGCCTAAACCGATTTGGGCCATTGTTTCAACGGCTTGCAAGTGATGTGCACACAATAACCATTTTGCAATTTGCAACCTCAAACTGATAACATAATCAGGGAATGAAATAATCAAACAATTGCCAGTTAGATGAATGTGTTTTGAGCCCTGATTTCTGATTATTGATTGCACTCAGCAGTGATTTATCAGAGACGTCCGCAAATAAAGAGGGCAGGAACTGCCTTAAATCCTTTATTGGCCAAAATAAGATAAAACTTCTAATGACTTTTACACTCGAAAAAAAAAATTAACTTATACCCAAATTATGTTGAAAAACTCGGGATTAGGGGAAAGGTTATGATAAAAAGTATATTCCTTTATGCAAACCAGTAATTTATGTTTAATTATAAATTCATTTTATTCATAACAAGTAGGCACTAGTCGAGAGAGCTCGACAACGATTTTTATTTATGTTCCTCAAGCGAACTAGTGAAAATTTTTACTGATAATCAATACTATTTATTTTAATATGTAGTTTAAGTGTTCTTGGTAATATCGATATTTATCGATGACTTAATATACCGTTCGACTGATTAATAATAGATATATATAGTTTATGGGGTCTAATATGCTGTCTTTTACATAATATTGTTCAAGCTTTCGCTTTTCTTCTGCGCTTTTCCAATGAGTTCAGTTTGTAATAAGTATTTTCTACTTGATTTCAAAATTCTCACACATCTTCGAATAACATCGATCGATATATGAACCAACCATGATTTAAGCATACTTAAGAATATTCCAAGTGAAAGTAAGCAAAAACTGAACACAAGAAAACGTTAAGAATTCTACACTTAGTTCAAGTGTATACCTATGTGTGTACGAGTAAGGGTGTGTGTGTGTGTGTGTGGCATTAGAAGCAAGTGCAAAGTTCGTATTGCCGTCTCATCGATTTTTACATTAATTAAGCACTAATTACATGCACAGCAACCATACCCAACAATCGCCTCTCATAATGAACTAAGCAAATTAAATAAATAAATTTGCTTTGTGTTTGCCGGCTGCAAAGTTGTCCAAGCGTATATTGGGGAGTGTGTGTGTGGGGTGTGTGTGCGTGTGTGTTAACACACATGACATGATTAATTAAAACGCCTGAATCTCTTTCTGACACACCTTAACGAAGTGCACCCCAAAATTAAGTCATCTACTTGGCAGCTGGCTGAATAAGCCTCAAATGTAAAAGCCATGAAACATTTCAGTCAAATTATTTGGCTTTCAACTAAAAGTTCTCGTCTTGAACTTTGCGACTTACTTTACGTTTTACAGACTTTTCTTGCTTGCTTGCCACTTTATTTTACATTTAACACACCTGCCACAATTTACATTTAAGTGGCAATTACATGTGCCACGCACACTCGCCAAGAATCAGCCAGCCAGTTTGCATTTCCAGGTTTAGCCAAATGCCATAAATAAACCTTTCAAAACGGCAAATACACGTGCAAAAAACGAAAAAAAGTGAAGAAAAAAGCGACTGCAAAAAGTGAGCTAAAAAATAAATGTTTAAAAGAAAATTTAAATTGCTGAATAATTTAATAGAGATGCAAATTTTAAATTTTTTTTTAAGTATTGCATGCAATTCACATTTTTAAAACTGATAATTGAAATAACAAATTCAATTATATAAAAATATATTTAAAATAAAACTTTAGGCGTGCAAAATAAAATTAGGTATATAAAACAGAAAAGTAACTTTAAAAAAAATGAATAAAATGGAAAATCATTTTGTGCCACACTTTTATAAAGAGTTAAAAAAATGCAATTTTAAATTAAAGTTTCAATTTAAAAGATATCAAATTAAGTACAAAAAAAAAAGATTTACATTACTAAAATGTAAAATAGTCAAATATTTTGTGCAAGCATTGCAGAAACCCAGAAAAACCTGAGCAAGCCAAAAGAAGTTATTCTGGTAAGAGGAAGGGAGAGAGAACGATAACGAGAGAGAGAGAGAGAGAGAGAAGAAATAGAGATAATGAAGCAAAGAAAGGCTAATTCCTGTAAAGATGTGAAATGAGATAAATTTACCGCAATTAAACACGCTCAGAAATTTCCATCAGATTTGTTAAAATTAAACATTTTAATTAGGGGATGAAAGAGGACCGCTGAGAATACGTGAAAAAAGGCATTCTAAGTTTGTGCAAAGCATAATCAGTTGTGCATAAGGGAAATAGAATTGGCTCTAAGTTCCCAGTAGCTCTACTTATAATAAAATATGTTATTACTTTCCATGATAGGCCCATATTTTCAGTACGTGCCTTCGGCTATAAGCGATGTAGTTAAAATTCAAAAGATAAATCCTTGAAAAAGTGTGTCTATGCGAAAAGTTTTCTACGTAATGCAAAAGTCACAAAAAATAAATTTCGAAAACTCTGCTTTACAATTTAATTAAGTACCAGTTATTAACAAAAGTTCCTCTTCTTAGCCATCATTTTTTCTAATACAAACAGAATCGGCCAATGTAAAGAATATTGGACATGTTCAAATCCGTTTAAAAGTCTGGTCTTAAATATTATATAAACTAAAGAGTTACAGAATTATGTAATTCTTTTTTAATATTAACCTATTTAATTTCTGCTTCAAAACTAAAACTAATAATTCAAAGATGCAGTTTTGGCAGCTACTAATTCTAAAATCTTTTATTCAGTTACTCAGAAATATTCTAAATTCTCAGAAAACTCAAAAACAATTTTTTAATAAATTACAAAGTCTGGCAAATAGTTTAGTGAATATTTATAAATAATGCCACATATTCTGCCAAAACTAAAAATTGAAAAAGTTTTCGAAAACTTTTTGCAGTTTCTCACAAAATATGTAACATAATTACGAGTATAGGCTTAAAAGTTGTGTATCCACATAAATTAATCAACAACTTTTTTGAACATCTTTTAACCTGACTGAATATGTAAATTTCAAACTCAACATGAGATACAGAGATGAAATGAAATGTTGATTGTATATATAAAATATGTATAAATAAAATGTGTGGCTTTTCAACGAAAGTTTATTTGCCAAAGTTTGCCAAAAATTTCTGCCAACATGGTTAATAAAGTACAAAATGTATTGCTTGAAATATGTTGACTTCAGGTGCACATTAAATTTATATAACATTGCTTTGGAAAATATGGGGCTGCCCATAAAAGTAGGCAACGTTTTTTATTCATGTCAACTTTAATAACCTCGAATTAAAGCCCATTCAGACAGAGAAAAGCGGCAAATTTCCGATGAAAAAGTGACAATGTCCAGTTTGATTATTCAGACGACTACTTCTTGGAAATAACTTTACACAGTAAAAAATTACAACTTTATTTAAACTAAAATCAAGTGGCAAACATCTTAGAAAATTCTTTTCGTAGCTTATGTTACTTTATTAACGTCATTTTATATTTTCTATTTTACTTCATATTTTCAAGCTTAGATTTTTTATATTGTGTTTTAGTACTTTTGCGTGCTCATTGTTTTTCCACTGTGTATTTCAACATAAACAATAAAAAATAAATGTTTTTTGTAGTGGAAATGGTAAATGTAAAATCTCTGGCAATGCCATAAGCAAAATATAATACAAATAAATAAAAAGTAAAAGAAATAAAAGCAAAGAAGACAATGCAAACAATTTTCCGGAATGGCAACACACAAAAAAAGAATAAATGAAGAAAATGCAAACCTCAAATGATTTTATCAGAGCGAAAGACAGAAAGCCGCAGAAGATGATAAATATAAAAATAAAAAAAAACAACAATAAAAAGAGACACACAGAAAATACAGTAAATGCTATGCAAATACAAAAGGCAGCCAAGCTGTCCATTATATATATATAATATAATATAAAACAACAGTTCCAAGGCAGGCATGAATATTAAGTAATACGCACACACACACACACACACACAGCCACAGACACTCAAAAAAGTTTCTCAATGAAAAGACGAAGAGAAATTAAAACTTTTCACTTGCCTTGCGTTCGCACTAATTGTTTGCTAAGTGATGCAAAAGGCTGTAAATTAACATATCACAGCATGCGTGCAGTAGTTATCAACAACAAAGACGCGCCAAAAAACAAGAAACGCACGCGTGCGAAAACCTTTTCCGTTTTACGTTAAAAGCCGGCGCGTAATGAAGACACACACGCACACGCGCACACACACACACGCAAACACAGCGAGCGAGCTGAAGTAAGCGATTGTGCGAGGCGTTTGTGACACGGCAAAGGACATCTGCGTTATGCGCTACCCAAAACAAAGTTTCATCGTTTCACAGCTCCAGCAGCAGCAACAGCGCCAGCAACAGCAGAAGCAGCAGCAGCAGCAGCAGCAGCTGTTCGGTTAAAAATACGAACCAACTTCGGCTAACATTGCTGTGCATGTGTGCGTGTGTGTGTCAGTGTGTATGTCGGCAACTGTTGCTCTTTTTCAAGTTTATTGGCTCACAAGTGTCAAGGGAAGTACGTATTAATGGCAACGTGTTGCAAGAGCCAAAAGTAAGTTTGTATATGTGAAAAAGTAGTAGGTCTAACAAATAGTAGTAGGTAACTGCAGTAAATGACCTCCATTGAACAGTGTTGCCAGACTGTTGCGCTTCTAGCATAGATTATTTTACGTGTGTTAGAATTTAAAGCATTTGTTGGGAAAGAGAAACACAATAGAAAAAGGATAATTATTTAAAGCAGTTTTTTCGTTGGCTTGTGCATAGTTAATATTCCTAACGCAAGTTTGGCTAAGTTTTCTACTATTTGCCTTAGTGAAATTACATGTAAAAATTTATTAGTTAATATTAAACATGGTAAATAATAATAATTATTAAAGTTTAAATTTAGTATTAGTGTTCATAGCTACAAATTTGTATATAATTAGAATAAAAAAAAGTATAAACTTAGTTTAAAGGTAATGTCTTCTTTAAGTTTTTGGTTTATCTAAGTCCCATTTTTATTCCTATTTCTACTGATAATTTCGTTAAAAACATTTAGTTGTTTTTTAAATTATCAAATTGTCGAAGTATTTCCTATGACCATACAGATTAAATAGAATTTCTATATATTTTTCAAGCTTTAAATTTTGCCTAAGACAATAACATAATTTGCCTTTAACAATAAATATGTATATAAATATATATTATAATATAAATATTAATGCAGGTTCGCAATAGTAGTAGAATTGACTCGAAAGGCACCTGTAATTCTACTCCTTTTGTATACACAAGTGTGTGTGTGTGTGTGTTTATTTGTGTTTGTCAATTCAATAAGTTCTAATTTTTCTGGTGTTGTATGCGAGGACAAAACGGGAAATTAAAGATGAAAGCCAAACAGATAGGGGCAAAAACCACGTTCACGCACACAACACTCGCAGCACGTCCTAATCCACCACAAACCACCCGTCCCCTTACCCACTGCATAGTTCAAACATTGGGCGACATTGTTCAAATTGGGCCAAATGTGCAAGTGAATTTCGATGCCTATTTTTTTAGTGTAATTTGAATTAGGAGTTGTGCAAATTTTGCCGTACCAATTTATAACAGTAAATATTCACATCTGCTCCGGTTTAGTCTTTTTTGGGCGTTTTTTTTTTAATAATTGCACGTGGCTTTGGCTATGCGAAAAGCTTAGCCAATATTTATTTTTATTGCATACAAAAATGGGAATATAATAAAAACGAAACGGATACTTAAAAAGCAAACGCGACTTTTACAACACTGTAGCACGCACAGGACGCGCACCACGTTGTTCACTCGACAACAACCATCCAGGCACTGAATTGACGCTGCGTCCAACAAAGCGCAGCAGGTCCTGGTCCACACACACAAGCATACATACATATATACGCACAGTAGCTGCACAATTCAGCAGGTAAAGCAGCAGCAGCAGCAGCGCAGCAGAAGCGACGGCTTTGTCTGGGCCGCCTCATAGGTGAGAGCAGAACAGCGGCTGTTAACTGTTGCGCCACAGAGAGAGAGAAGGCAAGCGAGTGAGTGCGAATGCCGTTAAGTTTTGTGGGAGAGCGAGTGCCAGTGTTGTCGTGCGACACGCGCACACTCCAAAACTGTTGCGCCTGGGACGTTTATCGTCACAATGTTCATTATATTAAGCGTAAAAGCTTTGCGTGACATAGTTTCTGTTTTTTTCTGCTTTTTGTTAAGCTTTCACGCCACAAGGCTCCACTCTGTTTGCTCCATTTGAGTGAGTGTGCGTGGGCGTTTGTTTATGTTTTCTTCGCCAAGAGCATGTGCTTCACACACACACACACACACACACCCGCAAGCGCACACTTGAGGCAAACTTTTTGTTTGGCGCGCCTGAAAAATGGCGTCGCTTGACCTCAGTCTTGGGACTCCTTAATCTATGTGTGTGCGCGCGTGTATGTGTGCGTGCCTTTGTTTGTGTTTGTGTTTGTGTTTGTGTTACTATGCCTTTTTGTGTTTTGTGCCGCAAAACGAATGTGCTAATTTTATGTTTGTCACTAATAAAAAATAAAACACATTTCTCACACCGCTTCTCTTGTTCGTATAAAATGAAAATAAAAAAATATAAAATAAAAAAAAGAAATAAAGTAAAACTCAGTTAGTAGTAAAACGTTTATGTTTAAAGAGAGTAGTAAAGAATTTTGTTACAGATTCATTGCGCGGCTTTATAAGCCAAGCCTCTTACCCAAATAATTAGCATATTTTGGCAAACAATGCTGCAACAACAACATGCAAAGCGCCATCAAATACAAAAACAATTAATTCATTCGAACCAAGATGGAAAATAACGGCATAAAAAGTACAGTGCTACCAGAAAGCCAGCATATGGTGTTGGCTTAAAATAATTATTTATATAATAATTAAACTAATAATGTTAAAATAATTTTGAGAGTAATAAGAATCATAATATTAATGGAAATTTTAGTTTATTAATAATATTATTAATATTAGTAATTATAAGAATAATTAAATATTTCTATAACCGATATCTCGAAATATGTTGAGGAAGAAAAGATTTTTTTCTATTAAATAAATTATCATATTGATTTATTTTTGCGCTTATTTTTCGTATTGGGAGTGAGCTGCATCAATCCCAATTTTCTTGCATAATTGCACACATTATTAATAGGGCATGTTCCACTGTGCCTTTTGTGGCGCCTGTTAAAATGGAAGGCCGAAGCTAAAGGCAAACAAATTAAATTGTAATTAATCATTAGGCTGCTCCAGATAGATGGCAGCACGTGCTGATTGCCAGCTATGACATATATATATATATATATATATGTATATATATATATATATATACATATATATATAGTATTATGCATGTGGCTAATTAGTTACAGAACGCAAAAGAGAGGCCAGATAAGAGCCGAGCGGCATTTAAGAAATTAAGCCAGCCGCCAGTCACAAAATTCCTGTTTGCAGACAAACCACAGAAACAAATCGGTGTCAACAAGGCTTAACAATTAACACCCCAAAATGCTTAGAGGGCACACACTCACACAAACGCACTTACACACACACACAAGGCGAGACAAAAATTAATTGCATTTTTTTGGCAGCACTTTTGTTTCATTTTATGTAATTATAGCAATCCAAATAAACGTTAAATTAAATCTATTAATGATTGACTGCAAGTTACTCTACAATAATATATACATGGCAGCATTGCCAGCGAGCTGCGTGTGGATTGGAAAGAGTAAGCCGGAATTTTTGTAAATCTCTCTTCACATTTGAACAGCCAATTAAAATTCGCTAAATTTAAATGATCGGCGAAAGTGTGCGAGTGAGAGACAAAAACTCATAAGCAGTAAGTCAAGCTGAAAACTTGCAATGCAAACCACAAGCTAAAAATAACGGTTTATGTGCTTTACTCGTTTATTATTTATGTTAGACATTTCGCATGCTTAAAGCGATGAACGTTTTTTACTTGATCAAAAAATGTGAGTGTATTATTTATAATTTGGACAAGAATATCATGGAAATCGCAGTAACTGAGATGCATAAAAAATGTATATTAGCCAAGAACACGCGCCAAAATTGGCTCACTTTAATATGCTGTACCAACTCACACTCACCCATAAACAGCAAGAAAACATTTGTTCGAATTTTGTTAGAAGCTGGCAACAATAACAACCCCATCAGGGAATTTGCTGTGTGAGTGTTTGTGTGTATGTGCGCGTGAGTTCTTTTTACTTGTTACACGTTTGGGCTACCATTACTTCTTTCATTTACTCGATTTTCCTTTATTGTTGTTTGCACGAGTGCCGTTATCATTAGTCAGTACATTCTCACCATATGTGTCCATACACGCGGAGAAATTTCCTATTACAATTGTACAGTTTTAAACAAGTTATTATTATTCTTGCTTTAAATACAAAAATTAAAAATATTTTAGATTTAGTTCAAGTTAAAAAGGCAAAATTAACGGATTTTATGCTTCTGTTTATTCTGTGCTACTTCTGAATATAAGAAATTAACTCTTTTGATTTAGGCAGATATATATTTAGTTTTTCAATTATATCAGGAAATTCATATAAAATATATATAAAATAATAATGAAGTGAAAAAAAAATTAAATAAATTAATAATGAAAAAAAACTTAAATCTTCAATTAATCAAATTTCTTAATTAAAATATAATTTAGAAAGTGTGTGTTTATATAACAAAAATTAAACAGAACGTTTAATCATGCTTCAATTAAAACAATTTAGATATTCAAAAAATATTTGAAAATGCTTTAATAAAAGAAAAACCGCTCTTAGTGTATAGTAAAACATTTAGAATGTTTGGTTTATTTTTTTTTTTGAGTGTATTTGTAAACGAGGAACTTAACACGCACATGATACACTTCTCCACCCATTCTTCTGCTCCTCCTCCTTTTCCGCCTTCTCCTCACTTTTAAATTCGTTTTATTCAGTGTGCTCCATTGACTGCGACAATGCCCTACGATCTCTAAACACACCCACAGACACACACACATAAAACATAAAAATCTGCTGAATTAACACCTCTTCTTCTTGTGTTGCAATGTTTTCTGTTAAGCATCTTATCAAGAAAACAAGCCTTTCGCAGGTACAATAAAATATTGTACACACGTTACACACTTCATGAAAATCTAAATATCTCATTAAAGAGTATTTAAAATGTTGCCCATAATCCAAGCACTCAACAGGTGCAAGCTGACTTTACTTTGGTTAATTGTTTTGAGATAATAATATTTATGTTTACTTAGCTGGCTTTACTCTTTTCTTTAAATAACAAAACATTGACATCACTCGGTAAATTTATGCATTTGCTTAATCCAAGTAGAATTTACTTGAAGATAAGACAACTTAAAATGTTGCCCATAATTTGAAATAAACAACAGTTCTTTGTAAACTGACCTTCCTTCACAATTTTGTATACGTCTTAACTTTAAATGTTCTCTTGTATGAAGTTCTCAAGGTTGCAAGCTTAGTGCCAAATAAGTGGTATTTAAATTTGAAAAAAAAATACACTCGCAATTGATGAAATAAATGGAGTTTTGTTTATTTTGATTAAAACAAATTTTAAAACGGCAGCACTGCCGGCAGCGTTGCCACCCGAGCGCAAAAATAATGTAGCCATTCGCCATGTAACGCAAACACAACGTCAACCAAAACACTGGCTATCAAACGCAATTTGCAAATATACGAAATTATATATATATATATATATATGCATATGTAAATGTAGCGAGAAATAAAAGGAAACGTAATTCCAAAAATAAAGTGGTCACCCATTTAAACGAATCAACAGCTGCCACACAAGAGCGACGACGACGACATTTGCCACACTGCACTTGCAGTCGTCAACGGGTCAACAACAAATAACAGAACATTAAAAAAAAATAAGCTGCAACCGCAGCAGCAAAAGAAGCCTCATAAGAATTTGTTATAAATAGTAAATTAGGGAGTTCAATTTGTTGCCTCTGGGGGGCAACTGTGAGTTAATTGTGGGCATGTCCTATTTTATGCACAGTGCAAGCAGCGATTTGGTTAATCTCAATGTGGGCGGTCAACGGTGAGTTCTTACCATTAACGAACGGTAACTTAAGCTCAACGAATGATGACGCATGCAAAATAGAGCATATTATTTTCAATATTTAATTCCAATAATTTCGTGCAGCTTTGCGACGTCGCGGCAAACGCTTACGTGGATACCGGATACGTTTTTCACAGCACTGCTGAGCGGAAGGATTTCCAGCTTACGCGATGAACACAATGCGATTTTCATTGATCGCGATCCGACCCTATTTTCGATAATCCTCAATTATTTGCGCACCAAGGATATTGATATTAAAAATTGTGAAATTCGAGCACTGCGTCACGAGGCGGAATATTATGGAATTACGCCGTTGACCAAGCGACTGGCGCTGTGCGAGGATCTCAGTCATTCGCCCTGTGGCGATGTGCTCTTCTACGGATTTCTGGCGGCGCCAGCAATGCCACCAAATGACGCACTGCCCCAGCAGCAACATCAGCAGCAAGCTTCGCTGGATGTGGAAGCCAGCACATCCGCCGGCGGGGCACGTCCTGGTTCCATGGTGCGTGTGCCCGAATCCTCGTCGCGGCATTCAAGAAACTCCTCTTGGGATTTGCGTTGTGGCCGTGTGGCTGGTGGTGGCGCCTCTACTTCGACAGCAGCCGGTGCAGCTGGCTCCGCTTGGTCTGCAACTGGCGGACATTCCCGGAATGCTTCGCTCGACTTCATGCGTCACTCGCGCAACTCTTCGGCGGACCTGAACAAGATCATCCGCAACGAGGTGGGTCTGGTCTTCAGTCCCACGCAGTGCTCGAATTGGACGCCACCGCTGCGGGTGCAGCTGATCAAGGCGCATCAGAACTGGATCGCCGTGGCCTATGCACATTTTGTGACCTGTTATCGTGTCAAGGATTCAAATGGCTGGCAACAGGTGTTCACCTCACCGCACATTGAGGCCGCCATCGAGCGGATTGCCATCAATTCGAAGGTGAACACTTCGACGGCGGAACCGATGCCCAGTAAAATGATTGCCATCTCGTATGGCAGCCAGATACGCTTGTGGAGCATCCAGGAGGGCGGCAACAAATCCGACATTGGCACCTTCAATCTTCACGTGCGCGTCGAGTATCTGTTTTTCATTGGCAGCCAACTGGTAGCGTTGTCCTCCTCCGGCAAGATTGGCGTCTGGCATGCGATGACCCAACACTGGCAGATTCAGGATCTGGTGCCGGTTTTATCCTTCGACTCGGCGGGCTCTTTTCTCTTGCTCGGCTGCAATAATGGTTCCATCTATTACATTGGTAAGTGTCCAATTTTTATATAAAAGTTTATTTATTTAAATGATTCTTAATTATTTATTTTATTATATTGTAAATTTAATTTAAAAAGGTGAAAATCATTAAAGGACTTCCTTAAAAATAAGCGAATTTTTCTAGAAAATTTGCCTTACTTTTTTAGGCAAGTTTAATTCACCTTATTAACCAAAAATTATTTTTAAAAAACTTGGTCCACATTTTTCTAAAATATTTAATATTTTTAAAGTTATTTAATTTTAAATGAGTTACCAAAATCTGGTTTCAAGCAGAGTTAGTAAATTTTATTACTTATTTCGGATTCAATATTCAAAAAATCTACAAAATTAATGATTTCTCTACACCGATTTTAAATCACTATTTTTAAAAATGCATCAGAACAACAGCTATAAAAATCATACTTAAAATGCTAATTTCTGACAATTTTAAAATTTCAAATTTTATATCCATTTTTTTTTCTTGTTTAGATATGCAAAAGTTTCCGTTGCGCATGAAGGACAACGATTTGCTTGTCACGGAGCTCTACAAGGATATCAACATGGATCCGATTACAGCGATATCGGTTTATCTGACGCCAAAGACATCGAGCATCAGCGGGAACTGGATTGAGATTGCCTATGGCACCAAATCGGGAGCTGTGCGTATCATTGTGCAGCATCCGGAAACGGCTGGACATGGTCCACATCTATTCGAGACATTCTTTGTGCACCAGAGTCCAATTACTAAGGTAAGATTATTTTTTTTGGATTTAATTAGACTTCAATTTAAAAATAAACAATTTAATTTATTTGATAAAATTTATGTACAATAAAAATTAAATTTTTTATGTTTTTCAGGTGATGCTGTCGGAGAAGTTTCTGGTGTCGGTGTGCAGTGAATATCATCATGTGCGCACCTGGAGCCTGACCCGATTCCGGGGCATGCTGTCCACGCAGCCCGGCTCCACGCCGGAGGCATCCTTCAAGATAGTCTCACTGGAGGCGACAGACAGCAATTACAGCTATGCAGCCGGCAATGAGTTTGGACCCTATGGCGACTATGATGACATGATCTTTGTGCAGAAAGTGGTGCCCGAGACGAATCAGCTTTATGTGCGCCTCGCCTCCAATGGGGATCGAGTGTGTGTTATACGCTCCGTGGACGGTTCGACAATCTCCGCATTTTGTGTGCACGAATGCGAGGTGTCGTCGCGGATGGGCTCACGCTTCATTCTCACTGGCCACTGTACGGGTGCGATTCAAATGTGGGATTTGACGACGGCACTGGCACTGCTCAGTAAACAGGATGCGGCAACGATGATGGCACAGGCACAGGCACAGCAGCAGGGGCAGCAGCAGCAGCTGTTGCAGCAGAAAACTGCAGGCGGACCCGACACTAACGAACTTCTCCGCCTACTTGACCAGTGTGAAATCAGCAATTCATCATGCTCAACACCTTGTATGTCACCGTGTCCAACGGCTCTGGGCGCCGGCAACGGACTTGTCAACTCCATAGCACGGATGAAGGCCAGTAATATAGCGCTGCTTAATCGTGAACCATGTCAATCCGGATTGGTTGCAGCAGCAGCACAACAACACCAACAACAACAACAGCAGCAGCAGCAACAACAACCATCAGCACCAGCTGCATTTCTGGCACAGATGCAACAGCAGGCAGCGTTGGCAATGGCAGCTGCACCACATCCCCAACCAGTTGCTAATCATGCTGCGGCTGCAGCTTGTGTTGCTCCTGGTCTTGGTCTTGGTCTTGGTCCTGTGCTCGGCGAGCAGCCGATTGTTAACAATGAATGAAACGTGGAAGCGGCTGTTTCGGCGCTTGTCGGGCGCGTTTCATCGTTTACATTTCATGGCTGTAGCCTGATCCTCGATTATCAATACATATTGCTGCAGTTCGTCCTCTGTGCCCTCATCTACTACGTCTGGCTGATGATGCGCTCTCGCCTCGCTGGTGGTGGTGGTGGTGGCAACAGCACAGCGGCAACTGCTGCAGCTGCTGGCAACATTCAATTGACTGCATCCGGCATTTAGCTAAATAAATTAATCTCCTCCATATACACATAGATATATCTATATATATATATATACCCACTATTGTGCTCCATGTGGTTGCAATTTATGCTCGTCATGTTTACTTGTATTGTATAAACACACACACACACACCCATGTATGTATGTGTGTGTTTTGTGTGTGTGTGTGCCTTGTGCTACTGTCTAACGTATATTTGCACATGTGAAAATATATAATACAAATTATTAACTTTAAATGTCAGACTTTTTCTTAGCCTTGTTTTCAGATTGATCGAAGCATGTTTCAAAATAAGATTTGAAACACTTTCTCAAAATTAACCCGACTTAAAGAAACTTTTCGGGCCAAGCGAGACTCAATTCTGAGAGTATAATTTTCTTTATTAAATTTCAAGCTACTTTCTAAACTGTAGAGAAATTATATTCTCATTTTCAGGGTTAACTGCAAAAAAAACTCAACTTTAACATGCGCTTTTTATTGGCCTATTATTATTAATTAAAATTAGTAATTTGAGATTTTCTATATAAAAAACAAATTATTTAGTTTTTAATTTAAAATAAAATAGTTTGAGTGATTTTCCTAAAGCAGACAAGATATAATTTTTAAATCCGAGCCAGTAAATTTGATGACATGTTTTTGATTATTTGAAACGATTTTTTCTAAAAATTACAGTTTGCATTTCTACTTTTTTAAAATACTTTTATTTTTTCCAAATTATGATATAAGAAAATCTATTCCAAGTAGCTGAGATTGGCAGACGAAATAGGCTTAATGAATCCCTTAATGTTGATCAGGAATATATATAAATTATTTGCGCTTTTTTCAGCCTTTTACTTACCTTTGCACAACTTCATTATAATCTTTTCGCAATCTTCTAAACAAAATAGAAAACATTTGAGTCATCAATAATTTATTCAACTTTTAGCTTAGTTATTATTTTGATGCATGAATACTTGAAAGTAATTTGTGGTTGGTTTTTGCATTTAACACATATCGTAAATGTATATAAATATATATTTAAATGTAGTTATGTTTATTGGGTATACATATGCATTTATGTATGTATTTTGTGTATTTTTATGTTTTTGTATTTTTGTCCAGGCGACATTAATCAAGTAAAAAGCAGCAAAAAATGCCAACATATAAAAATATACAATCTATATAATAAAAACCACTTTCTCACAATCTTTCCTAGACTTAGCTTAATCATATATATATATTTATTTATATATTTACTTTGTTAATAATATCTTGCTTTATCAATAATGTGGAAGATAACTGCAATTCTAATCAATATTAAAGAAAAAAAGCAATTTGCTTGCTTTGTTCTTGCACAAAAATCTAATTAATATAGGACGCACTGGTATTTCGTATAGCTATATATATATATATATAGATATGGTATATATATATATGGAGTTGAACAGACAAATACTTTGTACATGAAGTGGTTTTTTGCTGTTGTCTATTATTTATAACTTAATGCTAAGTCTGAAGAGCGTTAAACGATATGATAAAGCGAATATTGTTTACTCAATAATCTCCTTTTTTGGGGTCTATGAACTCTAATCAAAATGTAGCCTGATATTGCCTATAACTGTTTTTTGCGCTTGCTGTGCATTTTTTTTTATTTTTTTTTTATATATATTGTTTGTGATATGTGCGTTGAAAAACTTGCGATTGCTAGGCAAAAATGAATATGAATAATTTGCGCTTGAATTATATGTAAAACTAGCAATAGAGTTAAAAGCAACGAGATCCAGCTCAACACTGTAACAGATAGCAGATGCATTATCGATAAATATCGATATCGATAGCTTGCAGCAGTTTACACCTGAAAGTAATCATCGACGACCAGCTGCTGGTCGCTGCTCAATGGACTACTTGTGACAGACTGCTCCAGTCGCTCATAGCCAGGATCTGTGTTGTTGCTGTTGTTGCTGTTGTTGCTGCTGGTGCTGCTGCTGCTGGTGGTGTTGCTGTCGTTGTTGCTGCTGCTATTTGTGGTCGCTGTTGTTGTTGATGTTGCTGTTGCACTTGTTGCTGTGGCGTTTAAATAACAAACCGATTCATAGTTGGGATCCGTTTCGCTTAGCGATTCATATTGCGATGAATGTGGCGTCTGTTGCTGGGAACTTAAATTGCTTAACATGCTGTTGCTGGTGGTCACCGTAATCATGGACAGACTGTTGACCAACGATGCGGAGGAATTCGGTGAGTTGATGGCTGCCAGTTGCGGATCGGGCAGCGTATTCTCCGCAATCCTCGCATAGTGATCCGTTTCATTATTTGCCAGCTTCGTTTCCAATATGCTGGCATAATTGTGATTGGCATCCGCACCGGGTATGGTGCTGTAGCCACCGCTGGCATCGACCACATCAGCATTGATCGGCTTCTTCTCCAGCACCTTGGCATAGCCATCGTCCGAATGGGCGCGACTCTTAAGCACCTCATAGTTGGGATCATAATCGGACTTTTTGGCATCGTCATCATTGCTGTGAGTCGTCGCCGTCTGCTGCAGTTGCTCGTAGCCAGGATCATTGTTGCTGTGGCTGTTACTGTTGTTGCTTCTGCTCTTCTCCTCCTGACACGGTGGGCAATTTATAGTCTCGTAGTGCTTTATATCTGTGCTTGGCATTGTTATGCTTGTCACCTGGCTAATATTGTTATGTGGCGTCCTCTGATCCGATGCCGCTAAACAGCAACAACAAAAAATTGCACAATTAGTTAAATTTTAAATAGATTATTTTATAGTTTGCAAAACATAAAAAAAAAAATCAGCTAGTTGATAGTTTTATACTAACCGCTGCCAGTTCCAAACAAAAACTGACGAAATTGTCGAAACGCGCAAATTTCTCATTTTGGCAACACAACTAACAAAAATTATAAACAAAAAAACACAGACAAGGGGAGAGAGAGAGAGAAAGACGAGAGGAGATAGATTTGGGCACATTAGGTAATTAGATAAAGTAGAGCTTGAAATTTTTGGTAATTTGGGTATATAGAAATAAGCGATATTTTGTGCTTTGAGGGTCGGCAACATTTTCAAATTAAATAATTAATGAATTTTACAGTCTTGCTAATGGTTTTTTTTTTGTTAACAAAATCTGTTTTTCTTCTGTGTTCTTAATGAACTTTTTCAAGTTGATTAATAACATATATTTTCAATTAGGGAAGGTGTATTTATGCCCCTGGCTAAATGCATTTCAGACTATATATGCCAAACCTTAATCCAAATAAATAAAAAACTAAGTAGAGATCTGTGTAACTTTAGTCCCAGAAGCTGCTCCTCTAATCCGTAGTTAGTGGTTAGTCGGAATAGGCCAATATACTTGAAGCTTAGCCGTACAGCAGCTGCCCGGATGAGTCAAATTGTTGACACTAATCAGGAATATATATACTATATAGGTTCAGTCTTGCCTTTCTCTGCCTTTCTCTGCCTTCTACATCTTCACTATTTAGTTTTTGCCCATTTCAGTCTACAATTAAGTAATCAATTTTGTTGACTGACATTTCACTCGCTTGCCACAAGCACAAATATCGCTCATCTCCAGTGGAGTACACTTAAAATGGGATTACAGTAAATACTCGATATGCTACCTGCTTCCTGTAGTCGCTCCTTTTGCAGCATGCTGGCCGCATAGCAATCCGATTTGCGATTCTCGTGGGACAGCTGTATTTGAGCATGCTTCTGTGCACCGCCACCGCCATCCGCTGGTATCGTTTCGTAGCCATGATCCTTGGCCGTATAACTGTTGCTGCGCACGCGACTCTTGTCACCAGCAGCTGCAGCAGCAGCAGCAATTGATGACTTTTGTGTATCCATCAGCAGAGCTGCTGCAGCGTTATCCAAAGGACTAATGCCCAGCAGCTCCGGCTGATGTGAGGAGAATTTGTGCTTCTTCATAACCTGGAAATGAAAGGAGAAGAAGAAGGATTAACAAGTGTTGCAGGAGGAATTTAAGTTGTGCTCACCTTGGCATACATGCCCTCAATATTTCGGTTGCCTCCTCCGTCGACATCTTTGGATGGACTCAAACTCTTGCTGTGTTTGCGCTGCGGCGATGCCTCATTACTGGCCTCATTATTGGCATCATTAATGGCGCCCTCGTTGCCCGCCGCTTCGATGACGGATATAACCGAGCTGCGTCCGGAGGTGAGATTACTGCTGCCCAAACTGGCTTTTGGTGTTGGCGGCAATGGAGAGTTCGCCTGACGCTTCTCCGGCTTCGGTGAGCCCAGATTGCAAACGGACGAGGAGGAGGAGGCTTGGCGAGAATGCATCTGCGCACGCAAACTGTCCACATTATGCGGCACCGGCATAGCATGTTCCATGCTGCTGCTGCTCGCACGCTGCGCTGCTGAGCCACTACCAGCGCTTGGTTCTGTCGCAATGCTGCTGCTGTTGTTGATCTCCACGGCGACCACAATGGGATTGGCGGGCATTGGCTGGATTTGGGCATAAGTCTCCGAACCGCTCGTATAAATATCGGTGGCATGTGGAATGTGTCGATTATTGGGATCCTCAATAGCCGCATAAGTTTCATCTGCAATTGGGCAGGCATTATTACAAGATTTACCATCTCTGAATTAGCGAGACTCACCCGAATCATCGGAGACTGTGGCATAATGCGAATCATTCACATCTCGCGTCAAGGTGACACTTCTGGCCGTCAACTTGCTTGTTGGCTGCTGTGCAAGAATGTTAGCTAGCGGCTCCCGCACACTAATGCTCGTATAGCCTTCTGTGAAAGATTTGTCAATTTTATTATCAATTATTATTAATATTGAGGTGGGAACTCTTAGATAAATTGTGGCTACTCTGAGTCTTTAATCTCAATTCCTCAATTCAATCTATTGAGGATTCTTCCTTTATTTAGCTAGATATTTAAAATACACACTTTGGATAGGTGACTCATTAGTCTGTAATATCCTGTCAAGAGACCAGTGAGTAGCCCAAGCCTACTCTACCCTGACTATTATATGATAATTAATTATTTATAGCTACCTAAAAATAAATTTGGGTTTGTCTCAGAACTGCTGTCTCTGCCCAACACAATTGTTGCCCATGTCCATCCTCATTCCTTAGTTGTTGACGTATTGTGTCTAATCACAGTGCACACTGCCTGTCTGCTCCCAATCTCTATATGCCAATGCATGGAATGCAACTTGGAACAAACTAATTGTGTGATTCAGTTTGGTCTAGCTTAGATCGTAACTATCGCACTACTTTTGACCTAATCTTCTTGCTCCTCCTCAATTTAAATCTGTACAATATGTTGACGTAATCTTCCTTTCCCTAAAATTGTTCCAATTTTAATTACGATTCAAATTAAGGTCAGCTTAAAATATGCTGTTGAATTTTCCCCAGAATTTTTTCCAATGCTTGTTCTTTGTGTGATTCATACCATTTTTATGGTGTTTCTTTTTACTGTGTTGACCTCATCTACTGACTCATTTCCACCTGCTTTTCATGGGAATTACGTAATTTTGGTAAATACAAATACAACTGGCAATTCGTGTCTCTTTTAAATTACGATAAAACTCGCCTACAATTTGTACACTTACTGGACGAGTCCTGTGAATCGCCGCTAAAATGCTGATTGGCAATCGGTGGCGTCATATAGGGCAAATCCTGGCTAGCGGATATCATGCCTGCTATAGCCGAGGCAGCTGGAATTTCCACCTGTGAACTGGACTCATCGTTGAGGTGCTGCGAGGAGCCGCTGCTCAGTTGTGAGCCGCGTTGCAAGGAGTCGGAACAGGAAACTTTGCTGCTGCTCAAAGCATTTTTGTTTGTGGCAGCTGCCGCTGCTGCTGCCGAGCCACCAGCAGCGGCTGCAGCCAGTGCATTCGATGTAGACGGCGCATTTAACTGGGCATACGGATGCTCGGTGGCACGCACCTTAGCATAATCATGCGGCAGACCCTTGACACGGGAATACGGCGAACTGACATCATCTGCCTGACTAATGGAGCTATGCTGCGAAACGCTGGCCTGTTTCTTAAGACTCGGCTGAGCTGTGTGTGAGGCAAGAATATGGATGTGATTAGGTTTCTTATTAAAGAGGTGCGGTTAAATTTACGTACGACTTTGATTGTGTGCATTCGCCAGCTGCTTGTCCGCCACAGTTTCGTACAATTCCGAGCCATTATCGTTGCTCTCCGCCACGGGAATGTCCGGCAAACTGCGATGTGCCGCTGTGCTTGACCTGATGACAACAAATTGCATCAAATTGTATAATTGAGAACAAATCCCATATGCGTCGATTGAATTACCTCTTCTCTGAGTCAGCATTTGAGACAGTGGATGCATTGAGTTCCGCCTGTGATTCACTGTTGTGCACTAGACTTGTGTTCGCATTGCCCGCACTTACATTATTTGCATTATTGTTGCTCACCACAATGATGTCATCGGGATTCTTCAGCTTCACCATGCCCTCCAGTCCAAGAAAATCATTTCTGTAATGTAAATTAAAAAATTGTATGACTTCTCTGGAATCAGCTTGTTTTATGTATTCCTGATAAGCTCTTAAACAAATAAACAAATTTAAATCATGCATTTTGATGAATAACTTTTAAATGTAATTTGAAAACCGAAGATAAAAACTGTTTCAGCTTTTAAATCTAATTTAAATACCCTTCCAATTTATACTGTCATGTAAGTGATGAGTAAAATAAAATGAATGGACTCTGGGATTATTTAAATTAGATGAATATGTAAAGGCGTTTCTATATAAAATTGGAAACATTCCATTTTCTATTTGATTTATGAATAAAACTATTTATGTACTTATGATATCAGCTCTATGAAGCATATAGTCTGTGTTAACTATATCAGTTATTGTCTGCTCTTTCAAGCGCATCTAATCTTGGGTGTCGTTTTTATAGAGCTGTTCTTTTAATGTTGTTTTGTTTTGTTTTTGGCGCGAGTGCATCCAACTGGAACTGCCAGGTGAAAGTTGCAACTGACCAATTTAGCCTCAGACACAGACAGACAACAAATGGTAGTCACTTCGTGTGGCACAATTAACTTACTTTGGTATTCTTTTCTTGCAGCACAAACAATTGAAGAACATTACAATTAATGCGAGCGTCAAATTGAGCGTCAAAAGCAGATAAGTGTAAGAATCCAAATTGCCAAAATTTGTTGTCTCCACCATGCCTACAGCGACAATACATATATATTTATATATATGTATTCTTAATAATAGTATTAATAATTAGCGGCGTCGCCAACAGCATTGCACTCCTGCACAATTTAATAACAAATTGCAACTGTTTTGTGTGGTTTTATTTTGTATTTTTCACATATTTTTCGCCTTTTTTGCTGCTGCAGTTGTTGCAATGTTATTTACGATTTTTTTCTCTTCACATATGCCATTCGCCCGGAAAGTGCACACGCAAGCAGCAACCTGCTGACAGAGTGGCAACGCCCAACGAAAGAGAATACACTGCGCAGAATAAACTTCATTAGATTTTGTAATTCATTTCTTTTGGTATAAAAATAGTGTAAAAATTAATTAGTTATATATAGATAATTTGTTCGTTTTGGCACAATTGGGCAGTTTGAGTCTAAAGCTCTGAATGCTTAAATATGGTTTCTTCAATATGCTGCTGAAGTTTTTCCACTTTGCGCGCTTGTTTCTTCAGCTGATCCTCCATATCCTCGAAGCGATTGCTTTTATCCTTGTGCTTCTCATCCTGAAAAATTGGGTAATAATTATGGCTACTTTAATGACGATATAAGCCTTTTTTATACCTTGTATTTCTCTTTGTGCAGGGCATGCTCGGCATGTAAATGCCGCAACTTGAGCAGGCGACTCTCAAAATGACGTAGTTCCGTTTTAACGGAGGCCAATTCCTTGTCCGTAAAGTTATTCGATTGGGCGACGCGCCACAAGCCCTGCACCTTCGGCTCAATAAAGTCCTGACTGTGCGGACCCGAGGACACGAGACGTTCGAGCCGATCATAGTGATCCTTGATGCCCACATGTTGCCCACGCAAAGCATTCATATTATTCTCATAATTCTTTACATTCTGCTGGTGCGTATTGATCTCATTCTCATTGGGATCGTTCGTAATTAGATTGTACGTATCCAAATCCTCAGTATTGATGGCATCTATATTGATATAATTATAAATAACACTTAATAATAGACAATAAATAAGCTTAATTTAAATCTTACTTTCGTGCACATTTGTCTCCACTGTGCCCAGATTATCCAGCAGACTATAATAGACATCCACCTTATCCTGATGATGATCAAACTCCTGTTTCAGCGTCTTCAACTCATCTGCTGTGAAACCAGAGATTTCTGCCTTTTCCCACAAGTGATTTAATTTTTTGTCCTTAAATAGACTTTTGTTCTTATGCCTCTCCTCGGGATCATGGAATTTCTGTGTTGGAATTTTTAATTACAAACTGTTGTTTAACTTGTTCTAGAGTTAGTTACTTTATAGGGTTTGGTCTTCTCCCTGTCCTGTGTGTCCTCAAAGTGCTCCAGCAGATCGTAGGTGCTCATGATGCCGATTAATTTCTGACGCATCTCATTTTCCTTGAGGCCATCTTTGTCTTTGTGCTGCGAGTTGAGCTGCTTCCAGGCAATTTCCTCCTTATCGTGGATCTTTAGCTCCATGTACAGCGATTTGATTTTGGCCTCGGTTAGACGCTATAATTTTGCAATTATAAATAATAATAATTTCAAGTTTTGTGCTTTGCTCACATTTTGTGCCTTGGCCCAAATCAGATTTAACTTTGCCAGGCGAAAAGGTCTCTGTAAATTCCGAATTTCAGGCTCATATTTCTCATCGGCGATTTGCTGGTAATTAGGCGCGTTTGCCTCTTTGCTGTACTTCTTGCTATGCTTTTTGTCAGCGTCCACAGTTTGTGTGGCAATCAGCAGAAATGCAATTAAAAAAGGCACAATTATTTGACACGTTTTCACCATTTTTCTGCCGCAAATCTTCTGATCAAATCTTCCAATTTGGACTGCCGTCCAGTGTTGGACTGTGAAAACTAAATAGATCCGAACTGTAATTGGAGTGAACGAAACTAGTTCTCTTTACTTCCAGATCCAATTGAACTTACGTTTAAGCGCAACTTAATAAATTAAAATATTGTTAATAAAACCCAACTACTGCTTAGTTTATCCTAAAACTGATAATTATTTAATTAACATTGCTTAACACCAACTTTTCGAGCTTTAAATTTCTCATCTCTTGGTTTGTATTTTCAGGTGTTGCCATTTTAGTCGATTTATTTATCGAAATGAGTGCGAGTGGAAAATGAACAAGGCATTCAAACAAGACCTGTTAAGAATCTGATCAGTTTATTCAGCTTAGTGTATATTTTTTTATATATCTTATATATGTTTACTAGAAATGTATATGGATCTTTTATGCTAGATATATAATATAAATACACTTTGACTTAATTTAATATTAAAACATTTTTTTTATATATCAAATTTGTGAATTGCATTTTTTAAAATGTATAATAAATTTCAATCAAAAACATTTCATACAGTCGACAATATTTAGAAACCAGGTCATAATTAGTAATTTTGTAAATAATTTTCCATATAGTTAAAATTTACAATAAACTTATTTGTTATTTTTCATATATTTCAAATAAATTGTGTAAATCGTTTTTAGACAATCGAAATTTACAACAAATAATTTTTAATTGCGCTTAGAAAAAACTAGAAACAATGCTTCTATTTAACTATATTATTGTTAATTGTACATTTAATTGTTAAGCAATTGAAGGTGTATTTAATACTGTTTTATTTAAATGTCTAAGCCCAAGTCCAAATGGGAAAGTTGTATTTACAATAATTAAGTTAAGACCGCAGTTAAATATATATTTTTTGATAATCGGTAATAGATAATAATTGCACATCTTGTTGCCCCTTCGAGCCAACCCTTCAACGAATTGCCTGGGACATGTGTAGAGGCGTCACCATAAGCGTCAATTCCGCATCCTTTAAATTGGCGCCCCTCAAATTGGCCTCCTGCAAATCGCTGCCGGATAAATTGCAACGCTCCAAATCGGCACCGGCCAAGACAGCTGCACGTAAATTACAATTCTTCATGTTGGCATTTTTGAGATTCGCCACGCGAAGATTAACACCAGCCATATTGCTGCTCTCCAAGCAAGCGCCTTTGAGATTGACTCCCTCCAGATTGGTGCGCACACCAGTTGGATCCTCAAAATTGCAGCCCCTCAAATTGGCACCCTCCTAAAATTAATAGAGTTCCATTAAGTGAACGATTAGGCATTTAAAGAATTGCGACACATTTACCATATTGGCACAGAGTCCTCGCACGGAGACAAGTTGAGCGCATTCCAGATTTGCATATTGAAGGTCCGCACGCTCCAAGCAGCAATAGTTGAGATTTGTGTGCGATAAATTGCAACGCGACATGTTGGCATACTAAGAAATAAGGAGAGAGAGAGAGAGAGAGTGAGAGGGATGAGTTATAAAGGGGTATACCTCGAGTTCTTTACCGAAGCTCACCTTAAAATTAATATTGCGAAAATCCAATTTACGCAAATCTGCACCAGCTAAATTAACACCCTGAAATCTGAGCTCTGTGTTCGCCGATGTCTGTATGATGGCCTTGATCACGTCCATGCGTGTCAACGGTCTATCGTCCCGTGGCGGCTTTTGTTCGGCGTTCAGCTTGTCTTCCAAGTGGCTGACCAGCGAGTAGATGCCAAAGAAACGCGCCTCTTCCAGCACACCGCGAAGGCTGATATGTTGTTCGCACACGAATTCGCCATGTCGCAGATAATTTATAATTGGCTCAAAATATCTTGCACTGCGATCAATCAAATATGCACCCTGCTCATCCTTCTCGCTGGGCATCATTCCACCGTCCTGGAGAAACATTCGGGCCAACATGGATTCGGGTTCGCGGCCAACTAGTGTGTCGATTGTCGTAGTGTATATTTTGCCGCCCACATTCAACTTTATCCATTGGTTTGTGGGAAATGTTCGTTGCGCTTCGCATTCTGAATTTTCTTGCCCACCATCGCTTTCCATTTATTTTTCTTTGAACAATTTACGTATTTTGTTTATGTAGTTTTTTGCTACTTCGCCGATTTTGTGTGAATGGCAAAATAATGCGTTAAGTTGGCAACGTTCAGCACATATGATTTTCGATAACATTGCATAAATTATGTATTCATAAAAAAACAATAGTGCATAACACAATAATAATAATTAGGCAACAATATGACTATGTCAAACAAGCCGTTGACAGCAGCACTAGTTTTTTTTTGCAGGCGACAACAACAGCACCATTTGCATTATTGCCCTCCATCGTTTACCATTTGCCTTGATATTAATTTCGTCTAATGTTTTGTCGCTATCACGACGTTTCTGTGTAAATGTCAAAATAGTTAGTTGGGGTGGCAACGCCCAGCACATTTGATTTTCGATAACAATCGGCAATCAGCCGATAATCTACACATATATATTTGCATAAATAAGAAAAAATTTAGGTTAATCTACGGTCCAAAAGCGCATATATTTTCAACAACAACAAATAACAATAGTAATAATAATAATTGTGTGCATATTAGGCAACTTACAACAATATGACAACGGCCGAAGCCGATCGTCCCGCCAGTAGCAGCTCCTCAACTGTTGCCAACGGGCAGCGGGGTGTCAGTCGTGTTCTCGCCAAGCTTTCGCATTCGCTGGCGGAGGGTGAATATTACGAGGCCCACATGATGTATCGAACGCTATATTTTCGATATACGGCGCAAAAGCGATTCCAGGATTGCCTCGATCTGTTGTACGATGGCGCACAGAAATTAATCGAGCGGCATCAGGAGAGCAGCGCAGCCGATTTATGTCTGCTGATTGTCGACACACTCGAGAAACGGCCACAAGCCGAAAGTGACACCGGATACCAATGGATACCCCGATTAGGCGCCCTAATACGCGATCTCAGCCCCAGCACAGTGGAACGCGAAACGCTAATTGTATGTTGAATTTATCCAGAATTTTCTAGAGTTACAAAAATGTGTTTTTTATGCTTTGCAGCATCGAGTAGTCAAGTGGAGTATTGGAGCGCATGGACACTTTGGTCATCCGGTGCTGCACAAGCTGATCGCAAATGTCTTTTGGACGGAGGAGAACATGGAAGCGGCCCGTCATCATTACCTGCTCTGCCAGGATGGCATCCTCTGCGGCCGTGTCCTGATCATGATCAGTGAGCAAAAGGGTTTCCACAATGAGGTGGATCTGTTTTTGGTGCAAGTGGTGCTGCAACAACTGTCGCTGGAGTATCGAAACTCAGCCGATGATACGTTCAGCGAGTATACCCGCTATCATCCCAAGCTGCTGCGACATGAGTTCCCCTTCAAGGAGCCGTTGCTTAATTTTCTATACTTTTTGTTGCGACTCATTGAGGCGAAGAGTGCATTGGGTTTCCGGACGCTGCGCAAACTCTACGATCCATCCTTAAAACGGGACGTTTCTTTTAACAAATATCTAACAAAAATTGGGGTTATTTATTTTGATGAACAACCGGAACCGGTGCATGCGGCTCCAACAGGGTTGGGTGGCATGTTTGGCGATATATTCAATCATCTGATGCAGGGATTCGAGGATGAGGACGAGGAGCCAAACAGACCACAGCGACAAGGCCAACAACAACGACTCAATGCTAATAATTAATTGGATTAACAGCAGCAGCAGGTGCATGAGAAGCTGCTGGATGAGGATTAGAAGGAGGCAATATCATCATCAGCAAAAGAGAGTTCATTGATATATAATTGTACACCGGGCTTTCTATGTAATGTTATATATATATATTTCCTAAAACTACAATTTTACTAGCAACTGCAATAATACACAAAAACATTAAAGTCATTTCTATATTTGGGTAAAAGATTTCATCACTTTTAAGTCACTGTTGCAATATCTGTGGAATTGTTATCGATAGTAGCGCAGTAAGCACCCATCACCATCGGAATGTTTGGTATTTTTCATGTTTACCGTATGCGATATTTGCGTTTAAGAATCAACAGTTATTGTTTGCTAAATATATTTAAAGATATGTTTGATTAGTCTCTTTTGCATATGAAAATTCTTTGTTGAATTATGAAAATGAAATGTTAGGAACAGCACGCATTGAGTAAACAAATGTAAGTCACGTGCACATCTCTAGTTCACATATATTTTAGTTTCAGAACATGATGTATGGAAGAAAAGTTTAAGAAAATAAAAATTTTTATACTTGTGTCTGCAAAACGGATAAAAAAAGAGAAACACTAAACGAAAACGGTTGAATTTCTTAATGTCGATGTTGTGAAAATTGGCCAGCGAATATGGATAATGATAAATCAAAAGCAGCAGCAGCTGTGCCGATGACAGACGCCTCAACGGAGACGGAGGCAGACATGGATGATATTTCACTGGGCACATCAGCATCAGGCGAATTATCTTCGCTAGCAGCATCAGCTGCAGGATTAACGCACACATCTGTCGTTGTCGTCGAGGAACCAGCCACAAAGCCGACCACATCGAAATCAGCAGCAGCAGCAGTAGAAACTTCAGCATCAACAGCAGCAGCAGCAGATGCGGATGTGGACGCGGAACGTTCTTGCTGGATTTGCTTTGGTACAGATGAAGATAATCGCTTGGCTGCATGGGTGGAACCGTGTCGGTGCCTTGGCACCACCAAATGGGTACACCAGAGCTGCCTCTATCGCTGGATCGATGAGAAGACACAGAAGGGCAACGCTTTGCGTTCCGTTTCCTGCCCACAATGCCAAACGGAATATATTATTGTGTTCCCAAAAATGGGTAAATTGGGTGGCGCTCTGGAGGCAATGGATAATCTGGTCAAACGTTTGAGTCCATTTCTGGCAGCTGGTTTCTTTGCCGGTTCGCTCTACTGGACCGCAGTGACTTACGGTGCTGTCACATTTCTGCAGGTGACGATAAGCCAGCAAAATCATTTCCTTTCTTTATATCTTTAATATATATACACTTTTCACACAGATCGTTGGGCATGAGAATGGCATGTCCATTATGGATGCTGGCGATCCGCTTATATTGCTCATTGCTTTGCCCGCGATACCAGTTGGCCTGGTATTGGGTCGCCTGATCCGCTGGGAGGATGCCCTATTGCGTTTGATACGCAATCGTGGCACGGTTATGCGCAAATTTCCCTTTGCCAACTTTATCTATCCAAGCCTGTAAGAGAAAAACACATAATTATATGTGTTATATAGTTATATTTATATTTAAATTTATGTATTTTTATTTATATTATATATATTATATTCACAGCAATCAGCAGGAGGAGGAGCTGCCGACTACATCTAATCCGGCTACGCCGGCTTTGTCTGATCCCGTATCGGCAACACGCATCTTTTGTGGTGCTCTGCTGTTGCCCACAATTTCGTGCATTGTGGGTCGCATTCTTTTCGATTCCGTGGAGAATACGCTGCATCGCACGCTGCTCGGCGGATTGACTTTCATCACGGTCAAAGGCATGCTGAAAATCTATTTGAAACAGAAGCAATATGCACGCCGCAAGAAGCGTCGCATAGTCGATTATACGGAGGAGAATATACGCAACTTTATGCGTAGCAACAATAACAATGCAGGCGCTGTTCGGCAAATTCTGGTACAGCAGCAACAACAACAACAGCCACAGCAGCAACCACAGCCGCAGCCGCAGGCACAAAATTTGGCCTTGCCACGTTTGGTGTCCCCATGGGATCCGGACAGCGTTGTTTAAATCGAACGCTTAATTTAAATTTATATATATATATATATATAAAGCAACTACTTATTATTGTTCAACTAGTTCAGTTTTGGTTTAAGTTAATTGTGTTTTTCAATTTGCCTAAAAATTTCATGTTAAACAATTTTGATAAAAAGAAATGGCAGCTGCTTGTTGCTTGGCCAAATTTGATGTTAACAATCAAATATGAGAATTATGAAATTTTGCGCAGAGCCATTTAGCTATTAACTCTATATATAACACTTATACGTATGCTTCCACACACACACACACAATTGAATTTATGTTTACTTTATTGTGAAAACGAAACAAATACTTTCGACAAAATTGCCCATGTAAATAAAACCGATATAAGATAAACCCCTTGGCAGTGGTTGGGTTTATAATGATGCCAATTGTTAATTCATTATGTGCATTCAGATCAAATACGAAATATAAATATATATTTGTATATACAGTCGTCAAAAATATAATAACACCACTTTAATATTGTATAAAAATATAATTTTCATCATTAAAAATTCACATTTGAAAAATTGTGCTTTTATTTTTTTCATTAAATTTCTGCTTTTATCTTAATATGTTATTTTTAATTTTAATTCAATTTAAAAAAGTTCAAAACAGTGGATAAGAGCAGGTTCTTCTACATTTAAAAAAGCACATTAAATTTTCAAATTTAAAAATGACAGAAAGCATTTCTTTAAGAGTGGTACTATTTTTTCGCAACTGTATATATATATTTGAAGTGACTTTTGACCAGCTTAGATAAGCCTAACCATGCCGGTAGACGCTTGCAGAAAGTGTGAATAATTTCTTTACACAAAAGCAAACTCGACGAAAGCCTGAGTCATTCAGATAATGAACTCACTCTGATATACATATATATATATATATATATATATATATACATATGTATATTGGATACTAAAGGTGCTGCACCATCATCCCAACCAGGCACACACACACACACACTCGCACAACAAAAGTAACAGTTAAATACCCGGACAAAGTGAATGCTCCAAAAAGCGATCTAATCATTTATAATTGTTAGCGAGTCGAGTGTTTGTTTTGTCTATTTGCGCTTATTATCGACAACACACGAGCTGCTGCTGCTTCTAGATGATATCTATCTATATATCTATATATATATATACATATATATATTTATATACACACACACACTTCTTCTCGGCTTTGACGACTTTTGTAGTGCCTAAGCAAAATGCTAAGGAAAAATAAAATATGTTTAATATAATTTTTTAAATTTGTGTGGAAAAATCGTTAAAAGTTTACTATTATCACTAATTTATCTGTAATTACTGTATTAAAATAAAAGTAAAATAAAAAAAAAAAAAGTTCAATTATAAATTAAATATTGATTAGTGTTATTAATATCTATCTCGTCAACAGTATTTTTTAACAGTTTCTCTCTGCTTGTAAACTAAATAAATTGAATACTTTTTCTAATGTCTATTTTAATAATTACTATATTATAAGTAATATTATTATTATTAATAAGCTAAATGTTTCTTATAGCTGTTTGCTTCTGTTAAAAAATTACATTTATATTGTTTTTTATTTTTTTTTTAAGATTAAATTTGCCAAATTATAGGGCATTAAATATACCTACAAAGTTTCGCCTCCTTAGCATACACACAAAGTTAAAATTCGCACATTCAACACAGTTAAAGGTGATTTATATACAAGAGTGTTTGTGTGTGTGTGTGTTTGTTGTGAGCCCACCTGTTTGGCTTTTCAGGAGCAATCATACGCTCTTCGCTTGCTTTGCTCGATTCACGTTCAGCAGCAGCAGTTGAAAGATTTCTTGCTGCTTTCTTTTGCTGCCGTCACACCAACAACAACAACAAAAACCACAGCAACAACTCCAACGGGTTGCGTTTGTTCTTTGTGACTGAATGCCCCTCCGTTGAGGGGGAGGGTCGGCCGAAAAGGGGCGCACATCACGCACACATGCATGCAAACTATAACGTAACGAATCGCTGGAGCTGGGAGTCGAGTTGCTTGTCGGCTCTGTTGTTATACCCTTCTGCACTTACTGCATATTCATTTTGCCATCTGTTTTGTTTCTCATTTTAATTTCTTGTTTCACGTTAAATATTAGTGTCTTAAAAAATAGATGTATTTTTTATAAGCTTTGTTCAATTCGAGTCAACAATGACTAATTTTCTAGGCTTTGATATTGCATATTGTATTATTATTATACTTAAATACTTATATGTACTTAAATGTTCAGTATTAAAACAAGTTCGATAAAAAAAAATCTTAAGAAATTTATGTCCGATGTGAATAAGAGACACGATTAAATATACAGCCTTCCAATTGATTTATTATTTTATAAAATCGAAAAAGGCAGATTTTGTTAACAAGCTTAGTGCTTGTCGAGCTATAAATAATATATAATAATACTGTTGTTCTGTTGTGGAAATTTGATAAATATTGGAGACGATATTGTGGCCAAGGTATTTGCGATCTTCTCCTGACTATAACATTTTAAATGCTTTACTTTATAAGAGTATGAAGTCTTCGTTGTGCTGTTCTTCTTGTTACAGTTTTTGTTGTTGTTGTGGTAGCTGCTGCCGTTGCTGTTGTTGTTGTCGTCGTTGTGTCACTTGTGTGTGAGACTACGGTTAATAACAGCGCTGTGCTTTCAACTCCACAGTCAGACGGGCACCGGCTAACAACACGCATCGCAGACGCGTCTCTCTCCTCCGATAACACCAAAAACAGACAAAAAATAAAAAGAGAAAAACAAAAAAAGGCCCAATAAGGGAAATACAAAAAGAAAACATCAAAAACAAGAACAAAAATAAAAAAACTCATATGTAGCCACGATAATAAATATATAGTCGGTATCACTCGGGAGTTGCTCGTTAAACAGCGAAACATGAACTAAAAATTGACTGAAGCTGAATTTTGTTGTCGGATATCATTATCATTAAGACCATCAAACGTGCAACGCAACACAGTTGCAGGCAGTTAGTATTCCAAAATAATAAATAAGAGAAACACCAACGACGATCCACCCACCAGAGCAAAGATGAGTGCCGCACATGAGCCAACCATTCACTATTTGGACAGCATCCTCAACGAGGAGGAGAAGCGATGCGATCAATATTCGCATCAATGGCGCAATTTCACCATTTCTCGATCGGGTCGCTTCAGATCGAAGAACAAGAAACGGGATGTGGTCGACGGAAAACTGTTCGACGGCAAGGAAAACGATAAGGTGCGTCTCTCTTTCAGTTCTGGCCAGCTTTCCTAACTCCAACCCAGTTAGCAGTTCACACAATTCTCATTTTCATTTTGGTTATCGTGGGTACTTCACAAATAGATTACTATATCAATGACAACAATATCGCAAACAATATATTTTATATATAAGGTTTGACGTGATTTATGTGCAGTCTACTCTGGGCATAAAGTTAGCAACTGAAATCTAGCAATTTCAATAGAACTCACAATCTATACATTAAGTTTTTGCGAGTGTACTCAGCCTTAATCAAATTACGGGTCTAAAGGGTCTTAACTGGTCTTATTTGGTTTGAAAGTCCAAATATCAGTTTGGTTGTTGTTATTTTTGTTTTGCTTTTCGTATACGAAATAAATCAACGAATTACAATAACAACAATGAAAATCAGAAAACGGAAATGTTCATTAATAAAAAACGGAAGTTGTTTTCAATGGTGATATGAATGAATGCCAGCATAATAAAAATATAAAAAAAAACTCTACGACGATTGTAGGATTTCTGCACTTCTATTTTAAGCATTCAGAGTCGGTTTTCCAGTGAAATTAATCATGAAAATTGCGGAATTGTGTAAAAAAAAAAATGAGAACAACTTAAGAAAAGAAATAAATATACAATTGTGGAATAAATAAAGTCTCGCAACGTTATTCATGGCGTATACGTAATTAAAACAATTAGCAGGGTTGGGACTCTGATTTAAAACGAAGCTTAAAACTTGTTTATCATCTTAAATTTAATGATTGTCCAGCTTTAATTATAAATTAAAAACAAAAAAATAAAGAACAGCACATTTTTTTATATACACCATTATTAAGTATGATATCTGTATATATGTATTATATATTTTAATTAATTTAATTTTAAATTGTTTATTTAATAATTCAACTTAATTAGTCAGTTAACTTTAAAATGTCGTATATTAAATCTGGTTTTTTTTTTTATGTTCTAGATTTAACAATTTGAATGAGTTTTAACTTTAGAATAATACATTTGTGAATTTATATTTGCAATATAAATATTCATTTATTTCTTGTTTTTACGTTTTTAACATAGTGTTCTCGGTAGAAGTTTGAGTTCATAATTTTTAAACGTCGATTTTCAATTGTAAAAAAGTTCGTAAAATCTAAATTTCGATCTTACTTTGAATTCTTATCAATTTAAATTCTTGAATTAATAATTTTTAATAACAATCTAGTTTAATATTTGAACTTTGAGCTTATAACTATATTTATAAGTTTTTCAATTCTAAAATGAAAATTTCTTCAATTGAAATTCGCCATTTTGTTAATTTTTTTCTCTGTGTTTGCTGCTTGAAAATTATAGATTGTGTTATAAAACTAATCCTAAAATCAACTTTATACTTTGTGCAATGATTTATTTAGAACAGATAAGATTACTAAGGGTACTTATCGCGACTATCAAAATCTTGGCCTTGACTGCAATTTTACAGTTTTTGTATTTTTTAGTACCTTTGTTCAACTGCACATGAAATAAATATAAAGATTAATTTTGTAATTCTTCCGCAAACAAATTTCTATATGACTTATGACGCCTTATAAAAGGGCCATATAAAGAGTACAAGAAAAGCAAGTGACCAACTCCGGAATGCTCTGATATCATAGGGGGATGAATCATTGATAATGATTTTCATAATCCTAGTTCTAAAAGTGTAACAGATATAATCTTGATCGATTATATTTAACTTGGTTGGACGTGGCCAAGAGAGTTTGTTTGCCAATTAGTTACTAACTATTTATAGTTTCATTTATTTTATTTAGTTACCAGTTATCAACCGCTTAACTATTGTAAATATAGCATTGAAATATATTTTTATCCATTTCTTATCGATTTTCATTTATCGATATTATCAAGTGTCCACTCTACAAGTCGGCTTACTTTTTGAACCTTTTGTCTGATACCATCATAGACATATATATATGCAACATTAAAGTCTCCAAGAGTGCCCCAAAAAAAGATGCTTTCATAATGACAGACATTGCACATAACCAATATACTACTCTATCTTTGGTAACAGTGTATTTTAAGGTGTCTTAAAACGAAGTAAAGAAAAAAACCAACAAAAAAAAAAACAGAAAAGTGATATACGAAATAAGCAAACAAAGTTAACAAAAAACAGAACTCACTCCAAGAAAAAAAGTAAGTAAGATCAATGTGTTTATATATATATAAATATATATATGTGTATTATGTATACGTGTGTGTGTTTGTATGTGTAAATGCTGACAATCGACCGACAAACACACCTTTCTGGAAACTTTATACATCTGTATTTGTTTGGGGCTGCAAGATGAGTAAAGCGACTAAAACTCACCAATATGTCACATAATATGAGTGTGTTTTTTTTTAAATACATATTTATATATATATTTATATATATAAGTATAACTACACGTAACCAGATACGTTGCCAAAAAAAGGGGCGCCAAATGAAACAGCAAGAAAAACAACCCGCAAGTTTTTCGGCGGCACGCGAATTTTGTAAATTTGGCAAGCCGGTCAGCAGTGGAAGGGGCACCAACAGACCCGTTTCCGGGGGGTAACCGGCAGAGAGGGGGAGAAGGTTGCTGTCGGTGCTGGGGGTGTTTGCGTGTTTTTTTATTACGCAATGCAAATGCATTGACCGATCGATTGTTTGCTGCGTCATTGTCGTCTGTGCATTGAACTTGGACTGACTCGAATTACACCTGATGATGAAACGTGCATTCCAAATCGGTCAAGTCGAAGAGTTCTACGAAATCTAATATGAAACGTATTTGTACCACGAGTCGTATGAATAATGTTTATTAATTAAGTATGCCCAATGTTTACAATAAAGTTGAGAAAGAAGAGAACATATATTCTTGAACAGCATTAACCGCCACGTTGATTTAATAATGTTCGTCTGTCTGAGCAATACGATACTATTTTGAATATAGATTATCGATACAAATCGTTTTTCGATTTTACTAATAGCTGTAAATAAATCTCCTTTTAAATGATATATAGATACAACTCGATATATTTTAAATTAACTATCAAATATCGTGAGGAAATCAAAATTTAGTTAATAACAGTATTTAAAAGCTGTGTGGTGTGTTTTTTTATTGGACATATTTAATATTAAATATGTAAATTAGTGTCTGGATATATATATAGACAACTGTATAGTACTCATTTTTTTTTTTTAACATTATAACAATTAAAGAGGAAGAACTTATATCGTAATTGCAACTTTATAGTTTAAAGCTCAACTGCTTTCAACTGCTAAATATCACAATTCGTTTATTATTCCATTAAGAATTAAAATAAAACTCTGTAAGCTGATTAAAAATATTTCGAAATCGGCCATAAAACTAATTCTCTGACTTTTTTCTGCTATAATTGCAGACATTTAGATAGATTTGGTGTTCCACAAAAATAAAAGAAAATCACCAATTTTTGTTTTTTGTGTTTTTTATATTTATGGAAGTGATATGTGCAACAATGATAGCGAAAAGCATGAATTATGGCCAAGGTCTTACCATCGAAACGCACTTAAACAATATTGTATATATGTATGTGCGTATCTATATATATATATATATACATATACATTTATTACATACTGCAAAATTTTTTTTCTTTGCGTTTTAGTAGCGTCAAAAATAAGTAAAACAAAAACAAAGCTTATCAACCAACAACAAAAGCGATTCACCTGCACAAAGACAAGGACAACCCTATTTTTCCATGGGGTAAAAAGCAGACAGGTATATATATATTAATATACATATATATATATATATAGCTGTATATACTGTGTATATATGTGTATATATACTGTATGGGTAAGTGCTAGTGCACGCTTCAGTTTTTCTGTCAAAAAGAAGGAAAAAAGTAGAGCTGTAGAATTGTACCAGTATATACAAAGATATATACACATATAAAATATATATTTATTAATGTATCTGGAGCATGTCAAAGGCATGTGTTTGATTAAAATAAGGTGCTAAATCAAAAATATGACTTTCGACATTTCTTATCTGATCCGATTTCGTAGTCTTGTGTTTTTTATCTTACAATATCTGTAACAGACACATTTTAGTAAGTTTTTTCCTCAAAATCATCAATCTTAAAAATGTAGTTTTATTTTTAATTTGGAGAAATGAATTTTTAAAAAGTAGAAATCCAAAACTTTGTTTAATGAAACTTACAGACTCGCTTTTTCTGTTAGTGTATGGCTGCGTGGCAAATTTCTAAAATGTACACCGATTTTTTTCCGTGTGTCACTTTACGGTTGATAATTTGAATGAAAAGTTCAATTCGTTAATCTGGTATTCCAAATGCGGTAAACCAGATTTTGGTGTTTGCCTTTGTTCATAATATATAATTTATTCAATACTTAAGTTTTCTAATTAAAACAAGTTAGAATGCTCTAGTTGCGAAAGCTCAGACTAAGAGATACCCTGTAAATAATTTTGCTTATTTTAAGTCCGTCTTATAGTCCGCGAGATCAGGCTGTTCAAATAGACGCACATCCGGACTTTGATAGGGAAATTCTACTGTTAATGCAGATCTTTAATATATATATTCTATTTGGAGTGAGATACATTCGTTCATTGTGCCTTTTACTTTTGCAAACCTCTTCATTATACTACAAGTCCCATTTTAAATTATAAAATTAATTTCGCCAAGTGGTTAATATATTTTTTTTATCTAAATTGATCTACAGCTCAGTTCGTAGTATAGTTTTTATAGTCTATACTAATTAATAAACAATTTCAATAATGACTTTTACTTATTAACATGTCCGTAATCTCGGTTCATCGTATTGTAGAAGCGGCTAAATATGACTCTTACTTATTAATAAGTTACCTTTTCCTAAAATTCAAGCTAACAAGGATTTCAGCATATTTTAAAATAATTAATCCCAATTTAAATTGTTACTAAAATTTGTGACTTTATTTTTATGTTGCAGATCTCAGCGCGCAATACGACAAGTAGCGCCATGTCCAAGCCCAACTCCTATGCCACAAATGCAACAGCAAATCCAAGTGCATCGACAACGGCAACAACAGGCACAGGGATTGGGTCAACATCCATGCGAAGTCAACGTGACAGCAAAACGGAGAGCTATAAAAGTTGCTACGAAACAAGCTTATAAATAGTGGGCACTTCATCTATAAACTATATGAACACATACTATATAAAAATATATGTACGAAATGTATATACGTATGTATATATAGCATATATATACATATATGTATATACATTTGTATTACGCTTTATTAAATCAACCTAAGAGTTTATTGCACAACGTGTGGACCATAAATATATATAAATATATATATAAAACAAAAACTGCACAAATTAGCAACAAAAAAACACAACTACAACAAATAACACAAGGGAAGACCAATTTTTGGTTTGTTTTTTTGCGCTGGCTGCTTTGATAAAGTTAATTTGTGTTTAGTTATCAGCTATTTAGTATTAGTGGAGAATAAAATAGATTGGGCGCTAGCTTAGGCACTCTCTGAATATATATATATATACATATATATATATATAGAGAGAGAGTATACATACATATATATAAATATACATAGATCGATTGTACTTACATATATTTAGTATATAAAGTAAATGTATGAACATTATTATCTCTTTCATGCTTAGATTGTATAAGTATTAAAACGTGATAATTGCACTAAATGGCATATATACACATATATATACATATATATATGCATATTTTTAAATTTACACATTCTATATAGTATATATATATACACACACACATTCACATGTCTTAATTTTTAGAAACTATTAAAAATTTGCAATGCCTAAAACTTATTAATAAAGCAAAAGGTTCGATTTTATTCAAACTGTAACTGCAACTGCAACTGCCACTGAACATCGTAGGAAACTCATCATGATGATGATGATGGGGCATCCTCATTGAATGCTGTCTCCGCCGGTGCTCGAATATAGCTCACATCCAGCACACAGAATTTGGCCCGACACATGGGACAGGTGCACTTCTGTTCCAGCCACACTTCGCGATCGACATCGCTTTGACGTGCGGCAAACCAACGCGCCAAACACTCGACACACCACATGGGACGACAATAGCAATTCGAGCAGCGTGCCTCATCCGTTAGCGGTGCTCCAGCACGATTGACATCGATGCATTGTTTATTAATCTTAATGTTCGGCTCGGCGAGCATGCAGGCAAAACACTTGTCCGTTATGGGCTCCGAACTGAATATGGGATTCAGTGCGACTTGCGTCTTAAACACATCCACAAAACGATCAATCACACTACGATGGAATTGAATGTTTGAAGGTATGGTTATGGGCCGCCTCACACGATCCTCCAGACTGCGAAACTCCAGCGCATTGATGCGTATATGAAAATCGGCCACATGCTGTCGCATCGGTCGCACTATAATGCTAATCATTTGCAGCGTATCGTTCTGATCGTGCTGCGATATATTGTATGTCTCCGCCTGCAATTAAAAGATTAAGAATTAAGTTAATATAAACCAAGGAGCTGCTTAAAGATGCCTTTTTTTAGAGGCATTTTTGAGGGGAACATTTTATAAAAAATCTTTACATGTTTATCTATATTCCTACCTTGGCCACGCTGAGCGCTGTGTTGGCTTGATGTGCAAAGTTCACATTGTACATGGTCGTCTTAATGATCCAGTTCTCTGTGGCAATCACTGTGCTGATAGAGTTCAGTTTACGCTTATAGACATCTTGGCGACGGAACTCGATGCCAATGTCACTGGCCACGGCACTATAGCTGCCTGGCGTATTTGAGTATTTTGCAAGGGTTTTGTTAATGGGATGTCGTCGCCAATTTTGCTGATGCCAATTAAAGATTAAGGCCGGCACAGCAAGCACTGCCAAGACGCTAAAGCGTTGAGCCATTTTCCAGGTGAGCGATTTAAAGGCCACCGCTTCTTGGGGCATTGGAAAATCAGGATCCAATTCATTATCCTCGAGGGGCTCTTGCGTGGCGAAGACAGAGAATTTGACACGATGTATGAGGAAATAGGTGACGGGCAGGCAGCTGTGCACGAAGAGATTCAACGAGGTGCGTCGCAAATGGTATCCAACAAAATCAAGATATTCTTCGCCCAGCAAGCGCGAGAACAACTGTTCGATTGTGAAGCCGAGTCGCTGAAATTCCTCTGGTGGATAGATGACGCACATGCACAGCAGGAAATAGAACAAATTGAAGAGCAGCTCCGACTCATCCATCTTACGAAAAATGTTGAAAAAGATTTGCCAAAAATAAATAAATAATCTAACCAGTAACAAAACAAGTCCCTGTGTCTGTATTAGAGGTGTGAAACAACAAGAATTTTGTTGATGTGTCGCATACGCAGTGTTGCGTTCGTACAATTTTCAACTATCGATTTCTGTGCGCGCCAAACTCAAATTTGTTTTTGACACGGGTTTCGAGTCCCTTTGAGGAATCCGTAAATTTTGAACAAATTATAAACAACATTATATTACTGAATTTGTGTATATTTTGTAAAATGTGTTTTTATACAAAAAAGATTTTTTTTTCGATGCATTTAAGAAATGAAAACCAAGTTGATGAATGCTTTTTTTTCTGCGTGAAAATGAAAATATAATTTTCATATTTCAAACACGTTGTCATGGAAGCAATGATATGTAAAATAATTAGTTAGTTAGTTAACAAACGTTGCGCATATCTTATATACATAACTCAACTAAATGATCAGTATAAGCAATCCACATTCGATTATATATATACATATATCAAGTGCTTAACGGAATGTTATTTTTTATATTTTGGAAATAAACTAGTTCGTTTTAATGGACGGCGCGATCCTGTTTGCCATTACTGCTGCTGCTGCGGCTGCAATTCGCTTAGATTGGGAATGTTATCAATGTCGTTGGATGCGGAACTGGAATCGTTGGTTAATTCAAAACTATTTTCGCCACTGGTGCCGGTGACAGTCGTCAGACTCGAATCATTGTTTGATGTTTGATGCTCCGAATTGCTTAGATTTGGCAGTGAAATATCCTCTGCCTCATCGGAGTCGTCATCCGCGTCATCCTCATCGTCATCTTCGTCATTGCTGAAGCTATTTGTGCTGCTGCTGCTGTGATGCTCGCCAGTTCCATTGCCAATTACCAGGCCCGTATTTAAATTTAATGCACTTATCGCTGGCAAACTATTGTGGCCCATATCGGCAGCCGATTTTGTTGTCGCTGTTGTTGTTTCGTCAGATGCTCCACTGTTGTTGCTTATCTCACAGCTGGCATTTTCAATTAGCAGCGTTATCCGCGGAACATTTGGAATTGTTGTTGCTGCGGATGATGTGGCTGCTGCAGTTGCTGTTGCCTCAAACGGATGCTGCTCCTTAAAGTCACCATTGAGTATGGACAGGTAGGGTATATTTTGTTGTGTTTGCTGCATTTGTTCGCTGCTCGCATTCAGAATTGATAGCATCGGCATGTTGGGCGTGTTTGTGCTAGCTGAGACAGAGCTTTCAACAGCTGTTGCTGCCGTTGTCGCTGTTGTTGCATTTGTGTTTGTGTTTGTTGTTGCAGCTGTAGTGCTGGCTGTGGCTTTTAGCTGACGTGAGGTGCGTATGCTTCGTGGTGGTGCTATGGGTGGTGGTGTTGCTGCAGTCTCATTATTCTCGGATTGCTGCGGCACACTTTTGTCTCGGTTCACCATGTGCTTGTCAAAGTAGTCCAGATTCATGCCAGTGCTGCGCACTTGTGCGACGGCTGCTTGCAACGCGGATGTATTCGGCTGATAGCTATTGGCTCCATCGTCCACGTCCATCATATCCTCATCATTCAGATCCTCGCTGCACAGATCGAGGCTAATGTGAGCGGCGGGTCCATCGGTGGGGCGATCTGGTTTGGGTTCTAAAATTAAGATTTCAACTTTGAGTAATGTGTTCATAAATACCAACAATATATAATAATTTTTTGGATATTAATTGATTCGAAATTAATCTAAAAATAACAATCATTTGTAAATTGAGTCCTATATAGTTAATTTTTCTTGATAATTAGTTAATTACTCTTGAATATGTGAACTTCCAGAAATTAATATTCTTATAAAAATATTTGTTTTTTTGTTTCGATTTAAGTTATGTACAAATAAAATTTTATTAAGCATATTGTTTAGAATACGCACCATTTAGAAAATGCAATGCCACAAAATCGGCGGCACTATAAATCTCGGCCTGAACGAGCAGTTGTAGCAGGACACCCACCGTGGGTCGTTCGTTGAGTTTGCCCGATGTTTTCCACTCATCAATCATCACCTGGGAGATGCTTTGGCCAGGCGTTAAGCGCTCAGCGGTGCCATCGATCAGACTTATTTGTTGTGTGTTATATTTCAAGCCCACCTTGCCAGCAATTTCCGCATAATTGAGACCACCGGGCGCGCTGCAGACTTGCGCATCGAGTCGCTTGGGTATAATGGACATTAGTTTGCGCCAACAGTCATTCACATCAAGTATTGTGGCCAACTTGTATATGTCATTGTCGTCCACCCGCCGCAATTCCGTGCAGCGCGTATATTTTGAATAAATTGGCACAGAACTCACCGCGGCCGTTGCCGTCGTTGTCGCCGTCGCATTGCAGCCAATCCCCGCCCAACCATTCACTTTTCTTGTCATTTCCATTTTGAAGTTGTTGTTGCTATGCGCAATATGTTAGCTTCTTTATGTTGTGCGTTATAAATTCATTTTATAATTTCGCTATTGATGCGTTTTTTGCTTCTTTCGTTTTCACTGAATTTTCCAATGAGCCATCATTGGTTTCTCCCCACACACACACATATATATATATAAATATGCGTATATATGAAATTGCCGATGCAAACAGCTGTTTGAGCTTTCAGTGTTGCTCAGGCTCGCTTTAGTTATCGATAAATATCAGTATCAGTTATCGTTAACGATTTGCATGTTAAACCGTTAGATTTAAACTAAAAATATTTAAAATTTGGTTTCATTTTTATTTTAGCTGATAAATTTTTTGTATAATGGACGCAATAATATTAAATACATAATAAAAAAATTGGACGAAACAAATAACTGATAATGGCATTACATGGATCGACTTTACGCTTATGCTACAATTATACAAATGCTCGTTGGTAAATCCAATAGAAAAAAACATACATGTTCAAATATATATAAAGTATTTGTGTTTGTTGTTGTCAATTAATATGGTCTACTGCTTAACTGTATATAATATATATGTGTAAATATATATAAGGTCACTTGCTTATGCTTTTTTTTTTTTTGCATATATGTTCAATTCGCTGAGATTACTTGAGTAAAGACGGAATGTGTTGCTGATTAAAATCTAAAAGAGACTAAAGTTTGTGTGTTATTGTTGTGTTTGTGAAGCTGTGCGCTCTGCAAACTAACCAGGACGGTTTGTTTGTTTTCGTTGGTTTACTTATTGCCTAATTATATCTGGAATTATGGACTCCTGTTCCATCTAGTTGTTGTTATACAAAAATGTGGTGATAAACAATAAGGCGCTCATTATCAGCACCGTATTTATGTTGTGGGCGTGTCGCGTATTTGCCGCATTTCTCGTCGTTTTGCCCATTTGGAAGCGTAGCGTTGGACTGGACATGCGTCCATCGCCGCCATTGCTGTAGGCCAGGACACGCATATTGTAGCTCTTACCGGGTGTCAGTGTATTGATGAACGACTCCAGTTTCTGTCCAATAGGCACTATCGAATTGTTGGCAGTTATCATATTCTGATCCGTCTCCCAAATGCGCACCTATGAAAATGTAAAGATTGAATTAGTTTTTAATATTTCTGTTTAAGGCATCATTTAGGCAAGGCCAACCTTATAGCCCTCAATGGGCTCCTCATCCTGCGCTGGCGACACATAACGCCACACAACGCGCACCGTGGATGGATTTATGCCGTAGACATGCACCGATGATGGCGGTTTCTGCGGCGCCTTGCGATAAGTGCGCTCTAAAAATATATAAATGGAATTAGATTACAATTTACTGATCATAGATTATGGATATATTTATGGCACCTTCAAAACGTTCGCTTTCAGGCCCCTCGCCCGCCGCATTGTAAGCCATGACCTTCACAAAGTAATACGTATCCGGCTGCAGACCCACAATTAGTGCCCAGGGGCGTGTCGTACGTGACAGATAGTAAACGGCATCCTCCTCCTGATGCTCCGTCTTCCAGTATTTTAACTGAAATAACAAAAATTACAGGGTTAGTTCAGTTTAGGTAAGATCCGATTTGGGCCGCTGTGTTTTAGATTCTTTTCCATATTTTGACACTAGTGAGTCGAGCCCAATTTTAATTGCTCCCAATTTTTGGAATAGATTGTTTTAAACAGGGCCAATCTAGGATTGGCTTAACATGCTGTTTAAGTAAAGCAAATAAATTATTAAATGTTTGCAATATTTACCCTATGTCCAATTAGCTTGCCACGAATATTCTCGCGCGACATATCGATGGGACTCCAGGACACATTGAAGCAGGTGGAATTGAAGGCCAAAGCAAACGGTCTTTGTGGCGCCACTTGTGGCATATCCTCCGCCGAGTGTATGACAACCGTTTCGCTCTCCGGCCCCTTGCCAATGCTATTGATGGCCTGCACTTTAACCTCATATTCGGTGTAGTAGTTGTTCAGTGGTATATTGACGACTGCCACGCCCACATTTTCTTGCTTCTTAATGACATCCGTTGCCCATTCGAGAGCGCCTTTGAGCTTCCAGAATACCTTGTAGTGTATGCCATGACTATGCTGCTCCTGCGGCAACAATGGCTCCCAAGTAATGGTCAAATCCCCAATCTTGCCACCACCACCACCCACCTTCCGTGGTGCAATATACGGCTTATCATCGTAGGTGCTGTAAATAGGTGACGGTGTCGATGGGGTACCAATGCCCAAATCATTGACTGCCGTCACGCTGAACTCGTACGAGGACCACGGCGTCAAATTGGTCACCTCCGCCTGCTGTCGCGACGTATAACGATCCACTTCACGCGCCTGCAGATGCGTGGACACGTTCACCCAGGTGCGATTCCAGTTGGTGCGTCCCAGTATATTATAGTAGCGTATGGGGCGACCATTATTGACACCATCGACCCACTCAATGATGGCCTTCGTCTTGCCAATCTCGATCACTTGAACGCCGCCAGGCGCACCCGGTGCACCCTCAATGACCACATTTGTCTTCGCGGTTATCTCATTCACAGCGGACTGAACAACGCATTCGTAATCGCCAGCATCGCGCATCGTTGTGTTGTGCACCGTCAAACGGTTCCAATCCACAATCTGCAACAGAACGAATGTTCAAGCATTGGTATTAAATTTGATTACGGATAAATAAATATATATATATAAACTAATATAAGTCTTTGATGGATGCAGGTGCTGTTATTCAGCTACTTAGAAATCCACATAAGAAGTTTTGTAGGAATTCCTTTAAGGATTCCTTTAATACTCACAATACGCTGAGTGCCGTCGTGATCATCGCGTAGAATCTCGCCGTTGTGCTTCCAAACGTAGGCAATGTCCAGCAGCTCATCGTAGGCAGCCTCGCAGTGCAGATAGATAAGATCATGTTCCCGGGAAACAATGCGCTGCGGCGGCGTCTGCACAAAACGAATTTCCTCTGCAAAAATATGGAAATAGTTAAAAATGAAATTTAAAAGTAAAACATATAAAAAACTTACGCAGCACAATGACGCGAGCATGGGATTCATCCTGGCCAGCCTGATTGGAGGCAATGCACGAGTACATGCCCTCATCGTCGCGAGATGTGGGTGATATAATGAGCGTACCGCTGGGTAAAATGCGACGATGCCCACCTGAGCCCAACAGTTGGCCATCCTTTTTCCATTGGAATTTGGGACGAGGTGCTGCTTCCGGATTGCAGACAATGGTTGTGTTGCCATTGTAGACGGCATAGATTTCGGATTCGAGTGGATGTTTCTTGAACGATGGCTTCATGGAGAGCACACGCAACTGGGCCGACGAGAAGGATGTCTTGAGCTGATTCTGTGCACCGCACTGATACATGCCCTCGTCCTTCTCTTTCTCCAGGAACTTAATGGTGAGCACATTGTCCTGGATGACATAACGGTCTCGATTGATGGACAACGGATCGAGACGTTCGGCATTCTTATACCACGTATAATTCGCATCCGGAATGGAGAAGGCCTCACAAATGAAGGTAACATCGCTATTATAGTCCTTAATCATATCCTTCAACGGTATCGTAAATTCCGGTCGCATTTGTATGTTGATATAAATGGATTTCTCGAGCGTCTTCCGCGGATTTGTAATACTACACGTATACTGGCCATTATCATTGGTCGTGGCATTCTTGATGATCAGCACACGACCATAACTGGTCGTGTAAGCATTGCGTTGCAGCGGCTGACCCTGACGTGTCCAGTTATACGAGGGTATGGGATACCCAAAGGCCATGCACTCCAAACGAATCTCATCGCCCGCAACCGCCGCCTCTGGGAACAACTTCGGGAAGGTGTTGGCAAAGATCAGCGACTGGTAATTACTATTCGGAGTGACGCGCAGCGGGAAAAACGGTCCATTGCGGCCCGTATCCGAAACGAGAGTTTGAACAGTGCACGAATAGTTGGCTCGATCCACGGTCTCGATGAAGGAGAAATACAGGGCGCCATCGTTGGAGACGAACACACGTTGATCCTCTTCGACGAAATTGGGAAAATAGTCACGAGCCCAATAGTACTTAATGGCCGGATAATGTTGCGGCGGATCACAAAAAATGGACTTGCCCCAATTCATTTCGCTCGTCTCCGCCGAACGCTTCAAATTGAACTCCATAATGAAACCGAAATTGAGTTGGGCACTCTCCGACCGAACACGTCCAAATTTATTCTCCGCAACGCAATGATAGGCGCCCTGATCGAGGGCCTGCTTGGGCTCATAGATAATCAGATTGCCACCCGAGATTGTATAGCGATCGACGAGCAACGGCTCAATTTTGATATATTCCAGCGTATCATTCTGATAGACTTCGCGATACCATTCGTAGGAGGGCGTTGGATAGCCACCAGCCAAACAGCTCAGTGAGATATCGTTGATTAGGCGATTCTTGTTCACATCGTAGGTGGTGTCATTCGGTTGCTTCACAAAGAACGGACCACGTGGTATCCGCTCCAGATCACCTATGTCCAGGCCATAGGTATAGGGTCGCTTATCATCGAGCTTAACGTTCACATTGTCGGGATTATAGAGCGCCTTGGATTCGCATATAAACAGATTTAATTCGATTTCGTGGGCAGGCATAAACATCCACCGATCACGTTTCTTGGAGTACGCATAAACCACACGTTCCCGATTATAGCCATTGTCACCAAACGGCTGATTGGGACCTAAAATTAGAATAGTACAAAATATGTTATAAGCGATTTAGTTTATTCAAATATTTCTCACTTACCAAAGAAGCCACGCAAATTGTTTTGATTGCGCTGATTGACATTATTTGGGCTCGTCTGCGAGTTGTAGTATTGATTGGGATTGTTATAGTTACGATTATAGTTGGGATTATTGGGATCGTTTTGGACAAGGAAACGATTATCGTTGAGATCCTCATTCTCCAGAGCCTGCTGTTCGTCAAAGGCAAACGAATCCTCAATTTGCACCAGTTGCGTACTGTCATCATTCACCCAGTTCTGTGGACCGGTTTGCCTGGCCGAGATAAAGAAACGATTCTGATGCTGATTCTGTAAGATGAGATTGGTCAGAATGAAGGCATGCTTTTCCACATTGTCCACATTGATCAGATCCGATGTGTATGCTTTGCATATCTTCTTGGCCTCCGCCCAATTGCGTTTTGGGGAGCGTATAAAACGATAGCAAGTCTGACGATATGAAATCCAATGTTCGGGACAAAAGTTATTCTCATCGGTAAAGATGTCGCGATAACCACCCAAGCCAGCATTACTGGTCACCGCATTCCGATTGAAGGGATCGTATTGGGGACCCACATTTCCCATGCTGCCGGGTCCACCAATTTTAACGCCGCTGCCACCGCCCAACTGGCGATTGTTATCAAAACTATTATAATTGTTGTAGTTATTCTGATTGTTGGGCTGATTGTTAAAGTCCATCAGAGGATTCTCGTACTGTGTTGTATCCGGATTTTGTTGTTGGCCCGTATAGGATGGATTATAGCGTGGCACGTAGTCCTTGTTGTAGCTGGGCTGATAGGCTTGCGGCTGTTGCAACTGCGGCTGCACTTGTGGTCCCAATTGTTGTTGTCCCAGTTGCTGTTGCGTTTGTTGTTGTTGCACTTGCGACTGACCCACCGTTGCTAGCAGCAACAGTAAGCAGGCAATTAACCTGCTGCGGCTCCTTGTTGACATCGTGACTTGGTTTAGTTTCGTGAGTCGAATTCAATTGGTGAGAATTGCTCCAGCTGGCGTTTCGTTCGATTTTAAAGGCACATTTTCGGTTTTCAGCAAAATTCGTAGTTCTAAAAATAAGAATAGAAATTGTTATTGTTTATTTGCAATGTTCGATTTATGATTTGTAAACATATAAACAAATTCAGCCAGTTCAGTCAGTTGCGAGACGATTAAATGATGTACAGGGTTACCTCGCTATGGAGATATATAATAAATATATCTATGGTTTGTTAAAAATAATTTATTTTTTTGGTCTTTAAAATAATTGTTTAAGAATTAATAGAAATAATCTATATTTATTAAACACGTTTGATGTACTTGACATTAGTTATGAAATATAACAATAATTAACACACAAAATTAAGAGACTTATGAAAATTTAATAATTTCAAGAATTTGAGTCATCGATTCTAAGCGAAGTTTTCCAATAAGCGAGGGTCCACTGCATATATTAGTGTTCACACATACACACATACGAGCACACAATTATGTATGTATGCGCCTGTGTTAGGCGTGGTTAATAGTTTGCTTAATTACAAAACAATTAATTAAACAAATCAATTTGATACAAAACAAACAGACTAAAGCCGCTGTTTATTGATCCTATATATTCTTAAACACTTGTTGTTTACATTGTCCACGTCTTATAATTAAAGAAGCCGCCGCCCAATTCGAGAAAAGCTGCGCTTAGTCAACAAAACAACCAAAAAACCACACCTTAAAAAATGTTAAGCCAACAATTTGTGGATCGCAAATGCCACTTGTCACATTCAACTATCTGATTAATATCGTATGTGACGTTTAAAGTATAGTTTCACTAACCAATTGTCCATAAATAAAGCAGGAAACACTTGGAAATTATATGTGAATCAAAAGAAAAACAAAAAACTAAGTACAATTCCAACAAAAGTGGGAGTTAGATATGCGCAAGCCACGATTAACTAAGCCGATAGCCGATAACAAACGCATGCAACTCGTGATACAAGATTGCCAGCATATTGCAAGTGCAGGCATGCTGACATGACACCTAATGAGATAGAAAACAAATAGTGTTGTGGAAATTTAATAAATTTGCATAAATCTATAAATTTTGTTAATAATAGATTCATTCGGCATTTTTTATTGAATTGAAACTGATCGCTGCTCCTTGACATATTCGATATAAAAGCACAAGACTATCGATATATCGATAGTTGGGCATCAACAAACAGATTCGTGTACTTATCGAGTTTCATTCGAGTGGTGATGTGTAATAAACCAAAGGTTTTGCTTATATTTTGAACAATAATAAAAACACACAACAAAGATGAACTACAATCCAAATGCGGGTATGCGGAATCGTAAGTGGGAGAATTGTAAGGAACCAAGCTACGGCCATCGCAAGTATTCTCAAAGAAATGCAACACAAAGAATTCCACACACAAAAATGCATAGTGCTGCTGAGAAAAACTCAGAAACGCCGATAATGAATTAAATATTGTTGCCTTTTCTTTATTAATTATATGTTTGTTTTGAGCATTTGTTTGTTAGTTTTCTATTTATATTCCTCTGGTTTGTTTTATTTAGTTTGTTTACTGCGTGTGTTTGTAGCTTGATTTTTGGAACTTTTCTCTCACTTTTCCAACTTTCTGCCAACCATAATATAAATTTGTCTCTGGTTTTTTAAAAAAATAAAGCAGCAGGCGGCGGACGCGCTCGTCCCATCAAACGGGTCAGCGATTTAAATGCTATGGGTCCACCGAGCGCTGCCGTCGGCGGCGGTGGCTCTGCATTTATGCAGCCAACTGCGCCCCCAACAATGTTTGATCCTAATTTGTACTCGGCACAACAACAGCAGCAGCAACCACTACAGCAGCAGCAGCAACCACAGCAACCACAACAGCTGAACAACAATTTCGGCTACAATGCAGCACCACAAAATTATGGATATGCACCAGCACCACAACAGCAACAACCACAAGGAAATTCTTATGCTGCACCACAGCAGCCGCCTCCATTTGGAGCTCCCTCTGCTGCTGCACCTTCTGGGTTACCAGTAGCCGGCGCCAACGCGCAATATCCACAATTTGCCATGTTTCAGCAGCCGATCGTGCAGGATATGGCCATGGAATATGGACAACGTTTGGCGGATCAGGGCAAACAGCTGGTGGAGAATCAATTTGAAAAATGGGTGCCAGTTGCCAAATTGAAATACTATTTTGCTGTGGATAATGCGTATGTGGGTCGCAAGCTGCGTCTCCTCTTCTTTCCATATATACACAAGGTGAGTAAAAACTTGTTTAGCTATTCCAACTTTGGTATTTGATTTGATTGAATTATTATAATATATATTTGCATTTTACAGGACTGGTCGCTGAAGTACGATCAGGAGCATCCGGTGCAGCCGCGTTATGATATTAATGCGCCCGATTTGTATCTGCCGACGATGGGCTTTATAACGTATGTAATTGTTGCTGGGCTCCTGTTGGGCATGCAGAATCGTTTCTCGCCGGAACAGTTAGGCATTCAAGCGTCCAGTGCGATGGCTTATAGCATTTTTGAGCTTGTCATCTATTCGATATCGTTGTATGTGATGAATGTGAAGACGAGTCTGAAAACATTGGATCTCCTCGCATTTACGGGCTATAAATATGTGAATATTGTCGTTTGCCTGCTGATCAGCACGCTCTTCTTTCGATCCGGCTATTTTATGGGCCTTGCCTATACCAGTTTCTCATTTGGTTTCTTTCTGGTGAGCTCGACCATAAACTTTTATTTGTTTAAATTTATTTGATTTATAAATTTCTATTTCTCCTTCAGTTGCGCACGTTGCGAACCAAGTTGTTGCAGGACAACACTCCGACGGCGCCCAGCGGAGCCATCAACTATGATCCTTATGGGAATCCGCAGGAATTTGATTACAGCGGTGGACGGAAGCGTAAATTGTATTTCCTATTCATTGTGGTTGCCGGACAGGTGCTGTTTGCTTATCTGCTGTCCAAGCATCTTTATCTGCCCAGCGCGGATCCGTTGGCTACGCTAAAAGCGCTCTAAATAAATGTTTAGCATAATTTCTCTTTTTGTATAACTCTCATTTGAATTAAACGGGCAATGATATAATGAAAACACACATTTTTGCACATATATATATATATATATATATTATATTTAACATAACATATGTGTAAATATATATACATACATATATATATATGTGTGTGTGTATCTAGTATATACTCTCATTATCGATGTGTTTAAATGTTTCCAATGCGAAAGCAAAAACCATTTCCAAAATGTTAAATCTTCTTCGTAGTTTATGTGGCTAAAAGACTAAAAGTTACTAAGAGTTAGCGAACATTAAATTTCTGAGATTTGCCGATGTGAATGCATGTGAAAAAAAAAACATATTTTTGTTAACAAAAAAATTAATACAATTTTATAAATAAACCATGATAAAATGAATGAAAATTAAGATTTGATACTGTTAGAATATAGATATAAATAGTTTGATTTACGCAACGCTTTAGTTCTAGCCAGGCCGGAAAAAAGAGTTTCAACCGAAATCGTTAACCAAATTAAACCGATTGAAACGGAATCGAAATTAAACAATTTATATTGTTAACGAAGAACACAATATTAAATTATTATAGAAATATTAATATTAACGAAAAAGATACAAATAATAATTTTAAAACAGTTCATGTTTTCCGGAACCGAAACTGGATGCTGAATTTGGATTGATATTCAACAACGAGCTTAATTTAAATCTCTTTTAGAGTCTTCGCTTCCATGGATATAATTCTTAATCACTAGCCGAGATGTCATACCAGTCCATATCTATCTGTCTATCTAAGCTAGTTCCTCAGATTTGGCACGACCTATTTTAAAGAAATAGAGTCCATATTAGATTAAAATCCAAACCAAGTCTAAGTCTTCTGCTGGTGCAAGAAATCAGCCTATGCAAAATATTCTAATTATAATTATAAACTCTGTGTAAGTTAAACAATGTAAGTTTTCATTGAATTTTTGTTTTATGTATATATAGTTTTTATTGAAATTTTTAGTCTTCATTACTGTAACGTGTTGTTGTTGTTGGTTGGTTGGTTTGTTGGTTGATTCTTTGTTTTACTTTTTATTTTATTTTATCTCAACATTGCCTCGATTTCTCTGCCTGACTTAAGGGCTACGTTTTTTATTTTGTTTTTCGTTTTCTATATGTTTTGTTGATCTTGTTGGAAATTTGTCACTAGTTTACACACGCGCAACGAATTTTGCATTTTATAAAATATATAGGCCTGTATGAAATATTTGTAATTTTGTTTTGTTTTGTTTGCATTTTAGTCTAATTTGTTTTTGGGTGTGTTTATGTTTAATGTGTAATTTATTTGTATTTTTATTTATTATGTGTGGCTGACTTTGCACTCGAATAGCGGTGAAAAATAATTATAATTATGATAATCATTGTAACGATAACAATTTCCTACAATTAGGGTTTTTAGTTTTCGTTTTTTTTTTTTTTTCGTGTTTTGCATTAGCATTTGCTTTACTCATTTCTCATTATTCATGTTTCACTTGTATTCTTCATTTATTTAGTTAGTAATGCAGACTAATAATTAGTTTTCATATAGTATAAGTAGTTCGTTAGTTGTTGGGGCCTCAATTGCAACTCAGTACCATTAGCACAAATGTGAAAAAGTTTTGCATACAAATTTCGCTAGCTTAGCTTTTGTTGTTGGGTGTTTTTTTTTTTTTTGTTATAAAGTTGACTAATGCAAAGTGTGTGTGTGTTTTGTGTGTTGTGTTGTTTGCAGTTATGTTGTGTGTTTTTATTGTTAAATGTGTGTATTGTGTATTATGCTAGCGCTTAGTAAATAGTTATAAACATGCTTTGCTTTGTTTTTAACAAATTCCACGTATTAAAAATAATACATTTACAACTAATAATAATAATCCAAATTTAAATATATATATATATATATATATATGTGTGTATATATATAGATCAAATACTATATACGCACGTACATTGTATTCATATAAAGGTTTTGTTTCGCTTTTGTTCAGTTGCCTGTTGTTTTTTTTTTTGTTTAATTCTTCTTTTTTGTTTTGCATATGTTTATATAAATTGTAGTTATGTTTTACACAACTATATCTCGTATATTTTTTTTTTTTTAATTATTAATATTTCAAGTGTTTATTATAAAAAAAAAACGAAATATTTGCAACAAAACATGGTTTTACAAAAAAAAAAAGAAATAATAATAATTAAAGAATTAAAAACTGCCTAAGTTTGGAAATACATAATTTGAAATCAATCGCTAGCTCTAACCTAAATCACCTACTGCGCCCATCGCCATCCCCGTCGTAACTGCAACTGCAGCTGCGTCTGTCTCCTGCTGCTTGACAAGATTACGCTGATAGTTGACCGCATTCATTTTACCGAACTATATTACCGTGCCGCCCGGCGGGGGCGCTACTGCTTGACTCGGCGACGACAAGTGCTGAGCAACGTGCTGTGTGAAAAACCAAAATGAATCATTATTTAAATTTGTTGATTAAAAAATCAAACTAGCAGTATATACTTACCGTTGTGTGTCCCGGCCTCGCCCATGTATAGATGAACCCATCCTGGCATGCGGTCAAAAAGCAATCCTCGCGAAATATCAACGCCGTCAGCCGTTCATGTGCAATCTTCTTGCAGACGAGCGGCTCGAGCAGCGGACACTCCTCGAACCGTGGACACGCCGGTGTGCCAATCAGTTTCATGGGATCATAGCTGCCGCAACTGGATGACGACGATTGCGCTGCGTTAGCCAGCGAAGAGTTATGCGACGATTTGCTCAACTTGAGCGAACCAAAGCTATGGGATGTGGCAGTGCTGCCAATGGCACCACCAGGCGTCTCACCCAACGCCGTCGAGTTGGCGAAATTTGTTGAGCTGCTGTTGTTGCTGCCACTGCTCCGATTGTTGTTGTGATGATGATTGTGGTTGCTGCTGCTGTTGCTATTGTGATTATTATGTTGATTATAGTTCTTCAGCATGCTGATGGCCTTGCGATGTTGTCGATGATTCGATGTGCCTTCGAATCCACGCTTATCCGAGTTGCTCAGGAAACTGAAATTGGACAGGCGCTGGGTGAGACTGTTGAAGGCGCTGAAGCTGCTGCTGCTGTTGCTGTGGTTGCTACTGTTGCTGCCGGGGGCTGTGTTCGATTTGGTCGAGCTATTGGAATTCTTGCTATTATAGCCAGATGTGGAGTAATTGGAATTGGAATTGTTGCTCATTCGCTGCCCGCTATTGCTATCGATGCTATCCGATTTGGTGGCACTGATGCAATTGGGAAACTTTATCGAGTTGCTGTTGCCGCGACTAGTCGCTTTCGATGCCACCGCGGTTGGCGCCGCCACTGACGTCGCTGCTGTCGGGTTGTTTGTTGTTAGTGGCAACGGCTCTGTGCCGTCACAGGAATCATCTGGCGGCGTATTGGCATTGGATGATTGCGAGGATATTGTGCAGTTGGCCGTTGAGAATTTACTTGAACTGCTATTGCTATGCTGCTCTGCCATTGGAACATTTGTTGTCTCTCGGATGGGACTGCAACTGCCGGAATTATCGGCAAATTGTCCGCCAGCCTGACCGATGGCAATCGGTCGTATCACTTTGATGCCATCAGCGGCATCGATGCCGCCATTCATAAAACCACCAACGCCGCCGCTGTTGCTCTCGTTTAGCTGTGTGCTATTCACACGCTGTCGCAACGTTGTCAACGGATGCCGGAGCACATCTTCCGTAATGTCCCACAAACAGATTTGCGTATCCTGACTAACCGAACCCAAGCGATAGCTAATGGCCAGTTTATCCGGCGCCAGCGCCGCCGACGATGCATCCGATCGAAACGATGCCGAATGCGGATGCATTCGTGTCGTATGCAATGAAAACGGCGTGGAATTCTTATCGTAACCCTCGAAGCCACCATTCGCCGTGGAGTCGCCCGAGAAGCGTTCTTCGCGCGTCGCCGTATATTCATTCAATTGATTCTCATCGTCGCTGAAATCACCGCCATCCCAATTCGTGTATGATGTTGTGTATGGATCAAAGGCCACCACGGATACCCAGGAACGATGACCCTGGCCACGGGCAACGACACGTCGTTCGTGGAGGGACCACACCGTTACGAGATCATCCTCGCCGCCAACGACAATGTATTTGCCGTCGGGTGACCAGCAGACGCATAGGAAGCCACCAAAATAGGAACGTGCAATGCCGAGCAGCTCCATGGTGTCATAGTGAAAGACACGCAGGAAGCCATCCTGTGAGACGAGCGCCAAATTTGTGCCGCACGGCGAAAAGCACAGCTCATTAATGCAACAATTGTCGGTGCTGAAGACCCATTTGTACAGCGGATTCCTTGTCGATTTGGACTTGCAGGTGAGTATCGTATAGCCATCGCCCACTTTAAATGGCTGATAGCTGGGCGCTGTTGCCGCACACGGCAGCTCCTCGTTATACAAATACAGATGGCCCGACGAATGCGAGGCGAGAAACAGATGCGGCGAATTCGGCAGCCATTTCAAACACGTCACTTTGGTCTTGTCAATCAGGCGCTACAAATTGAAGGAATTTATTAATATATATTTTAAAAAAGTTATATATATAAAAAGAGTGACTGATCGATACTTGGACTTATTTAAATTTATAGCTTGCAACAGCAAAATAAATGTTTTATCTTTATTTATTTATCGATCGTTCACTTTTTATATATATATAAATATACACTCAGATAAGAATCACACTTTTCTTGTTTTTACAAATCATTTTTAAACATATCCTAATATTTAAATATTATGAATATATATAAATTATTAAGTAAATCGAAAATATATCAATTGGATATAGATAAAAAAAAATTGAACTCTAAATATATTTTTTTTTGTTTTTTTTTTATTTATTTTTTTTTTGAAATTTTATGTCATAAAATATGCATTTCTAAAAAGTAGAAATGCCAACGTTTATTTTTCTAAACAAATTCTCTAAATTATTAAAATGCATTGCGATTTTTCTCTGAGTGTATAGGTTTCCAATATTCACCTCCTCGTTGAACAGTTTGCGCAGCTCACGTGGACCTTGTTGTGGTGAAACCAGCTGGATTTGACCCGTTGTGAAACCAACCAGAAGCGGTGCTCCCGTGGGCGTGGCTGCATTCGCATTGAAATCGTGACAGCTGGGATTCGTGCCCTTATAGAACTTCTTATCGATGGGTTTGCTCATCTCGGTGCCCTGCAAAAATCACAAGTTATTATTAGTCATTATAATAAACAATACAAGTAAACAATAAGTTTATTAAAGCAATATTTCGATATATAATCATTGCAATATTATTATTATTGCAAGTGGCTTGGGAAACTGAGCTGAGTAATCATTTTCTATATACATATATATATATACTCGTATAAATATTTCCATATATCTCGAAATACGTCAGAAATTTGAGCTGTGGCTTACGGATTGCGCTATGAGTTATTAGATTAGCCCATTATTTAATAAACATTTAGCGGAAATAAACACAATTTGAATGTGTTATTTCATTTTGTATTATATATTTGTCAATAGCCAAACATATTTTGCATATAAAACTGCATCATTAGTTACCTAGGTAAATTTTGTGGAAGGTTAGATTCATTATACCTGCTTCTAAGCGTTGTTGAACAGAAGAAAGAATCTTTGTTTGTGTTGGGGGTTTCTATGTCTTTAAAGTTGATATGAAGTTTCCTTAGGATATTATATCTATTTATACATATTCTGCGATTATGTCTTTTGTGAATTTCTACTTATTGCCTAGATATATTCCATGTCTATTCGTGTATTTTATACATTTTATAGTATTTCTATTCCTATTCTATAATCTTGCTAAAAGCATTTCTTATATATTACATTTTTTTTTTCAAATTCAGCATCAACCTTTAAATGAATTCCAGTTTAAGTCAGTAAGTAGGTTACTTACTACGTATTAGTCACACAAATTCGTAATTCTACAAACTTTTCTACAGAATTACGAATCGAATCAGCGTTTTGTAGTCTATTTTAGATTGGAGGGTATAAAAATTAGCACCCGTTGCGCAAATTAGCGGCTTGTTTATTGTTTAACATTGAACATTCGATGCGAAAACTGATTCCTATTTGAGATGCCTCATCGAATGCAAGTTTTAAGTAATTTGAGTGAAGCTTAAAACAAAGCAAATTAAATTAAACGGAAATACTAAGGAAATCTCAACAGCTGCTTTGGGAATCAAGTACAACGAAATATTTAATTAATATGTGGCAATAAAAAGATGAAAATAAAGTTAAAAATATGTTTTAAACTAAGAATCCCTAAGACTCAACCATAAGCGCTATAAATATGAAAACTTCTTAGTGGTTTACTTTTACGAAAAGTTTTTAAACTAGTATAAATTGGTTGCTTGAAACTTTTCATACCCAAAAACTACAAAAAGGGTATAAAATATTTCTGAATCCAGAACATATAAATTAAAAATTAAAATTAATAATAAAATACATACTTTTTGTAAATTTGAAAGAAAGAGTATTTAAGCGAAAAACTCACAAGTTCGGATGTTTTGCATTGAAATAAAGTTGCCTTCGAGCGTAATAAACACATTTAAATAAAAGCTAAGCAAGCGAATTGATCAACAACAACAACAATAGCAATAACAACAACAACTAAATAATAGCAACAACTGCCCTGAGAGAAAGAGAGAGAATTGGAACAAATTAAGCGATTGTGTTTGGCTAGCTTTTTTATGTTTGCCATGTATGCCATGGGTAAACTGTATACACTGGGGACGGAAAGATGGATGACGGGGAGAAGAGCGGGACTAAGCGTAGGAGCAAACGTTTGGGGAGGCCTATACACTGAGAAATAATAATAGTTACTCTAATGAGTGAAAAATACTAGACCGAAAAAATTTAATCGATCTGTTTTAAGCTGATTTTAAAATGAACCTTTTGCAAGATATTTGGCACAGAAATTTAACATATCAAACAGATAATAAAAATCGTATAACGAAATAAACAATTTTAAATTAAGAAGCAAATAATTTAAATACCTAAGTTCTAAGAATCACATTCAATTAAGCACTTCAGTTTTTCACATAAAAACTGTTCTTTCAATGAACGTAAAATAAAACTCAAAAATAGATTATCTGGATTGAAGTACTTTACTTCTAATAATGATAGCAACGCAAAAAAAAATTTACAGAAAATCTGACCCAGTTTTGTAGATTATCATTTAAAAACGTTTATTATTTAAGAGAAAATATTCAGATTTTAAGTAATGAAATTCTAAAGTTGCAGCTTGTTAAATATATAATCAGCTCAAAGGAAGTATTTAATTTTTGATTTAAGTATTTGATAAAATCTAATCTAGTTCTGTTATCCATTTAACTTCACTATAATAATGCCAGAAAATACCGAGAACTAATTCTACTTGCAATTTGAATCGTTCACAGTTTTATGCCAAATGAAATGCGATCTTTTCTGCAAGTGTAGCCTAACTAAGTAGCCAATTGCAATGGGGCGTGCTGAGCGGTTGTATTACATGACTGAAAGGAAATACGCATGCTTTGCTCGCTTATCAGCTTGCCGCAAATAAAAGATGATAAGCTTGGTAAGATCTACAAATATATATTTATGTATATATATATAAATAAAACGCGTCACCTTGGGTGTGAGCATGAGATAGATAGATGGAGATAGAGATTATGCAAATGATGACTAGTTGATAATTGATTTGCTGCTCACCTTTTTAACGCCGCGAAATGCATAAACATAAAGATCGCGTCCAAAATTGAAACAGATTCGATCACCGCCAACAATCTGTTGATTTGTGGGCAAACCATTTTGATCCAAGACGCAGCCGCCGTTTGTCATCGAGTGCATGGAGATGCCGCCGCCCAAGCGGGCATCCACTGTGCTGCTACCGTTATAATTGCTATCGCCACTGGCGCCGTTAGATGTCGCAGCAGTTGCTGTTGTTGTTGCAGTTGCTGCAGCAGTTGTTGGTGTTGCAGGTGTTGTTGTTGCGCCATTTGGTTGTTTATCACTCGTCGTTGTTGTTGTTGCCGGCGTTGCCAGATCGCTGTTAGTGTTGTTTTTATTTGGATTTGGCAGCGTCACAAATGAGACACGCACCTGAGGCGAACTTTGACTGTTACTATAACCGACACGATTTGGACGCGAATATTCCGATAAGGGGAGCAAACGGTAAGTGCCCTCGCGCGTTACAAATTGCGTTTTCAGATCGTCCTTGACATTGCCATCCAGTTGATTGGCCATTACGTAGGCGTCTTCTTCTTCTTACTCCTCTTACGCTTCTTACTATCTCACTCTTCTTCTTACTTTTACTCCTCTGCTGCTGCTTCTTCTTCTTCTTCTTCTTCAGCTGCTGCTGCCTCCTCTTCTTCAGCTGCTGCTTCTTCTTCTTCAGCTCTTTCTCTTCGCTTTATCTGTGTGTGTGTGTTGTCATTTAGTTACACACGCCGCTATTTGTTGTTGCTTGCATCACACACACACACAGAGACACACGCACACACACACACAGCACCTCAACCCATGCCGCGCACCTACACACTGACACACGCATACACTAACACACACGCACTGACACAAGTGTTTAGGCTACCTGCCGCTTAAAAATCGTTAATTTTCTGTATTTATTTTGTTTGTGGTTCCTGTGCGTTTGTTCTTAATGCTTGCGCGTTTGCCTGTTATAATTAGATTTAATTGTTCACTGCACCATTTACAAATTGCTCTGTGTGTGTCGTCGTCGTCGTTGTGTTGTTGTTGCGGAATTTTTATTTTTCTCTTGCTTTGCCACTAACGTCTTATCGATAGACGATAGCTGCGAGCGCAGCTAACTTCGCGCGTCAGATGTTTTGCCTTGCAGCCCTGTCTTAAATGCGATGTCTGGCAACACGAGTGCTATGTTTATATTGTTTAAAATTGATCTGGCAGCATGACTGCAACGTCTACTTTGTTTTAAAATTGGGCGCAAAAGTTAGTTCTGTTAGTATTCATGCTGAATGTTGAAATTGTAAGATCTCAACTAGCAATTCCATTCCAAGCAAGAGGTTTCACTCTGAGTTAGGAATGTGACTGTTGCCGACGAGTGAAATGCATTTCAAATGCCTGACCACATTGACCAAAGGCAATCTGTTGTTTCAGTTGTTTGTCTTTTTGCACTATTTGCTGCTGCTTCAAATTAAGTAGTTGCTAAAACTTGTTGTTTGCTACATTTTTGGACACATTTCTTCCTTGCTGTTCACTGCAATTTTTTGTGGCTGGCTGTTGCAAAGTGTCGGGATAACAGTTAAAATTTACCATGAGTGGCATGCAATTATCTAGAAAAATAAAAAAATGATCAATAAAATATATAAAATTCACTTGAATTGCTTATAAAAATTATTTTCGCTATTTCAAACACAGTCTACGACTTAGCATAAATTTTGGTTTTATAAATCTAGAGAATTGACAGCACACTTGAATTCGAAAACGGAATTAAAATAATAAGTAATGAAATCAGTTGAATCCAATTTCAAGCCAAGCCCAATTTGGGATGTGTATGTGTGCAATGGATTTGTCATGTCCCACTGAATTGGATAAGGGCTACGATTTTCTGACTCTTTGTCTGCTTCAATTTCAGTTTCTCGCAATCTTCGAAGCTAACCGTTTTTAAAAGGGATTTTTTGTTGTATATTGTTTGTTGTTGCCGCTGCTGTGGCTGTCATTTCTGCCATTGCGGCATGTGTGAGTGGCATGCAACAACCGAAAAAAAAATATAATAGCATCACAATCACAAGAAATGTTTCCAATATGTGTCTTTTTAAATGTTTAAGTTCAAGGAAGAATAAAATGAATATCGAAGAAAACTATTTTCAACTTATTATATTTAATATAAAATTACATTCTGTAAAAATAATTCTAACGATTGCCAAACAAATTGTTTTCTCTACATTGGTAAGATAAAATGTCGCAGTGATAATATTATTTTTTTCGCATCTATAATAAGCGAAATCAAGATAGAACCCGATAAAAGATAAAATACTCTAGCATAAAATAGCAGATTAATTATATTTCCCGGTACATTATAAAAAATTTGCACTTGGCAGGCTGTCGATACTTTTTAGTTATCGAAACTCTCGCTTATCGATACTGATTACTGCGATTATTCCTTATTTCCATTTTTGGTTAATCTTAACGTACATTTTTCTAACTTAATTTTTTCAGATGTGTAACAAAAAAGTTCTTTGCTACTTATATTATTAAGAAAAAAAATTATCTAGTTTTCAGAGTGATTTTTATTTTATAGCGACTTATTTTTGCTCTAAACTAGTGTAAGACTATTTCATGCAGATGAAAAATCTGCTTTTCTGTTCCTACTGATCAAAAACATATATAAACTTCATAAATTCTAAGGTATTCCTTCTGCCTATGTCATAATTCTCAACAACTTTAGTATACCCATTTCTAGTTCATTTAGTATAGGTTGAGGGCACTTGAAGAAATGGCGACCTTGGGTCAGCTCTTGAGTGATATCCATGTGAAGAGTGTGTGTTCATTTATGTTTGTCTATATAGATATAAGTGCGATGAACTCTGAGCACTTTAACTGGGCTCTCTATAAAAGCAACTGCAACAGAGTCCAACCAGCAACAGTTGCAACTGTCAAGTGGACTTCACATTGAGCGAAATGCGGATTTCAGGTAAGAATTGCACTTTGATTAAGCGTGTTAAAATTAATATATATTTTAGGTATATTTCTGCTTTTGGCGAGCTTCAACTTTTGCCTTGTCCTGCAAGGATATGCTCAGTGCATTGATACCTATGAGCCGGGCTGCAAACAGTTAATGGAGATTGGACTTCCTCAACGGCATTGTATCGATCCCACCAAATATTGGCTGTGCCAAGCCCTAAATGAAAAGGCCGTGCTGAGAAAGTGCCAGCTGAACACGGGTTTCGATGACGAAGTGCGTGCCTGCATACCCTGGATAGTCTGGATTTGGAGGCAGTGCAGAGAGCCACTAAGTCGTCCAAATGGGTGGCAACAATGTGTGTAACAATTGTAATATTCCGGAAATAAACAAGAAATGTAATTTTGTGCTTTATTTAAATGTCTCTTAGATAAAATTCAGAGCTCAATTTTAGAAAGTCGCCGAAAACAAGAAAGTTTTCTTTGGGTTTATAAATAAATATTAAATATGGTAACAAAAATTTTCAAAAAATTTGATTGGCTTGCTCAAAATTAACAATCCCAAAATTAAGTTTTTTTTTTTTTTAAATAAATATTTCGTCATTTTAATAAATGCGTTTTTGCGAGCTTGTTAGTTAATTTCTTATAAAAACAATCGGTACACAATTAATCAAAGTCATCTTTTTATATTATTAATAATTTAATTTAATCTCTTAACTCTTAATTCTGTCTCTCAAAAAACATTTTCACAAGCATTTTTATTTGGTCCAGTTTTCACTATGCCGTAGTAGAGAGTGTTATAATTTTCTCAGATGTGGAATATAAGTTTATCGTAACTAGAACAAATTTATTTCTTTGCATCATTTCTGGATATTTGTTATTACTGAAAGTTACCAGTAAGTTATATATATATTTTTTTACTAGACAAGATGAAAACAATTCCATATGTTAAGCTAAGACAACTCATCTTCCATTTTATATAGTTTTTAAGCTCTTTTTTACAACTTTATTTTTCCACTTTTCCAAATGAGATAGAAAATAAAAATACAATAAAACTTTGTTTTCAGTTTGAGCATTTCCGAATTCATTTCCGTTGGTTTAAAACAAATTCACAATTCTTGGTTTTGGATTTGCTTGAAAATTTTATCAGTCATCTGCTGCTGGGGAAGACAAGTGCCGATAAAAAAAACTGTTTATATACATTTTAAGTTTATGAATGCAATGTCAAGATTACTGTTATCAGTTGCCAGTTAAGCTCTCGGAATTGTCTCTGTGATGATGACTCACTTGCTGTATTTCTTGCAGTGTATATATCAAAGAAGTTGTCAGCGACAAACAATACAAAAACAAAGCGAGACAATTGCAGCTGGCAACCGACATTTGACTTGTGACATCAATTAAGTTGCCACGCCCAAATTGACGCCCACAGCCCACTCACAGTCGGCCACGCCCCCAACGACGCACACACTCGCAAATCCGCAAGTGTTGATAGTTTCTGACAGATGAAATTAAACTGCTTGTTGGACGGCATCAAAAACATCTGCCATAAATCAATATTCACGCCGCATGTGGCATGTGGCAAGAGGCCCCGTTTCCATGCTTACACGCAGAAAAAAAATGGGAAATTTTTTTTTTATTTAAAACTAGTTTATTGTTAGGTTGGGGAGAAGAGGTTGGGGTATTTCGAGTTGAAGAAGGTTTTGCTTCTTTTTTTTAATTAAAGTTGGAATTGCTTATTTTAAAATGCTATATTTAAACCGAGCTCTTGATTATTGAGTGTAAAATATTTAAGTGTTATTTTAAATACTTAAGCTGATTGTTTAGAGTACGAAATTTAGCTTTACTTTTTATAACTTAAGCTCTTTATTTAATACAGATTTTATCATAAATTAACCAGCTTAATAAAATACATTCTACAATTAAAACAAATAATTTTACTCAAATTATTAAGCAATTTGCATTTATTAAAGAAAATTTTTTATGTAGTAATTTTCATATTCCCGAACGTGATATTTTCCATATTTAAACTCGAATAAAAAAAATAAAACTGCAACATTTTGTTGACAATTTTTTCAGTAGCCTTTTAGTAGGTGTAGAAAATCAATAATAATTTCGCACGTGACCAAATGAACAGGAATAAGAACAATAAAAAAAGTATGTATTGTTTCCATTTCTCCCAGTGCATTTCCATTATATGTTGACACTTGCTACCGGCTTTAGCACAATAAAAATGCCAAAAAAAAAAATGAACATTTCTTGATTATTTTATAGTCAGTATATATATTTTTTATAATCTTTTTTTTCGCATATCCTTTGGTAGTTGTCAGTCAAGTCCTTTGTCAGCTTTTGAAATACGCACACACATCAGCAAAACCAGTTGGAAAAATGCATTTTCAATGTGAGTTTCGCCATGTGTATTTCACTTTTTATTTTTATTTCATCTGTTTCATACAAAAGTCGTTTTTTTTTTTTTTTTGCCACAAATATTTGCATATAAAAGAACTCAATTTGGTTAAAAAACATGTGCGAATCACAAAATGCAACCGTAATTTGCAAAATGTAATTGCATTGAAACATATTTGTATTGGAGTTTGATTATAATTGGACTCGTACTTCAAATTGGCCACAAATTAAAAAAAGAGGTTTCATAGCCATTTTCAATGCCTGTAAATTGGCAAATTTCAATAAAAACATATCCATTTATTTATTATATAGAATGCGAAAAAATAAAGAGGTGTAATTTGATTTTTTTTTTTTAAATCGCTCAAAGGATAAACACTATCATTATAAATTTACATGCAATTACGGCTTTTGCAATTCTGAATACAAAATGAAAATTAAAATAATGAAAAATAAAATTACAAATAATATATAATACAAATTTTCCGAAAATTACTTCTCTCAAACGATTTATGTTTTTGTGGTTGTAATTCAAACTTAATGTCACATTTATGTAAAAAAATTTAAAATATAAATAGCAAAAAATACATAAAATATAAAAAAATATTAAAATATAAATAACAAAATAATGTCATACCACAAAATTATTTCACACATGCAAAATTTAAACTTGAAGATTATAATTAAACAGTTTAAATATAAAAGTCTCAGATTTATTGTTTATTAAAACAAATCTGCTTTAAAATGTTTATTTTCTTTAATATAATAATAATAATAATAATAATAAATATAATAATTTAGTCCAATTGATGAATACATTTTAAAGAACAATAGATTTTCTACCAATACAATTATAATATTAATAACAATTATTCATTTGATTTTAGCACTTTACTAAATTATATTTCTTATTTTTTTAACCAGTCATAATTCACTTTATACACGATTCAAACTCAAACGAATAAATAACTTTCTCAAAGTAATTTCCCCCATTTCGCAGCACAAAAGTTTTGAGGCAAAAGTGCATTCCAAAATTTGTGCAGTTGGCTTTAGCCAAAAATCTGCGAAATGCCGCACAAATTAGCATAAATCACACACAAAAAAAAAAGAAGAGGAACAAGAATTAAGGCGGCTCAGGACTTAAGGAGCAGTGCAAGGATAACAAATGCCGAGAATTGGCCTCTTTTGTAGTTGTCCTTGTACTTCCTGCCTGCCTGGCTTGTAGCTTGTAGCTTCGTTTAATGGCAGACATTAATAACCTGATTTAATTTATGGCCAAAAGCAAACAAAGCCAAGAACGCGAGAGAACTTCACGCCTACCCCCACAGCCAGCCACAAACCCCTCTCGCCCACAAGTCTGAGGCTTGAAGTGCAGCCGCAGTGCAATGGCGTTGGCAATTACTCAAGTGTGTGTTTATGTGTATGTGTGTGTTTGTGTGTGTGTGTGTGCGTGTTTGTTCTAATATGGCCTGAAGGCCTACCAAAAGCCAGTCAGCCAGCCAGCCAGCGACAGACAAGTACCTCATTTGCCAGGTAAAATCTATTCACATTTTTGGCCAGGCCCAAAGCCAGCGCTTTGAATTAATTAGCTGTTGTTTGTGGCCCTTCTATCTCTGCCCATAATTTACAGCCAGCGCTCTGCTCGTTGTCATGAATATGCAAGCCAGTGCCCCCAAACGGAACAACCAACAATCTTTAACAACAAACAAACAGCGCCATAAACTTACAACCAAATAGCAACAGAACCCGTCAACAGCCAACTTGCCCCTTTCTCCCGTTATCTTCTTACAACATTGTGCTCAGTTCCGTTGCTTTGATAAGATAACACCCAAATTGGTTGGCCCTATAAAAGCAGCACTCGCTAATTAGCATAGGTCAGTCTGAGAAGTAAGAACTATCATGAACTATCTGCATCTGCTCGCATTGCTCCTGGCACTCGTCAGCTGCTCCAGTGCTGCTCCTTGGGGCAAACCCACTGGTCAGCCGGGCTGCCAGACGGAGGAGGAAATCAGAGTTGGCGCCTATCGTCACTTCTACGCCAAGAATCAGTATTGGGTATGCACGACTCTGGGTGTGCCTGCCTCCCCGGCATACTGTCCAGTTGCCCACCTCTGGCTGGATGATGTCAAGGCCTGTGTCCACAGTTCCCAGTGGTATTGGACACCCACTGTACAGCCACCCACTCAGCCACTAGTTGGAGTAGCCTAAAAGCAACTGTTGCCGATCTGCACATTTGAAACCACCTAATCCGATGTCTTTATTAATGATTTTTTGTTTTTTTCTTTGGAATTAAATTGTATTTTGCGATTTGGAAAATCCATCAAAAATGTTTGTTTTTGCTTGCTAATCAAGTTTTTGTCTGTTTATATTTTGTTAATATAAATAAATAAATATCTTTTATTAATTATAAATTTTGTATAACTTATACGTTTTGAAAGAGAAAAGAGACTTAAATGTTTTATATAAAATTATTTTAAATAAAATTTTTTTTTATAAACCGAAACAATCTTAAATAAGTTTTTAACTCACAAAAAAAGCTTCTGTGTTTTTTTTTTCTAAGTCTACCAAAATTAGCCGTCTTTTTACTGGAGCCTAAACAGCTGAAACGTGGTTAAAACAATGCGTTAACTGGGCGACTAGGCCATGTTTTTTGTCACCCCAAAAGCTGGCCGCAAAGCCCAAATAATTAAAGGCAAAATAGAAAAAATAAATCAGAAAACAGAAAATCGTCGGCAATTTAATTAAAAACAATTTTTTGGAGGGGTGTTATTAATGTAGTGTGTGTGTGTGTGTGTGTGTGTAAGGAGGCGCGGCTCAAATGAAGGAGGCATAGGCATTTAACGGACGGAGGAGGAGGAGCATAAGCCGCTTTGGGGACACATCGTGGACAGCGACAGCATGTTGGCCATGGCAAAGGATTTGCATTTGTTTGTGCTATCCGCCGTACGTGGAACAATTACGCAGAGTGCGTGGTCAAAATGCACTCGACCATAAAGCGCAAATCGTGGACCATGAACCATGGATTCTGTACTCTTCACTCATCGGCTGCTGTGTTCACCAATTGCTGTGGTCTCCACTTGCCATCCCCCAATCCCCATCCTCCGTCCTCCCCCTCCACATGTCACCCACTCTATTGTTTGCGTAATTCGATAAATTGCCGTTGTTGGCGGGGCATGGACTTTATGGCCTCCATTGGGGCTTTGGACTGGGTCTGTTGGCAATTTTAATAATTTTTAATTAGCAGCCACAGGCTGAAAATGCGGCCAAACGTTCTGCCAAAATTGGTTTTTAATTAAGTCCACTTTCCATTTACCAAATCTAATGAATTCAACTGTTTAACCACCAGAGTGTTAAATAAAATTGATCCTGGCTTCAAATCTCTGTTTCTTGCCCGAATTTTTTCAAATTTTCACAGTAGACAGAAAATGCATAAATTATTTATAAATGATGACTGTAATTATTACAGTTGAATAATCTTTAAGTATTTTGTGTGTCTGTCTGGAATTTTATCGCCATCTCTTTATGCATAAAAAATCAGCCTGTTTTTTAATTACAGCTTAGAAAATGTTAACTCATTTTTGGGGACGTTGAGCAGCAGATGGGAACACAATATTTGGAAAATGATTATGGATTACCTAAGGCTGTTTTCTGAATATTAAGCTATGAGGATTTACAGTCTCTGAGTTAAATATACAGATACCTGCTAATTTAAAACTATTGAATTGTTTTTATGTTTTTTGATTACGTATGGACTACTTTTATAATTAATGTATGCCTCACAAATTATTTATATATTGCACAAAATTTATAAATAATATTATCCCATCAGGAGAGATTATCTGCACTCGTCCAGTCAGTTGAGCAGTTTGCTTTAATTTATTAATTAAAAATTAATAATGAGTAAGAAGAATACTTAATAAAAATATCAAATATGTATTTATATCTCAACTGGCTTAACATGATTTAATTTTTTTATGAGCTTTAACAAATATATATATAAAAAATCAGTTATAATTTTTAAGTAACCGAATCAGCAAAAGGTCCTTCTATTTAGGCTGCTAGTGGCTGAGTGGGTGGCTGGACAGTGGGTGTCCAATACCATTGCGACTTGTGGACACAGGTTTTGACATCATCCAGCCAGAGGTGGGCAACTGGACAGTAAGCCGGAGAGGCAGGCACACCCAGAGTTGTGCATACCCAATACTGATTCTTGGCGTAGAAGTGACGATAGGCTCCAACTCTGATTTCCTCCTCCGTCTGGCAGCCCGGCTGTCCAGTGGGTTTGCGCCAAGGAGCAGCACAGGAGCAGCTGACGAGTGCCAGGAGCAAAGCGAGCAGATGCAGATATTTCATGATAATTCTTACTTCTCAGACTGACCTATGCTAATTAGCGAGTGCTGCTTTTATAGGGCCAACCAACTTGGGTTTTATCATATTTTATTACGGAAGTGTGTAAAATAATCTGAGAAGATTAAGGGAAAGCTGCAGTTTGCAGGCACTGTTGTTATTTGCGAATCAGTTTATGGCGCTGTTTGTTTGTGCTTGATTCTACTCTATTTGTTTGTAGATATATAAATATAATGTGACGAGATTCCCACAAATTCATTTCTGTCAATGCATGTGTCTCTGGCCTCAACCCAAACCCAAATTAAATTTTAACTTTGCTCGATTTATTTATCAATTGCGTTCTGTGGATAAGTCTAAAATATAATACAAAATAACACCCAAAATAGCCAACTAAGCAGAAAGAAACTTTGTTGAATTTCTATCGTTGATTACAGTTTAATGTTGGTTATTGCACTTCGCTTTTGGGCCAAGTTAGTGGCACCTTTTGTGCTGATTTCAGGTAACAGCTGCTACACAGGGGGGCGAAGACAAAGCCAAAGGCAATCATTGTTTTTGATACACACAAATCGATTTAGTTGCGCATGCAAATTGCTTTATTTGTTCAGCGGGTGTCTTGGCAAAAAAAAAAAAAAAAAAAATAAAAATGGAAAAAAGCGTTAACAAAAAGACGTCAGCAGGCGTTGCCTCATTTTTGTGCCACACAACGAGACAGAGAAAGGCAAACAATTTTGCATAGATCGCAGTTGGTAGCACACAACACACATTAATATACACACAAACACCCCCAATACACACACACACACTTACACACATGTGTGTGTATACCAACACACGTGCTTATTGACGCCCCTGCACAGACATCGATGTCGAAATCGACACGAACCGATGCGAAAGGCGCAAGGACTAAGTGCATGCTTAAGTATATTTTCGTATCCTTTCTCCTTTGCTCCTTGCTCCTTGTTCCTTGCTACAGAGCTGTCAACGTGACACGAGCAAACACGACTAGTTCGTGCTTAGAATTCAGATTTACCTCAATTGTTGCAACAATAAGAAATTTAAAATAAAAATAATATTTTAAACAATATTCAAATTGAATAAAAAATACAAGATCAAAATGGAATCCAAGTAAAAACAGATTAAAAAATTCGGATACATTTTTATAACTTCTATAAGTATAACAAAAATGATGCTGACGATATGAAAATATAAAATATGTAACAAAATTAAATTATATTTATTTTACTATCAATAGTTGCAGCAATAAGAATTTAAGATAGAAATAGCCATACTTAAAACTAAATAAAAATTTCTATAATATTAAAACAAAATACAACATAAAAAACCAGAAAGAAATAACTTGCATACATTTTTATATTTTCTATATAAAATATTATAAAAATTATAAAATAAATAATAATTTATAAATTAATTAAAACTGATTGGAACTAAAAAAATAAATACAAATAATGAATTACTACACATTTTCAAAGCTATCAAAAACGCCACAAGGTCGGAGATGGGACAACGAAGATATAGTTATCATATTAAATACTTTACTATCGATAAAAATAGAAAATTGAATTTTTACCTTTCGGCATGGAATACTGGAATTTGCATTTCTATTAATACAATATATTTAACAGCTGCGTTACGGTCATCGCCAAGTCGAGCGCCCTCGACTAGAGCTTTCTTGCTTGTACTTTTGCTACTAGCCAACTTAGTTTGCTTTTGCTCTGCGGTTGCACCTCCACCTGAGTGTGTGTGTGTATGTGTGTGTGTGTGAGTGTTTGTGTGCTTATGTAAATCAAGGTAAACAGCAATCGGTTACGGCATGATACCATTTCAATGACATGCAACGAAGCTTAGGCTCGACTCAGACTCAAACTTAGACGGAGATGTGGGTAAAGATGGAGTTACCACTGGGAATGCAAACCACTTACGCTTACCACTACTTAGACACGTGTCTGCCATTGACTACGATATGTTTTACAAATGCGTTATTGATGCCTCATCACCACAACAACAACAATAACAACAAGAGGAACAATAACAATGACAAGCATTGGAACTGCTTCAGACCGTCAGGACATGAATTTTCGCCAACTGACGTCAGACACAAGACAACAAATCACATACATAAAATGGAACACGGGTCAGCCCCCCTTTAGAAGTGGGCGTGGCAGCTGATTGCTTCACTTGCACTCGCTGATACGTGGTGCACTCGAACAAATTTTGGTTACTAATTGAAATATAATTAATAATTGAAAATATCATTTGATTTGCTGTTTAAAGTTGAATGAGGAATGATGTTAATCAGACACATTCTGTAAATTATATTTATATATATATTTTTTTAATTGCATAACACTAATACATTCTGTAAATTATATTTATATATTTTTTTTTTGTTTAAGTTGTATAACATTCTTATATTAAATAAAGTTTTGACATTTGGAGACATTTGTGATACATTTAATCACCTTAATTATTTATTAGTGTACAATCTTAATCTCTCAATATTTTCCGAAAATTCAATATATAAATTCCATATGATTTACATTTATTTATACATTTATTTAATTTTTATAACAATGTTTTTATTATTATTTCAATCACCTTAACTAATTAATTAACTAATCTCCTTAATTTTTTATTTGTGCACAATCATAAAGCTATCCCATCTATCAAAATTTCAATATATAAATTGCATGTGTTGAAATATATTTGTTTTATTTACTATTATTATTTTAGTGCTTTAAAAAATATATTTTTGCACTACTATTGTTTTCACAGCAGCTTTGAGGCCCTTCAGACAAACTCTTTCGTGTATTCTAACTCATTTTGTTTTTCAGAGTGTTCATAGAACAAATGCATATATATAAAAAAAAAAAAACAGAGAAATATATTTGCAACGTGCCGTTGCATAAAGTTGGCCCGTAAACGTTTTAAGGCCCGGTATTAAAATGCGAATGGCCTCAAGGTATGCAGTTAAAATGCAGAAGAAAAATTCAAAATATGCAAAATGAGGAGCACTGCAAAAAAAAGTTGTGCCAAGTGCGTGTCCAATTGGAAAGTTGGCAAAAAAGAAAAGTAGAGGAGGAGCAGGAGCAGAAGGAGGAGGAGGTGGTGCAGCTGCAGGCACACAAGTAGGTGGCAAAAGATAACAGAGCAAAGAGATGACACAAAACTGACTAAAAATTATACAAATCTGTCAGAGTGTTGGGATTTAAGTCAGACGTGGAAGTTTTGCAAGCTGTTAGATTATGAAGTGTCAGAAATCGGACTTATGCTCTGTAACTACAGACAAGTGTGTGGGTGGGGACAGGGGGACAGGGGGTGTAGGCAGGAGCGGTGAACAGATCCAATGCAAAGTGGCTTAAATTAAAACTTGTGAGAAAATTACGAAATTCTGCATTCCCTTTGTGGAAAAACTGAATACTCTTTTGCCTAGAGAAATAGTATTATAATTTTCTAAGCACGTTTGTAACATTTTAAAGAAGAAAAATTTAATAAAATAAATATTGATATATATAGTTCAAATGAGGTTATATATTTATATCTCTTATATTAGCTACTATTAATAATAAATTTTCTAATAAGTTTTTATAAAATCAGTTTTTTTGTCGTTTAACTGCTTTCTGATCAATCTTGAATAAGGATAAATCAACAAAGATTTCAGATATATGCTCATCCAGTTAGACATTTATCAAATTTTTACCGACCTACAACGATTTTCTTAGTTATAATTTAATATACCAGTATAGTATTTTTTACTGATTCCCAAGAGACATTGGCATTATTGAAACTACTTTATAAATTCAAATCATCAATATTTAATTCACATAAATTCTTTATATCATAATTAAATTTTATAAATCTGTTTTTTTGTATTGGTGAGTATTGCTCTAACTAATAAAATCAGTATCGAAAATAACAATAAATATCAATATTAAAATAAAGTTTAAAAAAATTTTAAATTGTTGAAATCTTTACATTCGTAAAAAATACTTTCTAAAAATAATAACAGCACAGCCCATTTATCAGGTCAGAGCCCAAATCAATCCAAATGTTTGCAGTGAACCGGCTCGAATAAAAATAATAAATAAATAAAGAATATTTAATTGAACATTATTGCTTGATATTTTAGCACTTTGTACAAAAATATGCAAAATATAAAGTAGAGCAGACAATTTGTTATCAACTATTTATTGGTTGGTTGGCATAGTAAAAATGGCAAAGAATTGGGGCACAGCTGCAGCCTAGAAATAAATACACCTGAAATGCAACGGTTTTAATATCTGGGAGCAGTGTGGAGCAGTAAAATACAAATACAAAGACAAAGATAAACACACAAATACAACAGTAAACAAAACAATGCAAAATGCAATAACGAAAATCAAATTGGAAATACGGCGGAAATTGAAATCGAAGGCGTTGAAGTGATTTCGTCTCACGAACATTCAATTGAAATGGCAAAATAGCTACAGTAAAATGCCCTGACAAATACGTGGAAGTGTGCAGGGGGGAAGGGGTCTGGGTGGAGTGGTTGGCTCCTGTAACTTGTGGTGCTTGCAACACCTCCAAAATGTATATATATATTGTGTGCCTCGCCGGCTTCTGGCTTCCATCGCGATTTTGTGGCAGCGGCTGTTTTTTTTCTTTTACTGTTTGTTGCATGCAATTTTAATGCGATTTTGGATTTGATTTGTAACCGAAAAATAAGCCAAACAAACTTTGTTGCAATTGTTGTTATTCTTGTTCTTGTTCTGGTTGTTGTTGTTGTTGTTAAGTGCAAATATAAATTCCACGGCGCCATAAAATACAAATGCAAGGCGCCTGTAAAGAGCCACACAGGGCCAGACTACACTCAGAGAAAAAACCGCAGTAGAACAACTATTAAACCAAAAAATACTTGTTTTAATTGAGTTGAGTTCACACTAAAGTTACATATACATATAGCAATTTTTTATAACTAAAATTAAATACAAAATAAATTAAAACTTTGGCAATTTAAATTTCAGTGTCTGTCAAATATTTATTTGTTGCAGGGCACAGCAATTTTTATGCTGCATACTTTTATGCGCCGCTGCTAGAACACAATATGGCTGCAACAAGGGGCCACATAAAACCTTCCGTTGCCATTCAAGTGGAAAAGTTTAAGCCAACTTAACAGCCAAGCAAGCCAGAAATTCGCAAGCTGAAAAATCACCCAAAGAGCAGGCATCCAATGAGCGAAACTTCCCGGTCGGTTTGATGGAAATTGCGGGTTGGGGGTTGGGGGTGGCATGTGGCGGCTTTTGTGGCGCTTAACTTGACTGTCGCAAAAAAATGCCAATTATGACTATTCGACAGGAAGTGCCGTAAGTAAAAACTACTCCAAGGGACAAGAAAAAATATACAAAAAAGAACTGAAAATTATTGTTGCATACTTTTGTGCGCATTGCGTATACGCCCCGACTTTATGGCTAGTTGTGATTTAAGGTGCAAGCAAAGTGTTGCAACTGACCAGAGTCCGTCTGTGGGTTTCAGAGAGTTGCACAGAGTTGCTTGCCCATTGAAATGCATAACTTGCAAAACTCTTGAGCGCTCTCCCGACTCCCGACCTGACCCAAGCCGGCCACAAAACAATTGCAAACTCAATTAAATCTGAGCACCGCTGCGACAGCTTCATGTTGGCCCTTAACTACAGGCCAAGTTCTGAACGTGGCGACACAAAACGCTAGTTGCTGCATACCAGCCATGTCTCCGAACTCTCTGAAACTTGAGTTGACATCGTGTTCGTGTCACGAAACACGAGTTTTTGGTTTCGAGGCTAAGAGCCAAAAATATTAAGTTGCATAAAAGTGTTGTTGACTTGCAGTTAAATTAATTGTAAAAAATATTTAAATATTTATAAATCAAACAAAATAAAAAATAAATTCTAAAAGTCTTGCTTATAAAAATATTTATATATAAATACAAGAAAATATATTTCTGAACGTAATAAAAATATGAATAATTAACTACAAATTGGATAAACTATATTTTAAAAATATAAAATAATTTTTATTAAATGAAAATAGTTAAAAGTTGACATAATAAATGATAAAGGGTCTGAAGGTCGATTTTTCAATCACGGAAATATATTTTTATATCAGGAACACTTCAAGAATCAATTTAAATTTCAGGCAAAAAAGCATACATAGACAAAAGCATGTTCAATTCCATAAAGCAAATATATTCTAGATCAACATGAAGAGCTCAGTCGATGTAGATATATCCGTCCGACTGACCGTTTTTAGTTATTTGAGTTCAGGGACTTTAAGATTATATATTTAAATTTGGTATACAAGTTTTATTTACCATGACATTTATTTGATTTTGTTGATAACTGGTTTGACTCAGCAATTATTTCTGTTATTAATTTTTAGCTTACCTCAAGTTAATATATAACATGTATCTTATCTGTAAAATTTCTTTAAAGTAATTTTCTATGTACTTATTTTCATATTGAAAAACAGCTGAAATATTTAATCGTTATTTTATACCTACCTCGATTTACTAATTGTTTTTTTGCTAGAATATATTTGACACGCTTCCATCTCTATTTGTAGACATTTGCCTGACTCTGTGTGTGTGTGTGTGTGTGTGTGGGCTGCTTGTACGTGTTGTGTGTGTTGATAACATACGACAATTGTGACTTTAAAAATCCTTTTTTCGTAATTTCAGTGCACAAGTTGTGCAGGATTAATGACCCAAGCGGCACACCAAGCCAAGCAATTAAAATGCAACAGCAAGTGGCAAGACCAGGCAGCAAAAGGCAGCAGCAACAGCAACAGCAGCAGGAGCAGTAAGAGGCAGAGCAGTGGACAGAAATGGAGCAGAAAAATTGCAGTGACTTGGAGGAGCATTTTGTGGAAATTCGCATGTGTGACAGAACAGTGTCGCAATGGAGATAGCCAAACGCCATTTGAGAGTGGCTACAACAAGTTAGAATTCTCCAGTCGAGTGTCGACTTTTAGATACTTTTGTACATTGGTTGCAAAAATATAAAAATACATTTTTATGTCTTCAAGTTTTATATGTCCAATATTTACAGATGATGAACAAAATTTCTTTATGATTTATATTTTTATCAGAGGACTATATCTTTAGAATTGTAGCCTTTGTTGTTATCGTAAATCGATATATATATATATATATATATATATATATATGCCGGAACTGGTGCAATTATCGATAAAATAAAGTTGTTTTATAATAAGTTGATATGCCTATAGTAAACGAGAACATATATTCCATATTTAAAGTCAATTTTTTCTATAGTTTCTGACATTAGCTGGTTCATATAGAAAAACTTAATGCTGATCTTTATAAAGATTATTTATTGACTAACTTTGTTTGTTACATGCTTTTGTACACTATTATACCCTGTTTATAAATTTTTTTTTTATGGGCTTAGGGTATAAGAGGAATAGTTAGTTGTAAAGTACACTCTCCAAAAATGCTGGAATTTTGTATTAAGAGTCAAATATTGTTAAACATGTTCGGAATATCTAAATCCATTTGAATTTGTATCAAACTAAGTCGAAAATTCTTAATTCACAGACATATTTGGCCTTTAGATGAATGTTTACTTTTTTATAATATAAAACTTATTTTTATAGCTTTAATTTGATAAATTTAAGCAAATTTTAAAGAATTTAAAATTTTTGTATCGCCTAAAAATGTATGCACTAAATAAGATATGTGATGTTTTTCTCTGAGTGTAAGGGTATGGGCTATGCAGCATAGCAAAGCATTTGTGTCCGCAACAAGAGGCAAAGACAAATAATGCAATTTCCTGACTAACTCATTTGGGGGTTTCTGTGTCGCATTCATTGTTGCTGCTCGTTTGCAGCAGTTTCGTGTCACTGACACTCCACCTCCATGTGTGTGGTGCGTGTGTGTGTGTGTATGTGTGTGTGTGTACGTGTGTGTGTGCTTTGAACTGTATCGCACTCAGACATTTATTACCTAGGCAATAGAGTCGCATGCAGACAGCATTTAGCGCTCGGTTGAATTATCCTTGTGTCCGGCACTGCGTGACTAAATGCGTAACTATCCCTGAGTGCCACCAAGCGCACAGTGGTGCGAGAAGCACACACAATGCACCACAAATGTCATGTATGCGAAGCAAAACACTTACCCAGCTGAATATTTAGTTTAATGTGATGTTCAACTTAATGACTATATATTAGCTCATAAAGACATTATGGTGTGTCTGACAAAGCTAAATGAATTTGAAAAATATAGCTAAATGAAGCGAAACAAAAAATATTGGCAAATCTGCAAAGAGCTTTTAAGCACATTAAAGCATTTACTGCTTCATTAAAAGCATTCCTTCGAGCAAAGTATTTAAAGTTTTTTTTAATCTTTACGCAGAAAAAGCAAAATAGTAAATAAATAGTTTACTTTCTTTAAGTCAATAAATCATTGTAAAAAAATGAATTTATATTATGAAACAGCTTTGAAGCAGATAAAAGCTTAATTTGAGCTTGATTGCATAGAAGAATTGAGATTAAAGTCTGCCTATTCTAAATTTCATAATTTAATTGCATATAATTATTAATTAATTTATAATTTTCTCTAGAATTACATTTCTAACAATTTCAGTATTCTGGCATTCTTCTGGTCCCAGAGGATTCAGCAGTAAGTTTTTGCCCGAATGAATAGTTTTCACTTAATTTTTAAAACTGTTAAATTCTATAATTATTATACAAATTAAGCTACCATTTCTAATTGGGAAAGTGCCGTAAAGCTTACCAGAATTTGTATACATTAGTTACCCGAATCGGAATCTGAATTTAAATTCCTATTACCCAGTTTCCTTGCTTTAAGAAATATAGAAATAAGTTTAACAAGTTTAGCAACAGACGCATTATCTCGTTTTATTATTTACCAGGGGAGAAACCAACTGGCGATGAACTTTAAACTGATTTTGAACTCACTGCCAGTTGACACAATACACATTTTATTTTATTTTCTATATATAAATAAATGTATATATATATATATATATATATATTTGAACTTCTTTTTGTACGCTGACCTAGTCAGGTTAGACGCTTTCCTTTATTCCCATCGTGTTCAGCAATTTGCCAATTCGTGTTGCTTTCTTGTGCACAAAATGTGTGGTGACAATTCTTTTATTCCGTTTTATACACTTACCGAGAGTTGCACCGTTTGCTCCTGGCTTATGTAACATAAACTAAAATATTCTTGATTTATATCAAAAGCAAAAAAAAATTGCGTATCTTAAGCAGTGTAGATTTTAATGCTCAAATTGGAGTCATAAATCTTGAAAATTAATTTGCAAAAGAAAACAAGTTGAATTTAAATTTGTTAAAATATATTTTCTTGATTAAAAATTAAAGCGTAATCGAACCGATTGGCATTCAGTGATAGACAAAAAATCCAATCGAATCGGAACAGTTATATAACTCATTAAAACTCAGAGCTTAAAGCGGAACCGGAAGCAAAATTCGATTTGTTTTGATTTCCTGCTTTTGATGCGTTTCAGAATTGAATCAAAATAAAAAAATATTTGTTTTGAAGTGAAAGAAATTCTGTTTCGCAAGGGTGTTTAAACTTCGAAGTGCCAAAGATATTTATCTGTTTACTCCCTAGTTTTTGCCATTATCTAGCTGACACACACACACGCACACACACACATACTCACATATGTGTTGCAAGCATATTTGCGCTTGAGTTGGCAGCTGTGCAATTTCTTGGGAAAAACTTTTCATTTTCAAGCAATTGTAAAAATGTTGTGTGGTTTTTTGTGGGGATTTTTCCGGATTTGGCAGACCATTGACTTTTGACTGCGTTATCAAAAAAACGTGGCATATAGATAAGATAAATGTGACTTAATTATTTTTTAATAAATTTTAAATCAATTTCCGTTGAATTCATTAATATATATATTTTATTTAATCATGATAAAGTCACATTCAACAAAAATGCGGAACATAATTAAAAATTTTGCCAGATGCAGATAGGTGTTAATTGCATGAGCGCAAAGATCTCCACGTTCCCCAATCGAAGCAGCCCAAATAACCGTCCTGTTTGACGAACGCCTTGTCATCCAAACACGTCAACTCCACCGGTTCTGCGCCGGCTTCCAAGCAGAGCCAGAAATTCGTAAGGGTTTCACTGGGTTGCGGCTGCTTTAGATTGATGCCCTCGCATGGACCCACTGTGATGTCCAAGTTGACACAGGCGGGATCCATTTTGGCGGCGGGAATGCAGCCAGAAACTGTGGCATTATTCACATAATAGAAATCCTCCCTGCACGAGGTGAGACGGGGCTTATCATTCATACACCAGTAGTATTTACGCAGATCCTCAGCGGGCCAGGTCATCGTCTGATACACGCACTCTGACGGCACAGTGGTACCAGTTGCTGGTGTAGTTGGATTAACGTCCAAAACAGTGGTACCAGTTGCAGGTGTAGTTGGATTAACGTCCAAAACAGTGGTACCACTTGCTGGTGTTGTTGGATTAACGTCCAAAACAGTGGTACCAGTTGTTGGCACAGTGGTTGGATTAACTGCTTCAGTAGTTGAAACATCAGGCACAGTGGGTGATACAGGGACATCATTGGGATTAGTTGAAACATCAGGCACAGTGGGTGATACAAGGACATTATTGGGAGTAGTTGCAATAACTGTGGCATCTGTGGTTGCCTCATCAGCTGCATAGATTGTGACTGGCATGCTGAGCGCCAGTAGGCCCAGGAGTATCAAAATAGCTGTAAATTGTTTTTTAAAACATTTTATTTAATTTTTCAAGTTTTCTTTACTAAAAATACTTAAACTCTTGGGTATATTATTTTAACATTTTACATTTTAAAAATGTTTGTCTTAACATTTTCTAAAGAATTATCGATATTGCACCTTTTTTTAAAATAGTTAATTTAGGGCAAGACTTTCTAAATTTTAAAATCTTTTTTTTTTTTATGTTATTGAGTTAATAATATGCCAAAATAGCTTATTTTTCAGATATATTTTTAGACTTTTCTTTGCTATTACTATTGTTTAAATTTAGTGTGAAAATAAAGTTTTTTTATATTCAAATTTGATTTGAATATTAACATTATTATTAATATTATTCGCGAGTTCAAATGAACTGTTATTGAGTGACTATACTGTACTTGATCTTCGCTACAAACTTATTTAGCTTTAAAGTTGGTTTTGTTTTTTTTATTTCTTGCATATTTTATTATATTTTGGTTTAGTTTTGGTTTTCATGTTTCCAATTGTAGTTTCATAAACTATTCTGAATAATATTTGATCACTTTCAGCTTAAGCTTTAGTTTCACCTTTGAGCATATCGAACTCCACTTTTTCACTTCTTTCGTTTTGTACACTTTAAATTCGACTAAATTGATTTTCAGGCAATGCAACTGAATTTATAACCCCAATCAAGTCAACTTATCTGGAGACTAGTTGGTATCAAATTCTCAATTGGTTTGGTTTTGACAATGGGTTTTCTTCTTTTGATGTCGCTTATCGGCAGATAACTGCCTTTTTTTAGCCCCTAATTTCATAATAAATATATATAGATAAATATATATTTTTAATTGTTATTATTATATTTTTGGTAACTTATCAGCTTAATTGTTTTGGCTAATACCTGAGAAAAACAAATAACAACAACAAATTTAAAGTTGGTTTAATGAATTAACACTTATCGATCTTAAAAATGTTTAGTTTTTAGCAGATAGTTGGAATTAGGGCAACTTATAAAAAAATCCAATATTATTTTACTCTTTATTATAATTGTATTAAAATATACCTTATAAAACGCATTGGATATTCATTTAACTTGACTAAAGAAAAAACATCGGCTGTGTGTGCTTGTTTGTGTGTGTGTGCGTGTGCGTGTGTGTGTGTCTGTGTGTGTAATAAACTTTTAATAGAATATGCGGCCACATGCCTATTGGAATTTATGTCGATTATGTTGTCAACTTTTGCTGCTCGAACTTTTTCCTATTTAAACTTGGCCAAATAGACTCCTTGAGAAATGTTGGCATCTGCTAAGAAGTTCCCATTGACAACGAGACTGAACAACAAAGAAGAAGAAGCACCGAGCTGATTTTGCTGAACTTTTTGCCAAGCTTACATTTGGCCTAGAGAGCAAGTCTGCAGCTGGGTTTCGATGACTGCCTTCAGCTGGAAATCTTAGCTGTAAGTGAAATCAATTAGAACTTTTGGCAGCAGCTGCACCTATTCAGCTTCTAAGCCAGACAAAGCGAGAGAGCAGAGCGTAAGAGAGTGAGATAGAGAGAGAGAGAGAGAATGAGAGAGTGCCTGAAATTTGTAATTAAATTTTGTCTGATTGCCCTGCAGCAATAATTTACAATTTAGCCTCATTTGAAAGGCAATTAATGTTATGCTATCTTTCAATCGCTTTGATAACGCACTTGTCACTTTTTTGGTTTGTCTGCACATCTTTTATTTTTTGTTGTAATTTTTTTTTGGTTTGCGACTCTGAATCGATTTTAAGTAAATGTGACTCACAAAGTAAATTAAACACTGAATCATTTATTGAAGCAAATTGATTGGTTTTTATTGGTGGAAATTCGGTGACTGGGAAAGGACTTTAACTGCTTGTTGTAAATATTTCATGAAAACCAAAAAATTTTATATTTTATATAACAATAAAAAATTACGACAATATATATAAAAATTAGAATTGCTTAAACTAAATGTAATTACAGCAACTAAATGTATATTTTAACTAATAATATTGTTGTTTGTCTTTCCATCTTTTATGTTTGTTGTAATATTTTTTGGTTAGCGACTCTTTTAATAGTCGCTGATTCAATTTTAAGTAAGTTAATTATTTACGTTGTGAGTCGTAAATAAAACACTGAATCATTTATTGAAGCACTTTGATTGCTGTAAATTCAGTGATTTGACTGAAAGCGAAAGATTTGAAATGCTTGTCGTAATTATTGTTTAAAAATAAAAAAAATCGATAACATTTATAAAAATATGAATTGCTAAAAATAAATGTAATTATAGTAATTTAATATTATTTGTCATCCCATTTTTTTTTACGAATTTTTGTTGGTATGCATCTCTTTTGGTAGTAAAGCAAATTAAACACTGAATCTTTTTTTGACGCACATTGATTGCGAACGATTTTAAATAAATAAATATATATATATAAATAATATATATGGAAATATGTGTAATATATATGTAACAATAATTAAATAAATATTTATAATATATTTATGTGTATATAATATTAATGGAGAGTTATCAAGTAAACTTTTTAAGTTCTGCTCAGTATTAGGAAATCCAGTTGCCAGAGTTTTCAGCTTCTTAGCATAATTCTATTGGGATTGTAAAATGTTCGTCGTATTTCCGATATGCCTTAAAAATATGAAAATATGTTTGCAGAAAAATGTGAAGATTGGGCTTCTGCACTGAGAAATCAAAGTTACATTTAAATACAATAGTTGGTCAAGATTTGAAGCCTAAAAATTTGGACAATTATTGTATTAAAAATTATGTCTAGTTCAAAGTTAAAAATATTTACAAAGTCTATCATTTTGAAGAAAATTTGTGTAAAAAGAAATGTTGTATTTTTAATTTTAAATTAATGAGTGACTTCAATACTTGAAGTAGATAAAGACACAACCTATAAACACTGGTTAGACTATCTAATCAGACAATTTTTTTTTTTCCAAAACAAACACACACTCAAAAATATATATATGCTGAGAGCATCAACTACATAAAAAAGTCAGCAAAATGTCTTTAGAATTGTGACAATGGGAATATCAAATGGGGAAAAGATAAATAAAACATTTCGATAAAAAAAAAACAAAAAGAGTGCAATGAGTATAAAAACGAATGACAATGACGCCATATCATTCAGTCGACGCGTTTCTGGTGCCACAGTAAAAACGTATGGTAAAAATAATAAAAAAATAAAAATAAACAAAAAAGTCATAAAGAGAGATAGATAGGAGAGGGGGGGAATTCGTGCTGTGTCCATAAAATTTGTGCTGATGAAATTATTTATGAGAAATGTGTGGCATGCAACGAAGGCAATGCGAACGCGACTCGACATTAAGCTGGATTTGAGACTCATGATGATGCTGCCGCAGCTGATGCCGTTGCTGTTGCTATTGCTGTTGCAGCTGCAGCAGGTTGTTGCAGCACACGCATCCGTTGCGGCCACGAATGCAACATGCAAACATGCCACAAACATGTGGGGCGATCCCAATCCCAACATATTCTACGTTTGCAACACGCCGGATCAACGCCAATTGCAGTTGCATTGCCCACAGGGTCGTGGGTTTTTCAATGGTCTTGGCCATCTCGGTTGCCTGCCCTACGACCATTGGCCCGCGTGTCGGCCCAATGCCACACAGCTGACCCGCAGCTGCAGCCGGGAGGAGCAGCAGCCCTGGGCCAGCATCGATCCCAATCAATTTTATATGTGTCCATCGGCAGATGCCAAGCCCATTTTACTCAATTGTGCTGCCGGCAAGGCTTTCATTCAATCCGTAGGCTGTTCAGCGGACTGGTCACACTGGCGTCGCCACATGCACTGCGAATCCTTTTTCTGAAATGAATGCAACAAAACTGTGTGAATTTAAATTGTGTGCACAATGCAAAAAAATTGATATATACATATATATTTAAATGTGATTTTAATTGTTCAACTCATCGTTGACTGCATCTGAAACCAGAAAGTGTTTTGAACTAAATATCGAAATGTGACTTTGTTTTTTAAAATTTTAATATTATTTTTACACTTTAAGTATTTTTTGTATCTTTTATTATTTTATCTCGACATGCATGCTTCCATTGTAACAAGACAAAGCAATCAGACTGAAATCAAATATCGATTTTTTCTTTTTTTTTTTTACAAAATGTTGATTGTTTCTTTTGACAAATTGTGATTTTTTTTTTAATTTAACTTAAATGTTAATAAAAAATATTTGCTGTATATTTTGAGCGAAATCATTTTAAAATATATTTTTGGAATTTGATTTTTCGTCTTATATATTTATATATGTGCATTTTCTCTTATAATTAAATTTGCTGAATACTTTAAGCAGAAACAGTATAAAATATATTTTTGGAATGTGATTTCTATATTATTATTTATATGTATTTTCTCTTATTATTATAGGTTTTCTGTGTATAGAAAGTATAATAAATATAAATATAAATATAAATTTTAACGGCTATAACGGAAAGAAATTTTTTTTCGAAAGAAATGGAAGGCAATTAAAATTAGAAATTTAATGACATCAACTCTATGTGAGTGTAATAAAAAAAATACATATGCAATCAACGAAATTAATAATCAATAATTAAATTAAATAAATGAATATCTTGTTTTCTAAATTCAATTTAAAAATACAATAATAACTGTACGAGCAAGCTGACCTTAGATACTATGATAGTTTAAGACATGTATTTTTCAGTTAACTTAAATATTAGTTAATTTGATCGACACATGCCTTCGAATATCGATTAAAATCGCTTTTCGTATTATTAAGAATTTTTAATATAAATAATTTAGCTAGACACATTATTGATCAACTGTAAATATTTCATTCTAATCTCATATAAGGTAGAAATATTTACTTATTGGGCAATAAATTTACAATTTAAATTTAGTTTGCTAAAGCTTAAATTTTGCTTCGTGCATTAAACCAAGTTAGAGGTATAACTTAACTAAAAATAAAGTCCATTACAGCCAGACCGCTAAAAAGGTGTCATGTAAAATTTTTTACATTTTGCTGTGGAAGTCCTTTCTAACAAGCTGCGGTAAGTTAACCAGGACCTTTAGCTTTGATGTGCTTTTACTTTGCCACCTACCTACAAGCACATATACACACACACACACACAAGCACACACACTTATCCTTGTAGTCCTCTTCAGTTAAATCTGGACACATGCATAAGGTTGTGAAAAAATTACAATCGCATTAAATCGGAAATTGCATTCTGCTTTTGATCGCACACCTGGCCAGGAAATTACTGCCAATGCCAATCGACATTGGGGCACATTTACACTGTTGCATGCAACACCCGAATCAGCCTTTAATAAATCTTTTATCACGTTTTTCTGTTGCATCCTTTTTAATCAGGGCTTTCATTTAAACATTTACGCAATTTTACTTAAAGGAAAGTTTTACAAAAAATGAATTCTGTTTCCATTTTAACTTAGTTTTTATAAGAACTGAAGCAAGCCAAGTTTGCTGATTGAGTTTATATTTATATTAACTAATTTCTTTTTGTACTTAAGTTTGTTTTTTTTATTTTTTAGACTTGACGCCTGGGAAGACAAAAGAAAATTCTTTGCTGACATTTATTGAGATTTATGGCGCAGCTGGAAGCTAAATAAAGCTAAGAGAGCAAAAAATAAAAATTTAAGCTTATTAAATATAAACAGTACATTATTTTTGGTCAATAATGGCATAAGATATATAAGTAAAGAATTTCACACAGCTATTATAAAGTGTAATAATGTATGTAATAAATAAAAAAAATTAGGGACACTTTTTTAAGAGAAAAACAATGTATTAAAATATCAAGTCTGACTTTCGATTTCAATGAATTGATGATAAAACTTTTTACTGCAGATTGTGAATGTGTTGGAGTCTACAAGAACGAATAACTTTATTATATAGAAAGATTAGTTCTTGTATGAAACATTTTTTTACATAACAAATTATCTTAAAGAAATTATTTGTACTCTTTGGTGTAGTTCAATATATTATTTGCTTAAGCTTGAGTTTCAATTGTTTAAACATTTTCAAGCAACTTGAAGTCAACACAAAAATACGGGAACAAAATTGAGTTGGTTAGTTTAAAATGTTAATTTTAGGTAGAAAACAAAGGCAGTTGAACAACCAAGAAAAGAATGCTATCTGGCGTGACGTGGATTCATTTATAAATATATAGCAAGCCCAGCTAACAAATTGCTTTTAGCGCTTTCTACGAACAACAATTTTCAATTAGTCTAACATCCCCTACTACACACACACCCCCCCGCCCGTTGAATTTGTCGTCGTGTTAGTCATTATTGCAAGTGCAATTCAATTAGATGCCGCTGGGTGACCAGTGTGACCATGCTACAAAAAAGATGTACTTCGCACAGCAGAAGAATATTTTCCTGCCTGAAAATCCACTTTATTGTGTGATTCGAGTACACTGAGAGAAAAATGTCGTCTTAAATTAGTGTCATATGCGCTGATTTTCGCAGACAGACTTGAATTTGAGTTGAGAGAGAAAAAAATGTATATAGTTGTAGATATAGATATATATATAGATTTAGATATAGATATAGATATAGATAAATATATAGATAAAGATATAGATATAGATATAGATATAGATATAGATATAGATATAGATATAGATATAAATACAGATATAGATATAGATATAGATATAGATATAGATATAGATATAGATATAGATATAGATATAGATATAGATATAGATATAGATATACATATAGATATAGACATAAATATTTTTATATATATTTATTTATTAATAGATTTAGATATATTTATAAAAGAAATTCCAATCTCAGTAATTTTTTAATCTTACGTTTAAAAAAGTATCTCCTAGTAATGCTCCCTCTGCTCTAAGGCCTTACTCATGGTTTCTCTCAGTGTAGGCGTGTGTTGCACATTTGACACCATGAAATTGAGTGAGCTGCATTTGTGGCCGCATGAGTTGACAATCTGGACTCCAGAACATTGAGGCTATTGCTGCATTCGTTCTTTATGTGTGTGTGTGTGTGTGTGTGTGCTGGTATGTAAGTGCAGATGTGTAGGTGTAGTTGTGCGGAGCATGAGTAAGTGGAGCAGTGCCTCAGTTGAGTCAGTTGACTCAGTTGTGGATGAATTATCACCTTGGGCACATTGATTTATGCAGTCGGCGAGAAAGCGAAACCTGCTTGGCTGCTAAGATAAGAATTAATTGGCAAGTGCACTGTGCACATAAATTGCATTGCAAGGGGGTGTAGTGGGCGGAGGGGAGTGGAAGGGGGAGCGATGTATATAGTATATAAGAGGAACCACAAAAACGGCTTTAGCCACTGCGTTGCTCTTAATGTAAATGTGACAAATGTTTTACGACTGGCTGCGTTTGCATCGACGACGCCACTGACTGCTGTTGACTCTGGGCAAACACCTGTAAATGGGTTTATGCCACAGCATACAGACACAGGCACACACCCACACACACACCCACACACACCCCCACACACACCCCCACACACCCCTCAACTAGCACCATCAGCTTGTTTGCGTTTCACGCATATTTTAGTCCACGTTTTCTCTTCTCGTTTGCCCTGCATTTTTGTGCACGTTTGGGTTTTAAAACAGAGACATGATCCCAGACCCACATCCCCTTCAACCCCTCCACATGCCCCATATGCACTCTTGCCACTTCTTTCTCAAGTGTGGTCTGCACTGAGTTTATTAATTTCTACCCCAATTTGTGCTCAACTCTTAATAGTTATTTGCGCAATGTTTGTAAAATTTTATTATTCAATATTATGTGGAATAATGTGCTGTGTAATAACCCATTATAAACATAAATAAAAAATAAATAAATACATTAACGCAATGGTACCAATTATAATTAATTATGGTTTTTGTTTTTAATGGTAAGCAAAAATGCAATTTATAATAAATGCAATTTTACATTGCGCGTAATCCAGTAAAATATTAGTTTTCATTTTGTGAATTTTTTGTAAAACTGATTTTAGCATATGGAATGACAAGCCAAACTCATAAAATAAATAAATGTAAAACAAGCAACATACAAATTAAGTCAATTATATATAATTTGTTGGTTTTTATACTCCGAAAGCCATAAAATGGAAGTGGGGCATATTGGGATAAAAAAAGGAAGATTGATTTTGGACAAAAAATTCGTTTATATCAAGTGCAGATCAGGTTTATTTAATTTAGAGCGATAACTTGCCCGATTCAAAAATCAATTTCCAATTGCAATAAAAAATACAATTTTAATTGTTTAGTTATAGATTCAATTGGAATATATTTATTGAGTTATTATTGACAAACTTTAAAATTAGTTTAGAAAATAAACACAGTCTTTGTTGACAACATTTATAATTTACATTTATGTATTTATATAAATATAAATATATATATAAAATTTTATCTGCAGTTATGTATGGACTGATAATAAAATTTAATTTTCAGAGTTCAGGTTAACATAATTTATAGAAGTAAACAAAGCACTCTTTGCAAATTCGAATAAACCATAAAATCCGTAGGGGGCTTAAATCCATTGTATGATGAAGTGATTTCATTTTTTTAACAAGAGTTGGTCCATAGGAATATCCTTTTAGCCTTATATCTTCCAATTAGTCTGCCTGTCTGGCAAGTCTGGAATACTCTGAGTAGAAAGTTTCAGTGAGTGTTTTGAAAGGAAATCCATTAATGAACTCGATGATAGACGAGTTGAGGTCCCTTTTGATTATAGGTAATTAACTATTGACTGACTGTATATATATTAATATATAAAGATTTTCTTGAGTCCTATATGTTTCTATGTGATCTTATTTATCAGTTTTAAAGTATCTTGTGAAACCTTGAACTGCAACTTTGAACAGGAAAATGGCATTAATGAACTTCACAGATAAAAGTAAAAAATATTTTGTAAAAATGGAAGCTACTTTTATGTCATTTTTAGATAATTGACTTATTTAACTAAGTGATAAAAAACATAGAAAAATTTGAGTTTCCAAAAATTATAGTTTAATTTCAAAAACTTAAAATCTATTTTGTTTGCATAAAAATCACATTTTCACATAAATACATAAAAATAATATATGTGAATAATAGATTTTTGTATACCACTTGAATAAATTATTCAAAAATCTCTGTCAAAATTATTAGAAATGATTTGTTGCTGCTAAAAACACTCATTATTATTATTCTAATAAGAGTTAATTTATAAGAATCCTAATGCGATTTGCTTGTATTTAATCAACTTTTTGATCAGCAGAGCAACACAAAACAGCAGCAGAAACATTAACAATAATGCTGATAAGGATTGCCACGCCCCTGTCACTCCACCTTTTAGCATAAATTCATATAATTAAAGGCATCCAATTACCGTACAGCATTTCATATTCTGTGCCACTCAACTCGCAGGCAGCTGTCAGCAAAACTGCCGCACCTGAGTCCGGGGCCCATATCCGTGTGCCCTTTCCACTATTTGACACCCTCTACCCGCACCGCACCGCATCGCACCACACTCTGATTGTTAAGTGAGGCATTGAGGTTAGGTTGGGGCATCTAGGCACCGTTTGTTGCCATTTCCCTTTTGCCGTTTGTGCCGCAAGAGCCACACGCAAGGACATCGTGGCCGATGCCGTTGGGAAACTCGCGCGCGCCGCTTTGGTAATTAATTATGCCCGTTGAAATGACGGCGCAGAAAATACTGCTTGAATATTTTGCAAATATATATATATATATATATATATATATATATGTATACACTTGCAGAAAAAGTATTAGCATATTTTTGGAGAGCATACGATTTAAAATATGCTAGTTCACATAGCTCGACTAAGAGATACCAAGTAGAATATAATTGGAAATATTGCTGATTTTAGTTTGTTCTTGATGGAAAACTGAGATGCTTATTATTTATATTTTATATTTTATGTTTCATATATTTTATATGTTTTATATATTTTATATATTTTATATATTTTATATGTTTAATATATTTTATATATTTTATATATTTTATATATTTTATATATTTTATATATTTTATATATGTTATATATTTTATATATTTTATATATTTATGGGAAGTCTTTAGGCTTAAAATGTAGGTTTTCATTGCTATTGATAATTGACATAAATCGATCAATATAAGATTTACATAAATTCATTCATTCATATCCATTTTCTTACATTTTCTCTTATTAAGGGCAAATTTAAAATCAACATTATATTTTATTCAAAATATATATAAAAAAAACCACAATAATTGCTTATAATAATATTGAAAACTATCTGCGTATTTTTACATACATGGCAAATATGTCTTAAGATATTTAGATACTTTATTCCATCCATTCATATTCCAGCAAAACTTAATTTTATCCCATTGTTCATTTTGATCAAATAAAAATTTTGTTTCTCACATAATTTTAAAATACCTCAGATTTTTCTTGAGTGTACCAAAGAGGGCGTGTGGGCAGGTCAGCTATGGAAAAATGTTGGCTCGTCGTTCTAGGCTGGCGGAAACGGAAACAAGTACGAACAGTTGACGGCTGCGACAACAAGTAAACAAAAGTCACTGCGAATTTGCCGAAATGATTTATTAGCAGCGGCATTTTCATTTTTCTTAGCCAGCAAAATAGGTCGTTTAATTTGCTTGTTGACAAAAAAGCAAAAAGAAAAAAAAAAATAAAAACGTAACAATTTCACATGCAGCTAAATGCGTATTTCCGACCGGAAGTGCGTGGATACGGGTTGCGGGTAGGAGGGAAGTCAGTTAGATGTTGGCACATCCGTTCGCCTGTCATCTTTTATTTTTGGTGGTGGCACTGTGATTGCTCAATAATCCCTTTGCTACTTGCTATGTGGCAATAATATTCTTTTGATGCTGTCTACCTCAAGCAGCCCGTAAAAGTATGCTTTGATTTTTTTTCCTTCGGACGATTCACTAAAAACCGCAAAGGAAACAATAAATTTGCTGCAATGCGAAACGGAAATGTTTGCTACGGAAATAGAAGGAAGCCAGCAGCGACGTGGCAGCCCCCCTCTATCCTCTCTCTATGTAACCACCTTCGAATTGCAGCTGCATCTCGGCGCTGGCCCGGTGTTGTCCTTGCGATTGTCGCGCACACAAACAAATAACTGTAATTGGTGCACAAATTGCCCGCACAAAGTTTAACCGGCAAGTAGGTAAAAGTCGAAATGCTCAACAAGCAGATATCCTAATAGTTAAATACACAATTTTTGCCTGGATATTTTTATTTAGTTTTAAAGTTTACGAAGTAGAATGCATAATTTTCCTTTTTTTATATTCAAGTTCCACATTAGTTTTTAACTAGATTTTTTTCTGCTTGTTACAAAATTGTGCATTATTGTAAGTTACCTCTTTAGCTGATTTATTGATACAGGGTATACTCAAAAAAGAAAAAGAAAAGAATTACAAGTAAAATGCAGCTAACTCCAGTAATGGTTAGTAAATTCAGTTATGACCGTGAGGATGCTAACCGTTGGTAGATTGGACTTGGCTTATGTTTTTTTTGGAGAGCCCAGAAAAAAAGAGAGAGTGAGAGAGTGAGAGAGAGAGAGCGTTTTACCGGCACATAAATTATGCACATTTAGCTAAGTAAAATTGAAAACTAATTAATTACACTTGCAGCCGGAAGCAGAGAAGGGAAGTAAGGAAGTAAGAGGAAGGCGAAGGGGAAATTCAGTGGCCAGAACGCAAAGAGCTATAGAAAAATGTTGTTTAACTTTATAATTGCCAGCATCAAGTGTTTTTCAAATTGCTCTTGGCTCTAATTATGGTAGAGAAGTGGCTGAAACGCGAGACATTTTAAGCCCCGCCAAATGGGTCGCTTATGTTGTGCACTTGCTGTGCAGAAGATTGGGATTGTTGGACGTAGAAGCAACTGGGGGTCACAAACGCTAAGCTCAAAGTAAAAGTTGAGACACTTGTTGGCTGTTATTGCCACACAATTCATTTCAAGTTGCCCCCCGTCTTAAAGGTAAAGCTGTGCGCCTGTTCTAATGCCAACAAAACTCACTTTTTAGCTGTATTTGAAGGACGCTTTAATTAATTCTGGTAAAATGCTTGGTTTGAGTTGGACGACGATTACTTTTGAGAAATTACACAAGTATTTAAACAGATTTGGTTAATGTATAGCTTATAAAAGCCGCATAAAGCTTATTTTAGACTTACGCTTAAATTACATTAAATTAACGTTAAGTAAATTTCAGATTTCTTGGAATCCAAATATATGGAAATGTTTATGGATGTGAAGACACCTGGTTTAAGATAAAATTAAGACAATAACACTTACGGTGTTTCTCATTTATATATCTGAATGTGTTCCCCGATATACAAGCAAAGCTGTTGGTAAATTTTATGCATTGCTCTAAAAAGGTGATGTAATAATTAAAATCGTTTATTTCTAAAATTCAGAAAAAGTTAACAAAAAAATAACTAAAAATGCAATTAAAGAAATTGGCGATAAATTTTAGTTTTTTCAAATGCACTTACAAACTATTTAAAATGTTTGTATAAAGAAAATAAATCTTAATTTAAATATTTAATAATGCTTTGAGCAACTTAATTTAATTTAATTTAATTTACTATTTAATAAAACCATATTTTAGGGAAATTAAAGCTTGATTTAAAAAACAGCAAAATAACCGGATTTTACAAAGTTTTTAATATTCGACTTAAAAAAATTAACAGTCTTTGCAAAATTATGGCAATTTTCTAAATATCAAAGAAATAATTTTTTTTATTAAAATTGGGAGCACTTGAGGCAAATATGGCTCCATCAAGCCGATGTGCGATTATTCAGTTCTCTGCCAAGAGTCTTAAACTAATCCAACCTAATTAGAAGTTTGACATTATAAAATATATATACAGTCAAAAGTTTATTACTTGGGCAACTGAAAATTGCCTTCTTTACTTTTAAGTCTTAAATTTAGCAAGTGCCAATCAAAGAGGCATATTGATTTGTTGCTTCTCATGCCGAGCACATACCAGCCAACAGCTGGGCTCCTCGAACTCGAGCCGGGGCAACAGTCACGTACACCTGACACAAGCCCTGCAGTGGCAAAGGGCAAGCAACCAGCTCGCATTTTATTTCACCTGTCTGCCACACGATAACCGGAACCGAAGGCGCAACAAGAGGAGGCAACAGCATATCTATGAGTGTATTTGAAGTAATTTGAACTTTGCTCTCACCTGGGAAACATAGCTTGAGAAATTTTTGAGAAAAAAAAAAACTTTCTTGAAATACGCTAATACTGAACATGGTTCTATATGAGGCATGCAACTTTTTGTAAGTAGCTTGCCTGAGTTATTTATATTTTAAGGATACGTTTTTCAGATTAAGTAAAAAAGAAAATAATGAAAAATAAATGAAATATAGAATAAATATTATTATTTACTGTAAGCTCTATCAAAGTGAAAGCGGGACAAATGTTTAATAAAATAGTTTTCTGTAAAATGAATAGAAAATGTTATTATTTATACTTTTTATCACTGTTTAGATACAAGCTTAAAAATTGCTTCGTGATCGTTTAGAAATCACATATAAATGCAAAAAATTATTATTGAAAAATTCTATTTATATTTTAGATATCTAAAGAGTATTTGTCAGTTTAGTTTTAGTTTTCATTTGCTCCTCTATTTATTTGATAGCCAAAAGGTTGGCATAATATAAATTCGCTTAGCCAGTTGTAAGTTTTTAGAGTAGCCTTAGAGAAAGAGAGGGATTGTCCAAAAGGGGGTAGGAGGAGGAGGACAGCGGCAGGTTGTGTGTGTTTTTTATTAGTTGGTAAAGTTAAAAGGGGGCTGCTTTAGGGGCAGGCAACCCTTTTCAAAAAATGATACTAATAAAATCCATGTTAATGTTGCATGAATATCAAATAAATTGGGACAGCCAACACGTAGAAACACGAGCATTTATTGATTGAACATCAAATTGGGCAACTTTATTGATGTAAGCGAAAAACGCCAACCGGAGACTTTATTCGTTTCCCTTTCAATAATTTATAATGCTTGGCCAAGTGACAAAGAAATGGATGTCTCGCCAGGATCTGCTCAAGAAACTGTCGCCAGACAATCTTAAAGCCTGGCAGCTATCGATTTGTGTGACATCTGTGGAATCAATGCAAGTGACAGTTGCTGCGGTTGCAACATTGTTTGCCACTGCTGCACTTTTAGTTCAAGTCATCGTCTCCGCCACACACACACACACACACACACATACATATATGTATATATATATTTACTGTCTCTTGGCTGGGGATAAACAATGCAAAAGACAGCGATGCTAAATGCCAGCGACAAGGATGAATTGGTGCCTGGACTGGCTGCAGGGCTGCCTAGCTGTGGATGTCCTCAGATGCCAAGCGCATTAGACAGTAAAACTGCACTATAATAAACTGCTTTTAGAAAAATTGGGAAAATTGTGTTAATATATTTTAAATTAAGCTCCTAGTTAATTGTAATATTGCTTCCATATATTTGTATTTAAGCTAATTAATATATAAATAAAAAATGATTTATTTTATATATATATCTTTTTGTATATTTAATTTGAAATATATGCAGTTCCAGTTGAGTTTGTTCCAGTTGAATTTTAATACATATCTTATTTTTTTCGGCATTTTTTCGGAGAAGAGTTACACAACTTGTTGCATTTTAAAATCGAAATTATTGGTTTTCAATTCAGGTCAGATGTGCATAAAATGGTCGATTAAGAGTGAAGTGCTACACAAAAAGTGAATTTCGCGGTTCGCTGATAGTACATTACATAAACATATATAAATATATATATATAAAATATATATTTACTAATGGGTCAATTGAGGATGGCCTAGTTTCTGTTTGTTTGGATTAAAATACACGGTTTGAAAGTTTTGTATCTGTGTTGGAAATTTGTCCAGTTCTCGATATATTTGCTAATTTTAATATTCTTAGCCAACGATGTAATTTTTAATTGCTTAATCAGATTAAGGATTTAGCCGGATATTGTATGTTTAATATTTTTATTTAATTTAAATATATGTGTGGTCAAAAACATGTCATCTTCTTAAGCTCCTTATGTTATCTAGTATTATTATTATTAATAATAATATTATTATAGTAAATAAGATTCCATCTTTCATTATTTTGTCTCAATGATTTCTTTGTGTGTTAATTTAAATTCTTTCTTACCATTTTTAAATCATATTAAGCTGACATATGAATCATTTTTTTTTTGCGTTGTTTTGGTATAATTAAAACATTAATCAATGAAAGCAAAATATAATTAAATTAAAATTAAGCACACAAGTATTAAAAGGCTTTTGCTACTTTAAAATATTTTATGCATTGATTTAATGTTCTATACACAAGAAGAGATTTTTTTGGTCAAGTTAAGCAAATATTGAATTTTAATTTTTTTGGCGCCAGCAAAAAAGTTTTGATCAAAATGCAGGCCATGAAGTAAATACACTAACTTAATTAGCACTTAAGAAAATGAATAAATCAATCAAAGCAAAACTTATTTTTAGAAGTTTACAGCCTTAATTGTTTAGGTCGTTCATCATAGACAAGTTTGACTGTGATTTGCTGTTTGAGTGGGGATTTTTAGCGTGAATCAATCAAATCACATGACTACTTGACTAACAACCAGTGATTTGATTGATGAACTGTTTTCTCAGACAGTAGCTGTGAGTGGAATTGTCGGAGTGGAGCAGCCGCAGAAGGGCAGTAGGAGAGGGGAAGTCGGAGTGGTGCATCACTGTGGCAAGCATATTATATAGATTCAGTGATGGCTGCTTTGGCTTGCGGGTATTCAAATCCATCTCATGAAATTAACTTCTTGAGGCGCCTTGGCAACAGCAGCTGGATTATTGATCAGTGGCTCATTACGTGTGTGTGTATGTGGCAAGGTTGCATGGAATTATGTGTGCCATTTGAGAACTAATAAAATTGATGACACTCACGACTCGGAGTGAGTGTTGAGCTCTAATGAATATTTGATTTGCCACAAGGGTCTCTTGAGGCAAACTTCAAATGTTGCCTGCTTCGTAGTATGTAATAAATGAAAATAATATTTTATTTCAAGTGCTTTAAAGAATTAATTCTGTCTAAGATTGTTATATGAGCAAACGAAAAACGTCTTTTCAATTTAAAAAATTTTTTTTGCATTAAATTAGAAACGCTTTGTATTGGCTTGCAATTTATATAATGGTAAACTTTAAAAAATAACATATTTTTTACTATTGTTTTATTGAAGTAAAATTCATACAGTATTTTTAAAAATAAATATTATCTCAAAATAAATTTTAAAATAGTGTTCCGGATTCAAATAGTCCTCTCTGGCATCGAATTAATTATACAAATTTAAAATTTTAAATTAAATTGTTTTTACTTTTATACAAAAAATAACGCCAATAGAAAACATTTTTTTTTTTAAATATTTATTACATATGTTTTTTTTTTTTTTAATATATTTGTCACAAGGGACTCCCGTTTTCAATTTAGCTTGCTTGGCTGTGCAAATGAAAATATTATTTTATTTGCATATATATACAATATTTCTGAGTGAAGCAATTTCGAAAGTTGCATCATTTTTGTGGCACTTGTTTCACATTTGGTGCGCACTCATAAAATATTTTATTACTTTTTAAGTGTATTTGCTACTCGTAAAGTTTTGTTCCGCTCCCTTTATTTGCCTTTATTTTTCTTTCTTCTATTATTTTTTTTTTCTGTCTTCTGTCTCACTTTTATATGCCATGCAATGTCACATATGACTGAGTGACAAACTGTCTGACTGTCTGTCTGACTGACTGACTGAATGACTAAGCGCCCTTTTGCATTGGCATGCAAATTCTTTGACGACTCGACTTAAGCCAAGTTAGTGAAAGTATGCAATGTCAGCAGAGCAGTTGGCTGCCGGAAAATGGTAAGGAGAATGTCAATGTCTAAGAAACATGCGTGTGTGTTGGTATGTGTGTGCGTGTGTGTAAATGTAAGTGTTAGTGCAACAAGGTTAGCGCTGTGAGAACAGTGTGTAAGCTGATTTTTGTGAGAATACCTCGACTAACAATGATTTTCATTTACAAAAAATTAAATTTAGCTTAACGTTAAATAAAATGCATTTTTAGCTGTAAGTGCAATAGGTTAAAAAATATGTTTTTAGAATTTCTTGCATAATTCTGTTAAAAGAATTGTAATCAAATAACAACATTTTAACTTTTACATGCGTCTTATAAAAAATGTTGTATTTTATCAGCAATTGATTAATAAATTAATTTTGTGACTTATTAAATTAATTCCTTAGCTTATTTGTAATCATCACAAGTCTTGACAAAAATAGTTTTGGAACTTATTTTATTAAACAATTTGCTTATTTGTAACCATAGTAAGTCTTGAGAAAAATATTTGCAATATTAAAAATAAAATAATGTATACTTTACATCATGCAATCAGTATTCCAATAAATAATATTAATTTAACTTTCATTTTAGAGTTTAATAAAAAAAAAATAGGCAACCTAAGATCTTTCAGACCTAAATATACTTATGAAAAAATCAAACAATATCATATTACATTTTTGGGGCCACAGAATTTATATATAAGAAAAATAATTGTGCAATAAATTAAATATTTACACCCTAAATTCAAATAAACATAGGCTTATGAATACAATTCTATTACCACAAAAACTCAGCTCCTGTGAATTGTGGCATTTCTACGTACTTTTGGTTTTTGGCCCATTTATCTTGATATGCCCGATTTGTGGACTGAGATGTAGGGCAACAGAGGCGACGGCGCCGTGTGTTATGCGAAATTCAGCGCGTTTCCTTTGGCATCGGCCATGTAAGTTGACTGCATTGCTGCCATGGCTGTCATTTTTCCCATTTCCCATTTCCCTATGTATTTTTTTTTTTATTTATTTTTTTGTTTTTACTCTTGCCCACATATTCAACATCTTTTTTATGTAAATGTGCGAAAATTTCGTCACATACAGCTGCACACATGCACACACACACACACATGTGAGTTGATATGCACACACATCTTGGGGATATAAAATGAAATTGTACTTTGTGGCATGGCTGGCAAAGTACAAAAAGTAAAACATGCCACATGAGTGAAGGCGTCGGTGAAGGTGGGGGCAGAGAGTGTGGGAGTAATGTCTTATTTTCAAACGTTACCAGCACTAGAGAATTGCGAGATTCTTACTCCATCTCGCCCCTCCAAATCATCATCATCATCATCATCAAGCGAAGCTCGCTGTTTGCCGCCCTTCGCCCCTCCCTCGACCAAGTCGTTTCCATTTCGTCATTGTCATAACTTTGAGTCACCATTTTTTTCTTTGCACATGATGCCGGCAACCATAAGGCATTATTATGCAATTTTTTGGGTCAAAATGTAGGCCAATTTTCATCTTCTAGTTCGAGTTGACTGCAATCTATCTGACTCCCTCCCACTCTTTCTCTCTCTCTGTCTCTCTCTCTGCCTCTGCATGTCTCGCATTTTGTGGCAGCTGTTCGCCAAAAATTGTTATCAATGGCTTTCAGCAAATTTTCAATTATTGACATGCTCGCTGTGACAGCTTTACGCCATAAATAATACAATTTACAATTTATATTTATTTTATTCTAAACATTTTTTTTCCACATATATATTTTTAAGTCGCAAGGCAAACAGCTGGCGGCAACTGCAAATGACAGCGGCAACAAAAGCAACAACAACAACAACAACAAATAACATTATCAACTGCAACCAAAGCGTTGACAGCTGATGCTGCACAAAACACTTTTTACACTGTTGCTTTAAGCCAGCCTTACTGCACTCGGAGAAAATATTACGACTTTAAAAAAGGATAAAACTAAGTTAAAATATTGGATAGAAGAAAGCCTTCCAATTTATTAAATACCCAAAAATACTTTTAAGGGATAATTAATACAGATTTAGTTAGCAAAAACTAATTTTTTTATTAAAAAACTATTATTCAGCCTACAACTGCAGCTATTTTTAGGGATATTTACTAGCCGAGCTCACTCGACTACTAGAACATTTTTGCAATCCACGATTATTAAATGTAGAAAAGTTTTAGGATAATTTATTATTTTATTTTTATTTATTTAAAATATTTTAAAATTAATATTGACCTCTCCAAATCAGCTTAAATTATTACTTAAAACTCTCAAATTAATAATTGTAGCGATTAACAATTAGGTTTAAAACTGATTGTATTGATTATTATCCAAAGACAAAAAAGGTATATCATTAGAAATTTCGACTTTATCTAATCTGTAATAGTATATTTTTCCCTGCATCAATGACTACTAAAATATATCTCTATATATATATTATTATTAAAAACTATAAATATATTTCTATAAATCTAAATAGTCAATCCTAAATTGCAACTGAGTATAAGGGTTTGAACTTAGCTACTTTTTCTTTCTGTGTGCCATTTCTATGTCAATCACTACTAAAATATATCTCTATATATATATGTATATATTTTTTTAAATAAATATTAATATAAAATTAAATATTAAAACTATAAATATATTTTTTTATATATCTAACTAGACTATGCTAAAATGCACTTAAATATAAGTTATTTTCGTATTGTACTTGAACTGAATACCTTTTTTTCCAGAGTGTAGTATTTCGTTTATAAATGTAAGCTAAACAAAAATAAAAGAAAAAAAAAAATTTCTCGAAAAATCGCTGGTTTTTCTTATGTGAAGAAAGACATTGTTTTCGTGTCGACATTTGGAGCAATTTGTTACGTCATCTAATGCTAAATGTTACTCAAAGAAAAAAAAAATGTACATATGCATATAAGTAGGCAAGCGAAGGTTAAGCCAAATCTGGGAGTCTCCTATTTTGGTGGCACCTCAGAGGCAATTGCTGCTGTTGCCACAGCTGTGCCACATCAACTGGCAATTTGTTGCATGCTTGAAAATATGTACATTTCTTAGATGTGGTTTTGCAATGCAACGAAAAACAACAAAAATTTAATGAATTTCACATAGCTAAATTAAGAAGTGCAAATAAAAAATACCAGGAATCGTCTTTAAAAAAAGTGAGTAAGCTAAATATTCATTCCAAGAAAATACAAATAAACTTAAACAAATTGGTACAAAAAATATTTCAAACAGTGCTGAAAAAAAATAAAATTTTCGGCACAAAAAAAGCGAGCGTTGTTAGAAGCTGCCCGAAACTTGGCTAACAAACTGCTTGAAAGAACCGCAAACTTTTTTTTTTGCCGACAATGAAAATGCGAAAAGAAGATGAAAAAAAAAAATGTGAGTGAAATTGTAGGTAAACTTAAGTCGAAAACGGTAATAAAAACGTTGCGAGTGTAGTGCGAAAAAAGCAGCAGAAAATAAATGTTAACAAGATGACTGCCAGGCAAAGTACTAAAGGGCACTAGCTTCACTAGCTTCAAGGAGACTTCTTGGTAGTTTTAGAGACCCGACTCCATTGTGTGTCTGTGCGTGTGTGTGTGTGTGTGTGTTGCCACAACAATGGGCCGCAGGCGTATATGAATACAATGAATGAAAATGAACCAAAGTCAAGTTGCATGCACTTGATTTTGACCGCCTGCTGTTAAAGTGTATTTAAGAACAAAAATATTAAAATAAATATAAAAAAAAGCCAAAAGGAAGTAAGAAAGTGAGAACAAAAAAAAAAACAAAAACAAGTTAAATTTTCATTTTGCAGGCCATAAAGCAAAGTTGAAATGAGTATGGTGGAAGCGGAGCTAAAATTTGAGAGCTATGCTTTTTTATAGTCGCCTGCCCCTTGCCCCTTGACCATGTCACTCGCATTTGGCAAAGTTTTGGGGCGGAGTGTGGCACAAAGTTTAGCTGCAACATTTGCCTTTGCATTGTTTTGTCGCATTTCTTGGGGAAAACGGGTGTCAAAATTAAAGTGCATTGTTTGAGAAAAGTTTTTCATGTGCCGCCGTCGCCGCCCCCAAAAATCCCGGAACAATGAAAAGTTCATGAAAATTTTAGCTTCAACGCATAAACCATAAAAATAAAAGTTTCGACCATTAAAATCGCGCAATTTCCAAGTGTCCATTGGTCTCTATTCCTTCTATAAGAAAACTGAGTTCGCAATGGCCAAGGAATGGTTGGAGGTTGTCAGCCTTGTCATTTGTTGTGTTGCTGTTGGGAGTTGCTCTTCAAAAGTTTTTGCATTCCCCTAATGACAAAAATCAGCGTGAATTTGATGTTTGGCCAAAAAGTTTGAAAACAAGCACCAGTTTTTATTACCGCCTTCATTCAAGATGCTAGAAAATCGATGTTTCATTTTTTTTTTTATGCTGTTTTTGTCAACTTAGGAAAATAATGAAATTGTGTTCTGCATTTGTTGTAATTTATCTATGAAATCTGTAATTCTTATTTCAGATTTAAGTACTTTAGGGGAATTTGCTTTGCAGAGAAAAAGACCGCTAAGAATAATAAAAAGCATAATTTAATTCTGATGAAAATGTGTATATATTTAGTAGATAAAACAAAACATTTCTAATAATAGCGGATCGGAAACTGTTAACCGAAATTATCAGTTTGAAATTTAGAAACAAAACTGGAACCATATCCTAAACAAAATTCGGTCGGATTCTTTGGATAGTCACTTATTTTTAATTACATTAATATAAAATATATAAAAATAATAAAAAAAATAATTAATAATATTAAAAATTCGATTTTTTCTGATTATTTGAAATATCACTTATTTTTAATAACATTAATATATAGGAAAATATAATAGAAGTGCATCAAATAATTCTTTAAATTTGTATACACTAAATCAAGTTGAAATTAAAAATGAGAACCAAAACTGCTATTCGGCATTTGCTGTTCCTTATTTAATTTTATTTTAATTATTTAATTTAATTTAATTTATTTTATTATTTAATTTAATTTATTCCATATTTTAAACTATTTATTTTAAACTGAATTGCAAACTAATCCAAGCCTATGTCAACATCTACTTAGTTGACTAAGCCATGTTGGACAGTGTATTTTGTGCACATGCACTCAATTCAAACCGCAAACACATCTAAAATTGAATTCACTTTACAACGAGATAGAAAATGAAAAGAACCAAAACAATAATAAATAAAACATGCAGAAAACACAGACGGAAGCTGTTTCAAAATACGCATGCGTCTCTTTCTCTTATACATGAGAGACTGAGAGAGAGACAGAGAGAATGTATGAGAGAGAGAGGGAATGAGGACATCAGAGAAATGGAGAGAAATAGAGAGATTTTAGAGAATTGTTTAAGGTTACCAGTATTTGACAGTTGTTGTGTTTACATTGAATACACAACACACACACACACACACATGCACACACACACGCACACACACGCACACACGAGCAGTGTGCGTACAGCTTCAATTGAAGCCGATTCGGATTCGTAACCCACCCAATCCTCCTCCTAGCTAACCCTTTCCGCACCCATCAACAAGCCGGCTAACAGCTGATGATAGTTGGCCAACAATATTGAATGATTTGGCAACAAAATGCCAATGAATTTATTAGAGAATCAAGTTATTTTAATTAAGATATTTTATTATTAATAATAATTGAAATAAGCTCTTAAATTTAGCATAATATTGTCAGTGAATAAATAAGTTTTAATTAAATAATATAATAATAATAACACATAATAATATTTAGCAGGCCTTATATTTATTTAAGGTTCGTTTGGGTATTTATTTATTTTGATAAAAATATTTTATTTATACATTTTTAAAATTGAAATTTTGATAAAATAACTCTGCGATTATTTGGGTTTAAGTCTATAATAATATTTAAGTCTTTAAATAAGAAACAAGAGTTTTGTGCTTGATTTAAGCGCATTTGCTTAAATTCAAGTTTTTTTTTAAACCAAATTGCACTTGAAATTTAAGAAATTCAGAAAAGACAGACAAAATTTGCTCTTGCCAAAACAATTATTTTGAAATCGCTGCGAAAATCTTTAAAACTTAAGCTGGACATTTTACAGGTCTGCACACACAAAAAAAGTTGTTAAACGACAAACGCAAAGCATTTGTAATGTGCCAGTGGAAATTATTTATTTCGGCTCTGCACATCTGGGAGCAAGTAGCGGGGAGCGGGCAGCGGGTGCTGGCGATGGCTGCAGGTGGAGTTGTGGTTGCGTGATTGGGTGGTGCCATAAAACTTTTGAGGCCATTTTTCAAATTTGTCGCGGTCGACATTCATCCGCACAGAAAGTTGGCGTTGCGCGGAATGTGGTCGCATTTCAAGTTGATAATATCACAGTTAGCATGGAACCACATGCGGATTTAACAAGTACGCGCTTCTCGCTCCCCGCTTCCCGCTTCTCCCTTGAACTTAATGCGTTATGACCTTTGTGTGTGTGGCTACAGCTCAGCCCAACAACCACATCCCGCACCACACAGTGAAACTTTTTGGCCCCATTGGCGGCCATCGCCGTCGTCGGGCATGTTTTAAAAAAATGATTAATGATTATGTTTCGTCCAAACTGCGTGCGTTCCGCTGCTTGTGTGTAAGTGGGTGGGTGGTAGGTGGGTGGTGCTTGGCTGCTTCTGTCGCGGAAGTTCCACTCCATGTGTTTTTTTTTGTTTTTGGCAAAATATTCGCTTGAAAATATGTTAACGCTTTTTAAATCATCTTTCTCGTTTATTTTCTACATCCAACGTTTTTGCATTTGTTGTTGTTGTTGTTGTGGTTCGCTTTGGGTTTGTTTTGTGCATGAATGTTTTATGTTGCTTGTGCTTTAAATTAAAATGCAAGCAGCAAATGGCAGAGGCGGGATTTATGGCAAGTTTTTGGCAAGTTTTTGATGTCTTGTGGCGGAGTATTATAAATAATGAAACAGCATTGAGTTCATTGATCAAATATTTATAACTTGAAGTCTTATTTAATTTAAGAACTATTCAATTATACTGCAACGATTATTTTGACTTCGTAAAGTAAACATTTTGTGTGCAAATGGAGCTTAAAAAAAATCTAGCTATTTTTTTCTCATGCTAGAAAACTAATAAAATCAATCCTAGTTTGTATATATTAGCAGAGTTCTTATTTTTTTTTTTTGGAAATTGAGCTTCAAAACAAGTTTTGCTCTTTTTGTTTTTTATTAATAAATCTAAAATAAGCAATCCTAATTTGCATATATTAGCAGGGTATTTATTTTTTATTTTTTGCAAAGTTTTTTCTCGCATATTCAAAAATCTTATATAAGCGAATCAAATTTGAATCTGCTAGATGAGACCACTCGAAAAATTTACGTTCTTTTTTTTTTTTTTAAATTTGGCTTGAAATTTAATAATTTTATTAAAAGAAAAAATCTAAAATTTATTTAAAATCATTTGTCTCGGGATAAATAACACAATATGGCAACAATTGAGGAACGTGGAATATCAAAAGATACAAATGAGCAAATAATGATAATAAAATAAATTGTTTAGGTGCTATGATTAATGTGAAACCCAGAAAGATGGAAAAATTGCGTCAAGCCAAAAAAGACATAACAGACCAATCGAACCTGACTACTAATAAATTGCAATACAAATTATTTATACACATTTTTTTTAGTTTTTAATTTATGAATGACAATAAGATGCATAACCAAAGTCTTAGTTAACTAACCAAATAGCTGTTCAAACAATTACTCATTTTTCAATCAACTTTCAATCAATGGTTGATTTAGGTTTGGATGTCGAATGAACAGAAGCAACTTTAAGAAGAAAAACAAATTGTTTGCTAAATCGTATGTGCAACTAGGCAGTTTTGGTTTAACTCACAAACAATTGACCTAATGTCCTTAGACGGTATCATTCATGCGGCATCCTTTGCAACATTTTTCATAAATTCAAAGAAGCTTGGCTTAGCATTTTATCCTTTAGGTACAGATTTTACAAACTGTTATTACTGCTATACCAGAACAGACAGACACAGACAGACAGACAGACAACAACAATAACAATGAAAGCAACAACAATGCGATTGTGGTCAAGTTTTGTGTGTTGCTCGGACATTTGCATAATAAGCCTGGTGAATGGACACACGGCTCCCAGTGCTGTGAAGCAGTGCATGAAATTGCTCTGCTACCTTAGGTTAGATACTTCCCCTTCCCTGCCACTCCCCCCCCCCCGACTTCCACCCTCCATATAACTACTAAGAGTTCAGAGTTGAAGCCAGGTTGGAATAAAGTAGCTTAAGCCAAAACGGAAAGCATAAATTCTGCTACGATATGAGAAGAGCCAACAAACATCCGCACATAAATAAATCATAAATATTAAATGAAAATGAGAAATGAGAAATGAGAAATGAAAAATGAAAAATGTGCAGCAGTTGCGCAAATTGTATGGGAAGGAAGCGCACAGAGCCTGTCAGCGACTGCTGCCAGGCTGACCAGGGGAATAATAATGTACTACATATCTAGTACACACTGTACCATGCAGGCCAACAGTGCAGCAGGCGATCGCATGATTAGCAGCAATTCACTGCAGAGCTGGTAGTCACCGCTAAACTCTAAAATACACTCGAAATAAAGTTGGTATACTAAAAACTGTTGAGAATTTAATTATATAATCTTAACTACAATTTTTAAATATATAAAAAATGTTCATGGATTTTTACTATTGAATCAAATACAAAATTTATATCAATATTGTATTTAATTTTAGTGTAAAAAGTATAAAGGAAGTAAGTCAAAAGTATCTTTAAAATTGTTTTTTTGTTGTAACCATTTATTGTATACTTTTTTACTTTTTTTTATAAATTATACTTTAGTGCGTTTTACATCGTTTTTAAGTTAAAATGTTTTGAATATTTAAAAACCTTAATATTTATCAAAGGTTTATAATACTATACTTTCAAGATATTTAATTATGCAGTCCGAATCTCATAAAATCGACTTCGCTATTAATTCTAAAAATTATACTTTAAGGGAGATGTTTTATTATGCCAGAAACATAATTTTTCTCAACTTCCTTAAACCACTCTTACCCATGATTAGCTTGTATAGGGTATTTTTCGAGTTTAAATTCTTGGTTCAATGTTTGTTCAGTATTCGTCAAAGAAATTCCAGTAAATAAAATTTAATAAATATTTGCAGTTAATTGAACTACATCTAAATAGTCAAGTAGTCTATCTAAAATCGTTTTATAAGTTTTATATATTTTTTTTGCAGTGTTTGTTATTTTCATGTGACTCACCATGGCTACCCAAAAGAGACTTAAAGCAACGCACGATATTCGCACAATGTACAAAACTACTAAATTCGATATGCAATTTATAAGCAAAAAATATATTCCTCCCCCCCCCTTTCCACTTCTCTCTCATTGTATCTCCCTTCCTCTGTACATTTCTTTTGTATGTTACGCTTCTGTGAGCTTTTGCCTGTAGACAATTTTTGGTAAGCACTGTTTGGTTGATATCCAAGGCGAGACTTAAATGCAGCCAAAGGCACCTAACAAAAGGCTTGGCACAATTTTATGGTTTAATGCGATTTTAGCCCAGACGGTTTAAAGAGAGGGGGGAGGTTGTTGGTTGGCCAAGTACTATCTAGTTATTTGCGGTTGTGCGTTAGCTGCATCCTTTCCTTACAATTTCTGCATTCAATTTATAATCTAATTTTTTTTTTATCTACTTCAAGTTATTTTCGGATTGTGCTGCGAAAATGCATTCGATTTGCGATGAAATTTTCGAGTGGATTACAGAAATTCTACTTGCTAAGGAATTCTGTGGAAAATATTTCCAATTTCTAGACAAGTTTTATAAAGCTGCAAAACACTTAAAGCACTTTTTGACGTAATGCTTAAAATGGGCAATTAGAGATCGAAAGCTGTGCTCATAGGGTACCAAAATATCTACCTAACTGGCGTTTGTATTTAATATTTGAACTGGTTTTTGGAATAACAACATTGCCTGCGCCCGACACAAAACTGCAACTTTTTCAATTAGCCAAGCACAGCAGCAGAATTAGCCTTATCGGCGCACAGCACTGGCCTGGCCAAGGTGCCTCTTATCCAGTGGGGCACAAAGTTTTCAGCACGTCCGGGCTGACAGTTGGGTGCCCCAGGCGCCACCGTTTGCCACCCACCTCTTTTTTAAAATCGATATTTTTGTTTATTGCGAACTCAGACAAACAGTTTCTGTCTAATCGAAGGAGCATAGTTATGGTTTTGTAAGGTAAAATGTGTAAAGGTGCTAAAAAGTTATTACTGACAGCTAACAATGCAAATATTTATTCTTTGTTTTAGCTGCTTAATTTCAGCACTTTATTGTAAATTATTTATCTATGCACATATTATTCCCAACAAGGTAAACAGCAATTTCTTCAATTGATAGGAAGTGTTTTTTCTAGCACATAAATTTCAGCTCTTTCAAAACTTATTGCACACATTTAAAATATAAATAATAAATTTTTACACTTTTAAAAATTAATAAAAATATAAAATGTGTAAAAACTATGTTAGGGAACATTAAATTTATCATATCTAACATTTATTGAAAAATCTAAAAATTATTGAAATATAATATTGTGCGAAAACTATATAAAGAAATATTACTTTTATTATATCTAACAATAATTATAAAATCTGATACGGATTAAAAGTAATTTTCTTGTATTTTAAAATTTTTGCATTTATAATATATATATATAGAATTAAGCTTAAAAGTGTAGCAATGGATAATTGATATATAATTAAATAATAATTATAATTTTATAATTAACAATTATTAAAAATAATAATAATAATAATAATTTTTTAATACTAAAATACGATCACAATTGGTATATCACATCAGTAATTTTAGAGTTTAAATTATCAAACTTTAATATTTAAAAAAAAACATTTCTTGGCCAATCCTAACTGGTATTAGAGTATTTCCCAGTCAACGTTCTAACTTACTATTTCTGGCTCTGGTTTTTGCAGCTATGTCCACATTCTATATTGTCATAGCTTTGTCATAACTGAAATAATAGTTTCCATTGCACAACTCAATCACAATCGATGCCAGTAAATAACATTAATATTATTAATAGTGTCAGCACCCTCGAGCCACAAAATTGTTTCTGATTTAGTTAAACTTGGCCTAGAAGAGTGGCTCACTTTTCGTCCGCAAATTGCCCGGAGACATTCAATTGTTCTGTCTGTCAAAGTGGATAAAAAAACATATATAAATAATGCATGTGGCATGTGGCAGGCTATGTGTTGAAAATTACTCAACAGGCAATGCTATTAATGGAATTTGGGGATTAGGGGTTGACATTTGTAATAGAAAAGGTAAAAACTCATATTTTATTTATGTATGTTATTGTTTATTTACTTACTTAATTTTTTTTTTTAACATTATTTAGGTGTATTTGTGTGTCAACTGTTGGTTGGCCTGCGGCTGACCGATGTCAAACGAGTGGCCAAAGAGACATTTACAAAATGGTTTCTTTTTGCCTGGACAAGTGAGAAAAGACAACTGGAAATATATTTCGCTTTGAGACAATAACTGAAACTGGCAGAGAACTAACCGAAACAAAAAAAAATTGCTCGTTCCGAGACCAGCGAAAACAGCAACAAACAAAAAATTCCAATAAATTCAATACGACACAACGGGGACGGACCTTTGGGAGGACTTTTGGGCATGTCACAGCAGAGATGAAGCATTCTGTGCAGCCGGAGGGCGGCCAAGAGAGGCGTGGCATGCCCCGTCAACCGCCTCTTGTTGCTGTTTGTCTCTGTCATTTTGCTAGGAATGTGTGTGTGTGTGTGTGTGGCAAAGTTCAAACCTTTGACATTTTGTGTACCGGCATGCATTACTCATACGCAGCGTGGTTTGCGACGAAGAAAGGGCTGGCAAAGGTCGAGATGGGGGGGTGGTATGTTGGCATCTACATGTAAGTAACTTAATGGCAAATAGCTCTGCAGAGCTTTACGAAAGTTTTCCAATATACTCGAGGGTTACTTATAAATTTAATGAAAAATCTCAGCTAATAGTTTTGCACAGCACATAAATAAAGTTGACTGCTGACTGCTGCCGTTGTTTACAACTCAAGTTTAGCCACACTGAAAAAAATAATTCAAATGTTATTTAAGGAATTTTACATGCATGATCCACAAATATCGAATTCAAATTAAGATGTGGATCAAACATAATATATGAATTCTTTTAAGCTTAATCATAAACATAAATTTATTTTAACGAAAAAAAATATTTAAAAAAAATTGGCAGAATTTTCTTTAATCGAAAAAAATGTTATTTAAAGAACTTTGTATGAACTACAAATTTCAAATTCAAATTAATTTGTACATCGAACTTAAAGTATGCAATTTTTTACGCTTAGTAATAAATAATATGATTTTCTTTAAACGGAAAAAATTATAAAATAAATTGGTTAAATTTTCTTTAATCTAAAAAAAAAAAAAAAATGGTAGACTTTTATTCTGTACAACTTCTATCAAAACCAATTTTAAACTAGGCCTATATCAAAAATAAAAAAAAACTAACTTAAAGTTAACATTATAAAACTGTTGGCACTAACTTTAATTTTATATCATATTTCTGCTCAAAATTATTGTTAAAAATTGACCTTGCTTACAATATTTTTTTATTTAATTCATATTTTTTTAATCTATTACAATTTTTGCTTGTCTCACTTGATTCAATTAATTTCAATTTTCAAAGTTCGACTTTGTTAAATTATATATAAATTTGGCTTACAGTTTTTGCTGCAAGATGTCGATTTTCTTACGTTTCTCGCTGTGTAGTCGGAAGTTTTCAAATGTTTTGCGCCTTCGCCTGCCTTAAAGCATGTGTCACAATTTATATGCAAACTTATCAACGTCGCAATGTCTCCATGTCTCCATGGCATCGTTTGCATGCATGTATCCTGGATACCAAAAAGAAAAGAAAAAGAAAATACATAAAAAATAGGAAGGAGGGAAGAGAAAACTTCAATGTGCTGTTAATTCCCAGCACTATGCAGGAAGTGCGACAGCTTCTGATGTTGCTTCGGCAACGGCTACTGCCACAGCTGTGTGCGGCATGGAGGAGCAAGGCGCAAGGAGGTTGTCTGGCAGTCGGCAGTCGGCAACATAAGTTTGGGGATTTTTATTTGCCGTCTGCCGGAAAATATTGCCAGAAGGCTAACACATGACAAACGCAGCCGTTTGTCAGGGCCAATATGGCAGCGCCACCGGGGATGGGTGAGAAGAAGAACAAGGCAGGGGCAAAGCACTCATTCCCTGAGCCCTTTAAAAAAAATAACCTATAACTTTACGCTTAAAGTTCAAATAAGTCATTTTTCGACTGCTACAAAAAAAAAAAAAAATATTAATAACAAGATGAAACAAAGCAAACAGCCAAAACTGAATAAATTTAAATTATTGTTTGTTCAACTCTTCTTCTTCTTCTGCTCACCAGAGGCTTAACAAGTTGTTGGAAGTTGTTTTTGTTTACAACTTGTTGTACTTGAGTTGTTGTTGTTTTTGCTGTTGTTGTTGTTAATGTTGTTAACTTTCAGTTAAAGTGCCACTTTGTACAATTTATTTAATGCGTTCTAAAGTGTTTTGGGGCACAAGGGGAACAGAGAATTTCATTTAAAATTAGCCTAATGAAATTATCCAAACCAGCTGCTTTCGCAGCCTTTAATAATGTAGCCAGAAATGTGAAGTTAATTTTATTGCTTAGCGGGTTTTATTAAATCTTTTTGATTGCCTACCAAATGTTGCTAACATTTGTCGGCTAAATTCTTAAAATAAAAGAAACTTTTTAAGTAGAATATGTATGTATAAATAATTGAAGTATGCAGTGGAACAAGTAAAATAAAATAGTTAAAATATAGTTTACAAATCACTAACATTTTAATTGAACGCAGGCAATCAATATAAAAAATAGTCAAATATAAAATATAACTCAAAAGAAATAAATATAAAAAAAAAACATATTAATAAAATTATTTACAAAATATAAAAATGTTTGTACAATAATAGCAGTATTTTTTTGGCTTTCTTTGTTTAGTATTTCTTATTATATAAATATGAATAAATGTGAATTGGAATATTTATATAAATTAATTTGGTATTTCTCTTTAAGCAAAGATTATAATCAGGAGCGGCTTTCATATGTATATTTGCATCTGTGTGATATATAGTTACCATTCGAGGAATCGGTTAAGACAAGAGTTCTTACATGGAAAAAGTATTTTGTTTGCCAAGATAAACTAAACTCATTTAAATTAAAAAAATGAAATAATATATGGGAAAGTTAAATTTTCACATTTGTAATGAAATTAAGATGTAAGCAGTTTGAATGATTTCTTTTAATTTTTTGCTTGTTAATTTTTCTGTTGAAAATAGATTAATTATAATTGAATTTAATGTAATTCACTGTCTTTCCCTCTCACTCTCCATCACTCTCTTCCTCTTTCTCTGTACATCTCATCAAAGATGCAAATTTGGTTGCAGCAAATGCCTTAAGTTGCTTCCAGGCTGTGCCGCTTGTCAATTATGCTGCCGTCATTTTTGTGGTAAGCTAAATTAGATTGCTTTGCAAATTTACACACACACAAATTACGTATACGCAATATGTGTCGGTCTATTGCATCAACATGCGTTTATTGGATGAGATTGAGGGTTTCTTCTGGAGAGAGAGGGAGTTGTCGAGTCATTCACTGGAAAATAAATAATGTAAAATTTTGCAAAACATTTCATTTTGCATAAGCTGAGTATTTTGGTGTGTGAAAGCCATGACGACCGAAATTGAGATAATTCCAAAGGTGCGCACACACTGAGAAACAAACAGTTGCAGCTTTTGGCTAAAATGTGTAGCTGAAATCTAGATTTGAGTATAGCATTTTGTGCAAATGGAACGCGACGAGTCGTGAAGGATATAAAATGGATGAAATCTGTAATTTTAACACTTTACAGAGGCGCATCCGATTTGAGCACACACAAAAGGAGAAGGCACATTTTCATTCAGGTTCGCAGGCACATTAACATGCAAATGAGTGTGGGGCCGGGGGATATAGATACACAAACACACACACACACACATACACGCAACTTTGTATCTTACATTTAATGGGGATTACGACAATGGACAATTGCGTTAAATGTTACGTTTTTGCTTGGCTAAATTTGCATTAGCTGCCCTGTTTTCAGTTTCTGCTGCTGTTTCTGATGCCTGTCTTCATTTCACAGGCAACTAAAACTCAACGAGCCGAGGGTTTTTCCACTGGATGTTTCCTCTTTCAAAATTAGATTAAATTCAATGGCAAACAATAATCTAGATAAGCGCCAAACAATGCCGCAGTTAAACTTATCTTAAGCATTTTCGTGCTTGTGTTAATATGCATTGAAAATAATCAGCTTTGTTTCGAATTTCACATGTTTCCCTTTTTTTGTTATTAACATAATATTTTATTTAAATTTGTACTATGCAATTCGTATTTATATTAACATAACAATTTATTTAAATTTCATTTTTTTTTTTAATTTTTATTGAAAACGATTAAATGAAAATTTTTTCATTCTTATATTTTTTTGTATTTTATTTTAAATTTTAGTTAGTCGTAATTAGGGTAATTATTTGTATGTGTTGATTAATTTACTTCGATATTTCATGTTGCACATAAAATTCAGTTACTGATTTTATTTTTTAATTTATTTATGCATGTAGAGCTTGTACATTTCAGTTTTTCTTTAACAATTTCTGCTCTTCCAAAACAATCCTATTCTTAATCGAAATGTAAAACTGAAATTTAAAGTGTGTTAAATGCTTCAATGATTAAGGGTAGTTTGTTAAACTAAGTTTAAAGTAAATTTGTTGCAGTAATCAAGAGCAGTAAAGATATTGAGCATTGTGGTAACATTTGAAATGCATGTTGCTGCAAGTGGGTTGTAATTTGGCTGTTGTAGCAGTGCTCATCAGCTGAATCAAGCTAGTTAGTTGCACTAATGAGTGCTTATGCCACACACAGACACACATTGATGACGATAGCACTTGTGGGATTAGACAATCGATATTCACACACAAATGAGTACTCATTCACATTCACAATCACATTCACATTCGCTGAGCGTAAACGCGTTTGCAACGCTCCACGTTCAATTAAATTACAGGTGTGAGTATCTGTCCGTCTGTCTGTCTGCCTGTCCGTCTGTCTGTCTGTCTGTCTGTCTGTGCGTGTAAGTATCTGTTATACATAAGTACCAGGCCTAAATGATGACAAGTGTTTTGGGGCCTAATGAACACAAGTACTCAAGTTGTTGCCGGCATGTGTAATTTATAGTCATTTAATTGGTCAACCACAAAAATGATATCTTTTCTCCACACAGACTAAAACTAATCGATTACTTATCAGATAATTATGTGATTGAGTTTATCAATTTATCGAAATTACTATTTATGCATTGATTTACTTCAATTGATTTAGTTTTTTCATATATTTATATGTTTTTTAATATTGTTTATATGTTTCTGATTATTGAATTTATTTTGGGTGTGTTATAAATAAATCGAAAGGCTTTCGATTGAGCGAAGAATTTGAACTTGGAGCAACTCATGCAAATAAAACGTTGGTCGTTCAAAATTTAAATAAATGAACGTCATCAAAAATTGTGCACAAAAAATTTAAATAGTAAGAAATTCAGAAAAAACATTGCTAAAATTTTGCGCTCTGCACGTTAAAAAATATATTTTGTGTGTTTAAATTTCGCAAGTCCTGAACTAAATGCACAAACGACTTAAAATTGCATTTCAGCTTTAAAATGAAATTGGATTTTTAATATTTTTATGTCAGTTGTTGACAGCAGGTCAAATGCAACATTTAAGTGCACACTTGGCAAAAGAATGCATATTTAAAAGTATTTTAATGTGGCAATCTCTTTAGGCCAACAGGCGCCCTTCCAGTCAATCAGCTTTTGCGAGCTGTCTGTCTGGTTTATGCTTAAATGCGATGGTAAAAAATTAATGACTGTCTGTGAAAATTGTCATTAATTGAAAACTTACTTATAAGTTGGTAAGTGTGAGCACAGCCAAATTTAATTACATTTTAATGCTTTTTGGAGGGCAATTTAAATGTGCAAAAGCTTAAAAAGAAACGAGAAGACTCTGAAAGATGCCTCGCTTTGCAGCAAGAAGTAAGGAGTCAAAAGTAAAGTTTAAAATGATAATTTGACTCTTGGGAAATTTAACAGTAGCTAAGAAAAATATACATACCACATAAGTAACTTTTGACATACGATATTTACATCGGAAGCACAGTCATATACAATTTATTTAATTCATTTAAGCAAAGCTGTTCATAAATTGCTTACTTATTAAATGATTTTCCTCATAAAAACAGATTTTTTATAAAAATAAAAAACTGAATCTTTCATTTTATTTAAACTTAGCTTCAGTAAGAATTGCCTTATTCTCTATGGTTTCCTTATTATTTGAGAAAATATTTACTACGAAAACTGAAGCTTTCCCCTTTCCCCCTTGCAAACTCAGAGAACTTGTACATCAATCTATTCAACTGACTGGCAGAAACCCATTACAATTTTCCACTGAATTTGTTTAATGCTCAAGTTGAGTTGAGTTTGCAGTCGTCGTAAGTTGATAGTTAATTAATTGCGCATACGCCATGTCTGCTGTGTTATGTAACCCAAATAGAATTGCTTTGTAATGTGTTGCTGTTTTGTTTTTGAACATGAACTAAATCGAAATTTTACATATTTTAAATGAGTTTTTAATAAAGGATACATGTATTTGAATATATATATATATATATATATATATATGTATTATTCCTCTAATTTATGATGGAAAAACACAGATATTTTACATTTAAATGCGGCCTTGTAGCTGTTTTTTTCGTTTTTTTTTTTTTTTTTGGCTCTTTTGCTGGTCACGTTTTACTTTGTTATGAATAAAAATATGCGCGAAATGCCCGAAAAACTTTATTTTCAAATTGAAAAAGTTCCATAAATATAGAGATACATGTCAGTACAACAACAAGCGGAGAAATTTTATGAAAAGTTTTGGCTTTTCATTTTTTTGTAGCCTCTACATTTTTTTTTTACTATGTTTTCTATTTGGCCACCCAACTAAACTCAATTTAGTTGAGTCTGAGTGTGTGTGTGTGTGTGTGTGCCTCGGCGGTGTCGGCATAAACTTTAGTACTTCGTGAAAATTTCATGTCTGTGGCACTCGATAACGGCCGCAAAAATGTTATATACAAACATATATATATATGTATAAATAGATATATGTATATCCATATATTAGCAAAACACAGCCAACATTTGGCCATATCTGTTGCCAACTTATGGAGAGCTGTGCAGAAACTTTTGTATGGATTTAATAGAGGCAGTGATTGCCAATGTGAAGCACTTTCCGAGTTATGTTCCAGGTTACCAGCAAACTATTTATTTTAATATACATATGTGTGTTTTTTTTTTTGTGTTTGTTGTTATTTGTGCACTCACGTGAAAACTATAATATTCTGAATGTTTTGCCATTTCAAATTGTTTATTTTAAAAGCTTAACAAATAATAAGTAGTAATTCTCCACTCTAACGAACTCGACTGCAACATACTGTCAGCTCAAGTTTTAAAAAATTATAGTTATTATTAGATTTTAGAAGTTTTATTTTTATTATGTTGTAATATACCTTTAAATTTAAAGTATCAAGTGACTTGTTCAGAGAATACTAAGAATATTCTTGCACTAATTAATTATACCCTTTTCAACTCAGTTTAATAGGTTCAGTTTACAAAGCTTTTAACCCTTTTCAACTTTATATTTATAGTTATAATTTATGGTTTACAGTTATCAAATATACCTTCAACTTTGCTTTTAAAATGGAAGTAAAAATGGGTTTTAACTACGTGAAATATTAATAGATGCCAAAATATTTTATATTCTTTTGAGCCAGAATTATTGGTTCACTTCAGCAACTTATATAAATTCATATTTATGTTTGAAACTACTATTTTTTTTTTTTAATTAATGACTCAAGTATTCCCATTTCATGTTTTTTTCTTTAAAATATTCCTTATTTAATTATGCCATTTATTATTGCCAGTTGCCATGACATAATTGTTGGCGGCTTGAAGAGGGATTAAAATGCAGTCTAATTAATAATTAATGTGTCCATTAGCACAAATAATTTATGCAGCTAAGTAGCTGCACCTAATGAATTTGAACATGACTAATTAATTTGATTTGAGCTGATTTATGAAATATATATGCATTGAGTAATCATGGCTAAACACTAATTAATCCTTATAAGCCAAAACCACATTCCACAATCATGGCAAATGCAGTTTTAATTATTCCTATTCAAAATGACGCAGTCAACTAGCCAGCATTTGGCTATAACAATTAAAACCCTTTAGCTCGTTGCGATTTTAGCCAAACGCTCAAAAATGCGCTAATGGCAATTAGTAGAGGAATATATATATATATATATATATTTATATATATATATACGTCGTAATCAAATTAGATACGATATCCTGTTGCACTGCGGCCACCATTGAAGTAAGTCGTGCATTTTGAGCTTGAATGGGTGCAGTGGTATGCAGAGGGGTGCAGAGGGGCAGTGCAGAGGGGCTGAGCATGTGGTTGAGGGAGTTGTGGGGGTTCAAGTTGAGGTTGTGCATGGCGGTAGCCACAAAACCAAATATTGCTATTACACTTGCAGGCACGGAATTTAATTACAAGCACATACATTCACACACACTCGCACACGCACACACAGACACTCTCACACACACAGACACTCGCACACACACACACACACTTCTCGCCGGCCAGTGCATGCGTGGTTTGCGCTTTGGTCAAAACGAGTATTTCTTTGTTTTTTCCGTGTACCTCACACATTTTTCATTTATTCAAAAAAGTTGTTTTTAATTTTTTTTTTTATGTGTGTTTTTTAAACATTTAATGAAATACTTGGCAAACTGGCTGTTTTTTCAAAGCTGTTGAAAATATAGTGAAATATTTTGTGCAAACATGTTGAAAACATTTTGTAATTATTTTTATAGATATTTTTATATATTTATATATGAGCATGTTTTGTATAAATTCATTTCATTTGGCTATTTTATTTCATAGAAAAAATGTAAAACTTTTAATATAAAACATTAAGCCAAATCTGATTAGAGCCTGCAGTTTTTTGAGTGTTTCGTTTGATTTTACTTTGCTAAATTATTTACCAATTAATATTTTATATTTGAAGAAATACAAACATTAAGCTAAATCATTTTAAATTAAAATACCATAGAAAAACTGCAACTTTATGAGTGTTTCGTTTGATTTTACTTTGTTAAATTATTTACAAATTAACATTTTATTTACTAAGAAATCAAAGATAAATTTTAAGTAGCACACAAAAGTTACAATTAACTTGAATTGTACAAAGATTTCTTTCTTTTGCCTTGCAGCAATATTCAACCAGTCAGCTGCCACATTATGTGGCAAGCAAGTACATTAACTCGTTAGCGCGTTAGTGCAATGAGTTAATGCATCCTGACCGATGGGATCTTCTCCATCTTTGTGCAGTTTTTCTACAGGCTATCAATCTGTGGGTGCTTGGCTGTGCTTTGCGGCACACTAATGCAATTTGCGCAAATATCTTTTATTCATATTTAATCCACTTTATGCCAATTCTACTCATGCCTTGTCCTCCGCTCAACTCCCACTGGCAATGTCCTTGTCGTCTTACTGCCCCGAGCTTGAGCTTGAGTTGAAGTTGGAGTTGGAGTCTGCCAACTGACATCTGCAAGGGCCATGTAATTGGCATTCGAGTCAAGTGCAATTTTGCCAGTCAGCCAGCAGCAGCAGCAGCAGCAGTCAAGTCCCAACTCGACACCAATGGCGCCGCCTCCCGGCTACAGTTTATTGCGGTAATGGTAATGCAACAGGACTGCCATCTAGTCACCTCGTTAAAGGTAATTTTCCACAAATAATGTCCATGGCTCTATATTCGCTTCATTCCGGTTCCCTTCGCTGCCAAGACACAGTGCACAAATACTTCAGTTCAGCTGATCTCGCATTAATTTCTCGAAGGCTATACTTTATAAGAAGGATTTACTCAAGTCGCATACTATACATAAGTCGATACACTTAGAAAAAAAATTGACGTTAATTTAAGAAATTTGATATATCATTCGATTCGACATTCGATATAATTGTATAGAAATAGCTTTCTGATTAATTCATAATATAAGCAGACTTTTATATTGGAAAATTGTATTACGATTGTAGTGGAAAAACTAGTTTTGTTTACTAAAACATATTTTATTGTTAAATAAATTTATTTGGGTAAACTTGTTAATTTTTTTTTTTTAACTGTTCTTAACTGCTGGTTGAGCTATCTTCAATTGTTTTAGTCTCCGATTACTAGAAATAAGTATGAAACTACTAAAAGTGAAATCAATAACGTACGAAATTCACAGAGTAAACTTTTTGCACAAAAATAACTAAGAATTTAAATGCTTAAAATTAATATATAAAATTGATCAATATTTTTAATTTTATGATTTTAAAAATTTTACCATATTCAAATTCTACTTAAATATTAAATTTAATTTAAAGCTATTAGATATTTTACAAACTTAAAATTATTATTATTATATTGAATAGATAAAAATAAAATTAATTTTAATTTTAATCAAAATTTACAACTTTAAGCTCAGTAAACTATCACATACCAAAATTAACTGCACATTTTTTCTCACAGTGTACGCATTGGCGCCTCCGCTGTTAGCACACACTAAGAAACCGTTGCATACTTTTGCGAGCAGCGTGCTTAAAGCCTTGCATTTTAAACTGTTTTAAGTGCTGCTCTGGTTGGCTTGGCCAACTTGGCAACTAGTTGGGTAGATGGGTGGGGGGGGGGTGGGGGGTAAGCATTATCAATGCGGCTAAGTTGACTTTTGGCTGCGCTGTTGCGTTTGGCGTTTTGAGCCATTGATTTTGCAATCAAGCCGTTTTCTTATCGTCTTTGTTGTTGTTGCTGGTGCTGTTTTGGCCTGGCCAAGTAGCCTTATCAGCACTTGTGCCTGCTCATTGGCCGTGCTCAATTTGCATAAGTGCGCATTGGCCTGCTCAGCAAGTTATCTACGTTTCTGGCCTTGTAATTCAATTACTTGGGCATTTGTCTTCTTGTCTCTCGCAAACGCATAAATCATTAGCGAGCCAGCCAAGCGACCAGCGCGAAAACTCTCCGAATGGGCCAACAGATTTATGGCTTTTACCTTTGCACATTGATTACACCAGTTCGCCTTTCATTACACAGCTGATTGCGTGTACACAATAATTTTAACCATTGAATATGCAGCAACTAACGGGCAGACAGCAACAACAGCAACAACGACAACAACAACAACAACAAACAGCAGAAATAGACAACAATGCAACATTAACATTTGCATAAAGCTTCAGTTACAAATGCAGTTGCTGTAATTATGAAAATTATTTCTCATTATTATGGCTAAGCTGGAATATTTAGCCATTTCCCAAAACTACTACAACTAATAACCTTCGTTACACACTCTGAGAACTTGGTAACTAACTGAAAATCTCAATTGCAAACACACAATTATAATGTGAAAATACTCTTGATTTGGAGATACTCTGTGCATCAGAGAGATTTTACTTACAATCAGATTATGTTGAAATATGTTGTATGTCGTGGATTGACTATGGAAAAGTGCAGCAAGTCAGAATGATTGAGTTGAGAAAACTCAAATTGAAGATACCCTAAACCCAGCTGTTCCACAAAATTAAGATTTCTGTTTTATAGCTGATGTTAAATATATTTTTACAGCTTATCAACTATTTTTTGAGTGTATAATAAACCAATTGAAATTACTATCAAAAATCGATTAGTATCGATAAATTGATAAACAGAAATACATTTTAAGTTGTCTATAATAAATAAGAATTTGTTTTGCATATTTCTTTTTAGATTTTAGGATATATTTAAAAAATGTTTACAGCTTGGCTACTATTTTTTGAGTGTATAATATATCAATTGCAACTGTTTCTCTTACTGCTATCTGAAATCGATTTGTATCGATACTTTTGATAAACAGAAATCAATTTTAAACTGTCTATGGTAAACGAGAATCTAAAATATTTAATAAGCTCTAAGCATAACTTAAATATATAATAATAAAAATCTGTATTCGAATAGACTTTTGATTATGAATGGGATCTGAGCTGTTTCCTTCTGCTTGAAACATTCTCAAATTATTTATATATACTTAATATACCCGTTTGTAAAATACTTTTAAATACGGGGTATATAATGCTGACGTTGTTATATTTTGAACTGATTTCAGTCAGCCAGTTTGCTCACATGACAGAATTGTTGTTTCCCACTCTCTTATTATGTTTCCGTCTCCTTCTCTCTTTCTCTCTGTCTGTCTGTCTGGCTCTGTCTCCCTCTCTACTCTTAGCGTTGCTGCTGATGTGCCAACAACGGACCCTTTTGTGGGTCCTGGTAGACAATGCAGACAGACATTGCTGTGTGGCATTGTTTATTCAGATTGGCTTAGACGCTGCTCCTTGCCTGCTCCAACTCCTCCACATCCGACGCCCGCTGTTGCTGCTCCCCTGCCGCTGTGAATAATAATCCGCTTAGGGTTGCCACGGCACCGCTAATCCTGTAAACTAACGGGGCAATCATCCCTGCCATTGGCGTCGATTGTCTGAGCTCCTCGCCTCTTCCCGACTAACATCCACATTAAACGTGTTAAATGAGCTCACTTTTAATAATTCTAGCAATGTTCATTTACTCTGAAATTTACATTTGTTTCATTAATTTCCACTGTCTGCAAAGAAAGAGTTATTTTTAAGCTAAGATTACACAAAGTAAACAAAGTGCTCAAAATTGTATGTTAGGTGTTTGAAGTTTAAGATTAAGTCTGGAATAAAGAGGCTTTTATCAAATAAAATATTTTGTTTAAATTGCAAGCAGGGATTTCAATAATTTTGGAACACATTTGTCCAATCTTTGTAGTGCCTTACAAAAAAATGTCTATATCGGTCCAGTAGCATCAACAGTATCAATCACATATTAATCCTAGTTAAAATTAATCAAATTTTTTGTCTGCCTCCTTTTAATGCTTAAGTTGAAACAAAACAAAGTAATTAAAGAGTCTTAAGTCTGGGCATAGGAATATAATCTTATTTTAAGTATATTTTTTTGCGTATTAAAGTAAGGAGCCTTAACTCAAGTTTCTTGACATTTGACTTATTACTTTCATTAATGTCTAGATTTGGACTAGCTAAAGTATTTACATAACAAATTTAATAATAAATAATTTAAAATTTTAGATTCGGGTTAGATAAAGTAATTACATAACAAATTAAATAATAATTCATTTTAAAAATAACATATAATATAATTTATTCTTTTTATTTCAGTTACATTTTAATTAAATTTTAGTATTTCACTCTTATTTTTAAAACTCTTTAATTCGTATTTTAAATAAACAGTTTTGTATATTTTGCTTTCGATTTTCACTCGCCTTTTCACAAAACCCATTTTTCATTTAAGTTTGTAGATCTTAATTCAAGGCTAAAATTCTTAACTGAAGATATATTTATCATTTATATTTGTGCTGTGTATGGGTTTTGGGGCGTTCTGCTATTTTCACTCGCGGATTCTTTAGCAGCTGCTCGCCGCAGTTGAGCTGTCAAAATTGCTTTAATTGGGCTAACGAAATTTTGCCCGCCTGCAGCCACGCCCCCAACTCCCCAATGCCGTCCATTCCAGAACACATCCTCCAACCAGTACTATGATGTCCTGTGTAGTCCTGTGTAGAGAGTCCTGTTGCTGTGGCGCTTTGTTTGTTTGCTTGTTCGCCTGACTGCCTGGCCATGCTTCAACTTTGTTGTTGTTGTTGATTTTTGTTGTTGTTGTTGTTGTTATTTTTGTTGTAGTTGTTGCTTTTGTTGTTACTGTTGTGCTTGATGTGCTTTTTGTTTGCACCTTATTGTGCTCTGCGCGTGCTAATAATCGATATTATTTTGTTTTCTTTAACAGCAAAAAGTTTTCAGCGGCTTTTCAACGGCTGCTGTGTTTGCTAAAATGAAATTTTCACAACCAGTTTCAAATGAAAAAACAAACAAATTTAACTAAATTAAATTTTGAGGTGTCGAAAGCATAATGTTCACCATTTTAATTACCTAATTGCAATCATCTGATAAACTGTGCTTTGAGAAAATTATTCAACTTTCTAAGCAAGGATTTCCTTTTATCTCATTGTCCAATTGTTATTTAACTAATTCAACCATTTATTATTCCCTTGAAGAGGGTGAGACTTATCAGACACTGTAGGACTATCTGTCCCTGAGCGACCCAGTTGGCCATTCTTAAAGTGTTGAACTTTGAAATATATTCTACTTTATTTTAGACTGAAATACTAAAAAAAAAAGGTTTCTTTTTAATAGATTAAAAATTGGTTGTTTTGATATCAATTTTAATTTTAAGATTAATTTATTAATGGTTCTTTCTTATTCTCAATTATTCCTTGAGTGAAGTTCGACCCTATTGTATTATGCTCCTAACATTTAATCATAAAAATGATCGATGTCAAATTAGTAAATTACATTCTTTTAAGAACAACTATTAAACGATTTACTACATTTTTACTGAGCACTAATAAAATCATTCTTAGCATAAACATTAAATAGTTAAACTTGTGTCGAATAAGTGAAATCAAACGTGAAATTATTATAGAAATACCGCAACACATGCCACATTCCCTCAGCACTTTGAGAATGACTAAACGTAATTGGATCAATTGATATCCAATTCAATAAATAATTTAAATTACTTAACTTTACCTTAAGTAAGAAATTTGCATAGAAAGTAAGAGCTAAAGAAACATTTTAGCTATTTGCGACTTAGTTTGCAGTTTCGCAAATATCTTCATTAAATTCGTTTGCTTATTTGCTGAAAAAATTAAAAGTACTTGCTACAAACAGGAGTCGCCTACTTGGTTTCGCTTAAACGCGTCTCCAGGACATTATTTCATTTTGGTCCTTTCTTTCCTACACATTTGGTTACTTTTATGCCCTTTTATGGCTTTGTGCTGGTTTTAATTGCTTCGAAACTCGAGAAGCCGACTTTGAGTGTCAGCCTGGTAGCCGGCACAAAAAAGTGCGATTTTTCTATCTCTCAAATAGTTAGTCACACACACACATCCACAAACACAATCCCTCACATCTATATTTTACGTTCTATTCCAGTGAATTTTTTTTTTTTTCATTCTTTTCAGTTTGGGTTTTGTGCCTATTACAGTTTGCCCTTTGCTTCCTGTAAACGTTATACTGGCCTGTCATTGACGTTGCTGCCTAGGCTTCCTGTGCTCCTCAAGGGTCCAGACCACGCCCACCCGCATATGGTCATATTTGAGTCCCCCAATTGAGGGCATGCAGATTCAACTACTTTTTGGACAATCGCAAGAAGGTATTAATATTTTTCCATCGCAGTTGATAAATGATCATAAATATTTATATATATTTGGTTTCTCTGACTTTTTCTTTTATAACTTATCTCAAAATGTATTCAAAAAAATATTTTTTATCTATAGTTAATATAACATATTTATTCAAAACTATTCTACTTTGCCTTAGGCCAAAAGGATTAGATTTATTTTCTCCAAAAACGATTTTTATTATTTCCAGATTCTTGAAATACTAATGAAATAAAAGGGCGAATTGGGTTTCTTATATTTAGTGGTTCCTTCCTTATAAAGGGTTTGTTCATGGTTTCATTACCACTTATTTTTTTACCCTTCGGCTATTTATGCAGTTTTTAAGCTTTTCTTTGATTAAATTATTATTATTTGTCAGCCTGTCCCAAATATGTTCAAATATCAGTGGTCAATCTGATAAAACAAAAATATATCCTAAGATCAACATATTATTGCTGTAGAATTTAAAAAAAAAATCAATATTGGTTTATATTAACAATGCAACTTAAAGTGTGGTTTAGCTCCGATCTGAAATGATACTGGAGTGTCTAAGATAGCAATTTAAAATTACGGATTTAATTTACATTTTCTCCATTCTTAACTCAACAGACTTAAGTTGATAAAAAATGCCTCAGCTTCGATCTGAATTCCATTTACATTTTCTCCATTCTTAACTCGATGGACTTAAAGTGGGGTAAAATGTCTCAGTTTTATCCTCAGTTTCGACTTTACCCACAGGCTCATTTTCGGTTTCAGTTGTGCCTCATAAAATTGGTCACAAGTTGTGGGCGTGCAACAGCAGAATTTGCTACTCGAAGCTTAGCTTTCTGTTTATGTTGGCGCAGGCTTTGAGCTTAGTGGCGAATTCATTTCGAGCCGTTTCCCTGCCACTCATGACAAAGGCGAGGCATGCAACACAAAAAAAAAGAGAGTATAAAACTGCCGCTTGTGCCAAAATCCAAATTGAATTTTTTCTTCTATCCACTTGGTTTTTTATGCCGCAGCCAATTTATGCAAACGCATTCGCCACAGCATGTGGCACGTTGCAATGTGCATGCAACTCGCAGACCCTCAAGAGCAAAAAAAAACTGGTCCATTTTGTCCTGCTACGGGATAAGCCAAAGGAAATTGCTATTACAAATCATGATACATATACCAAAAAGTGCATTGAGACTTTCTTTGCAGAGATTTATGCGAAACAATTCAATAATCATCTATTTTCGTGACTTAATTTAAATATTTAAATATGTAGCTTGCTTTAAGTTAGTCTTGACTGAAAATTAAATTTTACTTTTAATATTACATTTTTAATAATTATGCGTGTGTTTTGCAAACAGTTCTGACAAGATTTTTAATTTGATTTCAATAATCATCTATTTGCCTGACATAATTTAAATATTTTATTATTTAGCTGTATTAAAGTTAGTCTCCTAAAAATTAAAATAAAATTTAAATACTACATTTTCAATAAATATGCGTGTATCAAATTGACTCATATATCCTATTATATTCTGAAAAGATTAATAATTTGAATTGTATTTATTTTTGCAATCGTTTCCGTTATCAGTTTGTATAAAATTTTTTTTAAACCAAATTAATTTCTTTAATTGCTGCTCAACTAATTTAAATGCACGAGACATTTACCAATTGTTTACATGCAACTTGCAACATTTAAATACACACAGCCAGGAAAATGCATATTTAAGAGTATTTTAAAATGATGATCTCTTAATGGCAAAAGGCTACCTTTCAATCAATCTTCTTTTTTGTGAGAGCTGTCAGTTTTATGTTTAAATGCGATGGTAAAAAATTAATTTCAGTATGGTAACATAATCATTACATTTCGAGGGTATGTTTCGAGGATAAGTTATAATGTGAGAAAAACGAAACTTATTCCTAGAAAGACTCGTTTTAAATTCTGTTGAGATGGCCAATTTAATTTTTGTATTACTATGTGTAATAAGTTATAGAAGATCGCAAAATTTCGACGAAAGTAATGAAATTTAATTTTTCAAATGCTTTCAGAGATGATTTGATTGTTGGTAAAAAATTCGAAGCTGAAATTAGAAAAAAAGAATAAATTAACTCTGTAAGATTCAATTTATGCTACAGCAAATTTAATTTCTTTATCTTTAATGGCAGTTAAACTTTGGCGGTCAATTTAAAAAACCTGCTCAACTTTTCACGTTGCACAGTTAAGTTTTACAGCTGTTTCTATTATTAAAACAGCCAACAACATTTTTTTTTGTCTTTATCAGTGGACATTTGTATTCCTCTTTGTGTTTTTAGCTGGTGTCTACGCTCTCTATGAAATTTAAGCTCGACAATTCTATTTTTTTTTTTTTTTTGTAGTTTTTTCTGTTTTATCTGGTGTATGTGTAGCGGTCAAGTATAAAAAACATAGCCAACCGAGAATCAAGGAAAAGGGTTTGAGTTTTTTTGTTGTTTTCCTTTTAGTTGCTCCCTTAAAACAAACATTGGGAAAAAGGCGCGGAAAAATAGTTTTCATTTACGCCATTTGCGTCCGGCTGTTGAAACGGAAACGGAAATGCAACGCCATTGTCCTGCGTTTCTGTTGGCCGCCATTCAAGCCAACGGGCCACCGACTGTCGGCCACTTTTATTGTCGGCGCTTTGCAGAGCCAAATATTTCCGTTGAACTGCATTTGGTTTCAGATTTTCCTGCACTTTGTTTATTATTGTTGTTGCACAATCTTCTTCATATTTAACAAAGGCAAGTAAATATTTATTTTCATGTGTATAAATCGAGGCCAGATATGCTCCACTAACCGACTTAAATTGAACTTTCGCAGGAAATTTCCAACATATCTTTTTACTACACATAAATTGATTGTTTTGTGCTCTTCTGTTACTTCTTAAATATGTGAATGCCCACTTTAAACAACTGTCAGAAATCCATTTAACACTTCATTTACATTAAATACAACAAATTTTGGTCAGATTCCATTCTAAAACAAGCTAGAATGCTTTCCAGAAGAGAACTCGACTTGGAGATATCCACAAGAAATTTTTATCTGATATTAAAGAAAATTTTAAGAGTAAACTATAAATTAATTGGAAGTCTAAATATTTATAGTTTGTTTTAGTGCTATCGGAAGTCGATTCGTATGTGTATATTTTAATAGACTAATCAATAAGAAATAGATTGAGAAATAATACTACAAATGTTCAAGCATTAGTTTCCTTCTGACTTCTCGGAGATTGTCTTAACCATAAAATTGGCTTAATTCGTCTCTTAATCCTGATCGAGAATATATATTTTATTTTTCCTTGTAGGTGCTTTTTTTTTGCCTGTTGCATGCAATTATAATATACCCATTTTACCCATTCCTCATGCATTTAGGGTATACATGCATATATGCAGCTCCTCTGACTAAAAATATGTAAAGCTTTTTATCTGATTAAAATGCAAAAATCCAATTTGTTCAAACTCGAATTGGCTAGCGAATTCGGCATATCAATCAGTTCCGGCTGCAGTCGGGACCTTGTCCAGATCCTGCAGGAGTGCATCCATTGAAAATACATGGCACACGTAATGTATCAATCTGTTTTGTGGTTTTTATGCGGCTCCCTCCCCCACCACCCCCTCGACAAACTCTGTTTGTAAACCTGTCTAGATTTGAGTGGTGGCTTTTAGTATTAGTCAAGGTTTCCAGCTATTCCTGTTTTTTTTTTTTTTTTTTTTTGGTTTCGTTTGGCATTGCATACTTTGAAAAACTTTGTGTATTTAGTACACTTAAAAGAACATTTAAAAAAAAACATTAAAAGTGCTATCAAAATCTATTAAAAGTCAAACATTTTCTTCATAAAGAATTTTTTTTTTTGTTTCCAATTATAGAGGGATTTTTTGATTATTTTTAGCATCTTCAACAAGCAAGTTATTCAAGTTTGGTTCAATATTTTATTTTTTTTTTTTTTTGCTGAGTGCATCATTTATATTCATATCAGTTGGCTGTCATTTTATAATTATGCCCTGAGCACATTTCAAATTTATTAAAAGGGTGTAATGAAGCTGAATGCATCTGCAAGCACATAAATTATATTTAATAATCAAAATCGATCAAGTCGATTATTTAATATATATAAAAATAATGATTTAAGAGACTATAAAAAGACTGAATTTTTAGAATTTATATTTAAATAACTCATATTAAATTTACGTTATTTTGTATATATTATTTTGATGACTGATCCCATTTTTAAAATAAATAATTTCCACATTTTTAAAGATAAGATTTCTTTATCAAAACTTTTAAACAACTTTTAACAATGTAATAATTTCAGAGCATCTGTTAGTCGAGCGCACTCGACTTAACTTTTCTAACTTGTTTAAGTTGGAGCCGTGCATTGTTCGCAGTTCGTTTAAATCTTTAAATATGCATATTTTTGTAATTAAAATTGTCAGGCTGGGCGAGCCAAGTCAGCGCAAAAACATTCTCAGCTGCCTCAATTAGTGGCAAGGCGTGGCTAACAACGGTTTCTGGCCGTGTCAGGAGAGGACAAGGCAGGAAAGGGTAGGACAGCGCGGAGCACATAGCCCAGCAGGCTGCCAGTGAGATCTCATTAAAATTAAAAAGCTCAGCAAAGAGCAGACAACGCTGGAAACTCATTGCTGCCTACGACTGACTGCTTACTGCCCGGCCGGCCGGGATGGGCGAGTTTTGGGCCAGGCCAAGAGTGTGCATCGTCTAAAATTAAAGCAATACTTGAGGTCATATGACCGGCAGGCTGAATTTAATGATTTCAACCAAAGTCACAATTGCAGCTCAAATTGTAAGCTGGCAGCACAAGCTTTAATTAAGCTCCATGTCGAACCAGATATCGGACAAGGACATTGGAAACTGGAGGCCTACTCGGAGGCCTGCAACTCTTTGTAAACACACGGCTGATGATTGACATGGCTAACAAGCTTAGCTGCCTGTGCAGGTTTTGCAGGAATGTGCCACTCCTCCACCTCCACCTCCTCTTTGTCTCTCTCTCTCACTCACTTCAAGTTTTGTTGAATGCATGTGAAAGTATGCTTAATGAAGCATTCCAATCCAAAATTGGTTTGTGCTGTGTGCTAATCGATCCATGGGCCAGCACTTTGGTAGTACTCATACACAGAGAGAAATTCTCAAGTGCTGTCTAGTATTTTATAATTGATAATGATTGATAACTTCAAATGTGTGGGAAGTTTAGATACGATAGATAGATACTAGCTAAAGAAATATTGAAATAAAATTTCATCAATGGGATTTGAACAAAAAAAAATTACACTGAATATTTTAAAACTTTTTTCTAATAATACCACTCATTATTTATAAACTTAGAGCTACTTAAAAAATTAAAAATAGTACAATGAAAGTTTGTAATGATATATAGAAAATATCTCCGATCGAAGCCAGCAAATATACTTATGATGAGCTTCGAAAGTTGCCCTGCGATTATCGATAAAAATCGATTTCAGATTGGATAAGTTTTTTTATCCAACGGGTATTTTTAATTCAGACAAATCAGCAAAACTATTATTTATTTAAAAACTATATTTGCAGTTCAGTTTAATTCTACTAGTCGACCTGACTCGACTAGAGTAATCTTATTTGCTTTTTAAGAATTACCATCACTAAATTGTTGTCATGCCAAATACTGTAATTTTTGTGTGTGTAATGTGTTCATTCAGTCAACACATTCAAACGTGTTCCTTAATATGCACATAGATGAGTTGCAGGTTGCAATTTACAAGTTGCAAGTTGGCAGTTGCAAGGCACTGACATGTTGGTTATTAATTAAGGAGCCAGGCATTTGACAGTTATATGCATTTTGTTGTTGTTTTATTTAAGAAATGGACAACAATGCAGTAAATCGACTAACATGCTCACATTAACAATTTACATGTCATATTTTCCAAGCAATATTCAAATTTCTATTAAATTTTGTGCTGCATAACTAAGACAAATGCAATTTACTTGTCCAGCGAAAATTCAATTAGTATGCAAACTGTCATAATTTGCATTTAAGTAATGGCAAAAGATTTTTCCATTAAACTCGGCCAACTAAAACTGAAGTTAAGTCCTAAAGCCTTCGAGTGACAGAAATTGCAAAATTATATATATAATTTGATGGTGAATATAGCTTATGTAGATTAAAGCATACTAATGGATATTTGACAGTTATTTTTGACAGTTATGTATATATATATATTAAATGACTGAAATTTGACAAATGACAAAAAGAGCGCTTTAAGAAAACACTTTCAGAAAACACTTGTAAAGCTGAAAAGCTTTCTGAGGCTAAAAGGCATATATATTCACATAATCACTAGTCGACTCGATATTGGCAATCTCCGTCTGCTTCTATTTAAACTAGTTTCACATTATTTAAGGTATTAAAATTAAAGTTTGGATATATTTATGTATTAATTGGTTTGTTTAGTTGGCGTAGTAAAAATCAACCGAAAGATGGCAAAAAAGGTTCAGTTATGATCAATTTTTTGTCTTACAATTTTAGCTAAGTAAACTTAACTGATTTTCTTTTATTGTACCTTTTATATCTTAATAAAATACCTTTAAGATTATATTATAATAATTGTTATTATTTTATTACTATATTATATCATGTAGCTCTCACAGTATCTATCAATTATATGAAAACATTTTTGTTTAAAAATGTTTAGTTAATAAAATAATTATATATTATTATGTTTTTAACATTTTTCAATATATAAATATAATACAACATATCAAGTTTCCTTAGATATATGTAAAAATGTAATTAAAACTTCATTGATATAGTTTATAAAACATTGAAAGTTTCCTGTGTTGGCAATTAATAAGATCGAGTTGAAAGGCTAAATTTCTAAATAAAAATAATAAAATAAACAAGCTGTGAAAAGCCATTTGTGATATATGTTTATACTGGACAAACACTTGAAATATCAAAATAATAATAATATAAATATGGTCAGCAAGGCTTATTGGGAATTATATTTGTTCTAAGCTAAAAACATGATTTTTGATTGTGGCCAATAAACATGACAGTGTCGAGAGGCTTGCAGCTGCAACATGTAGTAATAAATTCACTTACATGAAGCAACGTGATGGGAGGGGGGTAGAGGGAATGCGAATGGGTTAAAACAAATGCATTTAATGCCACATGGAGCCGGCAGCAAACAGCATACGGCTGTTATTATGTAATACCCGCCACCCGAAAGGGGCTCTTTTTCCATGGATAAATAAATTTTGTACTGTTGGCAGGAATTGCACATAACTCTGTTGCACAGACAAACAAACACACACACACAAAAACCAACACACATTTGCTAAAAGGTCGAGTTGCATTTTTGGTTATATTACTAGCAATTATGATACTCGGTCTATATATATATATGTATATATATATGTATATGTTTGGACTACTGTTACACAGCAAATAACAGTAGTTTGTGTTTAAAAGCATTTGTTACTGTTGCAATGTTGCAATTGCAGCAGCAGTTTTGCTGAATGTGTGTACAAAAAAGCGAGCGACTCCAAAGCAACAAACCAAAAAAATTGGAGTAAAGCAACCATAAATTGTTTCGCTTTTGCATGTGTTTCTCTGTTTATTTGAATATAAATAAATTGCACGATTCATAGCCAGTCGTAGAACTTGTTCATTTGCCGCCCAAAACAGTGGTTCGCATATCCATTACAACCCATTTTGATACCCTCGAAAAAATGGGTTCCTGTTACGCAAAGAAAATGCGTTGTTTTATGTGGCACAATACTGTGGCTAAAAGAAATGTATGCTTTTATAGCAAACATCGATTTTCGTTATATATAAAAGAGGGAATTGTTAATATATAGTCTTTTATATAGTCGAGCTCGACTAAAGCATTCTAATTTCTTCTAAAACATTTTTACTTTCTACTTTTATGATTATTTTAAATTTTAATAGTGTTATTGGTACTTATGCATATATTATTTTTATTATAATTAATTTTATAAAAATCTAAAAATGCAACTAACCAAATAATTAATATTAGCAAATTGTATTCCATAACTTTTAACTTAAAGGGTATTTATTAGTCGTGTATAAATAAACAAATTTAAAATATGTTTGCTGTCAGTTCAATAAGATAACAAAAGCACAATTCACAGCTGTGTTCGTTTTTGAAATTAGAATTTCCATGTTCACCGACCCTCAAATCGAATTTTGATAAAAAAGAATAACTGACAGAAATTGAAATTGAAATCGAATAAGCAAACTGATTGACAATTTGAATTGAATTAACAGAGCGATGAGTAAACATTTAGCACTCCAATTTAAATGTGAATGTTTTAAGTAATTAATAAGCATTTAAGCAAAAATACAAAAAACTCAATTCTCAGTTGTTGGACAACTTGAATGTGAAACGCTTAACTCGGCCGCGTCAAGTGAAATCAATTTGCGGGACATTTACGGACATTGCCTGTAATTGCATTTGCTCATCAGAGTTGACCAACCCTCCGCCCCTCCCCCCCTCCCGCAAACAACATTATTATCGGCACTGATTGCAGTTTGGTGGACATCAGCATATGAAGTATACGTCGTGTTGGTTTATAAAAATTTCAACATTCTGCTGCAGCTTTGGCCCGAGCTGATCTGGTCTGGTCTCGTACAGTCGTAAGGATATCGCAGTTGGCTTGCCCCCCCCCACTATCACTTCCTATGTTCAGTCAGGCATGTCAGGATTGTGATAAATGACGTAAAATGATGCCAGCGACAACTATGCAGCAACAAGAAGAATGTTGCAACGTTGTCGCATGTCATTCAGTGACCGGAGCTGATGCCTGGCTGCTGTCTGTTCCTGTTTCACTTTGAGTCTGCTGCTGTCCTCTCTCTCTCTCTGCATTTCTCTTCTACTGATATATATACTTTTCATTTTCTTATTTTCTTTTTTTTTTTGTGTTTTATATACATATAGAATTCTGTAATTTCAGGCCATATAAAATGCAGGCTGCAATTTGTTGCCAGCCTCCATTCAAGCAACGTTGTCAACGTTGCAACGACGACGACAAAGCAACGGACAAATTTGTCTGCTGCTGCTGTTGCTGATGCTGTTGCTGCTGTTGTTGCTGCTGCTGCTGCCTCTGCTGCTGCTGCTACTCTATCCATTTGTTTGCTTAAACGAATTGAATTTCATGTTGGCTTCGCCCGGGAACCCTCTCATTTTCCCCCCAATTCCTGCAGCGCCAGTTAATATTTTCAGCTCGTCGTGTTGGGGCAAACACAGTAGAAGAAATCAACTTTGGCTGCATTTACCGATTGTGCAATTAAATAAGCAAACACAGTCTGCGCAAGCACCTTAATTAAAACACGTCGAAAATGCTTGCAAAGCTCAACATATTTAAACTTGGCTGTCAGCTGATTCTTTTGCTCAGCTCAACACAAACAACAAATAACAACAACAACAATAACAAAAATGTTGCCTCAATTACGACTTCATTTACAAAATGACTTGATAATATCGCCCCATAGTTGAATATATATATATATATATATATATATAATACTATCCTTACCTTAACAAGCAACTGGCGTGGCGTGGCGTGGCATAAATCTAATCATTATGTGGCGCCCCAAACACTCGCAGGTATCCATTTCGCATTTGCAGCGCTGTTGCATGGAAATCACGCCCTTTAATTGAAATATTTGTGTTATTTATGCGTAGCGGAACGAACATTATTCTTAGCCTCTGGACAAGAGCGACGAGCGTGTCTAGTTGGAGTGGATTACAGTTCGAATTCAGTGATACTCTAGCTCTACTGTACTTCAGTGGCAAAACTTTGCTTCTACTTAAGTTGCGTTGAAGTTTTTCTTGTTTATGCAGCGATAGTTTAGACTTCTAATAATATTTATCGGTCTGAACGAAACTTCGATTCCGGGTTTTGAATTTGTTGGTATTTGTCTATCGATATTTTTTTAGAAATGATAATTATTTTTAAGGCAAAAATACTTAAAACTCCTTAACTACGCATAGTCATCGCTTGTTGATGAGCTGCATGTTATTTATATATCGATAATTATTATCCATCTCCTCTGTTTCATATCAAATTAATGCTTGTTATTTCTGACTTTTTAAGCATAGTTTTACTTAAGCCTCTTGCGATTTTTAGCTTGTTTAATGGTTGAACTTTTTTGATATTTGATATTTTATATGCAACATTACTTTTACTAATTTAATATTACCTTATTCAATATATGGAACTTCTTAATATCTTTTGTTATCGATAGTTGTTAGTTTTCTCGTCGGATTTATTACTATTGAACTCTTATTTAATATTTTTCATTCCACTTGCTTTCTTCAAGTTTCTTAATACTCTTACTGCCATCAGAAAACAACTCATAATAATCGACTATTTTGGCAATATTTTAATAAATTATAAGCCTTAACTAAATACATTTTCTAAATACGTTATCGAATAATTTAATTCGCTTTAATTTCCCTTTAAAACTCATAAGTTATTCTTTAAGACTTGCGACACACACTCGTAAAAGGCATTCACACCTTGACTGTAGTGTATTTGAATTGGTATAGCAAAAGGCATCTCATAAATCATTAATTACAATTTATTGTTGGCAATTTGCACCTGACTAAGGGCAATATATATCACCAGCTATCTTTGATGGCAAAACAAAAGCAGAGCAGAGAGCCGAGAAAAGCAAAGCAAAAAAGCCAAGCATTTTCAAGGTTCCGTCGCAAAGTTGTTTACCGTATCTTATTTTTGGTTGGCAACAAAACCGTTAAGCAAAGGAACCAAGTAAAGTATCGTTGCCAACCAATATTTATTGCCTGGCACATTGAATTAGCTAATTTATTTTGACAATCATCATCGAAGGCTGTTCTAATCGAAGTGCTTTGATTGTTTTGCTTGCCATTTTTGGCAGCCATTTAAGTACTAAAACCAGCCTTAAATATATGAATGAGAATAAATGAATATTTAAGATCATAAACTTGAAAGAGTGGTTATTGACATAATACATTAATGGACAATATAATTGGCAGTCATAGCTATTTATAAAAAAAAATTATAAAAGCCTTAAATTTGCCATGCTTTTTGTATCTATATTTTTTTTTTACTTTTTGTTTGTTGTTTTTAAATTTAATCTTTTGCTTTTAGAATCAAATTTGTTGCTCTTTTTTTGTGATTTTATTTTATTGAGAATTTAATGCAGCCAATCGAAATATTGGATTGGATTTATTGTATGATTAATTCAAGAGTATTCAATATATAATATTAAATCAAGATTGACAATTTTGTTTTTATTTTTAAGAATGAATTTTTATAGCCTGTAGCCAATAAATTAAGGATAAAATTACAAAAATGATGAATAAGCAAAAGGAAGCATTTCTGAACCCGCAATAAAAATATATGTTTATATATATATTTATTAATATATATAATCTTGATTAACTAAGAACAACCACCAAAACGATTCATTTATGTCTGCCTGTGTGTCTACAAAATCTAAAGACTTTTCTAGTTTGAATTATAAATTTTCATTTTCCGTACGCATATTCAATAAATGTTAGCAACAAAACAAATTTTTTTAGTACGTCTTTCTGATCATTTACATAACATTGCTGATGGTATCTACTAGTCGAGCTCACTCGACTATAACATTTCTTCTATTAATTTTTATTTTGTCTGCTTTTCACTGCTTTATATGCATATTAAAACAATAAATTGAAGAATATTTATGGCTCAACAATTACATAAATAAATAAATTTGAATACAATAAACGCAATTTGGTTTTCAAATCTAATTTGATAACGTTGAGCATTAGAATTTGCATTTATTGCATTGGCATTTGCACATTGACTAGTGTATTTTGAAATTAAATTTGAAAATGCAGCTGCAATAAGTTTGTAAATACTTAATGTAATTTTGCCACAATCATTCGCAATGCATAAATATTTAATACATATGCATGAGAGTGTGTGTGTGTGTGTGTGTGTGTGTGTGTGTGTGTGTGTGGTGTGTTTGAGTAAATATTGCAAAAATTTGATAAAGCATGAAATTATATATTGTATGCATAAAGTTTCTCTTTTTATTAACGCTTGACTTGGCCAAATATCATTTTTGGTTCTTGCAAAGGATATGCAAATTTTGTTTCCCATTGTCTGTGTGTGTGTGTGTGTCAAGTACTCTTTGTATGTTTGTGTGTGTGTCTGAGTTTGTTTACAATTGTCATGAATATTGCAATTATTTGGCTCTTGTATCGCCATGTGACCACATTTGTTTTTGCCTTCGAGCATTTGTTCAACAAATGTTTGCGGCCTCCGACAGCAAATGTGTGTGCGAGTGTGTGTGTGTGTGTGTGTCTGTGTGTGTGTGTGTGCGTGTGTCTGTATATTGTTGTTGGTGTTAATTTGATATTTTATTTATTGCAGTGCATGCAATATTTAACTTGGTAATTGTGTTTGCAAATTTTACTATTATTTTACTTCGCAATAAAAACATTTTGAATTTCGCTTATGTACTTTAAAATTGATTTAATTTCGATACAAATTTTCTAATAACAGTGCACAAGCTGCAACCATATCGTTGTTTTAAGCGGATTATATTTTAGATATGGAAATTGATAGGAAAATACATTTTTATATGTTCCACATTTATATTTGACTGTATTTGTTGCAGACTTTTTGTAGAGAAGCAAAATCCATAAATTTGTTTTATTTTAGTTAGTTTTGTTTTCTTTTAATAATCTTTAAGCTTTAATAGTGTTTAAATACTTTTGTATCCAACTCCTTAACTAATCCCTTTTTATTTTAGTTTTTGTTCTTATGTATTCAGCCCCATGAAATGTGATTTATCTTTTATTAAGTGTCTTATTGATAGTTAGAACAAATAAAAATGCTTTGAATTCAGAATTGAATTTTTTTTTTTTTTTAGTATTTTTAATAAGGAAATTCGACTAAATTAATCTGAGTTTTTTATCCGATTTGATTTAAAATTTTTTTTTTTTAGAATAAACATTCAATTTTAAATTATGCGAAATTTTGGTTTTCACTGCCTTGGCGAAAAAAAAAATTAAGAATAAATTTTTTAGAATACGTTTAGTTTATTATTACTTTCTTAGAGATATTTTTTTTTCTTAATAAATTTAGTTTTCATTCGTAGTAAATATATTTTTTCTCCATCAACTAGTTACACAAACTAAAAAGTTTTTCCACACGATTTGCAATACTCAGTTTATTCCCTTTCTAAAGATTGTGTTCCCCATTGTTTAACTTGAACTGCGGTTTATTTTCTTTATTATTATTATTTTCTTTTAGTTTTAACCTGAATTTCTAAGTGCATGTTCTGTGTTTTGAGTTTGAACCCTATAACGAGAAAGACAATGCAAGAAGTTTGTGCTTCGATTTTAAATTAAAAAACAATGAGCATTTATCAGGTCAGAGGGCAGAGGGCTGTCAGTGAATGAAAAGGGTGAAAGCACACTATTATATACAAATATATATATATATATATATATATATATATATATATACTCTTGTTTCTTCGCTGTGCCAGCAGGCGCTATATCAACATCAGCTTTAGCTGTTTTGCTTTGTTGGCCGATTTCAGCGCTGAAATGGGGCATTATTTTTGCGGACTTCCCATTTTCCACTTACCGCCCAAATTTGATGTTGTGGGCGCGCTGCTTGTCAACCTCAGCTTGGTGGCAGGCGCATCGAAGGGCTGTGGGGGAAGACGGGTTATGCATGCATTTTTATGGGCAGTTGAAAGCGTAACACGATAAAATGTTTTGTAAAAATTTTGTTGTATGTAAAGTTTTAAATGTGCCCCAAACACATCGCTCGTCCTTGTGTGTGTGTGTGTGTGTGTGTGTGCGGATATTTAAGCCCTATTTTGCCAATGCAGATGCGAGTATAAGCCAAAACACCAATAGACCCTTTCTATGCGTAACTACACTTGGCCAAAAATGAATAAATAAATAAATTTGAAGGCATAAATTAAAGTATTTTTTGCAGCAAAACAATTTATATAGAAAATAATTTTTTATAATTAAGAATATTAAATTCAATGATGTAAGTTGTGTGTAAGAAATCAAAATGATTTTGCTTGCTTAAGAATATTATAATATTAAAAAATTCAAAGTTCTGCTGCGATTTTACGTACTTTTAGAGCTGTGTTTGTTTTGCACAGTGTACACACGAAATGAAGGTAACAAAAGTTTTGTGCTGATAACGCGGCAAAGTTGAAAAGCTCATAAATCACGACACCACAAAGAAGTTTTCACTAAAAATATTCAGTCGACCCTCGTTTTAATCCGCCCATCCACAACAACAACAACGGCAACAACAACAACAACCATCGACGACAACAACAACCACAGCAGAAACAAGGACATTGATTTGCAGGCAGGATGCATTACGGCGACTTCTGACCGAACTGTGAAAGCCAAATGGCTTATAAGCCAGCACTAGCAGCAGCTGGCTAACTGCTGTTGCCAATTGTCGTGTAAGTTTTTTTTTTCGGTCTTTGAGTGCTTAAGCCGTAAGGCTTACACTTGACCAAGTTTTGTTTGGCTGCATTTGCCACTGTTGCTGCACTTGGCTAAGAACTTGACTTGCAAATGCACGCATTGTGCAGCAAAAGAAGTTGCTGTCGTCGTACACTGAGAGAAAAATAAATTATTGTATAAGCTGAGCTTAACTGAAATGTCTCCCACTAGAAACTTACTTAAGAATTTCTTGCTATTTCTTCAAACTTCCAAATAATACAAAGTCAGTTCTTGACATATGTAAAGAAAAATAATATTAAGCATTTTTGGATTAAGTTTTAGAAACTAAATTCTAGTTTGAAGCTAATTAAGTTTTATTTATTGATGATATCAGGAATAATACAAGAACTCGAGTATTTAATCTGAGAAATAGGTAAACAAGTTTATTTCTTTTTTTTTAAGAAGAAAATCAATACTTAGAACAAAAAAAAAAATTAAAAGAAGAAAAATCATTATTTTAAATAAGAAACATCGGTATTAAATTAATTACCTGATTTGTTTTAGGATTACCTGAGCCGAGCTCTAAGTAATAATGTTCTTAACTTGAGAAGAAAATTCAACATATTGAAACAGAAACTGAGATCTGCATAAATAAATTCAAGTAATAAAATTTCTTATTAAAGAAGGAAAATAATAAATTTTGAACATTAAAACAATCGAACTTAATTTAAGCTTTTACACTCTTAAGATAGTTGTTATAAGAAACGTTGTTTAGTAATAAAAAATTTTCGATCTGTCCAAAGATGTTCACAAAGTTTCCAACTGCTTCGGGTAGTCAATTCGTATATCTCCCAGTGTAGGGATTTAGTTTTGAGGCTGGATTTGGTATAGGCTGTTGTTCTTCTTGATCTTTGGTGAATATGCAGCTAATGCACGTGCTTAATGTGTGTGTGTGTGTGTGTGTGTGTGTGTGTGTGTGTGTCTGACTTTTGTGTTTTGTGCTGACATAAGTAAGCTACCCCTACTGACATTTAATCCACCCCCGCCTCATTCTCATCTCTCACACATCCTTATCGCTCCTTGGCAAATTGATTTATGTGCAGCAAAGTGTTGTTGTCTGATTTTTGTTCTGTGTGTGTGTGTGTGTGTGTGTGTGTGTGTGTGCCTTGCTGTGTATAAGTTTTTGTGTGTGGCCTGCCAAGGTCCTGTTTTTATGTTCTGTTTACTCATCTGACCCAGACTCCGACACAGATCTCTTATAAAGTTGCTCTGGTTGCGGCCTGCCATTAAGTTGTTAAGTTATCTATGTCGTATCGGCATTTTGGTGTGGTTCCTTTGGGCGAACAAACATTACGTTATTTTTATTGTATTTTGCTGTAAATGCCCTCGAAATTAGAAATTGCACAGGGCAGCCAAGGAGACCACCACAAAGGACATGTATAGACATATATGGAGAGACAGACGTACAAACAGACAGAAAGACAGACGGATGGACAGAGAGACAGACGGACAGAGAGTGAACTTAGGCGCTTGTTCATTCCGACCGCAGTTTGTTTGTGTCTGATGTAGTTCGAGTGTATCTTTCGTCTTTGCTGTTTTCTTCTTTCTCATCGGTCAGCACATAAAATGAAAGCAAAGGCAGGAGGGGGAGCGAGAGGGAGAGGGAGAAATGTGTACGGTAATAAAGTAGAAACGTGCAAAAACTAGAAAAATGTGGTCAAATAATAAACAGCGTCGAGAGCACAAAATTTCACAAAGGCTGCGGCTGCTCCACACTATAGGTGAATGAAGATACAAAAAAGAACAAAAAAAACAAGAAGAAGAAGAAGAAGTTCGCTGCATAAAGTAAAAGCAAGAAAATAGAAAATAGAAATACGAGCTACGTGCACTTTGAGCTGTCAGCTCTTCTCCTCTTTTCATTCTCTTTTCATCCTCTTCTTTTCTCTTGTGTGGGCTGCGGCTTTTCGACATAAAGTTCTTGCCTGTTGAAGCGAGATGCAACACTCCATTGGGGGCACTCAGGCATTGAGTGCAATTTAACCCAATTTAATGTCAGGTACAATTGCTGTGAACAATTGATGAATGACAGTTTTGGGTAAATTTCATAAAGTGTTCAGCTAATGAAATTTTTATAGTTGCTAAGAGCAACAATATTATTTATAATGACTTGTCATGAAACAAAAAGTTGAGATAATGTAAAATGTCTCTAGGAAATTTTTAAAAATTAATAAATAAATAACACTATTTTTATAATAGATTATAATATTTGGCACCAAAGTACTCAGTAATTTTATTTTATTATTGCTGAAATCCTTAAAAAAAAATATATATATATAAATTTTTAGTTTGAACGTAGTTAATTATAATTTCAATCATTGAATAAAATTTGCTATATTTTCATTATGATGCTTTTATGCTAACATTTAATAACGTATTCTGAATCTGTGATAAAAGTTTTAGACAATTTTTTATTAAGAGCTTTTTTTTTCATTTTAACATTTAACATAATTTAACCCAATAAATTTGCAGTATAAATTGTCATTTTGACCTGAAGTCAATTGAATACATAGTTAATTAGTGTCACATCATTTTATATACACTACAACTAAATATAATTTTAGCTTTTATGTTTTTCCCCTTAAAAATCAAGAGCTACTCATAATTTCCCTAAAATGTATTATTATGTCAATTTTATTATAATTAATGAATTTAATTGAAAGCTTTACAAACTTTTGCTCTAACTTTCAGCTGAGTCACCTTATTATTGCTGTCATTGCTTGGAGCGTTGTGGCCAGATGTTGTCCAGAGTCCACACAGTCCATAGTCCTTGGCCCCACTTTGTTGGTCTTCTAAGTAAGTAAGTATTTTAGTTAAACAGCGCGAAGTGCTGTGAGTCAATTACATGCCATATAATGCCAATTGCATTGTGTGTGTGTGTGTGTTGCCCTGAGGATATAGAAATATAGTCAAAGGTATGTCTTTGAGTGTGTGCGTGTGTGTGTGTGTGTGTGTGTGTGTGACTGCCACCTCTGTCAATTGGAATTGATGCAACGAACGAACGATACACAAACGCAAATTCCCCATTGCAATTGCATTGGCAATATCTGCATTATGATTGTCACTTCAAATGCTTGAAATGCTGATTGAATGGACAGCAATTCGCTTGGAAAGCCTCATTCATCCATCCACATAGATGGCTGACATGGCAGACGGCAGCCCATGAAAAAATAAAATGCAATTTTCCCAGCACAAAGTCACGCACTTGGCTGTCAACGTTTTTATTCTGCCAATAATTCACACAAAAAAAAAAAAGAAAAAAAAAACTCTGCTTGCACAGCGCATGCAAAAATGACAACTCGAGTTGAGTTGAGTTGAGTTTTGAAGCCAAAGTTAAAGCCAAACCTAAAACAAAACATGACAAGCGAAGGCAGAGAGTTGGGAGTTGGGAGTTGGCAGTTGTACTACTGCTAAAAGTTAGCATAGAGATGAGCTGAAGCGGAATAAAGTCAAGTCTGAAAAGCTGATGCTACACAGAGAAAAATATTAACTAATGTGGAATATATTCGTTTTTTATTCAAGTATAAAAAGTTGCGAACACATTTTGCTCGAAATATATGTTTCAATTGAGTGTATTTTTTTTTAAATCGAGTTGGAGAATTTATATAAGATGTGCTTAAATTATAGACCATAGTTTCTTAATTAAATATTATTTCTTGCTTATTGTTTGGTATAGTATTTTTTTTTGATAATTTAAATATATATATCAACTGGCAAAAAATTGTAGATTTGTTTTTTATGTATTTTAAAATGATAAATTGTTAAACCCAGCCGAATAAATTTATTATACAAGTTGTCGAATCGATGATTTGCTGAATTTTATAAATTCCATAACATTTTTATGGTTTATGGCAATGATAAAATACACAATAAAATATATATTTACTTATACTGCAACAAGTTGGACTCGGAATTGAAACGTATTTATATCGATCAAAATGTAGATTTAAAATCGATAAAAGAAGACAACATAAATATTTTTTATATCACATATTCCAAAGCAGATATAAGTTGATCAAAAGATGATATCGGCATTTTTTATCGACGAATTATCTGAAATCTGTACGATTTGTTATATGTTTTCTACAGTGTATCTCCAACTCTACCTCTATCTTTCTATTTCTATGCAGTTTTTCTCTTTGTGTATGTCAGGAATGTTTGACGAAGACATACCTGAATGAATTTAAAATTCTCAGTCATGTCATCGGATAAGGCAATCGGGGAGATGAGCGCACAAGGCGTATGATTAATGTGTCATTGTTAATTTGTGCAATAAACTTGTCCTTAAATTCGTTGGCCATAAGTAGAGTTGTATTCGAGTTTTTGCTCAGACTGTTCTTCAATATGAGTTGCCAGTTACCATTTACATTCCCCTCCAATCTCGTCCAATGGTGGACGAGAGGCAACAAAATATCGAACAATCCTGAAGTTTTCAAAAGTTCTCGTTAGTCGAGCAATTTGGAGAGTTTTGTAGCCTGTCTGTGGCAGGCGCAAAAGTTCTTAATTGAATTCTGAGGAAAAACACTAAATACTCAACACGAGCGAAGTTTCTTTTTATGCAAAATCAGTTAAACTTTAAATGTCATCATGAAATTTTAAAATTTTTAAACTTGACCAAGTTTTTCAGCTTAACATTGCATTTCGATTAATATATTTATGTCGACACAATTAATTAATATTCAATAAAATAATTTATTTATTTAATTATGGGGGGGGGCACAACAGGTAAAACTCAGATGATTAATATTGATTTAATTTCATTAATTTATTGTTCGTTTAATTCGCGCCCGGCTTTGCTACCATAAATGATTAAATTAAAATATACAAAAAATACATCAAATTATATTATTTACTATAAATGGCAGACTAAGAAAACTCGGCGATATATATAAAATTTTAAGCAGTTAATTATTAATATGTACGTGTATATTATGAATTAAATTGAAAGACAATTTTTAATTTTTTTTTCGAGTATTTATGTAGATATTTGTTTCATAATTAATTTTTTTTTAAATATACCCAATGGATAAATCGTGCTTTATAAATTAATGTAAATCCTCTGTGGCAACAATTGTGTACTATTAATTTACATTTTTCGTTGACATTATTCAAACTTTTAGATTAGTTTCGTTGCACTCAACCAAAAGAGAAGTTCAAGTTTTTTATTTCATCTTCTTTTTTTTTGGCCACATGCAAACGAAATGAATTGCAAACAAAGGCAACTTGAGCAGGGGTTGTGTGCACTCTGCATGTCAATCATGATTGCCAGAGTCTTTGGCAAGGGGCTAACTCTGGTATACCGTATACTAGGTAACAGGTAGTAGTAGGACATGACTCGAGCAACTAACTTGGCTAACTGCTGTAGCACGTTTTTCATTTAAGCGCGTGCTGGCCAAAAAAAAAGGGCAAAGAACATTTTCGGTTGACATGCATCGAAGGAACTGAATGTGCTGCGTACACTCAGCGAAAAAAACTGTTATATAAATGTGAAGAAAAATGGAATGAAAATTTACCATCTCCAAAAGTGGAAAGTTCATTTAATAAAAGTAATTTTACTACTTCCAAAAAATATTCTTCGTTTTTTTCTTCACTTTTGATTTAATATAACTTTTTTTCTTGCTGTGTACTGCCTGAAGTACACAAGTTCCCTCGTTTGCTTACGAGGTTCTGCACTTGAAAGCAAAGTTTTTGTCAAAGTGTTGACATGAAGCGAAACAAGTGCTGCAAACGGCAATAATTGAGTGCCTGAACATCGGTTAAAACTAGCTGATGCTTCGATTCAATTCAATATTTGACTACCAACAACTGTGCATAATTAGCTGACAACAATTTATCTGTTTGGTCGTAAATTTCCATCCATTATTTGAGAGTAATCTATGCAATTTTATTGCATTTGCATTTGTAATCCAATCTAGCGTTAAATTCAGTTGCAAATTTTTGGCTAATTCCATTCGCATATTAGATTTGAATTTATTTTGTCCTTTGGCAATTTTTGGCAATTATTTTAGAGTTTTTTCGGCACAATATTTAAATATGCATTGGCAAATTATCGAATTTAAATTATGCACTAATTAAAGTGCATTTTGTGAGCAATGAAATTTTAATGAATTTTAAATAGCATTATTGTTGAAAGTTTAAATCGTATTTAAGACTCAATATGTGCTTAATAAAATTATATTCTTAATATAAAATTTGTCAAATTTGTCAAAAAATTCAGAGTTTATACTTTGAGCTTGTTCTTGACTGAGAAACATTAATCTTGATATAAAATTTGTACAGAAATTATGCTTTTATTGAATAGTTAATCTTGTTTGAAGATTAAAACTTTTTGTTACAGATTTTCAATTGTGCTTTTAAGCCTAGTCTATAAGCTAGGCTTATACATTCAGGCAATAATATATATATTTTATATATTTACTTTACCAATTCTTGTATACATTTTTCATAAATTTTGTCACTTAAATAAAAGTTATGTATTCTTTGGCAAAAGGATGCAGCTTTTTCTCAACTTATCCGCTTAAGTTAAATAAATTTAATAGCGCATACGCAAAACTTAAACACAAAAGAAAATACATGCACACAAAAACACACACCATACACACACACCACACAAACATGTGGCACATAAGCAGCAAAAGCGCTAAGCAAAAAAATAACCCGAGAATAATAAAAAGTTAAATAGGGTGCAGCAAGCGATGAGCAGCGGGGTAGCAACAACAACAACAACAACAACAACCGCAACAGCAGCAGCAGCAGCAACATAAACATTTTCCATTCAACTTAAAATTGTTTATAAAATAATGTGAAAATTGCTGGGAAGCATGTGTTGCCCGTCTGCGCACATGTGTCCACATGTGTGTGTGTACGTAGTTGTGTGTGTGCGTGTGTCAAAATGGCGATAAATGTTACTAAACGAGAATAATAGCAGGAATAACAACAACAAAAATAATAGCAACAACAATATCAGCTCCCTAAGCTGTGTGCGTGGCAATTTAACCCTAAGCGGTTTTTATTTAATTTTTTTTTTTTACTTTTTTGGGTACTGTTTTTTTTTTTAAAAACACTAAAAACAATCATTGGGCAAAACGGGTTATTGCATAAGAACAGGAACACGAAAAATTACACATCCGCATTGTTGAGCACAGTTATAAATTTTGGCAAAGCTTTTTTTTAAGTTTTTGTATACCCTTAAGGAGAATATTATGTGGCAGTCGTAAGAGGAATTATGTAATTAAATATCTATTTATGATTATGGCTATTAATGGAGTTAAAAATAATATAATCATATATTTCAAATATTAATATTTTATTATTTTATTGTAAGTATCCATCTTACCAGAAACCGCATCGCAAGTCCATCGAGTCTAGATATTTATTAAGTCAGGCACAGATTGCATTAAATATATTTTAAAAGAACAATAAAAATATATTGTTAAGCAGAAAATGTACAGAGACTCAAGCAATTTTAAAATATGGAAACTCGATTTAATCAGTCGCTTTACAGATATATTCTAAATAGAGAAATTAAATAAGTTTTACTTAGCCAAGTTATCTATCTAAATATTCGATTATGCAAACCTTGAATATATATTTAATATTTTTTTTATCATATATATATTAATAATTTAGATGAGAGCAACTTCTTCTAACTAGAGTATCCAATATTCAGTTCTTTTATTGACAAATATTCCGTCTTTCCCCTTTGTTGTTTTTCCATCATTATTGAATTTTATGGTATGTTAAGAAAAGCATTTTTATACATTTCACGCGCGCACATAAATAACGATTATGGTTGCAAGGCCAAGCGTATAGAAGTTTTATGACTTTTGGCCAAGTAAATTGGCTATGGTACTGCATAAAGATTATATGTGGCAAGAGTAAATGGCTTCATTCCGTTCCGGCTAAAATGCCAATTGTCGAGCTGCGAACGGATCTCAACTTGAGAAAACTACAATAAATGAAAACTTTTTCTGCACCAGCATACGATATATGTATCTGTGTGTGTGTGAGAGTTTGTGTGTGTGTGTGTGTGTGTGCGTTGTGCGTGTTGCATCAGCTAAATTAATCCAAAGTGGTCTGGTGGTGCACTGTCGCGACAGGCACCGCAACAGAAGTCACTGGCAAAGTTCGCAATTTAAAGACAACAACAGCAACTAAAACAACTGATGTTGCCACAGCAAGTGGCGGCAGCATACAACCATACCCAAAATTGTCGAGCATGCTGCAACGGAACTGCAGACAGGCTCTTCATAAAATGCACTGAGCGAAATTATAAATAGGTATTCATTTGTATTCATTCATTCATTTTATCATTCATTTAAATCATTTAATAATAAGAACAAAAAAAATATTATTTAGATTCAAGTTAAATTTTTACTAATTTGCCAAATTTAAAGGTAAATAAATTTAGTTAATATTTTAGCTAAAAACAATTTTGTAAAGCGACAACCTGATAACTTAAACTTATCTAATTATTTTTTTTATGTTTTTTAGTTTTTTGTTTAAATCAAATATAATGTTACAAAAAATATTCTTAAATCTTAGACTCTATTTTATATTTATCTGGTTTTCTTAACTTGGTATATACTTATAAAAAAAACTATTTATAATATTTTTGTTGTGTTCACCAATTCAAATATATACCTATAACAAATTAAGTAAGCTTAAGTCAAATAATAAGTTATTAGTTCAAAATCAATAATATATATTTTATAATATTTAGAGTTGATTTTAAATTTGTACTTTGTAAACACAACAATTTTACGCCGATTCTTATTCAGTTTTAGAAGAGCAACTTTCTCTGAGTGCGAATGTGTTGAAGTTGCTGTGTAATCAACATACTCAACACCAGTTGCCATGACAAAAACCTCAAAGTTGCTATATAGCGAAAAGTCAATTGTATTTTGATGTTGCCTACGCCGCAACAGCAGCAGCAGCAACAGTCATAGCAACAGCAACAACAGCAGCAACAGCAATTAAATCACCAGCAACAGCAGCAACACAAGCTGCAACAGCAGCAGCCACAGCACATTTGTTGCACAAGTTTCGGCCGCAGGTTGCAGCAATATTCAATTATTTACTACAATAATGGTCTGAGGTTAGTTGTAGATGATGTAAAATTTTGCTTGCAACACTCGAATATGTTGCTGACGGCTATTTTGCAGCATCGACACTTGTCTTACTTTATAATGATTAAATAAAACATTATCATATGTGCGTACACTTGGCAAAATTGATTGTATTCTTTAACTCTGGCATACACTTGGAATATAGCTTAATCAAGTATGGAAAAATTAGCACTTTTAATTGTTTTTGTAATTATAAATAAATAAAAGTAATTAAGTGCAGAATATTTAAAATTGTATTTTATATTTTTCAGCACTGCATCGCTTTATTTTTTAATGATTAAATAAATAAATAAAAATAAAAATGAATATGTAATAAATTTCATTAAATTCTGGTTTAATACATATTAAGATTACATTTTAATAATAACATAAAATAAATATATCAACACATAAAAGCAATTGTTTTTATATAAGCTAATTGGAGTTTATGTATCTTTTAAGGTTACACGATTTTAAGATTAACTCTTGATTAATAACTTACTTTAAAAAGCCGCAAATATTAAGATGAAATAACATTCAAACTTTAAATAATCATGTTCAAGTTGCTCTTCAAATTTACCTAAGGCTTTACAATTTAGTAGGTGTCTGCTCAATCACACAACAAGAGAGATTTCAAACTAAAACTTAATGCAATAATCAGGAATAATGCTACATGATAAGTTCTTAATCAATTTGGAACTTAAGCAGACACCTTGAGAAACCCTAAATTCAACACAATTTTAACTCACTTCCTGGAAATATGGCATATAACAATTAACTGGCTGGAAGAGGACTTGAAAAGCCAACACTCCAAACACCATCTGTGGTATCAATTTTCCCATCAAAATTCACCAGTTAAGCAATCAACTAGTTTAAATATTTTCTTCAAAATTTAAGATTTATGCGATTTTTGCTTACACTTGAAATGACTGCACAAAAAAATCATCATCTCATGTAGAAAGTTTTATATAAAACATGAAACTTAACAACTGTTATTATTTCCAACATAACTACAAGTTTTCTGCGTGTTGCATACACCATAAAAAAAATGGTGGCATTCGCCACGCCCACTTTAAGTCGTGTTTAATAACTCATCAAATATACATTCCAATTTGGGTTAGTTACAGCCAGACCATTGTTTAAGCCATTTGTGTCCGGGTCGCATTATAATAAAATTTGATTCCGTTAATAAGCATGCAGCGCTCGCTTGTGTTGCAATGTGGCAGTAATTAACGGCACGCGTATTGAGAGGTAAACCAAAATTGTAGCCTGCTGATAAGCGACCCAAAACCTTCAGCACTTAATGACTTTATTTTTTAGTTTAGCTTAGTATTTATACATTATTTTTTGTTGCATTTCACCATTAAGCAGAAGTGTGAATTATAAACACGCAAAGGCTGTCACGAAGTGTCGTTTAGTTAGCGTTGCAAGTGCATTTTATTTTTCTTTTTTTTTTTTGCAGCGAAAATGTTTAAAACCCTCCAGGCGATAATAATCTCGAAAATGAGCAGCAAAAAAGTTACGCTAAAAAATTGTTCAATTAATGCGAGCGCACATGTTGTTTTTTTTTTAGTTCTTTTGCTGCACATGCCACAATGTTGTGTGTGTTACGTTCGTTTCTAACGTGCATAATTTGCACACACACGCACACAGCCACACACATACACACACGCGCTCTGCTGTCGATTACACAGCAACATGCCTGTAACAGCCATGTAATTAAGCGCATGCCAAAAAGTATGCAGCAAATAATGTTGCCATGTACCGGCAATCAATATGTGGTCACTGCTGGGAAGCCTTGTCAAAAACAGCAACTTTTTACAACAATTTTTATTTTATATATGAAAAATGTTTGCCTTTTGTATTTCCTGTTGAGCGATCTTTAATGAATAACAACCAAATTACGCATACGCCGCATGGGAAAACCGAAGTGATTTTCTGTTGCTGCAATTTGTTCTTCTTAAATATAAATTTAAGTTTTAATTGAGAATAAAATTTGGACTCAATTAATATATAAAAAATTCATATTTTATTTATATCGAATTTCATAGATTATATATTATAATAAATAGGTGTGAATTGATGCCAGACCAGTCAGCATCAGAAGCTGTTTGAATACTTAATTATATAAAAAAATTTATTAAAATATAAAACAGCAGTGCACCGAATTATTAATAATTTTAATTGTTAAATAATAAAAATGAAAATTCATTTAAGCTCTTTAGCAACAATGGACTTAAGATAATTTTTAAATATGTAATTTTTATTACAATCAATTATTATCATTTTATTACAGATAGCTTTCGTTTACCGAGAATAAAAGTGAGAATAATTTTAGATTAAAATTAATATATAAAATATGCATATTTTATATAGCATTTCATAGATGTTATATTAGTGTGAGTTAAAGCATATTTGTTAAAAAATTATAAATTTATTTTACATATTCATATTTTTAGTATTTGTACATATTTATCGTACAAAATTTATATATAGATTGTCAGGTCAGTCAGTGCCAGATTTGTTCACAAAAGTACACAAAATGTAAAGCAGCAGAAATTATTGTTAAATAATAAATAATAAATATGAAAATTCATTTAAACTCTTTAGCAACAATGGACTTAAGTAAATTGTTAAATATGTAATTAGTCTTTTTATTACAATCAATTATTATTAAACATTTCATTTTAAAACAGATAACTTTTGTTTCACGACTTGTAATAGTTAATTATATATATGTAAAACCATCACTTTTATCATTATTAATAAAAAATGATTTATTTAGATTTTGTCGTTTGCTGCTCAACCTTTGCTTTGAGTAATTTGTAAATGTTGGTGGGCAAACCAAAACAAAAAAAAGGAGAAGTAAATAAAAATAAATAAAAGGCACAAATAGATTCGAAAATTTGTTGACAGCTTTAAATTTGCGCCCGCTGGGCATTTGTCAGTCACGCAGGTCCCAAATGAGCGACTATCAAAATAAATAAAAAGGGGATCCTGTGGCGTTGTTTCATATTTGTTTATTTATTGCCAACAAAGTCAAAACAATTTTTTTTCGGATGCTTTTGTTTTGTGCTGTGCGTGTGTATGTGTGTGTGTTGTTGTGTGTGCCTTTGTTTTTAATGTGTCTAAATGTTTGTGTGTTTCACCCCAATTTCCTTAGCTTTGCGCCTCATTTGCATTTTATGTGTGCTGCCCCTTCAAGTGACACTATTAAAATAATACAAAAGTGAGAAACTGAAATGTTTAAATGTTTAGTGTTGACACACGCCAAGTGTGGCATTGTGCAGCCGTTGCACAGTGCAATGCCAGAGGCAACAACAGCAATTGTGCCACATTCTATATAACCATTGTTGTTGTTCTTGTTGCTATTAGTGTTGGCGCTTAGCTCGTTAGGCGGCCATCATGCAAGGACTGCAATGGCACGTACAAGTGGCAACAACAACAACAACAACAACACACAGCACACAACAACAACAACAAGACATAAAAGCAGCCAGCTGCGAGTGTGAAAGCCACTTGAAAACACGACTAATTGGATCCGACACTCTTATACACATACAAACACACATACACACACACACACACACACACACATGCACATGCATATGTACAGTAAAAAATGACTTCTTGAGTTTAATACAGCTGCTTGTTTATAGCCATAAGAAATGGGGTAAAAAATTATATCGAGTAAAAGAAAAATAAATTAAATAACAGCGAAAGGAATTTTCTCCAATCAAAATGAATATTCTCCCATCGAAATATATATTTTCGACACAAATAAATTGGATAAAAAAAAAATATAATAATCTTGTTGAAATTTCGGCGAGCAAAACCAGTGAGAACCCAAAATATTTTTCTTAATTTGTTCAACAAAATATTTTTGCTAGATTTAAAATGAAACCAAATTGGAAATCGAACCAAGTTTTTACTATTTGTTAAACGAATCATATTGTTTATATATGGCATTTTTCGTTTTTATTTGTTTGTTAAAAAAAGCATAAAAAATTCTAACTTTTTCTTTAAACAATTCTAACTTTTTCTTTAAACAACTTTTTCCGACATTATTTAGATCTGTTTTTATCAGTTTCAACTCTTGAATGAAGCTTAAAGTCTACATTTTTTTAAAATTAAAATTGAGGAATTTAATGGAGACGCTTATTTTTGGCGCAGTGCACAAATATATACATATATATGTATGTAAAAGGAGCCCTCTGGCTATCGCATTAAGTATGCGCCGCGTTGTGCAGCGTCCACCAAAAATTTATGAGCGCAATTGCTGCTGCCTGCTGCTACATAAAGTACACTCGCGCACACACACGCACACACACATACACACACACACACACACACACATAAAGACATGGACACTTGTGCACACACAATTACAAAACTGTCGTCGATTGTTACAAATCAATGAGCACATGGATTGGCTTCACAGTCAGCAGCAAGGAGCAAGGACTAAGGAGCAAGGACCAAGGAGCAACGAGTAACGAGTCATTAGCAGAACGCACAGGACGAAAATTTGCTGAAGTTGCGCTAATTGCAAAGCAATCGAAGCACATGAAACGCGCACTAAATCACAGCCAGGACACAGAGCCAGGTTGCAGAATGTGGGGGCAAGCAACACACAGTTACTTACGTGCCACTGATAAGGACACGCATGCCACTTGGGAGGCACAGCTGCTAAGCTAAGCATTTACTGCCGCCGCTACTGCTGCTCTTACAGGCCATCCTTTGGGGTTTTGGACAGGTCCTTTGATGAAGGTCAATATGCTTACACTTAGCCTGATTTTCTTGCGCTTTTCTGCTTTGGCTTTTATTGACAAACCCATAAAATACGCTTGAACCTTTTGTTAACAAGAGCAAGCAGCACGCAGCACACCTTACGATTCACATATAAATATATATGTATATATATATATGTACATATATATATATATGTATATAAAGATCTTTGTTTGGGTCACCTTTGTGTGTAGTTGTCCTTTATGGGATACCCTTTCATGGGGATTATTCTTCTGCCCTTTTTAGTCTGTTTGTTTCTAGTCGGAACAGTTGCTGAACAGTTGCGATAGGTAAATTCTGGTCATGAAAAAAACATTTCTATGACTTTGCAAAATCTACATTTTTTTTTGAACGCCAACTCAGATTATAATGCAGAATGTATATTTGTAAAAAACTATTCTCAAAACTAAGGTTTTTGTTTTCTCGACTATTCTTGAAAGTAAAATGTTAAAATATTGTACACAAAAAGCTTTTTCATTCGTTTTTTTTCGAAATATTTCTTTAAACTAAATATTCTGTTTTTTTTTCTTAAAAGTAGAAAAAGTTTGTAGTTTGCAGCTTGGTTTCATTTTAGCCCGAAAAGCAAAGCCATGTTGAACATGTTTTAGCTTTTAGAATAATGCTTAAAAATACAAAAGAAAAGAAAGAAATTTAAACAGATTAAAGTTGAGTCTCTTAAAAAAAAATGCCAAGAAATTTCACAAATTTTTTTTTTGTTATAATTATTATTATTGTTGTTATGTTTTATTAGTAATATGCTGTCAACATTTTATCATGTTTTATCGCTTATCAAAATTAAAATATAAATTTATTTACAGGCGGTTATAGTATTTTCTGATAGTGTATTTAAGATTCAGTTAGCCATATTCAATTGCTGTGTTTCTTGGTACGGAACTTGTCTTTCATTTCGGTTGCTTAACTATTTATGAGCTAGCAATCCCTGGAACGCAGTGCGTCTTTATTTGGGCTGCTACTTTGGCTGCCTTCTGGGCGTTAAATTGACTTGGCCCCACACACACAATACCCAACACACACTCGGGTACACACACGTGGGATTTACGCATGGACGCACCTGGGCATCTCTTTTACTTTTTAGCCCGGTAATTTGATCTGATCAGCATTTGGGCTCTTTGAACTTTAAGCGCACAATTTAAAAGCCCTCCCATTTAACTGGGCTTAATTTGTGAAACGCATTTTACGACAAAATCTTCTTCATGGCAAATAAAATTTAGTACATTCGCTAATTTCTTTGCTATCAAAAAAAAAAAAAATTGGAAAGTTTTTTAGTGTCAGTTTAGCCAGTTTAACGCTACATAAGCTACCAAATGCTTAGCCTTTTTTATCGCCGCCTTTTGTGCCATAAATAAGCCTAGATGGCTGACAAAAAAGCGCAAAACTTGGTAGCCTTTAAGTAGCTACAGCACTCCGGGGACCAATTACCCCATCGGTCAGGTAACAAGTTGGGTGTTGACCCCCCCCACATAGACAAAGAATTAACTTACATTTGGCCCGGCGAAAAAGTTGGCCCAAAGAAATGCCCGCCTTTTGCCTTGCCATATGTTTCACTAATGGCCGCGCACATTGCGGTCATTAAGTGTTTCCCGACCTGCAGATGTTGCACAGTTGAACAGGCAAACAGGTGCCCAGCTGGGTGGCCCTGAGTTTGATGCCAAGCCAACGGTTTTTTTTTTGGCCAACATGACTACTACTACTTCGACCACTATTTGGGCACACAACACTTGAAAATTTTATTGAAGGCAACTTCTAGTTTGTGCATTTCTGAAGGTGTTTCGTTTTTTCTCAAACAGCGGACAAATAAAAGTAATGTAAATTTTTACAAGTTTTAATTATACACATAAATAAATAATAAAATGTAAGTAAATTGATTAAGAATGTCAAATAAATACAAAACATAAACTATGCCATGACTTAACTATGATTAAAAATAAAGTTTTGATTTGAGAGATTAATCAAAATCATCAGTTAATGTTTACTTCAGATTTTGGCTACAAATTTCACATTGCAGCGTTTGTCATATTATTCGCATATAATTACTATGACAATATTTATTAAGTCAAGTTATTTGCAGTCTTGTGGAAATAGGGCACTGACTCAAAGACAAGGAATTTCTTTTATTTGATTATGCCAACTTAAGTAAGCCCATTAAAATAGCCTAATTAACCAAAAATAAGAACCACAAGAAATAGGACGAAATTAAGTAAGCCATGTTCAATTAAAATGCACTTCAATTAAGATAATGCAATTAGACTAAACATAAAGCAAATGCAGTACAAATATTAGTTAAATTTATGAAACGTTTAATTAATTGCTTTTTGTGTTTAATTTAAGATTTTGGCAATTAGTAATCAAATTATTTGACAAGCTGAGCTTTTCAAAATTGAATATATTTTGCTAGAAATTTATGAAAATATTATTTCCGTAGAAAATGTATCATACATGTGTGTGTGTGTGTGTGTGTGTGATGCTTATGTGTGAGTGCACGCGTGCTTGAGAGCAAATTGTTAGAGCTAATACAAACATAATAGCAATTATGCAAAGCAGCATGGAGCACCTGAAACTACATTGGTTGTTGGTGGAGGGAAGACAAGGTGCAAACTGCATTTAGACAGAGGTACACAGTGAGAAAAATTCGGGCACTTATTACTCGATAGGTATGACTGAAACAACGTAGATCGAGAGAGCTATCAAGTTGAGAACTTAACTCATTTAAGAATATGCAACTTGCGGTCTTTAATTAAATTAAAAATTATAGAAATGTTATTATTATTTATATAAATAATATATATAATAAATATAACAAAATTCGTAATATACATCTTAACAATTTCTAGTTGCAGTCAAAATTTACTCCTACTATTTCTAAAACATTGAAAAATAATTTATTTAAATCTAATCATTAACAATAATTTATTTATATAAATTAAAAAAAATATTTGTCAAGAGCCAAAGCAAAAAAATATAGTCTTTAAGTTGATAAATAAATAATTCATATTCAGATAAAAAAAAGAACGTTTTCAACAAATAATTTTTATAGTCCTTGGTTTTTTTTAAATAAAATTAATGGGAAAGCTATAGTTAAGTTAAATTTAAAAAATAATGAGAAAATTATAGTTAAAATACATAAACTTAAATACTAAATAAGTACATTTTGCTATTTGTTTTTATTGCTTTTGACTTGTTCTAACAACTTTAGCTGATTTTTGTATGCTCATTTTGAAAATGTTTTGTCAAAGGTGTCTCGCCTATCAAAATTTTGCTATCTATGCAGCTCTATCTAGATGTGCTAAAACTCTATAATTTTTCACAGTGTAGTGCAAATTGCTTTTCATTGTTTGCATGTGTGTATGTGAGTGCATACATATATATATATATGTATATATATATATATATATATATAATATATGTTTGGCTATTTACTTATGCAACTCACTCACGTATGCGACAATAACCTCATCAATGTCTTGGGAGTTGCACACACACACACACACGCACACACACAGTTGTCTATGTGTGGTTATGCAATGGCATGCAGGTTATTACCGGGCAAGTTTAAATTGCAAATGAGCTTGCTTAGCTTTTCAGATCGTAATCAAAAGTTTCGCTTACCTCTCGCAGAGAGACAGTTTCCATCTGTCGGCGCTGTTTGGGGTAGTCAATGTTTGTGCAATTCATTTGAGCGCAAATTCATGGCATATCCTTGGCATATCCTTGGCACATCCTTTTGCCAAATAGTTTCAATTAAATGTTTGCTATTGTTGATACGCATCTGTGTGTGTTTCCAGCAGAGCTGCTTAGCATTTATTGATCCGGCGCCTTATAAATCAAAGACATTAATCAATGCTATGCAAAAGCAAATCCCCCAAAAGGGAATTGTCAAATCTGCTCCTTTGTATCTAACTAACTCTATCTCTTTCTCTCTATTTGTCTCTTTCTTTGACTGAGCCAAATATTAGCACACTTGAGCTGCTGACAAATCTAGAAATAAGAGGGAAAAAAAAATCTTATACCGACTATTGTTTGCTCTTGCAAAATCAAAGTTTATATGAAAGCATTGTAAACAAGTTTAAGCAATTTGGCTTAAAAACTTAAAGAGTTTACATAGCTTGGCAAATAGTTGGCTAGTTATGCCAAGGCTATAATATATGGCTATAGTTTATAAAGTTAGAGACAAAACTGACTACAAACTTAAAACACTCCCTGCCAGATTATATAAAAGCAAAAAAAAAAAAATCCTCACATCCAAAAAGGAGACTCAAAGCACAAAGCACAAAATTATGCAAACGAGGCCACTCTCAAGAAAAAAAAAAATAAAAAAAAAAATAAATAAAGAGAAAAGGGACAACGAGGCCCAATATGACAGAGCAGAGAACCACAAAAGAATTGGCCTGAAACAAAAGCCCAAGACAAAGACATTAAAGTGCTCAACTGTGACTGCTATGTAAATTTTATGGTTTCACCTTTTTGCCAAGAACACAACGAAAAACAAAACAAAAACAACAAAATAAATTCTTGGGAAAAAATGAAACCAACACACATACACACACACACACAATCTGTTCCCTAATACACACAGGACCTGACCTACAAGCCCAACCGCTGCCCATTTAGTCAGCTGAGCTGGCGCTAATTATGATATATGAACGGTACAGGAAAATATAAGAATACAAAAAAAAAAAACAAAAAAAAAACAAAACACATAAATTGATATTAATTGCGTCTACAACTCACCCACGTTGCATTTTCTGTCTAATTGTTTATGGTCATTATAATTTTTTTTTTTCTTTTGTGAATCATCTTCGACTTAGTTGAAAAGTAAAACGGATTTCTGCAAAATCATTAAATCACCGATTCAGTAGTAAAAATAGGGAAAATAATCATTTAATAGCTGTCTCAGCATTCTCAGTCGCTCTTCCTCCCCAACCCCCGCAGACTGTTCCCATAAATAGCAAATACTTTGCCAGAGTATGAAAAGTAGAGTTTTTCTTTCCTTTGATTATAAATGACACTAGATGAAACCAAAGCTGAATATTATATTTGTATTTAAAAAAAGTTAAAGGTTTTTTTTAATAAATAGCGCTTTAAGCTTAGCCTTATAATTTACACACTATAAAAGTTTGTAAACTGAATTTATATTAAATAAATAAAAACAGAAATATATTTAAAACATAATTTTAATTTAAATATATAAACATATAGTTTTTAGCGCTAAGGCTAGAAAAAATTAAAATTTCCTTTTCCGTTGATTTTATTCATTTGATCTTAATAAAACTAAACACCGAAAAAATTAATCTTCTAAAGTTTATAAAGATTTAATTAATATAAAAATTAAGTTAAACATTTGTTGACATTTTTATTCACTTTTCATATATTTGCACATAAGGGGCTCCATTTTTTTTTATGAAATTATTTTTGTATTAAAGTCATAAATTTTTAATTTTGCAGAACGCAAATAAAGTTTCAAAATGTATACAAAATGATAAAAGCTGGTTTCCGATGGCCAAGATTAATCCTGGAGATAAATCACAGTTTCATGCTCACTTGCTTTCTCATTTAAATGGATATATAATAGCTTCTATTGCCAAGATTAATCCAATACATAAATCACATTTTAATTTTACTAGGTATCATTTTTCGCCTTTATTGTCCCAAACTAGTTAATTTTTCAGCACGGCCAACTACTGCCCAGCAGTATTTATGTTTATTCGAGTCATGGTGGGTGAGAGAGGGTTGTTAGGGGGGGTTTTTGAGGAGAGAGGTTTGAGTTTGGTTGGCAATTTATTTGAGACCACATAAAACAAGCGGCGAGCGAAAAAAAATGTAGCCGTTGCCTTGCTTTGGTTTACTTTACATTTGGCTTCGCGGCTATGTTTCGCCTTGGCCCGGCTAATGAACAAACAGTGCGGATGATGAAAACCACAGTAAACAACGGCAATAGAGAAAGAGCTGAGAGTCGCAGTGCTGGCAAATAGAAAGGGGCCAAAAGGACTTTACACGTAAACAGGCGCGCTGCATAAGCAAAAGCAAAAGCAAACTTCAAACGAGGGGTAAATAAATGATGGCAACTGCCAACTGGCCGCTGGAGCAACCAAGTGGCAGGGGGTGGGTTGGGGATCGTCAATGTTAGTGCAGCAGTGCAGCATTATTAACTTGAATAAAAATATTTACTGCTCGTCAAGGGTTCAGTTATCCGACAGCGACAGGCACCAGTTGACTCTGCGATGACGAAGTGACAAGGACGAAAATCGTAGTAAGGATGATGTTGATGAAATGCGCCACTTAATGCACTGGCATTTACTTTACCAGCCCACCAGAGGCACCTAGGCTATCCTCATTATACCCTCTAACCATTAAAAGTGTCAAAAGGAAGCTGATAGAAACAGTCGAGTTCATCTGTTCCATCCATGTCCGTCCATATCTAAAGAATTATAAAAGCTATTAAAAAACATCGTACTAAATTTGTGAATATTGTTCAAAATTTAATAAAACGAAAAATATACAAAAATTGTCCAGTTTCATTTTGGTTTAATCTATAAACATACAAAACAAACTATTAATATGAAATTTTTTGTTTGTTTTTGTAAATAAGAATTTTTAAAAAATTCGGTCGCCTAATTTGTTGCACACTTTTATATTTTTAATATCATCAGTGTTCATCTTATAGAAATTAAATAATACTTGCATCTTAAATTTGCGACATATTAATAGATTTTTTCTGATTATAAAGTAGTTTACAACTTTTAATGTTTGCTATTATTATGAGATATATTTAAAAAAAAAAAATTCAAATTAAAACCATTTTGTTGTTGAGAAATAATTTTAATAAATGCATGAAATGGTTGATAAGAAGTATGAAATTTAATTTTCAGTATTTAGGCAAAACACATTTCTTTCATTTCGATATCAACAACTTTCAAAATCGATCAAAATCTTTATCCTTATCGTTGGAATATATCAATAAAAATGCTTAAGAAATCGTCAATTTATTTCAGTTCAAGTAGGAAACTTATATCAACTGCTTCCTTTTATATAGGGTATGTGCACGTTGAGCACTTTCATCTATGCAACTCAAGCCATTTTTTTTTTAAACTGTAAAGCTGCTGGTATGTTTTTTTTTGCAGCTCTTTGTTAGCCAAGCCATGATTAAAGTCTATTTTGTTGTAATTTGTTGCTGGCTGTGGCGACAAAGTTGTTGCTTTTAATATAGTTTTTGTTGTTGCTGTTGTTGCCGCTGCTGTTGTTGTTGCTCCCTCTTAAGTGTCACAATTTTGTGGCGCTGAAGTTTTTCACCTGGTCGTCGCAACGCATCGCGTCGCCGTCGCCGTCTTCATAACGCATCGCTGCTCGAGCGTCTACCCGAGTGCAACTGAGTGAATAAACCGCAGCTGCCACGTGCAGAGTGTTGGTCTTGGTGTTTGAGTTTGAGTTTGAGTTTGAGTTGGCTGACTGAAGGGTGAGAAACTGGCGCAGGAAAGGGGATTGCCTTGTTTGGTGCGGGGGGAGTGCGAACTGTCGCCCAAAAAACGCCCAACACCCAATTTGCTGGCAAAACATGCGCGAATTAATCTTAATTGAAAATTCCACACCGCACGGCTCTGTGGCTTGCCATATGCCTTTTACTTACACACACACACACACACACACATACACACACACACACACACTTTTGTAAATGAAATATTAAGGGAAATTAAAATGCGCATTCGAATGAATGCACAGAAAGTCCTTGCCAAATATGGTTGAGCCTGAAGAATGCACAAAAAGAAAATGTGCCACATCTTGAGCTCAATTTATTTATTTAAGTTTTCATAAATTCTAACTAAAATATGTTCCATGTTAGCAACTGGCTCCAATTCTCAACTCCTTTTATTAAAAAATAGTTCAAACATATTATTTTTTCTAATTTGTTTATTTTTTTAAATATGTTGGTTTCAGAAATTTAATTATTTCTGCAAATTCTAACATTATTACATTACGTAACAATTTATTAAAATTTTCTGTATACCAATTATTAATTTAATCTTCTTTAATTTCAGTATACTCTAGAAATTTACCAAATTGATAAATTTACTTTTCTTAATTAAAAATCCTAATTTCGCTTTATTTGTTAATTTATTGCCTTGAAAACTTACCGTTTTTTTCTGTGTATTTTTTTTATCGTATCGTGCTACACACACATCATAACATATTAAAAGATATTTGCGCGGCATCAAATTTAATTTTTCAAATTTCTTTTCATGGCAGCAACAGGAGCTGAAGCACTCACCTACAGCAGCACTGTTTATTTTTCATTAAACCGTATTAAAATGCTAAACAACAACAAGAGCACACACTCCCACACACACACACACACACATGCAGTTTGTGCCACACCACATCCACACCCTCACTCTCTCGACTCCCCTGCTATTTCTATCCACAACAAACAATTAGGCGGCATGCTAATTGTTTCAGAAGGCATTCGCACTTTGTCGCTTCTCAAGCACTTCATGTGTGCGTGAGTGTGTGTGTGTGTGTGCGTGTGTGTGTACACATGCCCCCTTTTTGCCAGCTTCTTCTGGTGCAGCTTAAATTGAAATTTAATGCTGAAGCATAATCCATGGGATTGGTCCATACACATGTTAAACACATTTTTGCCTCACGAGTCTCTCAAGCTTTTAGCTGAAAATCCTTTTGGCATATTGCAGACAGAGAAGTTCTGTTCCGGAATAGTTGTTGCTGTTGTTGTTGTTGTTGTTGTGGTCCTAACCGGAAGCTCTACCTTGCACATTCTAATTTGTATGCAAATCAAAATCAATAGGATTAACCAAGTTACACTGTAACTGCAACTTTTTGTTGTTGGTTTTGTTTCGCTTTCCTCTCTTTTTTTTTACTGCACGCTGCAAAAATTGTTTTCATTTTCTTTTCTTTAAGCAAAATATATTTTAATGCATGCCGTTCGTGCCGCAGGTGTGTGTGCCTGTGTGTGTGTGTGTGTGTATATGTTGTGGAGTGTGTGGCTTAAATGTGCATAGCTTCTGGCTTATCTGTGAACCTTTTACACTCTCGCATTTAAGCCAAAAGTTTATGTTTTATACAGTTTTGGCCCCGCTAAAGTTTATAAATTTTTTGCCGGCTTTTGAAAGCGTTAAAAGGTAAATTAAATAAGCAGCATACAAGTGCAAAAATAATACCAAGCTGGTTTAAAGATTAAAAAAATATTTTAAAGGCAACAAATAGTAAATAAGACAATTATAAACAGGAAATAGGAAAAGACTTTGATAAACTTAAACAAGCTCCACTTTTAAAACCAATTGAATATCCTAAAATCAGTTTCTCTTTAATATTAAAAAATAGAATTTTTCATCTTTATTCAATATTGTTTTATTCAATATGATATTAATAAAAGACACATATATTTATGACAAATAAAATATCACAAAATACATAAGCCAAGGCATGTCTCAGCCTAAGCCGGAGGCAATCTTTTTTTTTAATAAAATTCGGCTTTTCTGCGTGTCAAATGGAATATTTTCAGTTACATGAACAGAAAAAAACACAGTGGCTGAATCGACCTTTGAAATATAAAAAATTGGTATATATCTATATTTCTTTTAGATTTTTTTTGTTACTTAGCAAATATGTTTTTAAATTGTTTCAGTTTTTATTATTTATTTAATTGTAATTTCGAATTACAATAGTGAAATTTCTTCAAAATAGTTGAAATGTTTTTCTTTGAATTTTACTGATATTTTAGTTATAGGGTTTTTCACCTGTCGTCCCGTTGCTTTCACATTCCGCACCTGTACACACATCTGCCCGTATGTGTAAATAATGAAAAGGTAGTCTGGAATTTTTGTATAAAACAAAACCATGTAAAAATCTGACACTTGCCACTCACTGACTAACTCATATCCTATATTCAGCTCGAATTTTATATATAAATATATATTATTGGTATATACATCAGTTAATTTTGCCTCTTAAAAATCTAACATTTTATTATTAGTATTTTACGGTTCTACAAATTGCTGAATATTATTTCGCAATCAGCAGAGGAATGCTAATTGATGACTTTAAAAAATAGGTATTAAATATATTTAAAAATTGATGATATCCTCCAGTTTATAAAATTCAAAACACCCGATTTTAATGCAATTTTCAATATGCCACAGGGTATACAGAACAGGAGCATAAACTTCTTACTTTGTCTGCGCTTTTGCGGCTTTCGTTGTTGCCGATGTTGCCCCCGTAGCCAGAGTAGTAGAAATAAAAGCTGGCTGACAGTTGGGGATTGCATAGTGCAGACATAATCTGCCAGTTATATGTATGTATATATAGGTTTTCGTACCTCAGTTGCATTTAGGTTGCGGTATCTGGTGAGTGCCATAAGCGTTGTGAAAACGCATCGTCGCACATTGTTTTTATCAGCAGTGGGTTAAGGTGGTGCAGCAGTGGTGCAACTGCCACTGCCACTGCTGTTGCTGCTGGGGTTTATAACTAGCCGCAATGAGCACATTTTATGATGTATGTTGTCTGGCTCAATCAACAATGCAGCTGCAACATGCGTTCCATTGAATTGTGCATGTGGCAAGTGTGGCAGCTTTTCATTCCACATTCCACAGCTCCTGAGCACTGGCTGGCAACATTAATTAGCTTAACCGACGAATGTACTTGAAAACTCCTGCAACTTATGCCAAAAACACTTTTACTAGTTTCATTAATTGTTTCTTTTTTTTCACTCATTTTTTGTTTGCTTAGTATTGCAGGCTGTGCAACATTTTGCCTACAAGTGGCGCATTTAATTAGCTTAATAAAGTAATTCAAGCAGCGAAAGTGTGAATAAAATCGTGACTACACTCGAAGAAATTATAAATGCATAAATGACTTGAATTTGAAGTTGATTTTCATTTTAAAATTTAATTAAATATGCACAAATAAATTTATTTTTAATTTTGATTGGGTCTAATATTAATTTGTTTGAAATTGTAAAAAAAAACAAGTGGAATATAAATTCATTTTACTTCCACTTGCGTTTCTAATATGTAAGAATTTTGATTTTCTAATCGGACTACTATTTTCATATTCTGATTTCAACTAGTAAACAATTTTTTCAAATATGAATTTTGTTCAATTCATTTTTGTTCTTGCTCAAAGCTTAGTAACATTTCAAATTGATTTAAGTGCAACATTATTTTTGTGCTGTAGTTTTTGCACAGTGTATTGTGAGCAGTGTCTGCTAATACAACTGTTATAATGAGTTGGCCGTAACGAGTTGAAGGGCCAGACAAACTACGCCTCAATAAAATGAGATAAAAGTTGCCAAGGCAAGTGTCTGTGTGTGTGTGTGTGTGTGTGTGTGTGTGTGTGTGGGTGTGTGTGTGTGTGTGTTTTTGTGTGCTTGTTAATTTGATTAACATTGCCTGCGATGTTTATTTATGTGTTGTGCCTGTTTTGCTGCTACTAATAATTGTAATTCGTTGTGTTCAATAAGCCGGCGCCTTTGGGGTATGCAACATGGGGTATATACATTTTTAAAAGCACAGCAGGCGGGCAAAAGCGGTCTGCTTAAATCCATTTTAAATTAATTTCATAAATCAGTAGTGTGTGTGTGTAAGTGTGTGTGTTTGTGCATATAAATCATGTAATTAACATGCGCATATGGCCCCAGTGCAGTAAGCAACTTGCCGCATGCCCCAGCGTGCAGCAACCACACCGTGATAAACAAGATATTAACAACTTAATTTACTGCATGCCCAGGCGCCTTACAAATATGTGTGTGTGCGTGTGTGTAAGTGTGTGGCCATAAAATGCAGGCAGCAGCAATACAAATATAAAATGTTAAATAAATAAACCAGGCAATCGAAAAAAAAAAGTAGAAAAAATATGTATTTGCCTGGCCTTGGTTAATGCTGCTCTTGCAATTTATTGGGGCAGTGTATGGATTTATAGTCGCATAAATTACTCAAACTAGCTCAGCTTAATGGAGCATATCAATCATGGAATCGATATTGTTGCCACATTTGACACACATGTATTTTTAATGCCACAATTGTTGCTCACAATCAGCATTTATTCTGAGCCTTTTTTGTTTGGGGGGGATATAAAGAATACGTAAACAGAAGATTTATTTAATTTATGCGAGGGTTGATCTTTGCCTTCTTATGTATTATGTTAAGCTAAATTACAAATAAGATTTGTTATTCATTTTGATATTATTTGTTTTTTTTTTTTTATAGGCCAATTTATTAACTGGAAATAAGATTTGCAGTGTTGCCAAATTGCAGCGCGCTTAAAATTTGGCAACGCTGCACATTTTTGTAGCCAGAATTCAACTTTGAATTTGCAGTTATTTTAAATTTTGAGAATTTATCGAAGCAAAATGCCAAATGGTCGCTCAAGTTTTAAAATATTTTAGATTTAATATCGTCTTTATTTTTCACATTGTGTTGACAATTGAAATAAAAGTGAGTTATTGTAAAGTTTTTAATTATAAAAGTTTTGCATGATAAGACAAAAAGTAAAAAAGGAAATTGTAACAAAATATTGTTGTTTTTCACACTTGCAGACATTTTTTTCATAATTTATATTGTGTTGATTTAATCAGCTTAAAATTGTTGCCATCAAAATATTTGTATAAAGTTAAATATTCAATGAGAAAAAATTCCTTTCCATTCTTTAGCTGATAGCTGGCCAAAGAAATGATTTTACTGACTTACAAATTAATAGAGTTTTAAAAGTATTATTAATTTTATAATTTCAGTAGGTTTTAGAAAACACTTCTTATATCCTATCTTAGTTTTATATTTATAATAACTATCACATCTGCCCAACTCCAGCGGATGTAGGGCATTAAATAGTGCATCTCTTGTGCAAAATATAAAGCAGAAAATTCCAGCGTTGTTTGCTGTCGCAGCTTCTGTGAATGAAGCCAATTTTTCAATAAAGTGCAATAAATGTTTATCCATTTATGAGCTTAATGTGGTTTCATGTGCCCAATCCCAAGGCATCTTGTATATATTTCATTCTTAAACTGAGTACTCTGTAGTCTTGACACAAAAAGAGCTGGTATATTTTTTTTTTAATTTTTAAAAAATCAATTCTATATAAATGGGAATAAGTATTTTATGCACGCATTTTAATGTAATAAATAAATAAAATAAAATAAAATAAACTTTTGAACTCATATTATTTTTATGTATTAAGTAGCACTTTAAACTATAAAACAGAGTATTTAGTAAGTCGTTAAATTTTATAATTTCATGTTGCTTTTATTAACGGCTGTTGTTTGACCGCACACTCATTGCTGCCACACTCATAAAATGTGTGTGTATGTGTGCCCCTTTGTGTCTACTTCTGTGTGTTTGTATGTTTAACGACATTAATCAGTTGTTAAACCTTTTAGTAATTAATTTTACTGATAACTTCAGAATTCATTGGCAGTTTATTGATTGCATTTTCGAAACTGTTTGACAATCAAGCGATCCTCTCAAAGGCAATCAAACTGATTGCCACCTTTGCGGCTGCAACAAATAATTTATTTTTACAATTTTTTCGAATGAAATTTAATTGTGCAACAATTTCAAGTGCAAAAGGTGAAATCAGTCGAATGAGGCAAGGCAAAAGTTGGAATTTAACTCAAATTTTAACAAATTAAAGCTTAAATATTTCGCATATTGTGTCTAGTTTTTGGCCATTAAATTAGATTAATTAAATTTGTGTTTCGGCCAACACGTAAATTCAATCTGTAGGTTACAATTTTGCTGATGTCAGCTGGGGGGTAATTGTTTTGGCTGCCAAAAGTGCAAAGGGGGCGTTGCAGACCAGCATGTCCAGTTGAAAGCCAAACTCAAAGACGGCCAAAGACGGTCTGAGCCCTTATCTGATTAGAAATTTAATTAGTCTCTCCTTCAGAAATAATAATTGCTGAGGCAAACACTGCCATTGAAAAGTATATGCCCGCATGGGTTAAAGTGGAAAGTGCAGATCTAAATGGTGCAACAGAGGGCCAACACGATATGGCTAAAACATGTGGGCCTTGGCAAATTGGGAGTGTATGAAAGAAATTGTATGTAATTTGAACGCCTTTGCAGTTGGCCAACGGGCGGGCCAAGAAAATAAAAACGCCCATATGAGGCAAAAAGCCAACGACCTGCTAGCAAAAAAAAAAAAATAATAATAAAGAGAAGCTGGCACACAGGACGAATACCGCAACACTGCACTGAAAAAAAAACATTGGTTGCAATTTGAAGTACAACATTTGAATTTCTTTAAATAATTTAACACTACTTAATTTAATTTTGGTTTGTGTAAAATTAAATGTAGATTTTAGTTGAATGACATTCTAAGTATTTTATATGAATTACAATTGGAATCATAAAAAAATGTACAGCTTGAAAATAATTTAATCTTGAAAAGAGTATTTAATTCAGAATTTAATAATATTTTTTTGTCTAACCTCACAATTTGAATTTAATTTTTCAATCTTAAGTATATTTATCTTTTGTTTTTAATATTGAAAGTTGACTTAATTTAATAACAAATTATACATATTTAGGTATAAATAATTAAAGTTTATTAATCTATTATTAATCGCAATATCTATAATTTTTATTTTTATTTAATATTTACAAATCAATTATTTAAGTCCCCCTAAAAAATTAAAAAGTGTTCAATTCTTAATTTGTAATCGTAAGTGCAAATTTTAAATTACATTTTAAGCTAAATTTAGATTATAATTTAAGAACTAAAAATCTTTTAAGTAGAACCAACATATTGCACCAAGTTCTTACATAAGGACAACTTAAAAATATCAAAATAATTTTTCTTAAAAATTTTTATTCAAATTTGAACTATTTTAAGACAATCTTCAATTTAAAAATTTATAGATGGCAAAATGTTATTGCAATAAAATTTTAGTTTATTTATATCAACTTATTTTGACAGTATTATACACTGTTTGTTCTTAGTCTGAATAAAACGTACTAGAATTTTCTGTGAGTGTATGTGTAAGTGCTTGCTTGCAGCTTAAAAAGTTGGGTGTGTGTAGACATTTACACGCATGCTGCCTGCCGCCGCCCAAGTGATTTCTGTGTGTACGTATGTGTGTGTGTGTGTGTGTGTGTGTGTGTGTGTGTGTGTGTGTGTGTGTGTGTGTGTGTGTGTGTGTGTGTGAGAAAAGGACGCGCCCAGCTTTTAAGTATAATTTTGCTCAGCCAGGCGAAGAGACACGAGATAGAGGCGGGTACAGGTACAAAACGCTAGACAAAAAGATGAGCACGCCCCCAGGATGTTGCACATGGTGGCAAGTAGCAAGTAGCAAGTAGGAGATATCAGGTAGCAAGTAAAACTGTAGCTAACCGAGTAGGTGGAGATTATTTAATATGATTATGCTGAAGTAAATTGCTTGCAAAAATGTGTGTTGCATGTGTGGCAGACGAGCCCAGCCGGCAGCTTGGGTCGTGTTACGGTTTTATTTTTATTACTATTTTTTGTAAGCAGTTCATTGACTTTCACTCGAAAACACTTTAAGTGCAATTATGCACCATATGAAGCAGCAGCATTTAAGCGCCACAAGCACTCGGTGCCACACACATAGACACACACACACACACACGGGTTGCATGTTCAATTTGACTACATTTTCGTGACAACTTGGACAATTGAAGCTTAATCTGAAATGCAGTTGACATTTTAATTTGTTTCTGGTTTGTGCTTAATTTTCAATTGCTGTTTTTCCATAGAGTGCACGGTATTTAAATCTGACAATTTGAATAATAAACTTATTCTAAATGAACAACAGATGAGTTGTTAGCAAACAAACAAAAAATACAATTCTGTGCAATTATTTATAGTTTAAATTTTATTTATTTATACCATGCAGACCTATGTTAAACTGGCAACACCTAAAAATGCACTATAAATTTCAAAGCTGTTGTTTGATAGTTGCTGGAAAAGTTGTTTTTGTATTTGTCCGACAATTGACATAGAACTTTATATTGAACAAATTTATCTTTCGACCTATTGTTTCTACGATAGCTATAATCGGATCTATGATATATTGATCCGATCTAGATAAAATATTTATTGCCAGCAGTAAAGAGGGAAATATAATCTAAGTTTTCTAATTTAATAGCTGAGGGAATAGTTTGCCTAGATATATAAAAAGATATATATTTGATTATATTTTATATGTTAGATGGTTAAATATATTTACAACTTCTACAAATAAAAAGGCAAACAAATTATAAACATAATCAAGGTGGTCTGTCCTTTGGCTTTCCTTTTAATTTCTTTTTTAAAAATTCAAATCTTAATTTGTTTCCGATTTTAAGTCTAACATTGTTTGGAATTTTTTAATTTTCATCTAATTCTTGTTAAATTGAGATATTAAATCTTTCGCAAATTATATATGATTTTAACCACTTATAAAAACTTTCTATATTTTTTTGTTTCATACTTTTTAATTTATTTATTAAAAATTCTTGGCTTATTCTTGCAACATGCACCACGCATAAGTTAAGCAACTCATTGATATTCATTTTTCAACACTTTCTGTAGTTGTTTGAAAGTTTTGCATTATTTATTTATTTCACAAACTTTGTACAAAACAACAACAATTATATTGACAGGATTCTAAATATATTAAATATATCTCTCCAGATATTTATAGCTGCTTATGAAAACATGTTAATTAATGAGCTTTAGTCACGTCCTGCCTCATTGAACCGTGCGACAGCTCAGGGTTTTTACCCATTTAGTGCCAATATTTGTCTGAACACACACAAAAAACCCCACACACACACACACACAAATGAACACAAGCCGCACTTGCAGCTAACACAAATATACGAATGCCGCTGGCATTTGTTGCACGCTGCAGTTGCAAAAAGGAATCGTGGGCAATGCGGTTGCTGTTGCCACAGCCGCAGTGGCAGCGACCCGTGCTGGGTGTCGTTTTATGGCGAATTGCTTGATATACCCTTAAAATGGATACATTACTGAAGACAACATTTGAAACTTGATTTATGAATCATTAATTAACTTTTCGAAGCTTCCCTTATCTAAACATATTTAACAATAAAAACCAGTTACAAAACCCATCTACATAGCAGAAAAAAAAATATATATACATAAAAAAAATATGTATATATATATAGTATTATATAAACCCAACTTAAAAAAATTTTATTTGCATTTATGTTAACGATTTCACTTTTTATTTGGTATAAGCGACAATTGCTCTTTATTATAAGTTTGCTTATAGTTTCAGTCTCTAAATTAACTTTATAAAAAATAAAGTAAAATAATCCTTAAATCCTCTAAAAAAAAAGCTAAGGTCGTCAAGCCAAAAAAAATAAAAATCATTTTGAAAAACACTAACAAATCTTAAATCTTAAATCTTAATCTGAGATTTTCTGTTCTGATTTTCTTTCTTATATTTATTTTCTCTTATTTTGGTGCCCCAAAAATTTTCATTAGCGTATTTGAATGTTGTTTAGTTTCAGCTAAGTCACTTATAGATTTAATCAGCTCCTCATCATTATGCAAGGCTATTTAAAATTCGGTGCAAAAATATTTGAAACTTGTTTTTTTATGCAGCCGCACAATAATCGCTGGCATTGCTCGAAACTGGCAACTCGAACAAGTTGAATTTATGCGGGCAGTTATTGCAGTTCACACACACACACACACACATATGCACACACATACACACACTTCACACACATACACACTTCACACACTCAAACACGTACGCACTCTTGTGCTCTGGCGCCATTTTGTTTTTTAAATGTGCAATATGACGGTGCTAAAAATACTCTTGTTGGATGCCATTGTCCTCTACATTTCCATTTCCATATCCATTTTCATTTTGCGATTTAAATTTGTTTTCGCTAAATTAAAACCAGAAATTGTCGACTTCAGCGCAACAAGTTTTAGTTGTTGTTGAAATTGGATTAAAGCAACATCGCCTATGTAAATATATTTAATTAGACGAAAACACATTCGAGTTGATGTTAGTTCATTATAGATATATATATATATATAGACCCAGACAGGTAAACAATAAAAATAATCAAAATGCCAAATTCATATTTATTAGCTCGAAACAATGCTCTGAGAAATATTGCAATGTTAGCAGTCAAATTACTTTTGTACATTTGCCACATTTGCATGCAACACAACAAAAGATACAAATAAACACAATTAATTTAATTAATACTAGTCCAATATGCATTGCACTTATATTTGCCTTGTTTTATTGTATATACTCTGTTTTGGGTTGAACAGGGTATGCTTGATTTGATAAATTATGATTTTCCTACAAATGTCTGTTTAAAAAAATAGTTGGAATAAAATATAAAACAATTAATTCTTATAAATTTAAAGTGAAGAAGTTGATCTACAAATACGAAAATTTTTGACTTAATAATTAATTAAATTATTATTTTTAGCTTTAATCTAGAGAAATATCTCGAAGATATAAAAGATCAACTATTTGTACACAAATTTTTAACGTTAATTTGATAGTAAAGTGCTGTTTACATGGTATTTTATAATCTCGAAATTTTCTTAAATTTTTTTATTAATGTTTTGCCCAATTATACAATTCACAAACACAGGCTAATTATTTAATAATGACTCAAAACCAAACACCGAACCATGTGAAATATGTCGGATATGTTGAGGGGAATGTGAATGGGAACTGAGAGCGTTGCCATTAACAATTGTCTGCCACACACTCATCAGCTACCACTATAATAATAATTAAATTACCCATAACATATGAATTTAATCAAATTAAAATATATAATTCTTTTTCATTGCATTTTAAAGTGGTTCAATCGCTTTTGGCCAACCGACGCGCGCATTTTTGCCAAATAATATGCGAGGCATAAAATATTCAATTGAAGTGTTCGCAAATATTCGATTTGACAGTCGCTGAAAGCACCAATCAAAATGACAGGCGTTGAATGGCATAAAATATTTAATTGCATAATGAATTAAGTTTTTAATTTGGCTGAACTTGTGAATGACTCTTAAAAGGAGAATCCGAAAAGTTTAATGGATATTAAACCAGACAATATTGAAGATTGGAAAGTAGACTTCTAGCTCTATATTTTGAGAATATATACGTTTAAAAATGATTTAAAATATATTATAAAATTATTTTAAAAGTAATTAAATACATTATATCTTACGATTTGAATATTACTATATTACTTAAATTAATAAAATAAATTTTCTATATTTATATATTTTCAAAAATAATATAATTACTCATGAAAATATATGAAACATATTATTTAAGGGTTTTTCCTTTCATTATACAGTTCCTTCCACTCACATAAATATTTACAGGGTATGTTAATTGAATACGAACATAATCTTGCGATTTTTATCAATTAAGTTGTCAACTGAAATCAAATCACAAAGTGCAATTATTGTAATTGGCTTATTTAATTGGATATAAGTAACCATTTAAATAAGCCAGAAATGGGAATCAGTTATTTGCGGTATTTTTTGCCGGGACTTCGATGTTGCCATTGCGGTCTCATCGATTCGTTTTAAATATTTTTAATGCGGGTAGACCGCAAAATGTCAAACAAATAGGTCGAAATCAAAATCAAATGATAAATTACTATTGCTGCGGTTTAGTCAACCAAAACAAAACAAAACAAAACATAAAAAAAAACCATTTACACCAAAAAACACAATACAAAAAAAGACACGAATGATGGCAATAATTAAGCAATTATCAGGAATGGGCAATGTATTCGACTGGATGTGACAGGACCTCTGCTCAAATACTCATCGAATGCCCAAATAACCACATCCATTAAGTACTTTTTCGCCTGTCCCTTTTTAATACTTTTTCCGAGGCCAATAAGTGTTACAGATTAAACTTGGAATCGAATGAGCTTTAGAGTATTTATAAACAACTTCTCGTTGAGATGAGCTCTTTGGTTATGTGTGTATTTAATGTTACTTTGGCCAAAAAAAAAGTTGAACATATTCATGATATTCAAAGGGTATTTAAATTTCTATCTATTAGCTTAGCTTTTATCTTTTTGCTGTTTGCGACCAGACGTTAACAAAAAAAAAAAAAGAAGTATATAAATTGCAGCCACGATGACACTGACAGTGACTGCCAAAACAATTACAGCTTTTTCAATACACACCCACACACACAGACAAAGTTGGATAAAGCTGATGGCTGAACACACGGTTGACATGTGCCAGGCTCAAAAAAAAAAAAAAAAAGTAAATAAAAAAAATAAAAATGCCGCCTGGACATGTGGGTGGCATCCACATGCATAGATCACAGCTTGACTCGGACAGCGTGTTCAATCCAAACGATATATTCGCTCTCGCCCATTGTTTGTAATCTGCTTAAAATGTAAAGTTAACAATGTGCCCGATTGGCAATTGGCCAAAAATACAAAAGAAAAAACAGCAAAACCGAGAAAAAAAAGCAGAAACAGTCCTACAACAACGAAAGTTTAAAAGTCACAAAATGTCCATTAAGATTTGGCTTAGAGCGACCTGAATGAAAAACATATTGATTCAATGTAGCTCGTTAAATTTAAAAAAAAAAAATGAAAATAAATACATTTAAGGAACTTTAAGTAAGTTGTCATGTCGAAATTTTAAGTTTAAAAAAATCAGAGGTGAGCAGCTAAATAAACTTACTAAGTTAAATTTCGTCTGCTATTATATATAAATTTAGTAATTCAGCTAGCGGCCAAATTTAATATGGCTCACTTAATACTTAAACTAACTTAATACTTTTATTAAATTTTAGGCATTTCCTTGCCCATTCTTGATATATTTAATCTTCTCTATTAGAAAGTATTCATAATTAATTCACGACACAAGTTTCATTCACATTCCTTCCAAATTTGTGCTAACATAAAGAATATTATCTGACTATATTTCTTAAGCAACTTTTTTGTTGATTTGCTTAACGAAAAGTGAAATTCAACTTGCCATTAGTTAACCGAAAACTATATCAAATATTCAGAGGGGTTACAGGTGCCACCTCATTTTACATGTTCATTATAATTAACGGAAACTGATACTAAACGTATACGTAATATTCATAATCACATAATAATTAAGCTTTGCTGCACAAAGAAAAAACCATCACATTTTTAGTGAATATTCTTTGACATGCTGCAATGAATATTGTTGAGAGAAGAGTTTTTCAACCCACATCATTTCCTCCTTTCCCTTCCCTAAAGCAGAGAATTTAATTAAGTTTTCATGAGGGGAAAAAAGTGTGTGTGTGATATGCATTTCCATAATTGTCGACTTATGCGCTTGCAATGCAATTAAATTAATGATTTACATAATTAATTCACTTATTGCCAATTCTGAACTGAATGCCGCAAATGATTGGCTTAAAAAAATATATATGAAAACCGAGTTATGCCATTAATTTTGTATCAGATTCAGTCTGTTTGTGCCTCATTCTCAGCATTTGATGCCCTTCTTCAGATTCTTCTCTACTGAATGTGTTTATTTGAGCTGCTGTATTTTAAGTGGTTGGCCTTGAGTGCTCGGTATTTTGGCCAAGTGGCACTTTGCCTGCGGCCACAAGTCAATTGCAGTGCAAGAACACACACACACAAACACACACAGAAAGACATACATTGATTGCAGCAGTAGCAGAACTCGAGAGATATTACGAAAATACGCGGCGTATGAGTAATTTCTGTGACTGGCACAAGAAATGCACTCAGAGAAACACCTTCAAATAATATTAAGAAAGCAAAGTTTTGAAAGTATGAAGCACTGATTGTCGCCTATCAATATTTATGGTTAAGTTTAAATTATTCTTCTTTTAAAATTCATATTAAATGTTTTATTTAAATATGATTTTAATTCCTATATCGAGTGACATACTTCAGATAAGTGTACTGATTAAGAATATATTCATGTAAATAAAAATTATTCTTGATTTTTAAATCGACAGTCCAAATTTGTATATAGATTAAAAGTAATAAATTTGGAGCATTACTTCAGTTGAGATAAGTGTAATGGTTAAAGATTTTTATTTTTGATAAGAACTTCTTGCTGTTAAAGCTTAATCTAAAACTCATATGAGTTGAAGAGCTGAAATAATGAAGTAATAATTAAAACAATGACAAAATATTTATCTTCAAATAATAATGATTTTTTAATAATAATTAATATAAGAATGACATATCTAAACATGTAATAAGAACGCACCTTTCTCAAAATTAGAAATAAATATTAAATGATTTTTTTCAATTGAGCAACTTTTCGTTTAAATCTGGCTTCGACTAAAAAAGATAAACATTATCCGTTAAACAATATATGTTTACTTGTTATAATTTAAGAGATCGGGTACTTAAAGAAAATCTAAATATTTAACTTCAGTTAAAAAGTTGGTATTGAAAATGGGTTTGCAGAACGCATCTAGTCTAAGTAAAAAGTAAGAAAAAATAAAGTCATAGTCTAGTCAAAAATGTAGAATTTGCTGTAACTTTACTTAAAAGGTTCGCGCCGCATTTTTTTTCTCAGTGTAGAACTGTCGCAGGTCTGGGAACCTTGTCCCAGTGAATCAATGAGGCAGGCAAGCCAAGTCGAGCCGTCGAGGAGTAGGGTAAGGAAAACGCTGCGACCGCATTCTCTGTGTGTTGTGCGGCTTGTTAATTTGATTTCTTGTCAAAGCCAGGCGCAGACATCGAATGGCAAAAGACTTGTCACCTGCTGCTAACCTCGCCTTGTCACACTTTTGACTTTGCCCGTCGCCCCCTATCTCTCCTTTTGTCGCAACTTGTCGCTAACGTGACAATTTCACACGAAAAGCGCAGAGATAGAGAGAGGAGCAGAGAGAGAGGAGCAGAGAGGGTGGAGCAGAGAGGGAGGAGCTGGCAGACAGACACGCGTTTGCCTTACATAAATAAACAATGGCAGACAGGCAGGCTGGCAGGTGAAGGCAGCAGCTGTGACAGGAGCAGCTGTGACAGCAACATCAGCAGCAGCAACAACAGCAACATCAACAACAACAACAGCAGCTGCCTGCTGCCACGTCCTTATCCTTATCGAATCAAGGACATTTCATTTCGCAGTCACTCGCAACGAGGCGTTAAACAAGTAACGCGCGACACACACATTTTAAATTTAAAACCATAAAACACTTTCGAGCCACATTGCAGCTAAAAACCATATTTTTTTTAATAGATACAAGTATGAAAAGTTGTACATGACCTAATGAAATCACATATATGGGCTTTGAGAAGATATCTAAACCATTGATTCCAATAATGACAATAATCGCATATAATAAATATATATATAGTATATTTTCATGTCTTTAGAAGCAAATATAAAATAATTAACAAAATAAAAAGAAAATTAAAAATAAATCAAATTGATGTCATATTTAATTAAACATATAATTTATTTATTATTACACTGATTTAGGATTAAAACTAATATTAAATATTCAACATTTATTATTAATTTCAACAATTTAATTTACGTAAAACTGTTTACTAATTACTATTATTTAATGAGTATTTGTTTGTAGCACTGGAATACAAACATATAAAATAAAGGAAAATATTTGTGATTTATTTATTTTAATGGCTAATTTAATTGCACAATTTCCAATTATATTATATATTTTCCACATAACGAAATCTGATTTTATTACAATTTAGAAAAAAAAACCAACGAGTAAAACAAATTTAAAATAAAAAAACCCTTCTTTTCTTTGTTAATTATGTTAAAATAAAAATGCGAATATATATTTAAATTTGACTTAAATTGGCTTTAGAATTAAATATTAAAATTTTATGGAAGTTGGCTTAAAATTTAATATGAATTTTATTCAGAATCGGTGTTCATTAATGGAAAATTCCACTCACGAAGCAAACATAAGGAAAAGACTTTGGTTTGAGCCATTTTATCTTTTGGCTCGCAGCCGCACTTAGCTTAAAACATTTTTAAGACGCCTTGTCGTCCTTGCCTAATTGTAATATAAAGTGCTGTATTTAATACGTTTAAATGACTTGGCCAACAGCATGGCCAGAACCAAAGAGCCGCTTACAAAACCGCGCTTCATGAATTTCAAACAAAATGGCACAAAGCAGCGGCGAGCGCATAATCAAAATGGCCAAAGCGCATTTAAGCCATAAGCGCGTATAAAATATATGTATAAACCCGGCTATTACAAAAATGGACCGCGTTGAGAGAGAGAGGGAATTTTCGCTTAAGCTTTTACGCTGCTGGCAAATGCAGAAAAGGCTCAGAGAATCTGATGATAAGAGTCTGCTATATGGCAATATGTGGTGCTTGACTGTAGCCATAAAGATATAGCAACAGCTAAAGCTATAAAGCTATAGATGTAGGCTCTAGGCTGGCATATATATATGGAAGAAAAAAATAACTACCAAATGGCGACACATTTCAATTGCTCCCACACAATGCTAACAACAAAGCCGCATCAAAAAGCAAGTGAGAATGCTCTAGTCGAGAGAGCTCGCCTAGCAAATACTCTCAATTACGCTCAGACCTTAGCTATGCCTAAGCTAATATCTCTGAGATATTGAAAATTGATTTTTCTATGACTATATGTATGAGCAAATTGATATACTTTAATACAGCGACTATATTTCCAATCGATTCTAATAGAATTTTTGCAGTTGTGGTTTTTACCCGATTAGAAAGACACTTCTTGAAAAACTGTGGACTGAACTGCTACCGTTAATAGATTTTTATTGATATTTGGGCTATCGAAGAATTTATCGAACAAATTAAAAAAAAACTTGCTCTGCATTACTAAAATTTATATCCCAATCTAGAAGTTACTTTGTATTGTAGAGAATATACAGAAAGTACTACTAATATATGTCTGACCTATTGCTTGTGTTCTAAAATTTGTATATAATTTATAAATTTGTAGCGTTTTGCTTAAGTATATTATTCGCTTGATATACTAAAAATAATATAATTGCTTTCATTATCAGCTAAGTGCGGAATATTCGGGAAGCTATTCTTAGCTCAGCTTAGTGATAACATATACTTATACTATATGTTTGGCAGATTAATGCAAAACATTATCAATATTTTTCGTACAAACAAATTTATATATACTTTATGTTATTACTTAATAATGTTTATTTTAATTTCAGCTTGTAAGAAACACATTTTTATTTGACATACAAAAAATAATTTGGTGCATTAATTATTTTTCCCTTTGCGAGCATTTGTCAAAGTTTGTCTAAAGTTTAGCTTCAACAGACTTGAGGGAGTTTTAAATTTGAAATTTGAAATATCAATTTTGCCATTTCTATCAAAGCAAAACAACACAAATTTGTCAGATATTTCGTTTAGAAGCCAAGTCTGATGCCAAAACCAGTAAAACTGCTGTTAGCCGTGCAACTGCCTGGCAATTTGTCACTCAGATGTGAACGTTGCAACATGTAAAGAATGTGTCCCATGTTGAATGAACGCTTTTGGAAGATGACACATTCAGTTTGTTATTTGAATTGCTTTTGAATATTTTCGGGGGTTGTCAGCTAGTTTGGCGTTGCAAGCTGAATGATTTATTCGACATGCCTAAGCCAATTGCAATGTGCGCAAAAACTGTGGCAATGCAATTGAACTTCTGCAACTCTATCCACACCCAACCACACAAAACACACACACACACACACACACATAGATAAAAAGAGTTGGCAGATTTGAAATTGACAATATTTCACATTGGCAAAGACAAATTTATTTGCAGCTCGGCAGCCGTTTTGGCCCATTGAACTTTGTTGTTGATTGCGAAAAAAAAGAAGAAAAACGTGGGGAGAAAAGCGTTGCCTGCTTTTGGCCGTTAAAAAGTTTAGCTGCTTTAAGCACTGTTTAATAGGGGCCAACAAACACTCACAATAAAACGTGGCAAAAGCAAAAGCTACAAAAAAAAAAGGTCCCATCGTCAGTTGGCCCATTGTGCGGCTTGGCCAAGACGGTCGGCCTTTTGCAGCACAATATAAAAAGTCAGCCAAGTGTGTAAAATGTTATCGCAACATCAAATTTCATACATCATAAAACATATTGGCTTAGAAAGTAACAATTTTGATTGCGGTAAAGCGGCACAAATACGACAGGCGTCTCGGAATAACAATTTCAGAATACCCATCCACAAGCTACCACCCCCAACCGCACCCCATCTCTCTCTCTCCCTCTCGCCCACTCCTTGTGTCGCTCTGGCAAATTGGGGCGCAAGCAGGCGTGGCAGGCAACGAGGCGCACAGCTAAGCGGCTTTTGGCCCAAAGAGTCTTGAAAGTGACACAGGCAAAAAATGGTTGCTTTTATGCATACCCTGTAATCCAGTTGGAATGGGTAGATTATTTTATATTATCGATTGCAGATTAATATCGATGGTGTTTAAGCTTATATAAATTTGCATGAGTTTAAGAGAAATTTATCAGAGTTAAGGTTATTAAATATGCAATATATATATTTTTTTTAAACATGGTTAGTTAATTTTATCGATAGCTCGTTTATATAAAAACAATAAAAATCGTTCGTGAAAGATTACAGATATGTCATTTTTTTTAATATTCTGTTAGTTATTTTTATCGCTAATTCTTAGCTCTAAAATCAGTCAAAATATATTTCTAGGCCACTGTCTGTGGAGCAATACGTTTTTATTTTATATTTTTCCCAATCTCCCGTTTTAAACTAAGAATTAATATAATTAAAATCCACTTAAATTGGTTGCCTTATTTGAAAACTAGAAATTAAATGCAATTAATGCATTTAATATTCCAAATTTATTGTTATAAATTTTATGTTCTGTTTGAGCTGATTACAGGGTAGCTTCTAGTCACCCACATTCCACTGGGAACTATAGACGTGCTCTCTCCCCCGCTGTCAATCTCTAACTGGCTTCGCTCCTGTCTTACTCTTATCGATGCCAATGAATCTTAGAGGCGTCGCGACGCCTTTAAGTAGGCCAACAAGTTTTAGAGTCTGTAAAACTGTTTTTGTGAGTTAATTCTGAATCGTCCAAAATGACTTCATAAGTAGCTGCGACCCATAAACTTAAAGTGCACATGCCGCTTGCCACATGCCACATGGCATGTACGCTAGATAAAATCGAATCGGTTCAATTCGCGTCTAACCCTGTTCAATATTTATTATCTCTAATCAAAATGCACGCAAAAAGTTTGCACTGCCACAAGTTGCAAGTGCTGCAAAGTGGCAAGTTGAAAGTTTGCCAGCCAGTTGGCTGACTTTTTCTATTTGGCTGATAATCAACAGTTAATGACAATATGGCGTATGCGTTTTGCATTTATAATGTACCATGGGAAAAATTACATAATTTTTACACTTAATTTCGAAATTATAAAGTTCCTTTAGAAATATCCAAAAAATTTAAAAATCTTCCAATTATGAATCATTTTGTGGAAATAATTGTTTAAAATAAGAAAAATAATTTTAAATTATTAGAAAGGCTTGCTTCAAATATATAATAGTAAATATATATAATAATAATAAATACAAGGTATTTTTTTTTAATTTATTATTAATATTTTCAACTATTATAAGATACATTTTTAAATAGTAAATCAAGTCTTAATTTAAAAAAAAAAATAACAGCAATATAAACGTTTTTTTCACATGCACTCAAAGAAAAGAAAATCTTGGAAATTAGTCATGTTTTTCTAAATTATTGGAAATCAAATTTTAATTAAAAAATCGCAATCATCAATTTCAGAAATTTACTATCTATCTTAGGACAATTTGTACAATTTAAGTAAATTTTACTTTGAGTTTAATACGCTTACAAAAACCACTTTAATAATGAGTTGTTAGATATATTATACAAAAAAATTTATAAACATTAAATGTTTTTTTTTTAAACAATATTAAAAGTTGAGGCACGTCTAATATTGTTAAAGTTTGAGGCATTTCTAACCGAAGATCGTTTGCTGAAAAGATAATTTGCTGGCCAGAGAAAATCTGTTTTCATTTCATTGAGCCACGTTAAAAGTTTTGAGCCAGCCAAAAACTTGACTTGCTGATTGTCAAAAACCATTGCTGCAAGGCTGCAACAGTTGCAACAGTTGCTTCTGCTTAATGCCTTTTCCCATTGGCATTGCTGTTATTGTTGTTGGTGTTGGAAGTGTCTTGTGATGCGTGCGAGTGTCCTGAATCTAAACGGAAATAGTTCAAAAGTTCAGCTCAGTGGCAACAATCAGGTCGACGAGCGAAAAGAAAGATGCTGCGGCAAGCTGCAAGTGGCAAGAGTTGAAGCAACTCTTCGCATTGTTGTCAACGATGTTGTCGCAACGCATGGAGCAGTCAACTGTTCTGTTGTTGTCCTGGCCAGAGTCAACTCATTGCACCCACATTCAATTTGTGCACTGAGCGAAAAGCGCTGTTCTTTATTCGAATGAGAAATTCTTTCGATTTGTTTATCAGATTTAACGCAAAGCTGATTTTATGAATGAGTTTTAACAAGCTTAAAACTATAAACCTCAATAAATTTAAGCTTAGAAAATACTTAAAAAATTCTTCAATTTATCATATTGTGTTTAAAATAAAAGTGCTCAACTAAAAACTTAATGTTTTAATAATATCGAACTCGAGGACTTCAAATAAAAACTAAATACTTTGCTGAGAGGTCTTAGTTTAGTTCCTTAATAATTTTAAATAATTTTAAATCTATACTCTAAAAATACTTTAGAAAAATATTTAAAATTTTTAAAATAATTTTACTCTAGAAAAAAGCTTAAAATTATTATATACTGTTAGCAGAAGAACTTCCAAGAACTTCAATTTTTATTTCAAGTGGATTAAGTTTTATTTTATTATTAAGCTCAACAAACAATTAAAAAAAAAACAATACTTTGCACAAATTAATAAAATTATTGATTTAAAATATATTTGAATATGTTTTAAAAAAATAGCTTTTGGCAAAAATCGGACTCAAATTTTTTCCACATAATAACATATTTTTGACTATTTTGGATAAACAAAAAATTGCTCATCAAATATAAATTTTGTTCAATGTTCGATATATGTCCTTGGCCTGATTTGAAACAAAATTTATGCGCATTTCTCTTTAATTTTGGCTGAGTGTGTCTATGCGTGTGTGTGTGTTGTGTGTGTGTGTGTGAAAGAGTTACTTACGGATTTGCCTTACGTTGTTCATTTGAATATTTTAGCTGCTGCATTTACTTACTGAACCGTTTGGGGTTTTGTGGCAGAGCTTGTGGTGCATGGGGCACTCTAAGCAAGCTTCTTGTCAGTGTTTATGTCACCGGAAGTTTTGTTTTCACATGTGGTTAACGTCGAGCAGGCAAAGTCTATCCTGGCAGCCAGTCAGACAGACAGACAGACAGACAGTGAGACAGACAGTGAGACAGTCAGTCGAGCAGCGTCTTCTCTTTCTGACCCATTTGTCATGTGGCTGTCGGCCTTAACTATACGCTTGGCCAGGCTTTTTCAGTGCGGCACAGGACGTTTGCCTTTGCCTTATAGTGGCTATGCAGGCAACACACACAGGGGGGGGGGGGAGGGAGTGGTTAAATCTGGGTACCTAACATATATATATATATATATTTTGTATGAATATGCAAAGTACTTAGTGCAACAATGCCAGATTATAGTGAAATTTATTAGCTCGTCTGTGTGGCCTGTGGCATTTTAATGTCTTATGACTGCAGTTGGCAAATGCACAACGCACATACACACACACATACACTGATATGTGTGTGCTTGCACTCAAAGCTAAGCAAATTCATTCCCCCCCTTTACGTTTACTCTTTGCCCTAATTCTACAGCTCCTTGACTCGTCTCTCTAATCAAAGCCCAAAGGCAGCAATGGAAACAGCAACAATTCCTTGGCTGCTAATTAGTTTATCATCATGCGATGACTTCAGGTTTCACATGGGTATGTTCCAAAGTTTGGTATATTTTCGATTTAGTAAGTTCATTCAAATTCCAAAACTCTGTCATTTCTCCAAGATAAAGTTAGACAAATCTCAATAAAGACAATTTAAAATTTAATTAAAGTATTATAAAATTCATTAAAAATTTAGATCGATTGAATTATATATTTATTTGAAGGCTATTAACTATTAATCGATTTATATCGATAAACGCAAAAAGGTTGCAGTAATCAAAATATAGCGGAATTGTTTGAGTTTTATATATATACATATATATTAATAGATTTAAGCTCTTTTATACTCCCTGAGATCAGCTGAGAGACTTGGCTTTTAAAGCTGATCAGGCATACATGTAACCCTAAAGGGAACCATTAAACACAAGTGTTTGTTATAATAATATACAATTTTAAACGAAATCGAAACTCGGAAGTTGTCTTTACTACTTAAGAATTCTAATTTCAGAGCCACTTGTCTCTTGCTGTTTATTCAGTAAGCAGAGCAAGAAGAAACAAAAAATGAGAAAAAAATCTACTCAATGTTTGTTTTGCTATCTATGTGTGTGTGTGTGTGTGTGTGTGTGTGCGTGTGTGTGTTTGCGTGGGCTCAGCTCAACGAGTAATTAATGATAAATACACTTCCGACTAATTGATGAGAAAACAACAACATGTAAAAGTGGCAGGCAACATTTGTTGGAGCGCTGAGTGAAAACACGTGTGGCATGTGGCAGGAAGTTTGGGGGCACTTTCCACAGCAAGCCACGCTAATGCCACATTAATACCTAGCCCTAGCCCCAGCGATACTTTATTGATAAAACTTAATTACTTGATACGAAAATGCACTCGGAAAATGCACGGAAGTCAAAGTTGGCCAAATGCAAATCCAAAATCCAAATCAAATGCCGCTTACATAAATTGATGCAATCAGTGGCGACTCGAGTCGAGTGTGCTTCAAAAGATGCTGATGGTGATTCACACACAAAACTCATTCAGACAGAGTGGGAGAATGGTGAGGGAGAGGGAGGGGGAAGGGGCGGTGCAGCACCCACATCGTCATTTGTTTGGCTTTTGGTTTTCCCAGCACATTTCTGTTGCATTTGGATAAGTTCAAGCTGCTTGCAAAGTTTGCCACTTGCTGCATGCAACATGCATTATAAATTACAATGCGTCGCAGGCTTTCAGCTTCAAGCTACCTTTTTGCCAGCTTTTTGCCAACTTTATGCCAGCTCTTGCCACTTTTGGCTGTGGGTGCAAAGTTTCTGTGCTTTGCTTAACTTTCCTCAGTTTTCAATCTCTAAGTTTCATGAATTTGTGAGTCATTTAAAGTCAGCTATAAGATTACTTTTCCTATGAGTCCAATAAATCTCAAGTTTGCCCCCTCGCCTATACCCTGTAAATCAATAAGAGTGATTCAGATTTTTGCTGCAAATCTATATTCTCAAGAGTCTAATAAATCTCAAAGTTTTCTCTTTTTATATCTCAAAAATAAATATTAGTTTATATTTTAAATATTTATATCTATCGAATTTGATTTCAACAATTCTGAGTGTAATTAATTACACTCAAAAATAAATATTTTCTAAAATTACTTGTGTACTTAGCAACTGACACACTCATAAAAAAATTACTCAAATAAATTACTCAAAAATTTACATAATTGCCTTTGGAATAAAATGCAGAAGAATTATAGTTTTAAGAAATAGTTTCTAAATATACAAAATGAAAGTTGTTAAAATTAGAAGGAATTCTTTAATAAAATGTATAAATAAAAACACTTATTAAAACAAATTACTTTCAAAAATCCATAAAGAAATATTAATACGCATTTAGAATACACATATAAAATAATATACCCTTAAAACTATATTTTTTTTCTAACCTTAAAATAAAACCACATCGAAATTAATAAAATTAAAATTCGTGTTTTTAAAAGCAAACTTTAAGTTTTAGAAAAATGTTTTCAGAATATTAGAGTAGTGCGCACAACTGCCAAACGTATGACTTATTTTTCTGAGTGTTTACTCGAAAACTACTGAGTAACTGCTAGTCGTGCATTGAAATTTTTGGCTCGTCAACTTTGCCTATTGGCAGGCTGGCAACTGTCAAGAGCAGAGTTTCCCATTGCTCTCTCACAAAGCAACCGCCAAACTACATCCACCAACCCCCAACCCAACCCCTCCCAGCATCCACCACCTCTCTTGCTGTAATCTCAGCTGCTCTGTATTTGCGGATTATATTGCATCACATATTTTGTTTTTCATTATATGTAATATGGAATATATATTCTTGATGTTTTGTGTGACAATCGCTTTTATCTGTGACATTATTATTGTTACCAAGTCAACTAAATTAGTTTTTTGCATTTCTCGTTTTACAAATCATTTCCGCTGATTGAGCGAAAAATATGTTTTAAGTTCCGCTTTCCAATTTAACATTTGCAAGCGAAGAATAACTTTTCATAACATATTTGTTGGTGTTCCGTTTCCGACAGTTGCCTTGGACAATTTTGATGGAATTCACTGATGGAGCCGAGCAAGGAGCATGAAATTGTGCAGAACAGCGGGGCCTCTGTATGAAAATGACAAATGCCCTTAGCCAGTCTGTGGACGATAACGTATAATGGACATAATTGGAAAGAAGTTGCCACAAAAAAACCGATTGGAAACCACACTATGAACTTGCCAACTGTGACCAGCCATTAGCAGATTAGACTGGAATAATGGCAAAAAAATAATAAGTCGATAGTAGTCGAGAGTGCTCGTCCATCAGTTACTTTGGTACTGCATACAAAAAAAAAGCAAAAAACAAAAATATTTATTAAAAATGCTGACGAAAGAAAAGTCAATCTCTAATGTAAATTTCAGCTCTGGGTAGTTTTTTGGAATAAATATTTATTAAACTATGATGAAAATTTCTTTTGATAGGGTGTCTAAAATAGAAAACCGAACATATGTATTAAGGTGCATAAAAAAAGCTGATTGTTGACCGAATTTTTTAGGCAGAATTAATGAAATTTAAAAATTGTAAAATAAAAAAAAGGCTTACAACAATCGCATATCAAATGTGATGACCACCGCTTAATTTGGGGATAGTTGGCAATATTTTATTTCACTTTTGTCTAAAAGAACATATGTTCAATATTTCCACTCCATTAGTCTCTTATAACGTTGGTCATCTTTCCAAGTCGAATTTATTCTAATCGTATCAAATTCAATAAAATATTGTCTCTTTTACTCGAAGTTTAGATACTTATCAATCTGTCAGGCAATTGCCTAAAAGAATCTGTTAGTCAATAAAAATGTTTTAGCTTATCCTGTTAAGCCTTTCAATCTTAAGCTTTCCCAAGTCAAATTTTCTGTTATTCGTAATAAATTGAAAATATTATTGACTTCTTAGCCAAATCTGCACATATTTAGCTTCATTTTTCTGAAACACCTTTTTCTACAAAAATGCACTTTCCAAATTTCAGCTTAATTATTTTTTTCATCATCATCAACAGAAATCGTCATCCCCACACAGACAAGCTCCAAAATAAGAAACTTTTCCAAGTCGATATTTCTGTCCATATCAAATTCAAATATAAATTCGATATTTGCAAATTCAATACGGAATTGTCTCCGGAACTTGCACTCCAGAAAGTAATAAATTTATTGTATTTACAATAAATAATAATTTAATAAATAATTCTTATTTATTGTAAATAATAAATTAAATTAAATGAAGCTTAAATATGTTTTTTACAACTTAAATTTATTAATTATATATAAGTTAGTTTTAACCTAATAATTTTTCCATATTCATCAACTTAACATTATGAATTGAATAAAATATAATATAAAATATTTTTATAGTCTTCAAAAGTCTAATTTGTTTTTTTTGGCAAATATCAAATTAAACCAGTTCCACTTCGAATGAAGATAATTTCTGTGGCTTGTCAAACACATTTTTCGTAAGTACTTCAAAACAGGGTATTATAAACCAGCTGGAATTTAATTTAATTGAGGCTCGTCCTTTTTGGGCAGATGCTCTTGTGTCTCAAATGCTGTGTCTGGCTTGGGACAATGACCTGGACGCCCATTTTGACTTGTCTGCTTAGCAGCACACACACCCCCTGAGTATGTGTGTGTGTGTGTGTTTTTTGCTGGGCACGCAGAATGTGGCCACACGCTGTGACAATTTTGGCAATGCCAAAACGACAGCGGGTGTCCTATTCGGGGGCAAAAACTGTCAACGAGTACTGGCCACAAAACACAGCCACAAGATGAGCTCGGGAAACCAATGAACTGCGAACTGAGTATTTCAATTCTTAGATTTGGCGAAAGTGCGGACGCCTGAGTCCTTTTAAAGTCCTTTCGAATGCGAATTTAATACGATTCGAGTGCATTTCAAATATACCTGGTCGATGTTCGACACAAATAGCAAGATGAAAAAAAAAAAAATGGAGAAATACCAAGCAACGTCTCGTTGCCAATTTTCGTGGCACAATGTAAGAGGGTTTAATGCATTAAACTTGCACAAGGAACAGTCAGACAGACGGACGGAGAGACAGCCGGCCAGTTAGGTAGACAGCCAGGAAGCGCGCCTCAGGATGCGCCAGCTGTGTTCAATGATAGCGGAAACGGAAGCTGCTAAATAACGTTGCCACTCACAAGCAAAAACACACACTGAGCAAAAGAAAAAGCATTTCGCTGTTTACTTAAGCTTGATTGAACTCAATTCAAGTATTTGCAGCTCTACGAAAACCACACTTGATTTCAAATCGATTTATGCTCAAAATAAAAGTGGATATTTACCACTAAATATTTTCTTAAAAAGTGCTAGAAATAAGTTGAAAAAATTTAATAAGATTCATTTAATATTTATTTTATTTTTTATAGTTAAATAAATTTAATTTCGTCTAAAACATTTATTTTTCAATTAATTTTTATTTAACCTTGTTAGACTCTTAAGAATATATTTGTACATTTTAAAATATTTAAAATTTTAAAATACTTTTATTAGTCATAATTGTTAAAGCAATTCATTTATAGTAAATACTTTGTTAATTATTTATTAGTATTAATTAACAAATTTGAATTTTTTTGAGTTAATACTTTGTTAACTATTTATTATTATTAATTAACAAATTTTAATTTTAAAGACTCAAGTCATAATTTTAATATAAAAAGATAAGTTAGATTAATCATAAAAATGTCTTAAAATCATTTTCTACTCAACTTTATAAAACTAAAAAACTCACCAATGCACACTTAAACACCAAGTAACTGATATTTTTGCTCAGTGTACTGCTAGCTAAAGAAAGAAGATAGCAGCGCGGAGTGCTTTGGCAGTTGGCAGGTGCAAAGTGCAAACATTGATTAAACCAGTTGCAATCCCATTTTCTTGTACCAACGACCATGTCCACCCCCCCGCCATGTCCGCCCCGCAATACGACCACGCCCACCAACGTCTAGCCACAGTGCTTGCAGTTTGATTGTTTAAATATTTGATGCGTTACCAGATGGCAGCAGCTGCCATTTGCCTCAACTGCTTGCCACCTTGCCACCTGTATAATTCATATCGATATCCCAATTTAAAAAACTCACGTCTCTGTCAACTTTTATACATGTGTATGTGTGTGTGTGTATGTGTGTGTGTGTGAAGGTGTGACACTTTTATTCAACTTCATATAAAAAAGTAAATAACAAAAAATTCTTATTAAAAATGCTGTGGATAGAAAAAGCAATCTCAAATGTGAATTTGCGCTATGTGCATTTTTTTTTTAATAAATATTTATTCAAATTTGTTTTTATAGGGTATCTTAAATGTATTAAAGTGCATATGAAAAGCAGCTTGTTGACCGAATTTGTTATGCATTTAAAATGTTTATTTTTTGGTAGAGTTTTTTGAGAGTATTAATGAAATTTAAAGAGTGTGCTGACTGACATCACAAAATACTTGAAATGTTTAAATATTTTTATTTATATCTGCTTAATTGTTTTCTTTTACTAAACACCTCAAATTAGATATAAACCAATATTCAAAATACCTAAACGGTTGATAGAATTTAATAACATCAAAATAAATATAAATAAACTTAATCTAACTAAATATTTATAGTCTAACCTTTAACTTTATAATCTCCCCAGAACATCCCAGGCAAACCTGCTCGAATATCTATCTATAAATACAAAACAACTTACAGCAAATTATTCTTAAAAATTATGTTTTTTCTCTTTTTCCCCTCTTTCTCTCTCCCTTCCAACTCCCTCCAATAACAATATAAATATGATTTTCCTATTGTTTGGCCATTTCTCTAAATGATAGGTGTGCTTTGGCAGCCAACACAGCAATTTGCTTTCAATTTTTACAACAATACTTCAACTTAATGGTTTTTGTGGCACGAACCCCTCGAATCAAAAGTGCATGCACCACTTTCGCCCCAAATGTTGCAGCAATGTGGCTGGGTATTAAAAACACTTAAGCGTCAGCTCCCAAAAAGCAAATTCTGGGAACAACACATAAATACCTTCATATAAAATGCATTTATAAATAACGTAGCCATCATAAAATAATAACAACCAAAAACAGGAATTGGCTTCCATCGGTTGGTCATAAAACAAAGTTAGTTGAAACCAGCAAAAGAATTTTTTTGTGGTTGCCATAAAATAAATAAAATATTAATTTATTTTTATTTGCAATTCTCGTAAAATAAATTTCAGTTTCAGTTTTTGCCAGGCCAACAACAGGCCATAAATTTTAATTTTTACTTGGCCAACAAAATGACATTTTTAGTTTTTATGAGTTGCCCTTTTGACATGCACACACACACACACACAGTGTGTAAAGTATGTGTGTGTGTGTGTGTTACAAAGCAAACAAATTGTGAGCATAATAATTAAGATTGATGTTGATCTACAAACCAAAAACTTTCTGTTGGGGTTAAATATGACCAAATAATAAATCCTTTAATAGTAAAATATGTTTAATTATTTTTGTTTCTCGATTGTTTAAACATTTGTAGAAATTAAACAACAAAAGTTGCTCCAGTCTGCAATTAATGTTTTGTTTGATATTTTGGTTTGTTTATTATTTGATTACATTTTGATGCTCTTTGAATTTTAGTAGTTTTTGGAATTTGATTTCTGATTAGTTTGAGGCAATAACTTTTTTTTGTTGACCAAAATCTCAAAACCAAAATTTATAAGCTGGCTGGTTTTAAGCTGTTAATATTGTATCAAAAAATTTAATGAAAATATCATTTAGTATCAAAGGAAAATTAAGCTTTTCAAGGGAAAACTTTTACATTTTTGAAGCCAACCAAACAAAAGTCACAAGTTATGCTTGTAAATGCTTCAGATTTTGGACAAAAAATGATTTGAATCAGTTTACTTTATCGAACAGAAAAAATCTGATGAAAAACTTTAATTATTACCAAATAATTCTAGGCAAACTCCCCAGTTACTGCTTTCAACTTGCAACATGCCACAGTTAATCATTGCAACTTGTTTATATATAGTTTGTATGGTTCGTCAAAACTTTTCATATAATCATTAACTGTAACATGAACAAAGTCAATTCTAGAAAGTTTTTTATGTATTTAGTTTTTAACAAATGAAGTGAAACTAAACAGAAAATCATTATAGACAAGCTCACTTGAAGTATTTTCAATTCAAGTTGTTTGCCTTGCTGAAATGAGGAAAAACATACTTTTTATTATTTTTTTTTTTTATGTTTGTTTGTTTTTTTGTTGTTTTTTTTTCAAGTTGCTGAAGGTAATGCAGCAGATCACTTGCAGCCACTAATTAAACGATTAACTCAAGTGCAGTTTCAATGGTCGCAACTTAATTCACCGCAAACAACAACAACAACAACAACAACAACAACAACAACAACTTGGCATCCTTAACAGTTACTGTATCTGTATCCGTATCCGAATCCATTGCAGCTGTCTGAAAGTTGTTGAAAAGTTTTCCAAGTGAAATATCAGCACGAGAATGACTGACTAAAAGGAAGCAAAAGGGTGAAGTGGGAAGTATTAGGGTAGTAGAGGGTGGGGAGAGGAGGGACATGCACTTTGCACTTCTTGGTTTTTTTTTTGCAAAAACGGGAGTCCAATGACGAAGTTGGCCAGCACTTTCGCCTGGATAAAGCCAACTAAGAAACCCGGTCACGTTATGCACATTTCGCTGCACTTGCGCCACGGATGGCAGCTAGGACGAGTAGGAGCAGCAGCATGAAAAACAATAAGCGACCAGGGAACAGGACATGGGTGGGCAACTGGCCAGAGAGAGAGAGAGACAACTGGTCGAGGGGCAGAGGGGACAGCACCCGCAAAAAGGACAGCGAAACGTGCACGTTCAAAGGCCAAAAAACGCATTTCATGCATAGCGCAACGAAAAACAAAAACAACAACAATAAAAACAGCAAAACTAGAAAAACAACAAAAAAAAAAAAAAAAAACAGCAGCGCAAATATCAAAAGAAAAAACTCACTTGGAAAAAAAACAAATAGAAAATCAGGTACAAAATAAAAAATTCTCAAAAAGATTATTTCTAATTTGTGAAATTATTCATTTAATTTACATTAATTAGTTTAAATATTTAATTCAAGAAATTAGCTGCCAGAAACGTTTATATTTTAAGTATTAATATTTAATCAAGTAAAAGTTGCTAACTTTTTTCTTGTAATGACTAAATTCCATTTATATTTCTATTTATTTCATTTAAAATGAAACTTTACATTTTCAGTGTAAGAATTAAATAAATTAAATATTTTTATAAATTAATTACTTAAATTCACTATTGTTCTATAACTGTTATACATTAAAATAGATTCAAGAATTGAAGTTAAATAATCGAATATTTTAGAGAAAAAACTAATTTTCTTATATTTAAAACATTTGTTTTTTGGAAAATAAAATAATTTCTAAATATGAGATTGCTTCGAAATAATTGGTTGTCATATTAGAATACTACAAATCATGGACTATATTTTTGACTAAAGTACAAATGAACGGACATCAAATTTGATTTCAGTTTGTTATGCAAAAAAAAACCAAATTGCTTAAATGACTTAAGTTTTTATTTGCTAAAAACTATTGATTTCGAAAAAATGATTTATGCATATAAGGAAGATATTCTCTTCTGCAGCACGCTTGAATTTCGAACAGTGTTTTTTCGCTAAGTGAGTTGACTAAAATCAACGGCCAAAGGCGAAATGCGGTACCAGAAAATATTGGTGGCAACAGTTTCAGTCCGACGTAAATTACCTGGAAAATACGTGACTTTAGCGCGAAACGTGAGTGAGCCGCAATGCAGACTGGAGGTCCACGTGAAGTGGAAAGGTTGCCAACGGCATCAGTGAAAGGCCCGGCGAAAGGACATGCCAATGCAGCAGAACCGACACAAACCAGTACAAACCCAGACAGGACACCAAAACAAACAACTGCAGGCGTTGCCGGCATCAACATCAGCAACAGAATCAGCATCATTTCTGTTATTCCCAAAACTAACCAAAACGGTGAGAAACACACGCACGTCGTCCATCAGAGTAGAGCACACAGCACACCTGAATACACCCAAATACACTTGAATACACCTGAACACCAATGACTTGCCAACAAGCGGCTACACTGCAAAAAAAAAAAACAACATTTCTTTGACTAATTTGTACGTGTTTTTGTTGTGCGAAAAGTCAAAAAAGGTTCTTACGAAAACATTTTCAATATATTCATTTAGCACCATTAAAAGTTGTTTAACAATAAGTTGAAGAATTGAATATTGCTAGACTAGCAGATACCTCTTATAAAGAATGATGTAAGTAAATGTAATTGTTATATTATTTGATGTACTCAAAATTCGAGTAGTCATTTTAAGAAATAGTTGATTTTAAATGCAGTTTTTTTCCTTTTTATAAAACACTCTCTGCTCGACTAGCAGATACCTCTTGTACAATATGATTGTAATATTATTTGATGTACTAAGAATATTAATAGTCATTTAATGAAATTGTGAATTTTAAGTTTGGTTTTTTTTCTCTATTTCTGTAATCACAATTGTTATATTATTTGAAATACTTAAAATAAAAGTAGTCATTTAAAGAAAGTGTAGATTTTAAGTGCTGTTCTTTTCTTATTTTTGTTAAATCTTCTCTGCTCGACTAGCTGATACATCTTTTACAGAATAAGGTGAGGATAATTGTTATACTATTTGACATACTTAAAATAAGACATTTAAAAAAAGTGCGGATCTTAAAAGTTTTTTTTTTTTGTTAATTTTTTTATACAACACTTTCTGTTCCTTTGAGTAAATCTTTTTCTATCGCACTTTTATCTCTGTTTTTCTTATTTTCATATTTATTTTTTCTATCTTTTTATAAACGACTTTTTGTCTTACTCACTGTCTTATTTATAAAAATTCTAAAAAACAAATTTTGTTATTTGTGAAATTAATCATATTTATTTTTTCTGTCTTTCTATAAAAGACTTTCTGTCTCACTCACTTATTATTTCTCATTTACTATATATTTCTCTCTGTTGTCAGTTCTCTATTCGACTTTCTCTCCGTTAAATTGTCCACCTCTTTCTTTTTTTTTATTATTTTCTTTCTTTGTGTAAATCAATTTTTTTCTCTTTGTTTCTATTTCGCTCACTAATTCTATATATAACCCTCATTCTATATATATTTATATATATCATATTCTTTGGTTTTTTCAATCCAATTTTTAATTTTAACTATTTTTCTAAATTTATAAAAAAATATTTATAATTTTTACTATCTACTTCCTCACCCAGTTCTTCCCCATCTTTCACTTTCTCGTTACCTCCCTTTCTCTCTCTCTCGCTCTCACTCACTCTCACTCTCTCTCTCTCTCTCTCTTTAGCAACACATTCATCAGAATCACTTTAAATAAATGTTACATCCACTTACTCAAGTTGATAATACCCCGCTTGCCAACTCTCATAATTACAGGGTGTGCTGCTGCTGCTGCTCATGTTTGCTGGCCACTTTTCTCACAGTGCACTTTTTGTGTGTGCGAACTGTGCGTGATTTTTATGCGGCCAATGCACTTAATTCAATTGTATTCCGCTTTGAGGCACCATTGTCTAGACACGTGCCCCACTCGCCACTACTATCAGCATCTTCATCAGCGTCAGCAGCACTCCTCAAATGGTAGTTGCAACGTCAAAAGTACCTTCAAGCAATTAAAACACTTTAAGCCTACATCATAAATGTCAAAATTAATCCACTTCCAGCTGCCAACTGGTGGATGCCACTGCCATACCCACTTTGCCCAGCTTCTCTAATCTTCCGACTTGGGTCTACTTTGGCTTCCTCTGCTTATCATCATCATCATCATCATCATCAGCGCCCTGAGCTCCTCCACGTCGCACTTCACTCACTCAGTTGTAGCACATGGAGCACATCGAGCCGCAGCAGCTGCAATGACTCTTGAACTTGACATTTTCTTCTATTTTTTTTTTTTTTTTTGAATCCCCTTCTTTACCCCTCCGTTCATCCCTACACTCCCTGCTGCCAACTGCTTTGCCCGCCTGCCTGTCACTTTTATTTTTAATCTCATGCAGCAGACGACACACTGAACATTTTCTGAAAAACAAAAGATGATTAAAAATAGCAGCGTCTAAAATATTAAGAAAAAAAAAACATTATGAAAAAATATAAGAAAAACTGTGTTGCAGTTGAGTGTATCCGACGAAGCAATACTCTGTAGGAAATTAGTAAATCTTCAAAGTTAAATTAAACTTTAATTTTTTTATGTTCGTTTTGTTTTAAAGAACTTAATTTAATTATTTTCATAGGAAATATATTTTTCCATAGACTCTAAAAAATATACTCAGTTTATCATATTTATTTGACTATAAATGATAATTATATAAATATTATTTTAATCGAATAAAGTTGTCTTTATAATAAATCAATTCTTCAGCATTTTCATAACTTTGGGCAGAAATATTTGGTTTGTTTAATATATATATAATTTACATAATAAATATTAATACATATCAATTAATCTAGATTTAATCACATTTTTATATATATATTTTAAAAAAATAAATTCTAATCAAATATAGCAAAAAAAAAAATATTTCAATATTTTACTTATTTATTTTAAGTAATTTTTAAAAGGCAGACCAAAAATTATTTTGTGTTACACATTAGGTTACATAAGTAAAATGCTCCCTCGAGTATATAAATAGATGTTGCAAGTGTTGTTGTTGTTGTTTCTTTTGTTGTTGTTGTTGTTGCTGTCGTCCCTTTTTTTTGAAGCGATTAACGCGAATGCGCAATTGAAATTAATTGTCAGTCAAAGTGGCAGCCACAGCGCCAACAAACACACAGCTGTAGCAAGAGGGGCATGAGTCCAAAAAGTGAATGGGGGGGGGGGGCAGGCAGAAGTGAGCCAGCGACTTGGTTGCTGCAGCAACAGCGGATCAGTGGATTCATGCCCCACGCAACTGCAACTCGCACGTGTTTAAAGAGCATTTTTATTTTTAATTTCTTTAGTCGCAGTTTTCACTGGAAAAACTTCGAAGCTCCTTAACAGTTCTTGCTGCTGCTACGGCTTGTTGCACGCACATGTGGCACAAATGATGTCAACGCGGATTTGCGTCTCCGCCTGCTGCATTTCATCGACTACCTTCGACTGCCTTTCAACCACAACTTGCCTTTATTTGGAAGGGTATTTCAATTTTGTTGCCAAGCTAACTTTCAACGAAGATATAGTTTATATATAGCTTTATATATATATATATATATTGATCGGCATAATAAGCTTAGGTATTATATGCAAATCTCAACTATTTATCTATACAATTAAGTTTGTGAATTAACTCAGCTTTAAAGCAATCTTAATGAAACTTCAAATTTATATTTACGATTTTTAAAAATATTTTAGATTCGATCAGATCAGAAAATTATATCATATGAGTTATAGATCGAAGGCTTAAATTCTTTGACCACCTGAACACTATAAAAAATATTATTGAAATTCTGTAAAAATATGTAAATGGCAAAAAGTTGAATTTGAGATACCATAAACCAAATATATTGAGAAACAAAAGTCTTCTCAGTGTATAAAATCTACAATAATATCGATTAAAATCGATTTCCGATAGCAATTAAATTCGAGTTGTAAAAATAAAGAGCTCAAAATATATATTTTATATACTTATAAATATATATATATTTTTTTTTTAAGACTTGCATTATAATTCAATGAAAAAATGAGATTTCAAAATTCCGTAAGGGTATTTAAAAGTCAACATTTCGATATTAGTTTTTCCTGCTTTGTTTATTTTCAAAACTGTGGCACAGCCAACGAACGCGTTCACCAAATGAGGCGTGCCTCACAATTTGATTTAATAAATATTCATATAAATTACAACTGCTTTCCCCTGCGTCTGCACCCTCTGCCACTGCAGTTCCCACTTCAGCTCCTGGTCCTGTCTGTGTTTATATCATGATGCGCCTTGATCTTTGCTCCGAGAGTGCGGCGGAAACATCAATTAAGCATTTCAAAATTTAAAAAATGCCCATTGAATTTTCGAATTTTATAATTTTGTTTATTTCTTTTTTTGTTTATTGTATTTGTGACGAGATCCTAATTGCTGTAAAAAAATTATGTGTCTTGCCACGTGGCAGGATGTTTATGAGTCCCATTTAAATTAGGCGGCACTTTATGAAACTAACTGCAACTTGGGGTGGAATTAGCCACGTTAAGCAATTAACTTGATTATTGTCTCAGATTTTAAACTCGAGTTCATCTTTAAAGCTGATTTTCTGATTTATTTAAAATGCAATTTGAGTAGACATTTATGTTATATATTAAATTAAAACTATTTAATGCAACAATTGCGGATAGCGACCAGGTGGGTCTCAGCCGTCTCTCTCTCTCTCTCTCTCTCTCTCTCTCTCTCTCTCTCTCTCTCTCTCTCTCTCTCTCTGATAAATCAGCTTTTTCACTTAATCTGCTTAGTTAATCTTTCATGACAATTTTTTGGCTTATGTATGCCCAACTTTCAATGTGCCATTTGAGTTCTTAGTCATATTCATAGTTACAGCTGCCTAGCTCCAAAAAAACCTTCCTTTTTTGTTTAGAGCATCAACAAACTCTTTATTTTTTAATCCGCTTAAAAATTTAAAAATTGTGAATATTATAAAATGGACAATGCCAAACAATCTACCAATTTAATTTGGTAATTGCAGCACTAAAATTGCAAGTGTTATGATTTAAAAGACTTTATCTCCACTGTTTTAATTTATTAATTCTATCAGTAAATTTAAATAAATTAATTATTGATATTAAGTAAGACGCCAAACAGCTCAAATTAAGCCAAATTGTTTTATTTTATGTTATATTATTTGAATTAAACCATTTTATTGTTGTGAGAATAATAATCAACATTATTTCGTATGCCAACAAAGTGGTTTTATTTATATTAAATTTATATATTTATTCATTTGATATTTATTAATGCCATGGAAGGTAAATAAAATGCTCTTTCAAACAAATAAATTATTTAAATATTTGCCCTAGGCATAGAAAAATAAATTTTTACTACAGAAACAGAAAAATACTCAAATTTTATGGAGTAACCGAATTTTGCTGAAAATAATAAGCAAAACTAAGAAATAAATCAAATTAAATTAGACAACTAAGCAAATGTTTGTTAAAGAGTAAAATTAAAATAATGCATTAAAATTAAATTATTATTTAAGTTTAATTTTTTGAGCAAATTCCGTTAATCAGTATAAATAATTAAACAGCAGAAATCGTTATTAAAGTTCGATTTAAATTTAGATTTAAGCAATCTTTAATTAAAAAAAGAAACGAAACTTGTTAAAAATAAGAAAAGTGCTTGAAAACATTCTAAGAATTTTCAACAAAATTATTTAAAAAAAAGTGTTTGCAGAATGCATTTTGAGTGCAGCTGAAACCGGCTTAAACCAGTTTCTGTGGCACCAACAAAGGGGGGGGCTAGACACAGTAGAACCTCTTAGTTGCTTGCAGCAGATGCTGCAACTTGTATGTGCCTCATTTCAAACACACACCCACACACACATTGGCACAACATGACCTGGCAACAATTTTAAGAAAGTGCTGTTGGCAATTTGCATGTGCCGCTGAATTAACTGTGGCCATGCAACACGATGTTGCACGCTGCGCTCCCACTCTGCATATTTCTCACACTCGCATTGTGGCAGTGCCAGCCGCTGTCAGAGATTATTTATAAATTGCCAGTAACTCAAGAGCTGTGTGGCATGCTGCATTACGGCGGCAACATGAGGCATGAGCCATGAGGCATGAGCAACGTGCACACAGAAGACGCTCCACTTCCGGCCACACAATTGCCAATTGCCAACTGGCAACAAGCAGGCAGCAACCAGCAACAACTGCTAACTGCTAGTTGCCACACATGCCACACATATTGTGCTGCTCAAATCAGCTCAGCGACCACTTGAGACGCAAGACAATGGGCGTGGCACACATTGTCAATGCCTCAAATGATAACAAAAACAACCATACACTGCGCGAAATTAGAGCCTGTAAGCGCAGAGCGTTGAACCTAAAAGAATAAAGATCAGTTTTGGTTCTGAAAAAATAATTAATATATAAAAATAAAAAATAATAATAAAAAACAAAAATTTTATGAATCTTAAAATTTCTTTTCTTATACTCAATTTTAGATTTTATTCAATTTTATTTTCGATACCAATTTGCTCTAAATATCTACGCTAAATTTTCTTCTTTTTTTTATGTAAAATAATTTTATTGTATAAAAATTAATGTGAAAATGTAAAGCACTTGAAATATTTAATTAGTTAATTTATTAATTACTTATTTAATTTATTCTTACAACTTTAAGGGAGTCAAATAAAATAATTTTCAAAAAATTCCGATTCTAAATGCTAAATTTAATGATCAAAATTTTATTATATTAATATTAATTAATATATATATAAATAAATAGATACAACTTTAGATTGGTTCACTAAGACTTGGATAAATCATCTGCTTTTGCTAGGGGATAAATAAGCCAATTTATTGAGATCAGAATCGTATAACCCAACTTTCCATATCCTCTACTATGGAAGAGCCTTCAACTTTTTTGATCCATACTGGCATTATTTGAAATAAAATCAATATTGATTTATTTATAAATTATTCATATCTTTTTATTTATATTTAAATATAATAATAATTTAATGTAATTTATTGTTCTTTATATTTTTGCATCAATTGACTATAAAAAATAAATAGATTAACTCCGAATTTAATTAAACCTTGGCCAGAAAACATATAAATATACAAAAATAGACAAATTCTTCCATTAAACACACAGCAAATATATATTTCCGATAAATATACAAAGTGCATGCCGTTTTCTTGCAGTGTAGCACCAAGTGGAGCGAGTAACTTTAGCAACTTGAAATCGTATCAGATAACAAAATACAAACAGCAGCTCAAATCTTAGAAAACAAAAAAAAAAACAAAAACCAAAACCAAAATAATAACTACAACAAAAAAAAAGGGAAAGGGAAATGTCTAAACAAAGGCTCAAATTGTTGTTTATGTTGTTGTTGTTGTTGTTGTTGTTCAACACTTGAGTTACAAATCGACGCCTTTGTTTGTTCCTGACTTACACTCTCTTCCTCTCCCACTCACCCTCTTTCACTCTCTCTTCTAACCCGAAAACTAAACTTGGCATTTGCATTTCCCACGTTGCCCCCAAAAAATGTGTTTGTGGCAAAAAGAAAAGTTTTCCGTAATGTCAAAGTCAACGTCAAAGTTGAATATGTCAGCTGTGCCACAAAAGATGCAGATACAAAATTTGTGTGCCATGCCACAGGCTAAAGAGCTAAAGATACAGATACATTTGGCTGTTAATTGGAATTTCAATTCACAAAAGAAATGCAAGAAAAGATAAATAGACGAAATTAACACGTACTCAGCTGAAAATGAGCAGGTAGTTGAGCATAAAGGACAGCCACACACAAACACACACACACAACTAAACACACACACACACACACACATAAGCAAATACAGATGCCGAGGCATAACTAGCCAAATAACCCTAATAAATAAGTCAAGTCTTCGGCGAGGCTACAAGTTTATACGAACATGTTGGCAGTTGTGGCAACAACGACTACAACAACAGCTAAATGCCACACAGACCACTGATGTTGCATGCAGCAGGTGATTGGGTAGGGGATAGAAAAGAGAGAGAGGTAAATAGAGGATAGCGAGAGTGAGAACGACTTAAAGATACCACATAAAAGCCGCAACTTTAACAAATAAATTTCTGGCAAATCAAAAATAATGCAGCAGCAGAAAAGTGTGAGAGAAAAAGAGAGAGGGAAAGAGAGAGAGTGGAAGAGAGTGAGATAAAGAGGTAGAGAAAATAATAATATAATAATCCCTATTTTAAAAATTTAATTGTAGTGAGTAAAGCTGTAGATAAAAATAATTTTTTAAATATTATTTTTATTATAATCTTATTATTATATTGGGGTTCTGCGCACTGCGACCTGATGGATCGATGATATTATAATCTTACATTATAATATTTTTTAGCATATATAAAATAAGTAATTTTTCCGTATTAAAAAATAATAAAAAATAAAATAACTTTTATTAATAATAACTAATAACTAATATTAATAATAAAAATAAAATAACTTTTTATATTTACGAAACACTTGCAGATACATTTGAAATAGAAACAGTAAACATTTTGTTAATTAAACTCAACTAACAAAGAATATTTTTATATTATTCATTTAAAGAACTTTAATTTGAAGAATTAATTTAATATTATATGAAAATTGCAAATGAAATTGTTTCAAATGAAAAACAAATACAAAAATAAATATATTGGATTTATTTACTTATATAAATTTGACTAACTGCAGAAACAAAGAAAACTTATATAAACACTAAATTAAATAGAAAATATAAAACTAAAAATGACAGATAAATAAATAAAAAAAAGGATATATAAAACAAAAATCTGAAATGTATTATTTTATATTTAATACGTATTTAAATAATTTAGTAAAATTATTATTATTATTATTACTTATTTTATTATTGTTTTTATTACTAATTTTATATTTTTATTATTATTATTATTACTACTTTTTTTGTTTTTAGCATTATTATTGTTACCATTTTTAGTATTATTATTATTATTATCATATTTACAAATATTATTGCTATTTTTACTCTTATAATTATTACTATATTTACTCTTATTATTATTACTATTTTACTCGTATTTTTATTATTATTATTATTGCTATTATTATTATAATTACTAATTTAACTCTTGTTATTGTTATTTTTATTATTACTATATTTACTAGTTTTACTCTTTTTATTATTATTATTATTATTATTTTTAATCTTATTATTATAGGCAACATCTACGACTAATTTCAGATACATTTGCCTCCTGTTACACACTCTACGCCAATATACCCCGCATTAAGGAATTTAATGCTTACAGGGTAAATCAAGAAAAGAAAAGTTAATTAAGGTGTTTGCCCGCAACAGGAACAGCAACAACAACAACAACAACAATAAAAACAACAACAACAAAAGCAAACCTTATAAATGAGATATTTATCTAGCACTGGACAGTCGTGGCTAAGATACACAAGGGAGAGGTAGGGGTTGGTGTATGGATAGGTGAGGAGGTAGAGGGAAATGCGAGTGATATGCGCTCGTTTTCTGGTTCTGGTTGTGGAACCTGTTTCGGAATGTTTGCTTTTGAAATGTTTGTCATTATCGTCGTTAACTTTTTGATGAGTCGAACGTGTGTGATAAAAGTGTCGCAAGGATTTCGATTGGGAATGACAATAGAGTGGAGAGAGGAGATGGGAAATGAGTAACCAAAGTGGAAAAAATTACAAAAGAAAAACCTAATGACACAACTCACACACACGCACACACACACACACACACACAGATTGTACAGTGGTCTCTCGAGATCAAGCAAACAACAATTCATTAAGCATTTTTTAAAGATGGGAAATATTTATTTTGATATTATCATATTTTTTTAAATCATTTTATTTTAAATAAATGTTGGCTTACAAAAATAATAGTGCTTAACAGAAGTAGTTAAAAAGATGTGCAAAATCTATATTTAAAAATAAATAAACGTTTTTCTTAGTTCTTTTCATTAATAGTTATTATTATAACAATGCATTTAACACTTATTTAGAAACAGACTGCAAACAGTAACAAATTTTAATTAAACAAAAAAAATTATTACACATAAGTTTTGAATTTCTTTCTACTAATTTTTTACAACATTTGCATATTTTGCATGTTAAAATATATTATATTATTTTATAGAAGCTTAAAAATATTAATCAAGTTTTACGTAAATGTTTTTAAAGCAAAAAACATGAGTGAATATTGTTTATATTAACAAAAGCATAAATTAGGAAAAAAAATTTAAAAAAAAACTATCTTAAGAAACGTACAAAAATTTTATTTTATTTTAAATTTTGTTGTTCTATAAATGTTTCCATAAAATCATTTTAATCGATTAATTTTGTTTAATAATAGGAAATATATCTTGTATTGTTAGGAGAGTTTGATAAGCATAATAGTTATTTAAAAACTTATTTATTGACTGGTTGTTCCCATGAGATATATATTATATAGAAGACTGATCTAAATAATATTTAGTTCAAGTTTGTTATAAAACGCACAACTGGAGACTTTCTCTCGGAAGTATTTGAATATAAAAAACGTTTTGTTTTAAAAAAAAACGACTCTTTCCACTGATATATATGAAAACTTAATGATATAGTAGTCCGATCTCAATCAATTTGTAATCGAATATTTTCAGCTTAATAAAAAGGAAATTAGGAAAAATACATTGGATTTTTCTGAAAACAAAAAAGTTTGCCCACAAAAACCCATTTTTTGGCAGATCTTTCTTATGATAGCTTTATGATATAGTGCTCTGATCAAGCTAGCTACAATACATATATCCCCTGTAGCAAAAGAAGATATCTTTAAAAACGGATTAATTCTTATAGAATAATAATATGATGGAAAATAATAATCTAAATGAAATACAACAAATTTAAAACCCTTAGCAAAGCAATAAAAAAACGTATTTTAATCTATGTTTTACAATTTGTTAAATGCTAAAATGCCACTTAGAATTTGTGGGCTCTTATCGAGCGTTCACTGTAGTTGACGGGGACGGGTCTGAAGTCTGACTTAAATCAAATATATGTTTCAAATACAAATTGCCATTAGTTTATTGAGCGGCTGGAATTTATGGTTCTTCGTGCTGGATGAGGCATGCCGCATGCTGCTTTCAATACGCTCACCGCTGTCACATGCCGCATGCTGCGCGTGTGTGTGTGTGGGTGGGCAACCACGCAACAGACGCACGAAAAATGCTCACAAATCTCAGACTCGCTCAGTCACATGTGGCTCCTCTGAGCCCTCTCTGCTCAACTCCCTGCTCCCCCTACTCCTCCTCCCCCTACTCCTTACAACCCCTACTCCCTTGTCTACCTCAATAGACAGCATTTTTGGCATTTGTGGCACGTACAAAATTCATTTGTTGCACTATTTGATGAAAATGAAATCAAATTAAATTTTCGGCACAAATTCAAAGTGAAATTTCTTTTTGTACCCCAGTACACTGAGCAAAAGAATCGTGTATTTGTTTTGTGTATTTTAATTAATCAATTTTAAGACTATTAAAAAAACAAGCGAAATAAAAAAAAATAATTTGGATTTAATAAAAATATATTTTAAATATATTTATTTCATATTAAAAAATAAACAAATTAATATTTATTTAATATAAGAATAATTATAAAATATATAAATACCAAATTAAGTTATTATATTTTAAAATTTTGTTTTTTAAGTGTATTTGCTTCTTATTTAATTTTCTTTCTCGGTTGAAGAAACACATTTTTAATTTGAGATGTAACATATTTTAATATTTTATATTTTTAATATTTTATTCTGTAAATAAAAAACAAAAGTTGACAGAATATTCATTTCTATTTGCACTCAGTTGTAGTATGAAAGTTTTTCGCTGAGTGTACTAATAAATATCTTTTAGTGTGTGTGGGCAACAGCGAAGAATTTTCCTTTCCTTTATACCCTGCAGCCATGGAGAGTGCAGAGAAGGGTATACCACAAAAATATGCAGCAGGAAATATTTCTGTGCATACATAAGATATATATATATATATATTCTTGATCAGCCTTAAAAGAGTAGAAGATTGAGCCGAGTTAGTCTCAGAAACTTCTTCAAGAGTTCAAATTTGATATATACGCAGACTAAGCTTATTTTTAGTTATCGATAAATTTTTCACTAATTAAAGAATAACAATTTTTTAACTTGACATAATATAATATTTATTATATATTAATATTTAAATCATAATATGTCGATTTATCTTTAGGGTATCTCATAGTCTAGTTTTTTGTTTTACAGCATTTTAATTTGAAATTTTTTTATGTCCTTGCAAATATGTGTGGGTTTTTTTAATGGTAATAGATTTTTCAAGTTTGGCATCTGGAAAATGTCTAATTTTGCCAAAAGAAGAATGTGGATAAAATTCGAAAACAACAGCAATTAGTAATGGTCACAGCTAACTGTATTTGTATTTGTATCTGCAACTGTATCTAAATCTGTATTTGTAACTATTTTTGTATCTTTTGACAAACTGTCTTTTGTTGTTTTTTAAATTGCTTTTAATAACATTTCTGAATTGTGCATTTTTGTGTTGATTAAAAAAAACGTTTTGCTTTTTAAACGTTTTTAGTTAATTGTTTATATTTTAATATGAAATTTGAATATTGTTTGATTTGCTCTTCAATTTGATAACAAAAATAGGAACCAACATTTTTGAGTTCATTGCAAAACAGAATTTAAATTTGAGCAGAAATTCTAAGAATGAAATAAAAGAAAAATTAGTGAAAAGGATAATAATAAAAAAGTGAAAATAAAGTGAAAAACAAAAGATAAAAAAAAATATATTATATATATTATATAATAATGATTTATTTAATATGATACTTGAATTATATATATAAGAATAAATATTAAAAAATGCATAATTAAAAAAAAAATTAATAAAAACATTTCAATATAAAAACAGGATACTTATTCACCTTTTGTAATCGATTTGTATCGATATATGAATTGCCACTTATCGTTAAAATTATATAATAAATTATCATAATTATATTAAAATAATAAGAATAATAAGAATTCATTGCAAATTATATTTAAATTAAGACTAGGCAAAACAAACATTTCTGCAATTGAATTAATCGATTAATTACTCAATTGACCAACACTAATCACATCTACAACGACAAAATTGAAAAACAAATAAATTGACAACAACAACAGCAAATGAATTCTCTCTTCTGCTCTCCGTTCGCAATTATGCCATAATAATAACTGTAATCAGGCTCTTCTGCTAGTTACAATTTGCCCATAAACATAACAAGAAACTAAACAGAAACAACAACAAAAACAACTGCCGGCATTTGCCCAAAACAAAACAACGCGCACACATAGGCAGCTCTTATACTACGCGTATAAGTGTAGAGAAAACCAGTATTTGCTGCTCCTGCGCTTGACCAAGAGAGGCCTGCAGCATTTAAGAGCAATGCACATATATATATAAGCTTTAAAAGCTAATTGATTATTTTGTAATTTATTTATAAATACACATATTACTATTGCTTTATGCATTACCTACGATATTAGCTTTAAACATTAAAATAATAAGCAATAAAATCCGATTTCAATCTTGGTTTCTCTTAACAGCGCTCTCTTTACATTGTGTATTGGCACCCACACTAGAAAAAAAAACAAACACTGGTTAAAACTCTGCTCTCTGTGGCTGCGCTGCCAGCAGCGCTGCTCACTGGTCGCCTGTTCAGTTTTCTCAGAGCAGCCGTCGCGGTCGCACGCAGAGCGCATTGCGTAAAATCAGAGCAGAAAGCAACAGTAGAAAAAAATAAAGTTTTCGTTCGTTTCGTGTGTGTTTTTTGCGCAATTATTGTTGGCAGTAAAATTGGTTAAATGTGGCCAACAAATAACGCCATTTAATGCAAATGTGTGAAAGTGTTGCATCTAAACAAAAAACAACAGCCGTCTTTGTTTAACGCATTTGTAAAACGTGCGCGAAACGAAAAAAACTACAATAACAACGCTTCAACTAAAACAACAATTAACATTTGGAGCAGCTTTCAAAAACGGTAAGCGCTGCACAAATACCCTTGTAAATTGCACACAGGCACGCATAACAATAATGTAATTTAACATTACTCTTTGAACCCGTTGCTTGTTATTGTTGCTGCTCTGTAAGCTTGCCATCTCACTCTGCCCCGCTTGTTGAGATCAGTTGTGCGCCATTAAGCGGTTAATTTGCGCTTTACATTAAAACTGTTATGGCACACAACTGTTTTTTTTTATTTGTTACAGTTGCCCACACACACACACAGACATACACTGGTAGTCTTTCTGTGCATTATTTCCGCCACTTTCTTTAATTGCTCTCTTTAAATCTAACTGCATTTGGCCTTGACGCTTTTTTCTTTTCTTCTGCAAGCCAAGCTTAAGCTATGCATCGAAAGCTCAGCCTATAACTAAAGTCTTTGCGTATGCGTGTGTGTGTGTTTATTTTTTGCGGAACCAGTTTAGAAAAAGAAATAAAAAAAACAAATATCGTGGAAAGAAGTTTATTTGCTTTGAATAAAATAAAAATGCTCAACAGGTTTTTTTGGTTTTTTACTCACGTTTGTTTTGCTGTTGTTGTTGTTATTTAGCTGGGAACTTCTGTCGCTGTCTTGAGGCTTAATAAATATGCGCAATTCCAAAGGAGAGAGGACGGTGGCGGGTGCTCTCCACCTGTAGTAATAACTAGAGATAAGAAATATACAAAACTAAAACTAAAAATAATAAATAAAAATTACAACTATAAAAATAAAGAAAAAAAACCAAACGGGGTAAACTTTTTATTTACATATTCACATATATATACGCATTTATATATATGTGCGCACAACACAAACACATTAAATGAGCGATAAGAAGAAGACAGAGTTCACACCGAGTTTATCAAGTACAGTCTGTGTTGCAAGTATATTAAAATCCACCTAATTTCAAATTTGCGAACAAACAGATTATGAATTTCAACAATAAGCCCAAAAATAATGTCTTTGAAAAATATAAATTTTTTATAAAGTGACTTAAATAAATGTTTTCAGCTTTGATGAGCGAATTGATAAGTCTGTGTTATGTATATTTGTGTAAATATATGTACAGTGTATTCCTACTATGCTTATATATGTTTATATGCATTTGGGCTTATATGCATTCTCTGAGCAGTTGTTAAAATTGTAAACATGTTCGCTTCCAAATTGCATCTATACATAATATGTACGCATGCAAATATGTATGTATACATGTATCTATGCTTGTGCACATTAATATAACATTTATGTTTACATGGCAATAAATGCTTGTATGCATTTCGTCAGTTACTTGAAACTCTGTAAACATAAATTGTTTATTAATAAATGAATGAAATTAAATATTATGATACACAAATGTTTATTTATTTAACTTATTAAAATATATGTGCGAAATTCTTCAACAGAAACTGTTCCAAAGTCGAACTTGAAATTAGTAAATATTTAACTGTAATTTAGATATGATTAATGATAAATTTCAAGAATTTTTCTTCCTGTCGTTAATTTGAATATTGGACTTAAATTTGGGTTAGTTTGTGTTACTCTTAAAAACAAAATCAATTGAAATATAAAAAGTAGAAGACAAAGAAGAGGAAGAAACTGAACCGGGTTTCAGTTTCTTATCTTGCGGAAGTCATTTAACCGTCGGCTGAACACGACAACAACAGTAACAATAAGAAGAAGATGCAGAAGCGATGCGAAAAAATACTTTTATATTTGGCATTTAGTTTGGACCACGTTAGAAAGTGGCCCAGAATTGCGGCCAAAAATAAACCTTAACTGTTTAAAAACCGTTTGTTAAATTGACATGGCATTTGTTGGTTTGCCAAATGTACTTTTCACTACAGCTTTTAAAATAAAAAAAAAATAAATAAAATTATTTTTACAATTATTTTCGCTATTTTTTTCACTTGTGTTTGAGAACTCCAATTCTCTGCTACACTGCAAAACCCAATAAGCAGATTACTTTTAATTAACTTATATTTAATTTTTGTGCTGATAAAATTGAGGTTTTCGTGTCTAAATTTGGTTTACTTTCTGATCTCAAAGGTTTCGTAGCTGTATTCCTGAACAGTCTTCAAGTTCTTGAGGACAAACTCCTTGATGGCTTCCACATATTCGGCAGCTGCCAAAATTAGCTGCCTGAATGTTTCGATCACTTTCCCCTCGCCCTGCAACTGCCCCTTGTAAAAGTCGTCTGAAATTTGGATAATATAGCCCCGGATTCCCAGCAACTGAGCCTGGGCAGCAGCAAATAGCTCAAATACCTCCTTCGGCACCTTGCCATGGATCTCAAAGTCGCAGGACATCAGATCAGGTTTAGATTTTGGATTGGCCATTTTTCTATGTAAAATTTTTGGGGCGAGTTCCGAGAAATAATGTGAACTAATTTTGAATGCCTGCTTCTGAAAATGAGTATTACGAGCATACAAATATTGACATTTAATTCAAATTTATCCATTGACATATAAATCTATATATATATATATATAAGTTAAAAACACAACTAAGAGTTGCAAATTTAAAGTTAAGATTAAAATTAATTATTTATATATTTTTGGTTTCGTTATTTGTTTATTTATTTATTTATTGATCTGCAAACTTTGTCTTCCTTCCTCTCTCACTTTTTTTCTCACTGTACACTTGTTTTGCGAAACTTTGTCTTTGATGAGTCAACAGCTGTTTTAACGCGCCAATCAAATAAGCCTGTTGCTGCTGCTCTCAAACGTTGATTCGATTTTGAGTTGACCGCCATATTTGTATTGGCTCTCTTTCTCTCTGCCTCTATCTCTGCCGCTGTCTCTGTGTCTGCTTTTGTCTCTGAATTGAGTTAAGCTTTATCAGCAAAGAGCTTGCAGCTGTGACGTCAGCAGATCGTGCATAATGCGCGAGCTTCTTACAGAGAGCACGTGTGAGAGAGGGAAAGGGAAAGATAATACGCTTAATTAAGAGCCAGCAATATTTATTTTTAATATATTCAATTAGGTAAGAAAGAAATAATGGGCTTTACCCACAGGTTCCCGCTGCGACATTCTTGATCACTTTAATGACGTTTTTTCTAATTCACTTCCCACCCTCCACTCAACTCGACTCGCTTAATGCCTTCATCAGCTGCAACAACAGAAAAAATAGAGGGAAAATCTCATTAAAATTCGAGCTCATAGTGTGTGTTTTTTGTTACCTTTGTGCCTCTATTCCTTTATCATTTTATCTGGTTCCTTTTCGCTTACCCGCTGCACTTATGATATCTTGTGCAGCGATGCGATGCAACTGCACTGGCAGAAAAAACTCAGATCTTTATCATAGTCAAAAAAAGTTTATTTCAGTGCTTTTGCTTGATTAGCCAGCCTGTCCGGACTTTTAATCGATTTCCTAATTAAACTCTCTTCGCCCCGCAGCCTAAATAAGACATAAAATGTATAACTATATATTACAAAAAAAAGGCTCCCTCGAAAAATGAAAAAAATGCGTAGGAAATGTATATATAATAAACCTCTCTGGTTGGGTGGGCAATTAGCTGCCACGCCCACATTTACCGCATATTTCCAGCATATTTGCCACAATGCTCACCGGTCATTTGAATGAAGTAAGGGTAGTACCGTCAGCAGCAACATTCGACGCGCCTAAACGTACAAATTAGCAAACCACCAAACTCACAAAAACACAAGGAAAAAAAACAGAAATGAGAGAGAAATTTAATTAAAGCAACGTTAAAAAAAAGAATGCATAAATTTAAACACAGTCACCCACTTGCCCCTCTCTTGCACCCACCTGGCTTGTAATTTTGTAACCTCAAAGCAAAACAAAAAATGTGTAATTTTCACGGTCCCAAGCTGCTACTTCCCCACGCCCCCCTCGCTTTTTCTAGCCCAGTCTCAGCATAATGATTAGGGTCAGCCGGAGACAGCCCAAAATATGTAAATAAAAATGAATATTATCCATGCAGTAAAACGAAGCTGGAATACTCTATATGCAATTATAAATATTATATTTTTACATGTTTTTCATATTATTAATTTTTATTATTGTACTTTGAATAATTTAAAAAGTTATTGATCTTTTTTTATCTTTGATTTTAAGTATTTTTTCTTTAAGAAATCATAACACATTTGCAAGGGTATTCCCTTGCGAATATGAATATGAATTATTATCCAATCAGTATTTCCGAGATATTTGTATTTATCTATTAATTGCTATATTAAACAATTAATTACAGTAGGAATGACTAACTAATTTAGTTGACTCATTTACTGTAATTTCTTTCATAGTTGATAACTTTTATGAAGCTCCACAAAATTGTTGGGGAAATTCAACACTTTTGATGAAAAAACGTTTTATTTACTTATCAAACACTTCTGATTTGGCCGACTCATTTACTTATTGAAAAACTACTAAGTTTCTGATTGTAGTTGAATTTTTATTTATTCCACCAACTAGATTGAAATATAAATGAAAAGTGCTTCGTTTTCTTCGAGTTCTATTTCAACAAAAAAAACTATTGCAAATTGACAATATTTAATGTTTTACAATCTTTAAAAGCAAAGCAAAGGCTTAAGCAGAATTTGAATAAAGTAGACAATTTGTCAACCTTTCTGTCAGTTGTACACATCTGCAAAACTGATTAAGTATTTATAATAGTCGGCGCAAAGGGTATATAAAAGCAGACTTTGGAGGCAGCAGCAGATTTTAGTTTTATCTTTGTGGGTCTTTCGGCAAAGATAAAAGCATTTGTCATTAGCATGAAACGCAAAAGGTTTTCCTCGACTTGCCTCGCGAATTTCACTTTCGTCTCTCCAAAAAGTCCACAAATATTTGAACTTCATTAGAGGGCCAGACGACGATGGCGACGATGGCGACTTGACTTATGGCCTTTGACCTTTGCTGCTTCTAATGACTATTTGCTCATTATTTACATTAAAACCCAATTTTAATGCTAACCAATAGGAAGAAGAAGAACAGCTGTGCAACAAGCATAGCAAAATTTATTTATCTTTTAAGGGAAGCATGCAAAGAGTGCTGTAATCAACTATGAAATACCCTGTATCCAAATTTGTCATTGAAATATTCCAATTATTTATAAAATGTTAAGAAAATACATAATATAGATTTTAGAACCAACATTTTGTGGTAAATAAGTATATATATGAACTAGATATACCTATTATCTTTAAAGTTTACAGGGTATGCCTTCAAATCCATGCTAAGAAATACTTAAGAAACGACAGCAATAAAAACTGAGATAAGAAACGAAAAAAGTGCAGTAAAATCAGACTCAAAACTAAATCATTTTGGAAAAATTATCGTGCAACAAGCACAAAAAGAGAATGCAAACATTTCCGCAGCAAACAACCTCAAATTGATGGGTATCTTAAAAGAGTCGAAGCCGCATTGTACAAGTAATGTGGCCAAGAACAACAATAAATACAAATGTCATGCTTGGCTGAGTGCGTCTCGGCCACTTGAGAAGGTTGGTAGGGGAGTAAGGGGAAGCAAACGTACGCGCTGAATATTGAGGTGCAGCCCCGAGATGGAAGCCACCGATTAGCGGAACAAGTGGACAAAAGGCACTGATGATGATGATGACCAACTGACAGATAACGGAGGGTCCCAGGAGTCGTCTTTCGACACATTCATCGCCCATCGCCCACTCCTCAATGGTTCAATGGTCATTGCTCAATGCTCAAAGAGCCCTCGTCTTTCACTCCTTCATAATTGATAAGAATCAAATATAGCCTGGGAATATTTCTCTAACTTTAATTGCAGTCAACAAATATACAACTAGTGCAAGTAATATTAGTGAATGGATAGAATTATCGAAGATCTCATTGACTCAGGTCTCTCAGGTCTTTAAATAAAGTGTTTATAAATTAAATAGAAAAATTAAATATGAAATTAAAATAGTATTAAATTGAAACTAAATGAATCAATTACAGCTTATAGTTTGTGTAACTAAATATTCTTTTTATAATATGAACTGATTTATAAATTAAACTAATTTATAAAAGATTAGACTAAAAGTGGGTTTGATTTAAAAGTGAAGCATAAGATCCGAAATGGATTGTGGAAATTACAAGTTCCCAGAGAAAGTTACAAGAAGAAATCTGATTGTCAAACTTAATTATTAAACATATTCAATACGATCAACAAAATAATTACTCAAAAATAACATTCGATTATGATGAAAATGAATTTTGTAAATAAATTTTATATTTAAGTTCGAATAGCTTTGCTTTTGAATTCAATTGCAATTGGCGAACTAAAAACATCTGTCAAAATTATTTACTCCATCAACAAGTCATTTTAGCTTCAACATTTATTTTTTTTTTTTCTTTGTAAGAATTTTAGTTTGCTTTTGTATTTGTGCACGATGGAAAATAATACAGGGAAAATCGTCATTATCTTTTAATTAAGTTTCTAGGCCATTTGCGAAAATGACAGAAAGTTCTGCTCTATTCTAATTGTACAGCGAGTGGTGGAGTCTGTTTTGTGTTTATCTTGTGATTGCTTTTAGTTTCAGTTTTAGTTTTTCCCCGACGGTTTTCATGCCAAACAGAATTTTCCTTTTCATTATGCTAATTTTGCTTGGGGTAAATAATTACAGGGCGCAAATTGAAACGGGCAGAGAAAGAGAGAGAAAAATGTTTGAAAGTAATTGTCAACATGGAGTTAAATACACACACAGACTCACACACACACACACACACACACAAGTAACAACAATTTTATACCAACTTTAAGCCAGTTATTTGTACATTTTGTTGCTGTTCTTTTTCCCAACTTTGTTTAATCGGCTTTTCTTTGAAAGCCGCTTGTTGTTGGCTTTCCCACGCCGACTGACTGAATGAGTGATTAACATAATCGACAACGAAATGAAATTCCAAAATCAAAATAAATGTAACTTTTATATTCTAATACCGGACGAATTATATTTATATAAAGCCACATAACTCCCACAATTTTAAAGTTGCATTTTAACTGAAAGGGTTTTGGCGGATAACAATTTACAACCCGCACCCACAAAAAGCCAATATTTGGGTTTATATTACTGGAAAATTCCGCCAATGATTGGTAAATGATTATTTTTGATCAGCCACAAAAAGTGGATTTAATTTGTTTTATTGTGGGTTCTTTGTTTCTTTATTTTCTAATTGAATTATTGCATTGAGAGAAAAATAAATATACACAGCAAGAAAATCGGCTTAGTTAAGTTAAGTTTAAATAGAATATTATCTAAAAGATTTTATTTATTTATTTATTTTGTTGTCAAGTTCATAATTGTTTGCTTGAATAATTGGCACGATAGTCTAAAAAAGTCATAAACGTAAATACAACACTTTTTCTCGCTGTGCAGCTTCTGAATACACGCGACCCCAATGGGCCGCAGCTTAATGTGCACGTAAGCCGCAAAGGTATTTCCGAGTGCATCTATTTTGTGGCAACAATTTGGGACTTCTATGAGTAGGCAGCTAGCATACCTGAGATGGCTCAGCACTAAATTTTATTTTTAAGCTGTGCTGGTTCATTCAACTTGTCTTCTTTCTATGCTATGCGCCATAAAATGTTGACAGTGGTTCGATAACTTGTTCAACTTCTAAGCTGGTCATTAAAAAACATGATAGTCGCTTTTGTGTGTGTGCCTATGAGTGTGTGTGTGTTGATAAATTTAGCATTTGGTTTGTTTATTGAATAATTTATGCCCATCGTAGCAATAGTAATAACAGTAATTAATGCGATAAGAACATTGAGTATTAACCACAGTCAAAATCAACACGCAAAACATGTCTCCAAATTCGACCCACGCATCTCTTGTACAAAAACTAAACGGCAAGAAATATACGAATTTGAAATACTCTTGGAAATATTTTATAAATAGATATATATTTAATAATAAACATAGAAATAGAGAGATGTATAATATATAGATATTTATATATTGATATAGGTGCAAATATAGATTTACTTAATGAATAATTTACTAAATAACCCAGGCAAAATATGTCGACTAAATCTGAAAAATAAAATATAAATTAGATCAAATACTTTAACTGTAATTTTTTATTTTTAGAGAATCTGTTAAGTGGTCAAATATTATTTGTCCATGTGGATGAACTGCTTTCTATTTCTAGTTGGAGATGAGTCTCGACAGTCTTGACAAAGTTAAAATAAATAATGGTTAAAAACAGTCATTAAAATAAGTATACAACAGGGTAAAAGAAATAAAAAATGGGCGGAAACCTGCAGACAAAGCAAAGCTTTAAAAACATAAAAATAGAACAAAATTAAAATTAATTTTATGTTTATGACAAATTTTTATTTTTATTTTTTCATTGGTTTCTATTTTAGCTGCCGCTTGTGAAGGCGCACAGCGGGTCAACATTTATTATGCACTAATCTTTAGATAGAAAGCCGGAGAAAGAGGGGAAGAAGAGGAGAGAAAGAGGAGTAGGAGCAAGTTTTGTGTTTCCATTCGCTTATCGCAGTCGATTTGGTTGGTGGGTGTTTCTACTCTTTTTTTTTAAAAGGGGTCATGGGTCATAAACAAAACGCAGCCAAGGCTCTATTTACATATGCAAGTGTGTGTGTGTGTGTGTTGGTGTGTGGCTGCGTGTGTGTTAATACCCATGAATCACACACACGTCATTCAAATTGCCGACAATTCAACTTGTTGGTAGACAAAACTGATTGACATATAATCTAAGCTATTTTCTCCAATTGATTATTCAATGCGTATCTTCAGCTAAAATATATAATGTGTATATCAACTGAAGTATCAATGTACGCTTATGACATTCGTACACTTTGAAAAATAATAGAGTACATCAAGAGTACATCAACAGTAAAAATAGTTTTCATATTGTTTAAATTTTTATAAGTTTAGAAAACTATTATTTGGAATTAGATATTAAATTTCTATATAAAATATATATCTTTATGGATATAATTAAATTACACTTATTTGCATATGATAAATGAAAAGTGAAATGGAAAATGTTATGCCTCTAGCTTTAGAGAGTCTTTTCCTGGGATTTACAGAAATGTGTAATTTTTTCTTATGAATTTTAAAATATATTTTTAGATGAACTTGATTTATTCAAAAATAAAAAACTTTGCATCAAATCATTTGCATCGACATTTAATTTACACATTCTATCATTGAATTTCCCATTTCTGACTAACAATAATGAATTTAACTACGATTAGAACAGTAGAAATTAAAACTCGTTTCACATGCATCTAATTAAACTTGTTTTCCTCCAGTTTTTATATTATCACGATTTTTATCCGTATTTATCTCAAATTTAATTCAGCGTTCTGATTGAGCTGAGAAGCAGCTTAGAATCTTATTTTAATCGTTTCCAGTTTTACAGCCAGGTGTTAAATTCAATCATGTGCGATAAGTTCAACTTATGAATAAACCTCGTATTAACATTAAAACCTGAAGCGGTTTTAACTATTATTATTCCATTTTTTCACATTTTCTGTTGAAAAACGGAACTATTTTTCATAAGTATACCAAATATTGCAGTCTCCATTAACAGGGAGATTTGTTTTTTGCTATTTGTAAAGCATTTGAGTTTTAATTATATTTTTTTAATACATTTCTTACACATTTTATATAAATCCTGTATTTAAATAAAGTTGAATGATGAAAAATAATTGAAAGTTCTAGCTGAAATGATGGTAATATTCTCCCTTCTAAAGCAAAAACGAGAAAAGTTTGTTTTGACTGTTGCTTTTTTTATTTTTTATTTACTAAATTCCAATTAAAGGATGCTGAATGTGTTTCATTATTTTATAATTTTGCGATTAATTGCTTCATTGATTTGACAGACAGCTAAACGAAAGCAAATCATCTGTCATTCTTCATGTACTCAACAAATTATCCCTACTCAATTGTCTTGGCAATCGCATGTTCTTTAAGCAGGTATCTGAAAATTGGCCATGTCATTATTTTATATAGATACACAATGATTCGGGTATTTAAGCACTTCTCAATTTAATCCACTTGCCAGACAGATATAATCATTGATATATTGGCATGCGTTTTGGGTTGTGTTGTGAAACAATTGTAGAAAAAATTTGGTTTTTTTTTGTCAGTCTGTTATTGTAATAGATTCTATAGATTAAAATATATTTAGGAAACATGTATTTTAAATTTCGAATTATGCCTAATTTAATGTGAATGGTTAAAGATGTTTTCTTTATACATAGAATATATATATATATATATAAATATATATATTTATTTTTTAATGGATTGCCTAACTTTAATGTTGAGTTTTTGTAAAGAACACACAAACAGAATAATACTCGAAAACTTTGTATGTGGCACCTTTGGCGAACTCTTGATGACTTGTTTGCATGTCCTGGCACTCAAGCTGTCGCCACTCAACCTGAATATTGATCAATTATGGTCCGCAGCGAAAAAGGACCTTCGTTTACTATCCTCCTCTCCTCCTCTCCTCCTCTCCTCTTACTCCTCTCTCTCTCTCTCTCTCCCTTTTGCTTGTGCTGCAATTAGCGTTTGCCCCATTATCATCATCATCGGCATACAATGCTCCCATATAGTTTTCTACATTCATATCAATCAGTCTGTTTGCTAAGTCACTCTTCTTCTTTCTATTTGCAGGTAAGCATTTTGATGACATACCTGAAACAACAACAACAACAAACAATAGAAATTCAGTGAGTATTTTTGAGGGAGCTTTTGTGATCCACTTCAAAAGGAGAGCTTCCCGCTTGTAATTTGATGCCCATTATCCAAGTCATTTCTTTCTTTCATCTGGGTTCCTTTTGTTCCATTTATGGGAATAAAGTTCGCTTTAAATAAAAAACAAAAATACATTTTCCCACACAAACCAACAGCCAGGAAATATGAACTTATTCAAAAAGCTTAATATCTTAAAAAAAAAATTCTCACAAAAACTCTGAAATTATCAGCCAGCTGAGTCCAATAACAATTTTCTGGCTACAAATTGAGCACGGCACTAGATGTATAAATATATATATATATTGATTCTGTGAAAATTATATCAATTATCATTAGTTGCTGGCAATAAAAAAAAACTTGAAACTCACATTTTCCCAACAATTGATGACAGTTGAAAAGAAAATTGATAGCGGCAGGGGGAGGAAACGTGAATTGCATAAAATTCAAAGCTAAATAGCATCGAAAATTTTGCTGACTTTTCTTTTGTGTGTGTGTGTGTATTTTTTTTTTTTTGGGCTTGGAATCGGGATTTGGTGGGTAGAGATTGGGATTGGTATTGGGGCTCATTAGAAATACTCGGAAACATTTAATGGCAATTGAAACGGCTCCAAAAATAAAATAAAACAAAATTAATGAGCTACAATTGGTGCTCAGGCAACAACAGCAAAGACGAAGAATACATTGACCAGAATAGAGATAAAAATAAATTAAATTAAGCGCTTGTTTCTCAAGATTTTTGGCCCTTGCAGACGATGGCAAAGAAGAAGAAGAAGAAGACCAAGATGTAAGATGGGCATTTTAAAAAGTTGTTAGCCCAATACGTCTGGGGCACAATTGATTGTAAATAAGCATCCAACACACACACACTTGCACAGTCGCACACACAAGCAAAACAGCATCTTAAAAGCAAAGCAAATCGAAAATCGTGACAGGAATGACTAAGAAAATTGCCACACTCGGAAAAACCAATTGGAATTATTAACAAAAGAAGAAAATATTTTTCGAAAGTCGATTTTATATTAAATTGTGCAAAAATATTTTAAAATATTAATTTTTTACTAAAATAATTTCGTAAACTTAGCAAAAAAAAAATCGATTCTTTTGTTATACACTGATTTAGCAACTTGTATTTTATTAATTAAATATTTAATGTTAAAAGCTAGATTTTGAGTTGATTTTTTTATTGAGAATTCATTTAACTTGCAGAACTTAACAGATTTTCTTCGAGTGCTCAGTGGGCTCAGTTAGCGAAATTGCTTGGCAGCCTTTTTGGTTGTTCTATTTAGCCATGGATCGCCTTAATTGCAGCACACACAATGCTGCTTCACATTTGATTCAATCAAACGCAGATCCATTGATTTCCTTCTTCATTCGATTTATTTGTCGTCCTTCTCTTCGGGTTATAATTGAAATTGCTTTGCGTTTGGAAAAATGAAATAGATGGCAGCAGCACATTTTCAATTAATTTGGCAACCGCAAAAGCAGTCGCAAAGAATTTTATTTATTTATATTCAGACTGCTTCTGCTGCTGCAAGAGTCAAAGTGTCAAAAGCGGCCTCAAATCAGATGGGCGGGAAAAACAACTTGCGGCATGGGGAAAGTAAACGCACTTTTCCCCTCATAAAGTGCAAACAAATCAAGCGACAACATTTTGTGGAAGAAGAGATGTGATGGGGGTGCGGCGGGTGCAGAGGTCTTGTGTTGTCAGGGGGCATTTTTATGTAGATTTTATTTGCCGCATTCGCGAGTCAAGAAATTCACACAAACAAATTGAATTTTCTATACATTTTTTATATACACATTTTACACACTTAGCCACACAAAAACATAAAGGGACTTCTTGTGTTGCCTTACGTCCCAAAAAAAAATGCTGCTACAGTTTTTTTTTTATTTTATTTTTATTCTTATTTTTTTATTTGAAGCAAGCAAGGGTTCGGTATGCCTTATGACTCAGATTTAATATTTGCATGTTTGCATATTTTTATGAAGATAAAAAAATAGAAAATAATATCAAAAATCTTATTTCTTCTTATTCAATGTATACATGGTTGATTTCTACGATCTTTCACAAAAAAGAATATATATCTTAACAAAGAAATGCAAATTATAAAGTAGTAACAAAATCTAATTTATTATTTTATTTACATAAGTCTCTTTTTATGATCTTTTACTTAAGTGATTATTGTTAAAGCTTTATTAAGAAAATACCTTAATAATTTATAAAATATTTGTGCTATTTCATATAAAGACAGTTGGCTCAAAACTTTCTTAACTCATTGTCACGTGAGCCTCTTATTAAACTTAGTTAAGCCCGAAGGTAAAAACTAAAGTTACTTTGAATTATTCACAAATCACTTAATTTCAATTTTCACTACTTTTATTCAATCTTACTTATCATGCTTAAAGTTATTTCGTCAAATTAATCATTTAATCTTGCGAATTCATCGAAAAATGTCAATTAAATGATAATTACAATATTTTAAAAGAAAATTTGTCAAATGAGATGTTGTCATGAACAGATCAAGATAAATAAAAATTTTTAATGTTAAAAGGGTCTAATAATTTTCATTCAGATCATAATAAACAAGGAAATATATAAACCTAATCTGTGAAAATATATTCTTTTAAAATACTAATGGAACACTTTTCTTTTTGAAAGAAATATGAAAACATAATTTTTTGTTTGCCTTTGTAGAAAAACATCCTGTAAAAAGTAAGAAACGCTTGCTTTTCCCTTGTCAAAACACTTTCTTGACAGACTGTGAATATTTGCTTTCTGCCAAATGCCCTTTGTAAGTCAAGCTGAAAAACAAAAACATATTGAATTTCGCTTGTCACTTGTCGGCAGCGCTGTTATTATTATTTATTATTTTCCATTTTTATTTATCAATCTTTGTTTTTTTATAATAAAAATGAAAAATATTTGTGAACATTTTGATGCACATCAGAGGCGAAGGTGACTAAGTCACCACAAAGAAACAAAATGCGTCGCGAAAGCGAAAAAGAAAGAGATGGATAGAGAGAGAGAGTAAAAGGGAGACATAGAAATTCATAATATAATATTGACCTGGCGGGCAGCTGACAGCCGTAAACAGTGAAACATGAAAAAGTTATCACAAACGGGAGCTTTTGTCCCACGCTGCGTATCCTTTTGCCAAAGGCGCTGCAAGAAAAACAAAAGCGCGAACAATAAAAAAAAAAAATAATAAAATGGGTAACGAGAAAGGGAATTAAAGCAGGAGGATGAGGAGGCACCGAGGCAAGACACATGTTCTGCAACACCGGCTGACAAGCGATTCTCTTCTTCTTTTTTTTTTTAGAAATTTTAAATCAAGCTAAAGTTGCCGCTGCTTTTTTTTTCGTTCGCTTTTTGCGTTTTCATCGGCAGTGAAATGCATAAAGTTTTACACGAAAGTTGCTTGTTGGATTTGTTTGTCGCAAAAAGGGTCGCGAACATTTCAGTAGGGTGTGAAAGGGGCTTGTTTGTGCATGTTTGTATATATAAATATATATATATATATATATATATAAATATATAAATATATATACATGAAGCACGTGTTGAAGGCCAGGTCGCCAAAGTTTTGCAGACTCTGACTGTGAAAGTTGCTTTTCTCTTTGTTTGCTGGCATTTTCTTGGGGGTATTAGTATTAGTATTGTTTGTCACATTTTCTTTAACATTTATTTTTTTATTTTTGTATGTTTTTTTTTGCTTTGGCTCTGTTATGCTTCATTTTGCAAAAAAGAACGAGAAGTTTGCCAGAGCGGAAGCGAAAAACAAATGGGAAAAATAAAATTATCTAAGACACAACGAAGTTGAAATACCCTTAAGGAATCGAAGGGCATCAGATATATACTTTATTATGTATAAATAAAAATGTAGAGGTTTGATATGAAATGTTTTTTTATAACAGACACTCGAACATATATATCAAATCGAATCTAAGTAAATTTATAAATATTTATATATATATTTCCTAAATGCGTTGTTAAAAATTGTTATACTTATCGAAAGGGTATTGGAGTATGAAATGTAGAAGTACAAGTCAAAAGGCTGTCTGTACTTTTGCGGTTAGAGGCGAGACCAATTTGTAGATGTGAAAAGTTTTGAGCAGAGCCATCTTGGCCCAGAAAACCTCACACAAAAAAACCAACCTTTCACTCCCCCCCGGCCTTTTTCTCCTCCAACAAACTAACTGTTAACAAGCAAACGCTTTGAATTTTTCGTGGTGATTGCGACGAAAAAGGAAAAAAAAAGGACTTGCGAATTGTTGTGATTTATAAGACTTACTTCCTGAGGAGTAGGTGATAATATGCGAGGAGAGAGGGAGAAAACCTGTTGACAATTGGCTTAATGCTGAATGCCTCGAAATATTCTTTCGAGCATATCCTTTTCACCTCAAAGAAACGAAATCCCCGATAAGAATCATCAACCGCAAATATTGCGCTCAGTTTGTGGCATTTTCGCTTTCAATAAATATCTCATAATTTCTGTGTGTGCCACACAAAACAAGGATGCAAATGCCAACGTGCAACGGCAATTCATTGAATTGAATTGCCAAGGCAACACACACAATCACACACACACAACTCTCACACACACAAAAGGCGACTCAAACAGAAGCAAAATCCTTGAATGGAAAGATTTAAGATTTGAGCAGAACGATAAATCGTGCTAAAAGGTGTCTCTTATTCGCTCAGATATATATCTAAAGGATATGTGTGCAATCTGTGTGTGTGTGTGTGCAATGTGTGTGTGTATTTGTATGGTGTGGATTTGTTTGTCTGATAACCTAAAACTCGCTGAGAAACCTGATTTTTAACTCACAAAACTGAATGGCGCAGACATGACTACAAAAGGCCCGACATGTATGGCTGCCTCTGCTGGAAATGAAATGAGATTTCCCTATAGATAAGACACGCACACAGTCACACACACACACACACACACATACATGAAAAAACATATGCACAGTGGTTTCTTGAATGCAAAATAGTCTTGCTAATAGATTTCGTGCATAAATCAGGCTTTTCAAATGCCCTCAAAAATAAAACTGTTTTACAAGCTTTAATTTTATATTATTAAAAAAGAAATCAACAATTTTTTAATATAAATAATAATTTTTGTATTCATATTTTGCATTAATTAATTTTGCACCTGCATGAAATTTTTTGATTGCAGTTTTGCGAATTTATATAATTGGCTAATCAATTTAAAAATATATATAAATCATTTCTTTGATGAAAAAATAATGCAAAATTAGAGAAGATAATTTATTAAAAAAAAATATACATACATTATTTTTTTTTATTTATTTAGCTCACATAATTTCCAGGTAATTTTTTTATTTTTTTATTTTTATGTTCAAAATGAATTGCAAAAATATTGATTAAAAATGCTGCATAATTCTAAATGAGAAAGCCACAATTTCCCATCAACTACTGTGCCTTATAATCCACACACCAGTGCATATCTATATATACTCCTGCATTCTGGTGAGCCACACACACACACACACATACACACATAAGGAAGATATTCTCAATTTGAATGCAAACATGTTGGATTATTATGATTTCCTTCTACCGTTGGTATTTTTTTTTTTTGTTTTTTTACCTCTTGCCTTCGTTTTTTTTTTTTTAGTAGTTTCTAGACCATCATGTGTGTGTCAGTGGAGTGTGTGTGGTGTGTGAGTGTGCTGCAATTTTTTTTTTTCTGCTGTGACAAGTATTAAGTGCAATCAAAAGAAGATTTACAAGCGTCATGAATGAAATATTTGCATCATATGCTGCACACTGAGGGACCACAAACAGACACAGAAACAGAAACTGAAACTGACAGACAAGGCAACAGTTTTGCAACGTGTGCCTGCCACATGAGTCCTTGTCCTATCGTTTGCCTCTGTTTGCTTGCAACGCGCATAAAAACCCATTTGACATAATATTTATGGCACTTTTCGAGCATGGCTAATAGAAAATGTTACCTGCTGCTATCTTGATGCAACCAGGTGAGCTTTAATTATTGATTATGGCACCGCAACTCTTCTAAATGTGACGTGTGTGTGTCGAGTGTGTGTGTGTGTCGAGTGTGTGTGTGTGTCGAGTGTGTGTGTGTGTGTGTGTGAAGGCGATGGCAAACAGCCGATAAGAAGCCACCAGGCACAAAGTGAATGGACGAATTGAAACAGAGCTGAACTCATTTGGATTAGAATCCACCATATACACAGAGAAAAATAAATTTAGGCGAGTTAGCTTTACTAGTTAATATTCTGTATTTAACTGTATATATATATATATTTATATTTATTTAGATGTATTAATAAAAAATCGATAAGCATTTCGAAAAGGGGACAATCAGCTAAATTTAGTTAAACTTAGTTTGCGTATTAAAAACGTGAACTTGTATTTAAAATTCTTAAATTTTGGGCATTTTCTAACTTGCCTAAATCGTCTCGAATGCTGATCAAGAATCGATATTACTTAATTGACCGGATGACGATATTTTCTGACTTTTATATACTTAGGAATCAAAACCATAATTCACTTTTTAGCCAGGGTTTAAGTAAGCTTAACTGAACTCGAGAGCAGAGTAATTAAATTAAAATCATATAAGGATTTAGCTGCAGACAAAAACCGGTTTTTAAATCTGTGGAGTTATATTTAGTCATATAGGTATTCAATATTGTGTTTTTTATTCACGAAAAGTTGAACCACAAAAAACCAATCAAAGCTTTACCAACCGATTAAAATCTGCAATTACTATAAATAAGTGTGAATCAGTCAATTTGAGTACATTGGCAATAACAAATCACAACTCCAATTAACTATGTAAAATGGTACTTGAAAGAAGATCGGATTTCACGCTTTTCAATTGCAATGTCGTGCTTGACTTTTCTCGCAGTGTAGTGCCTAATAATGAAAGCGTGACAGCATCTTCTTTATTTTGTAGTCTTTTTTCTTTTTTTTTTTTGGTTTTTGCTACACTTTGTTCAAATTTCCCATGACTCTTGCGGTAACCTTTCCCACAATTGTTATTGTTGTTTTTGTAGTTGTGGCTGTTGCACCAAATTGGCCAAACAAACGTTGCAGCCACAGTTAACAAGCAACTGCGTCTTTCAATGTTGCCCCACAAATGCGATTGGCTCTGCTCACAGTGAACATTCGCGAATGTATTCGCATATTCATGATTACGATATATGAATGTCTCAATGTATATGCGCATGCATAACTTAGTAGTAGTAGTAGTCCCCCCCCTCACTTGCCCCAACATGTGGCAGACAGTTGCGATGATTAAGATGCATGCAGCCTGTATAGTTGTTCTTGTTGTCAAATGCAGGCGCGCTGATTACATGAAATTGACTCTGACTTTTTGGTATCTATGCAAGTGTCTGTGGCTGTCTGTGTCTGTGTCTGTGTCTGTCTATGTGTGTGTGAAATTGATGGCTTTGATGGATTGACAACCACGCCCATCGCTGCGTTGTTTGTGGGCGGCATGATACTTGCAACTGAGATCCCTTAAAGCACCAAATCCAGCCTCTCTCTGTCTGTCTGCCTGTCTGTCTGTCTGTGCTTCGATGTGTGCGTGTGTGTGTGTGTTGAGTGTGTGTGCTTGTAACACAATGCTCCTCAGTCTTTTGAAACATGACTAAAATTAATGATACACACCACAGTTAAACCAGCCTCCCTACACCCTCCCCCTTTTGTGGGCTAATGTGTGTCTGGGCTACATAAATTTTGGTTTGTTTGGTGTTATGTTTTTTTTTTTTTTTTTGCGGTCTGAGCTTGTGCTAGAAACTTCAAAGGCGCAATAACATTGGCTGAATGGTTAGTTTTGGATTGGCTAACTGGCATTAAGCAAAGATTAAAAATCAGCTTAAGCGGCAATGAGGTTTTTATACTTTATGGCCATAGCTAAATGTGATTTTTAAGCTCCCAAAAATTATGCAAATATTTTGTAACTCAAGCATTAAGATAATCAATTTTTAATTTTAATAAAAAACTTTTTTTAATATTTATTGTATTATTTATTTAATAATAATTTATTTTTTCGTTTGCTTATTTCAGCTTACTTATATGTCTAGCTGCAAATACAAACTTGGGCTCATTATTTAATAAAAGGTAAGATTTTGTTACATTAATGTACTGTAAATATATTGCAGTGTATAAAAGCCACACAAATAATAATAAATATCTTAAGCTGAACCAATATTGTTACTCAAAGTATATAATTAATAAGCCAACAAAATGTTCTCGATTGACATTGTTTGCCACAATTCCATTTCAGCCAATGTCATCGGTATTTTTTGCATTCTTACATCATTTTCTTGGCAGACACGTTTAATTGATTTGCTTGACTCGAGACAGAAAATACAAATTTTGATAGATGATGTATTTCAGAAAAGCTCTCAGCTCTCAGTTCGTTGACTTAAAGACCAAAGTTCACTGAATTTTTAAAGTTAATGTTATGGTGTATATATATATATATATATGGATATATAAATTTTACTGCTTTAAAGTATCTGCAAATTCAAGGCAAAGGTTGCCAGATTAAAATTGCTGGTGGAATTCTGTACTCTTATCAAAGTTTAATGGTGCAATTGATAATCTTGAAACTGCTCGCAAGTCAAATGATGTGAAAATGGGTATGTGTGTGTGTGTGTGTACGAGTGTGTGTGTGTTAAGTTTATGACTGTGCGGCTATCAGTGACGCATTTTATGGCCGCAACATGTGAACGGCTCGTTAAAACGGTAAACGTAAAATTGGCAAAAGGCCGGCTATAAAATCGATGCAGGAGCAAGCATACAAAAGGTAATCAGTATGTGTGTATATGTGTGTGTGTATGTGTGTATCTATATATATACACATATATTTATGACCAATTTGGCAAAGTGCTTAAAACTGTAAACATCGTCGAACGACGCACAGAAGTATGCAAAGTTAAAGCAAATGCAAATGCAAATGCCAAAGCTAAAAGAAAAGAAACTCTTCAATAAATACACAAATACAAATACACTCTGCAAATAAACATAGCAACTTGTACTCTAATAAAACTTAAATATTGACAAATTTTAAGATTTTAAACAAAAGTTGCTGAGAGGTAAAAAATAAAACATGCTCAATTCTTGACAAACATCAACAGAAGAGTCAAACAAAATGCAATCATTTAATTAGGCTGAGAATCTCAGTTTTTTGTTAGCCAAAATGTATTTTTTTTAATCAAATTTATTGGAAAATAGTTTTCAGTATATCTCTCAGCCGAGCTCTCTTGAATAAAGCTGGTTTTATTAATTTAAAGTCGTTAACTATAATCTGTAATTATTCAGTTTAATCTCGATATTTAAAGCAAAAAAAGTTACAAATTTCGTGTTGAGTAGATCGCTTTTTTTTTCGAGTGCACGCACAAATATTGCGCAAATTTGCATTGTTATCGGAAAGAAAGGCCTGTGTTGGCAACGTTGCGGTTGTTGACGCGTCTTGGGGCAAGTCCCCGGCCCAAACAATGGGGCAGGCAGCGAGGCAAACAGCAGCGCTTGAGTTGGCAACTGTTTTGGTCCCACTTGGCGTATGCGTAACTTCCTCTATACATATGTGTGTGTTTGTTTGCGCACACAGAGAAGCCAATGGAGAGCATGAGAGAAAGAAGACGAAGAAGAGAGATGGAGAATGGAGAAGAAGAGAAATAAAGGAGCTGTTGTGGTTGCTAGAGAAACAACAGAATAAGAAGAGAAAGTGTCTTTTATGGGGGGAAGTTTTGGGGTTGAAAGATTGGATGAGTTTGCGAGTTTGGATTTTCCAGCAGGCTGCCAAGGATTTTGGCATGAGTAACTTAACACACACACACACACACACACACACACACTCAAGCACACTCAGATAAACAATGTATATGCAGCTGTCTGTTTGTGTTTTGTTTCTGTTTTTTGGCTGGCTCGTCGTCATTTAATATTTAAATTGCTTGTGGTTAAAATATATATACCTCATGTATGTATGCTAATAGCAATTTATATTTTAAATTATTAAAACAGACAAATTGCATACAACACACACACACACACACACACACAGAGTAACACACACATGCCTTATGAAACAGTATCTTTTGCCATTTCAAACTTGACTTGGCACAACACAAAATATTCTGTGGATTTGTTTCATCCTCTAATTGAATTTGGCATTTCCAATTTTGGGTATATCAAACAGAATGCTATTAAGACAGATGTCAAAATAAGTCGGCATTAACTTCTGACTCAGATTAAAATATATATATATATATATATATACATATATATATTTTGTTACATGCATTTATGTAAGCCAACATATAATTTTTTGTTGCTTTGTGAAAACTACATTGTTTGCTATTTGTCTTTAGCTTATAATCCCATTTAAAATAATACAATTTTGCATCTTTCATTGCATAACAAAATACGCTTTTTGGCTTTATGCTTAAAAATACAAAATGTGACTTTAAACATAGAATTTATTAAACATGCTGCAAAGCTGGCAACGTTGTCAGTAAATACTCTTAATTCGCAGTATTTCATCCACTTTGTTTAAATATTTGTCACGAATGTCAATATTTGACGATTTACTTTACAAAGAAAATATGCGAAAAAAAAAATACGAAAAAGCATAGATTTTGTTGAAACTTTGTGTGCGAATAATTGAAATTTCTATGTTGGTTGGTATATGTGTGTGTGTGCGTGTGTGTGTAAATGCATTTGCATTATATATACGGTTCACAAAAGTTTTGTGATATTTGCAAAGTTGAATTTTGCGGAGCAGTAATTCATATAAGCCGCTTTCTGCACTGATTGCCAAATGCGCCTTGACAAAAAGCAGGCGACAGTTGGTCGCTGAAGGGGAGCGAATCGCAGAGCGAATCGGGGGAGGGTAGCGTAAGCAGCTTAAAGCTCAGTCTTTTCGGCCTGGTTGCCAGGCGCTTCAAGAGCAAATCTCTAATTTAATAATAAACCTCATCAAATGCTTATCTGCTATCAGCGCACAACAAATTGCCTGCTGCACAAAACAGGCACAAACATAAAAAATTGCTAAGAGCAAAAAAATATATATATATAAAAATATACACTAAGATAAAGATAATCCCACATGTGCATGTATGTGTGGCATTTGCAGTCGGAGAAAAAGATAATAATTTTGGCAAATATCCGGTTTAAATATAAGTTAAGTGTGATTGTTGGTTTGTTAAAAATTGTTATTTGTTGTTATTGAATTGAAATACATTTTAAAACTTTAAATAAAAATGTTTAGAATTTGATTGTCACCCATAACGTACTTAAAATATTTTTTAATGCCTTGTATAAAGAATCCAAGTTCTTAAGTTTAAAATAAATATATTTATTTATTTTTTCATAAGTTGACTACTTAAAATAATACATTTATTTATATACTTATTGGCTTTTATAAATTAGTGTGAATAGTAGAAAAATATGTTTGAACAATTTGATAAAGAATTATTAAGCGCACATGGTTTTTTTTTCGCTCAGTGTACACAGTGTGTTGAGACAAATGATGTAAATGCTTCACTGAAAGAGGCTTGCCACAGCTTGGGGATCTGCTTTTCATTAGGCGCGAAAATATTAAACAGACGACAGACTGAAATTATTACATTGGTTGAGTGTGTGAAAGAGAGAGAGAGAGAGAGATGGGATGCAGAAAGACAGAGAGAGAGAGAGAGAGATGGAGGGATGTCAGCGTCAGAGGCGATAACAAATTATATCACACATACGCAACGAAGGCTGCACGTGTCATTGAGCAGCTCATCAGGAGCATAAACCGGCACTCTTAGCATTCATACAGCAACGGCTCCTCTCTCTGTGAGATGAAGAGAGGGAGTGAGGGGGGGAGGAAGAGAGGGATAGAGCTGTGGGGCAACTTCTGATGGCAAACATAGTAGAAGCTCCTGCTGAGCAAACAGTTGATATGGCATTGTTAACAGCTCCCGCTGTGTGCGCTGTGTGTCCTCAAGCGGTTTATTATATATGTATCAGTTATGCCATATATTATGACATTTCGTTTTCCAAGTACATAAGATTACACACACACACACACACACGCAAACACACATTATGTGCTGAGTGTATTTTTTCTACGTTCGTATTAAAATAGAAATCAGTGCGACTATAAAAACCAAAGTTATGAGCCAAATTTCTATATATGAAGATTTGCGCATGTGTGTATGTGTGTGTGTGCGTGTGTGAGTGTGGCCTTCAACCTCTGACGTCCTGTCGCCCAGCCCCGCCCTTACCCGGACACTCACGTGGAAGTGGGCGTAATTGTGTTTTTATGCTCGGCATTTTGTGTGCTTTCATGTGTTCCATTTCCGCACGCAAATAAACACTGAACTCAACTGAACAACAACCAACCAACAAACCAAACAAAACCCAAATTCAGTCAAGCAAACTCACAATGTCAAAACAAGCAAAAGTATCATTATATTTATATATACATGTATAAATATATATATAAAAGTCAAATTTTTGGACTATTCTCGCAGCATAAATCATATATTCAATCTGAAATGAAAGTGTGAAAACTTTCGCATGGGACAAGAAAACAGAGCAAATTTATATATTAAATACATCATCTTTTTTTGGTAACCCCATTTCATAATTTATGTATATAGTTAAGAACTCGAAAAAAACATTTTTAAAATAAATATTTGACAAAGCTCTTTGCATTATCAAATATTAATTTTTCTTTCAATATTATAAAGTTCGAATAATATTATTATGTTTTTGTTAATGAATCTGGCTGTGAACTTAATATTTTATATATTTGTGTTGACTTTTCGTTATCAGATATAATAAAACTTAAATTAATTCAATGTTTGGCTGATTTGGGTAAGAATAATTTGTTAAACAAAAAAGTTATGCATATAAAAACTTATTTTTTGGATTATACCTGTGAAAGCGATTTGTATATCATTGGTTTTGGTATAATTTTTGATTAAAAAGCACTGATTTTTGAAAGTCGGATCAATTTAGACAAATTTATGAGTTTTTTTTCTTCCAAGCATTTTAAAGGGTATTATTATAATTGATAATCTTATTAAAAAAATCATTTTTATCTTTCTATAAATTTAATGTAATTCAAATTGTATAAATCTAGGGGTAAGACCAGGATATCGATTTAAATCTCGGCATTCAAAAAAAGACTGGCAGATATTGATCCAGAATTTATATACCCCAATTTTAAAACCATTTGCAAACCAAATTTTATGAAAAAGCTTGCCCTCCAAAAAATTACTGTCATTGTTTGGGTTCTGCTTCGTGTATTAATCATATAAAATTGATTCAAAATTGGATCGCTGTAATGTGTTCATATATATATATCCATATATCCATGTGAACATTAATAAACTTTATATTATGTACATTTGTGCGTGTATTTATTACACATAATAAATATATATATATAATATATATACCCAAATATAAATGAAACCCAGTGTTCCTCGTCGAATTCCCTCGACTGGAGAGGAGTGTTGACAAATCCTTGGAAACGCCTTTCCGTCTAACCCCTAACGGCACTTCATAAAAACGTAATCCGGTTGATGTTGCTGCTGTTGTTGCTGCTGCTGTTGTTGTTGGTATTATAGCCAACAGGGCTTATGACGAACACAATCATTAAGCCATTATTATTGTTATTATTATTACACATATACGAACGCCATTACAAGAATTTCATCGAGCTGACACACACTTGCACACACACTCGCACACCCATAAAATGTAGACTTTGGGAAGAATCGAGTCAGAGCCGCTTTCAATATGATTTACGCTTGCTGCCCATAGGCTTCTTTCTTCTTTCCGTTTTTATCGATAAACAACTGGAAAAGCAATAAAAAAAAAGTAAAAAAAAAAAATAAAGAGAAAAAACGCAAAATGAAATGAATTGCAAAATGAAGCAAGGAGCTGCTGAGGTGATGGATGCGGAGGCAGTGGGAAGCAGGATACACACTTAACAGACATTTATCCTGGCAGCGTCAAGTGTCTACTGCCATCTCTGTTTCTCTCTCTCTTACAATATTTCCTTCTCCCTCTCTCTCTCTCTCTCTTTCTCTGTCTCCATCTGTGACTGCATTGCTGCGTTATCTGTTTGTCGATTTTGAAATCTGATTTTATGGATTTTCATTTCGTTTGACTTTGCGCTGATTTTCAATTGCTTTGGCCAAGCACCTCTCGCTCAGTCACTCCTTTTCTTTACTTTCCTTTCATCTCCCTTCCATTCCCCTCTCATTCCCTTTGTACTTTTTATTATTTGTCTTTTTTTAATAATAAATGCAGAGACAACAGAGACTTGACAGCAGCAGTCCCTGCCACTTCTCTTTCATCTGTGGCTGCCCTGACGCTCTGACCGTGTCCTGCTGCCACTGCTGTAAGGAAATCCTTATGGCAAGGATCTCCACCAACTCTTTGTTTGTATTTCATTCGTTCTCTTTTTTTGTCTGTCTCTCTGCGGTCTGCACACAGTAGGAAATAAATGATTGATTTACCCAGAAACCATTAAAAAAAGCGGTTTTAATGTATTTGTGCAAATGTGTGTAATAGCAAGCAACTTCGATTTCATGTATATATTCTTGGTCATCATCATGTCGATGACAAATCATATAATATATCGATAAATGTTCTCCGATACAAATCGATTAGCGATAGCTCAATTATAAACACAATTCTAAAGATATAGTCTTCGAACAGATATATATGTAATATAAATAAATATAAATATTTAATCTTGGTAAACTATAAACTTGATTATTTTTCACTGTGTAGTTTTAGTTGTTTACTTTGCCTCATTTTTTGTGAAATAAATATTTGTGCTGGACTTTGGTCAACAGTAAAATTGATTTTTGCCACTGCCTCGACTGTTATTAGTTTTACCCCGTCCCCTCCCCTCTCGTCAGCACGTTTATAGCTCATAGACTGACCCAAGCAATTAAGGCTATGACCACATAAACTGTCCCTCATAGGCACGCCCACCTGTGCCTGTGCGTTGAGAGACATCAACATTTATAATTGATGAGTTTGAAAAATTTCATTATATATTTAATAAACGCCGTTTTTTGCGCTCGCAGTTTTTTCAATCATTTCAAGCTAATTAATTGCTGATAAATGTTCATAATGTCTGGGCTGTTGCACTGTTGCATGTGCTGCATGTGTGTTTTTTATGTGCGACACAGCAATTAAACACTTTAACAACAACAACCACAACAACAGCGGACTATTATCATTATTATTTTTAACATTATCAGAGCTGACGGCATAATTCTTTCCATTAAAAGTCATAACCAAAGATAAAAGTACTGGTTTTCATATATTATTAATTTTTAATATGGTTAATCTTGTTGTTTTTGTTGTAGTGCATTTTTTTTAAATTAATTGCCAATATGCCATTCCCTGTATTTTTAACAATTTATTTTCACATAAAATTTTTATGATTTCAATAATTTTCATTTATTGCACAAAATTTGGTTAACGATAATCATCGCCCCACATTCAGTTAACACTTTTATTAAATATAAAAAATCGTAAAACTCCATTGTAAACATTAAGCGGCTTAATTTATCTTATGACTCTTACATTTGCAGTATTGAATTATAGCCAATAAATCGGTTAAATCTGGCAGTAATTCAAGTTATATTTAATACTCTTCAGGTGACAATATTAAGGCTCTTATCAAATTAAACGGCTTATCGACTCAAAGATGCTCACTGCGAAATATACTAAAAAAAGTAAGGCAGTTGTAGTCGAGATAGCTCGACTAAGGAATACCCCAATTTCAGCTTCTAAATACATTAAATGCTATTAATTTGCTTTATATGAAAATATGAAAAATGATATGTCGGCTATATCATAAATCATCCCTGCCTTCGGAAATCGATTTATATCAATATGCGTGACAAATTAAATACATTTTAGCTGACTTCATAAGACTGATAATGATAGGTTTATTCATGATTCCCTTTTATCACATTTTTAATTAGTGCAGGGTAAAACTAGTCTATCCTTAATTTATTCTTAACAAACGACAAATTCTGTTTGTAATCAGCCAAGTTTAGGCAGGCGCTTTGAGCATTTCTATATCATTAATTTCAAATACGCTTCGAGTCGCAATCGGTTTCAATCTGTGCATTTATCATGGCAACCTGGTTAAATTCAAATTAAATGAATTGGATCTAAGTGCCAGTCCCAATTTGACAGTTTTACTAAGTTTGCCAGAGTGGCACGCACAGCACACACACACACACACACACTCACTCACACGCGCTGAAAGTTGCACAGTTGGAGTTGCTTATTAAAAAAATCATTTTTCATTCCCATAAACACACATACACTGAGAAAGAGGGAAGAGCGGGTAGCGAATGCGAGAACATTGCCAGGTCACGCACATGACAGTCATCAGTCAGTTGGTTAACTCGATGATGCTCCTGCTCCTGCTGCTCCTGTTTCTGCTCCTGCTGCTTCTGCTCCTGCTGCTCGCTTAAGTGCTTGCTCGAGCTTAAATCGCGCTCAGTGTGACCAAAATCTGCCACAGACACTTGCTCAATAACACTTTCAACTGTATTAACAACAACAATAACAAAAAGTACAACAAGCTCTGCTGTAAAAAAGAGACAGATAAATAAAAACAGGCAACTCTATGTGTGTGTGTGTGTGTGTGTGTGTGTGTGTACTGTGTGTGTGTGTGTGTGTGTGTGTGTGTGTGTGTGTGTGTGTGTGTGTGTGTGTGTGTGTGTGTGTGTGTGTGTGTGTGTGTGTGTGTGTGTGTGTGTGTGTGTGTGTGTGTGTGTGTTACTGTGTGTGTGTGTGTTACTGTGTGTGTGTGTGTTTTCCTTGCATAGCCTGATAAATGATGTTGCGACAATAATTAATTATATGCCAAGTAATGTGGGCAACAAGGTGAAGGAGCGGCGGCTTTTAGAGATGAGCATGCATTGTACACAGTGCGAAAAAATGTAGTATGTCTCATTGTTTGCAAAAATGTAGACATTTTAGATAGTTTATTCTTATTCTGGTTTCTTTGCATGGTTTGTCGAGTTTTCAAATAATTGCAGTCGATTTTGTTGGATTTACTTCAAGTAATATTTCAATATTGCGAAATTGACAGAATTTGAGTATTTCATGTGAGCACGAAACGATATTTATTTATACCCTATTCTTAAATTTTTTTTTTTTATTTTCTCTCTCACTCTAACTTTTTCCTTTCCCCGGCAGCTAATTAACTTTTTCTTCTTTTTCAATTTTTACTGAGTTTTTCAGTCCGTGCAACAAATGTTCCACCATTTTAAACTTAATTACACTCAGATTAAAATGTCCTTTATTCATTCTTTAAATTTAAGTTTAATTATTTATTTTGATTATTTATTTTGATTATCAGTAGATTACAATTTTAACTTTAATTTTATATATTTAGTCTACATTAAATTAGTCAATACTTAAATAATATTTATTTAAATAATACTAAATTTATAAATGTTACTTGCTCAAATTAATTCTTTTACATATTCATGAGATATGATTATTTATCTCTTATTTTGTATAACTTAATAACTTTAACTTTTAAACGAATTTCTTGAGAGTTCAAACTTAGTTCGAACAGCCTATTTTTTTGCGCAGTGTAGCCGCAGAGGGGTCAGCTTGGCGACGTGTATGTTAATGGTTAATGCCGCAAGCATTTCATTTAAATTGCACGGAATTTTACAGGACTTGCTGCGCCTCGAAAACGGCAACCGCACTTGCCACAAATTATTGCCTCAAAGATTTTCAGGTTAGGTTGAGCGACGATTTTATGTGCGGTTAAGAGGTGTGTGTGTGTGTGTGTGTAAGTAGTGTGAGTTGTGGCACTCTCACTTGCTTTGCTATTGTGCATTTTAAGTCAAAGCACATTAGAATCAAAGAATTTTTTTTGTTGCGACTTTTTTCTTTCCAAGTGCTGCGGCATAGTTTAAAAGCCTGCAAGGCAACAATTAAATTGCCATTTGAGTTATGCAATCGGGTGTTTGTGTGTGTGTGTGTTGGCATGTGCATGTGTGTATGTGTGTGTCTCTGTTTGGTATGTGCATGATTTAGACATTTCAATTTGCATGTGTTAACATGCAATGCAAAAAGGATTCGATTCTTATCTCACCACCCCTCACCGCACACCACCCACACAATGCCAAAGGCCAACATCTAACTACCAACTGCCAGCTGTGGTCTCGGAGTCACTGCCTTGGCCAAATAACTACGAACTGCTGCTAGCCATGGCCAATACAAAATGGTTTTTATTCTTCTTCTTTTTTCTACTTTTCTTTCGTTAGCATTTTTTTCGTTATTTTTTGGTTTTCTTTTCTTTTTTTTTTTTAGCCATTCCTTGCCTGCATTTCGCATTTGAGTTGAGGTTTATTATGGCGCAACTTTCCACACTTGCATGCCATGTGCATGAGCCGATCCCCGGCCCCAACCCCCCTCTCATCATTCTGCTACCCCATTTGCCATATGCCACAGCAGGAGTCATGTCTCCCCGCACAGTAAGCGCTGCACCTTCTTTATGTGGAAATTTGAATATCCTGCGGTAATTTCCACTATTTTTAGTACTTTGTTGCCCTTTTGAACTGTTAGCAGTGTGTTGCTCTGCAGCTTACTTAAACTACTCCACACATATTTATGAGCATGTGTGTGTGTGTGTGTATCTGTGTGTGTGTGTGTGTAATTTTTGGGGCAGAGCTTAGGGGTTAACTTGTGGCATGGGTGCTGTTAGCTTGGCGGTTAAGTGCCCAACACTTGCAACACCAAACCCAAACTGTAAAGCGCATCTTTTGTGGCATTTCCGAAGCACCGTTAAACTTTATACTTGCCTCAGCACTTTCGCCCCCCCTTGCAACTGTGTGTGTGTGGTTTTCTGTGTATGCATAGCAAATGGGGCAAGGTTGCCATTTGATTTAGAATGTGGCAAATGCATTTGAAACTATTGATTTTGAACTGTCGAAATTTTATATTCCTTTTTTGCATTTTGAGAATTTTTAAATATTGCGGGCTTAATTTTCAAATTAATAAATTCAAGTTGCCAAAAATTAAACTTGATGTTTTGATAAATGTGGAATAAAAATCATTTTACACAAATATCAAAACTGAAAACTTGTCGATTTATTTTAAAAATTAAGAAACTTTTACAAATGACTAAATTCAAGTTTGAACAAACTGCAAAGATTCATTTCGCATAAGTTAAAACTTTAAGCAGAGTCAGATTTAAAACAATAAACTTAAAATCTAAAAATTTTAAAAATACTCAAATAAAAAAAGTCATTTTTCCAAATGAATAAATTCAAGTTGCAACTAATTCAGTTGCAAAAGAAGAAGACAAAACAGAAGTTCGCCTGGAAAACGCTTAAGTTTTGATCAACTTATTGGAGTGGAAGTTTGCTTAGGAAGTTTTGTTTGTCTCGACCGACAGCAGAGGCTTTGGGCCAAGTTACCATAACTTTGATGTGGATATTTGTTAGCTCAGCAAACGGATGTTTAGCGAATTGCTAATCATCTCTATACCAAACACACCAAACACACACACAGTGGTAGTCGCAATTAGAAGGTTTTTGGTGGCAGCGAAAATTTCTCGTTTTGTTGATTGAGAAATTAGCCAAGTTAGCAGGGCAGCAGTCAACGGTTTTTGCGGGGGGAGTGCGCAGGACTTTTATGGCATTACAGCGCTCAAAGGCTAAAGCTTCATTATGGCCAGCTTGCTGTTCAATCCATGTATCTGTGTGTGTGTGTGTGTGTGTGTGTCAATGTGTGTAAATGTGTAGTTTGCGTGTGCGTTCATTTTTGCTCATTTAAAGCGCATTGCCTGCTCGTTGGCTGGACTAACAAAAAGCCGCTGTAAGCCAACAGCAGCTGCTAACTTATTTTGTGACTGTGTGTGTGTGTGATGTGTGTTCGTCGCGTGTGTGTGTTTTGGTGTGTGCGTGACAATTGTTAGTACACCGAGTTTTTGGCTAAAGTTTTCGGCCACAAAGTTAGCACCGGCGCCCAAACTGTGTGCACTTCATAATTTTGGTATTTCGTTTTCGCTCTTCACGTGTATTGAGCCATTTATGCTTAGGCTTAATCGACGCTTTGACTAACAAATTCTCTTCGAATTTTATTTCCCTAATTTTTCTTCTTTTTTTATTATTGTTGGTTAGCCAGCACATTGATGAAGTTGGATCGTTTAGTTTATGTGGCAAGTGCGTGACACGAATGCCAAGCAAAACGTTGACACAACAGAATAGAATAATATAGAATAGAATAAAGCCATAGAGCCCCCAAAGTGCACTGCGAGAAAATAGTGCCTGCCTGAAATTACTTAAGTGCAGAATTTTCAGCTTGTTCAAAATAGAATAAATAAAAATGAGCCAAAAGAGAAATATAAAATGAAAGTCCATAGGTTTTCTGTCTAGATTGAAACAATCATTAGTCTCATTTTATTTTCTGTAGTTAATCGATTTAAAATCAGAACTTGAACTGAAATTTCAATTGAAAGTAAAAATTATATTTAAGTCAAAACGGGGAAGCTGTACAGATTACCAGTAGTTCTTTATTATTTCATCAAACTTGTAAAAATTGTAAATCTTAATTTATATCCCATTATTTTAATTTTTTTCATCCCAGAACTGCAACCGATTCGAATTTGAAAATAAATTTGGAAATGAGTTCAGTACAAGTATCGAGTATTATTTTTATTATTATTGGTATTAATTCGAAATGGGTGTAAAAATTAATATTTTATATGCTTATATAATCAAGACGCATTAATTATTTTTTATGCAGAAATATTTTATATTAAAATGCCTGCATAATGCAGAAAATAATTAGAAAATATTATTATTATTATTTTTGACAAAGAAATATCAGTTTGAATTTCAAATTAAAAATGTAAAAACAAACAAATTCTAAGCAAACATGCATTTAATTAATTTTAATATTTATAATACATATAATATTTATAGTCTACTCGGCATAGTCCTTATTCTATAATTATATGGGCCATAATTGCAAGCACTTGAATTAAAGTCGAAACGAATTTAAGTTGTTAATATTTAATTTTATTTTTTTATTTTATTTTTTTTTCACGCTGTGCAATAACAAGCGTGTCTAGCAGCGTTGCAGGGGTCGAGGGGGTCGTGCAGGTTCAGCTTCCACTTGGCCAGGCTTAAGCGGCACATTAACCTCAAATCGAATGTGGCCAGAACGCACAAATTTGTGACGGGTTAAAAGCGGCCATCAAATGCTTGGTGTAAACAAACTCGTGTCCAATTATGGTCAGCGCCAGCGCAGCGCCAACAAACCGAGCTGGCAGGCACGGCCCGGCAAGGCAGGTCATTTAGGCCAACTACGGTACATGGCCCACTGGCTGGGCCAAAACACTGATACACAGAAACAAGATACGAGATACGACGAGGCGCGGCAGCATAATACTAAAAATAAATGAAGACATTAGCGACGCTCAAATGACATGTTATCGACTTTGAGCCACAAAAGTGGATGCCTGGTTGCCGCTGGTGGATTGGTTGGGGCAATCATTAGGTGGCATAATCATGAAGCTTCCCCTTTTCCCATCCACCATCCACCATGCCCCTTGACAATAGATCATCTACAAACAACAATAAAGCGCAAGCATTTGTCTGCGTGGCATTTGCTCTGAGTTTTGTTCGCTTTTTCCAAAGCTTTTGCTATTGTGCGCTTTAGATTCTTGCCAATGATACGGAAACATGCAAACTTCCGGCACAGGTCGGAAGAGCAGAAGCGACACACAAATCCACACTCTGAGAAAATTGCAGAGTGTTCGAATTTTCTTTTAATACATAAAACATAAACTAAAACTAAATTTTAAACTAATCTAAAAAATTTCAATTATTCATTTTCAGTTTCCAAATTCTAATTGACATTTTTTGATGGGTGCATCGACTTTTGCATAACTCTACACTAACAAAATATAGACAGACTAAGGAAAATCTAAAATTCGGAAAACTGGTAAATATTTTGTACTTTAACTATTTCATAAGTGTTAATTTAATTATTTAAATATTTTTTACATTTTTAAGTAAACATTTTATTTTGTTTATTTAAAAAATTAAAATATTTCATTTTTTTAAAGATCAAAAAGCTATATATATATATTTTTTATAGACATTTTTTTGCTAGATTTGTGTTGTGTTTTTTGGATACCAAAAAATCTTTGACGTAAGATTTTTTTGCAGTGAACATTTAGAATAAGCCCTAAGCTGAGACCCACACCCAAAAAAAAAAAAAAAAAAAGTATCTGAACCCACACACACATGAAAAAGCCATTAACTTTGGAAAGGCGGCGATTGAAGCAACGAATTTGTATTTTTCATTTTCATTTGGTTTTTTTTTTAGTATGTGTTTTGCTATAAATTTTCATTTTGGCCAGAACTGCGCTTTTTCGAGCCATTCCACCAGCACGTGGACAGCCTGGGCCAAGCTATGGCAATCAGAGGAAGCCACCGACATGCACGTAAATATTTAAACAGCCAGAGGCAAGTCAATGGCCAATACACCAAGGGAGTTCAGGTGGTTGAGGAGGGGGTGGGGGAAAGTAGAGTGTAAACGTGGCTCAAATGGTGCAGTTACCAACTGTTGTTGCTGCACCAGCAAAATGCAAATCAAATTCTTGGGCTGCCTGCTTGCTGCTTGCTGCTTGCCCTTTCGCCCTTTCACACACACACACACACACACACACAAGGCGGCTGCAACACACAACATGAGTTGGCCAGCAAAAGCCCGCCACTCAATCAATGCATGTGCCCATCAATTAAAGGTCATTTACATGTCAATGCAGTCCGTCTGTCAGTCTGTCAGTCGAACAACAGAAACCACAACACTTAATGTTGGCCAACTCGGCGACTACTTCTTGGCAGTAGTTATGCACCCAGCCAGCCACACGTCATTTTCTTTCAACTTCTTTCTTTCGAGAACTTTGACTTGGTTTCCCAGTACCTACGGCACTTGCATGTTTTCTCAACTACTTCTTTTTTTTTTTGGTTTTCCCCTTGTTTTTCCACTTCATTTTCTTAACACTCTTTTTTTTACAAAATTGCATTTTGTTGTAAGCCATAGAAAAAGAAGTTTGTAATTTGTAGTTTTTACAACGTTGTAATTTGTTAAGTGCTTTGGCCCACTCATTTTTAGTTGCCCAGTTTTGCATTTTTTGCAAGTCTCTTTTGTAATTTTATTTTATTTATGGTTCTAGTTCTGCAAATTAAGTCATTAAAAACACGTCAGATTTTTATTGAGCCACAAAGTTTTCAAATTAAGCACAGTTCAAAGAAAAATATTTGGCTATTGGAGAAATATAGAGTATAAAAATATATAATTTGAGTATTAGAATATGTTGGGTCATTCAATATCAAATTTGAAATTGAAAGACAGATTCTTAAAAATAAAATTAATTGTTGATATTGAAAGCTTCGTTAAATATTTAACAAAACGTTTGGTATGCAATTATTATAATAATTTTATTATGTTTAAGATTCAGCAATGTTTACAATAATTTTGGGTTTGTCAATATAATTAAACTATTGAAATGTAAGCTCAGCTGTTAAGCGGCTGATAATTAAAATGTTTACTATTGTTTGTGTTGATAAGATTTAAACTGAACTGCATTAATGTATATAGAGAAATTAATATATTTATGCATAAATGGGTTAAAGCTTAAAGTATTGAAGTATCTAATTAAATAATGTTTAAATATAATTATTCGTCTAGCAGCAACTTTGCTAACAAATTAAGTTCAGTTTCTGCATTTAATGTTTAATTCTCTTTATTATAGATTATATTATTAATACCTTAGTTTCATAATAAATGTTTTACGAATTCCAAATGCAGACAGCTCTAAAGTATGCTTTAGTTTTAAATTCACACACACAGCACCTACACACACACACACACATACACACACTTAACCGTTCACTGGCACATTACCCGCACAATAAGCAATAAATGAGCAAAATGCAGTTGGTGAATTTCTTCACAGTTTGCCATACATAATTGTCATTGTTTGCGTTCATTGTTAAATGACACACAAACCATCCACGCACACACACACACACACACACACACACACACTCACTCACTCACACTCCCCTTGTGCCTTGCAATTTATGTGTTGCATTGTTTATGACAGCTTTATAGCAAGTTAATCACATGCAACTATGATTTAATGTTTTTGCCGCCATTGCAAAAATATGCCAGACAAATGGCGCCTGCCGTTCGTCGTCGCCAGAGGGCGCTAATGAGCTGAAGCTTTAGACCCAAACTACTTGAAAAACTTTCTCATTTAAAGTTATTATTAATTTGTTGTTCTTGTTGATGTTGTTTTTTTCTTTGTTGTTGTTGTTGTTGTCGTTTCCTTTACTTGTTTTATTTTGCCCAAGCGCAGAGCGGACAATAAATTGCTTGGCGAGTTTTTGAGTAACAGCAAACAAATTTTGCCCAAGCATGACAGTTGACATTTATGCAGCATTGTTTGTCGTCCTGGCCCCGTCCTGTCTCCCCTTCACTCACCCCCCCCCCCACCACTCTTAACACAACTCAACTGAACTGAATCCTGTACTTCTGTTCCTCCTGCCAGTGCCTGTTGTCCTGTTTGCCTGCCAGTTCGTCTTGCCTGGATGCTTGGCTGCCTGGCGTTGTAATTTTTATAATGAGAAATTGTCGGCACATAAAATGAAGTCCACACGATGACAGCTGACAACGCGAGTCCGTCCAACATCCCATCCACAATCAGCCCCGCACCCCCACCCCAACCTTGCACTACCTCCTCCCATGCGCCCCGCTACGTCAACAATTGCTGTTAATTTTAAGCTCTTGCGAATTTCCGCATCAGCTGCCCAAATGCATTGTTGTTCTTGTTGTTGTTCTTGTTGTTGTTTCTGTTGTTGTCGTTACTTTTGTACAAAATGACTACGCGTTCTTCGCGAGTTTTAAAATACCTTATAAAAAATTTAAAGGGTGGTTGAAAATAGCAAGGAATTTACTTATATATTTTAACATTTATTATTTAAATTTTTTTTTATATATACATTCATTTACAAATAATATTGTAATATTTTCATATTTATTATTTATATTTATTTTATCATATATTTATTTACATATTAACATTAATATTAATATTATTATTAAACATTTTTTTTATTTATTATATGTAAATATGATTTATATATATTTATTTATTCATTTATTATTTCATCACCTACATTATTATTAGTTTAAGTTTTTACAACAAAACAGATTTATTAAGGTAGAGCAAAAAGGGTATTTTTTAGTCGTATCAACTAAAACTTAAATAGTCTTTCATTTTTTGTGTGCTTTTGCAATCGCCAACTTTCTTCGTTACAAACAGCAAAGAAGATGAGGAAAATCAAGTAAACAAAAAAGTTCTTTTTCGTTTTTCTTATTCCTTTTTTTTTAATTTTGACGTTCTATTTTATTTTTTTTTTTTGTGCTCGGAAGTAGGTTAAAATAAAATACAATCTTTCAAGGTTCAATGCGGATAATTTTTGTGCACAGCGCCAAAGCAACGAGCACAGAAAACAAAGGTCAAGTGAACAAGTTATATACCTGTCCAGGTATATATAGTTATATATATATATATATACATATAGAAACGCGATTCTTGAGTTTGCGTGTTGTTTTTATCCAGGAGGTCATCTTTGCCTTCTTCTTTTTTGGGCTCAAGTTACATATTTCAATTAAAGTGAACATGCAAACCAACATAAACAACTGACTCCAAAAAGAATTTTTTAGACCTGTCCCAAAATAATACAAAAAAATGCCATTCATGCACAAAAAATGCTGGCAGCTTCGCTCATGCGTAAGCCAATGAAAAGTGATTTATATGAGAATTTTGTTATGCGTGTGCGTAACTTGCTGGCTTTATGGCCAAGACCAAAGCGGCACAATGGGTAATTAACACGCTACACAATAACAGGGCTAACAACAGCAACAACAACAACAATAACAACAACAAAGAATGCATCAAGCTGATTTTCAGGTTCAATGCGCCGTCTGCGGTTGCCAAGTTGATTAGCAAAGAAATGCAAAACCGTAGCGGAAGTACACTTAGAGAATAGCCTTACATTATTCTGCTTCAAATATAAAACGAATTGTCTAACTGGAATCGTTTTTAAGTCAGTCAAGTTACTATTGAAAATATGGTATCGGAATTAAAACATTAACTTCAAAAATATTGTATTAAACTGTAAAGGGAACGAAAACAGAATCGTTAAATAATTTTGAGAGTATCAAAAATCATTAAGAATCAGCTAATCAAAACTAAAACTTTATTTATACTAAACTACAAAATTAAAAATACAATTTGAATAGAAATTAAAATTAAAAGTCAACACTTTTATCAGTATTTTATATGCTTAGCCAATAAATATTTTTTCTTGGATTGAGTTCTTAGATTTATTGTTCATTATTAGCATCCCACATTTGAGTCGATACTCGCACTTAAATTGAGTGCAACGCATTTTTCGCTGTGCAGCAGCTGAAACCGAAGTCGAACTATAAAACTAGTTTTCATAATGAAAAATCGAAGCCACAAAAGCAACAAAAGCAACAATAAAAACAACAACAGCAACAAAAGCAACAACAACAATAACAACAACAACAAAAACAACAACTTCAACAAGAAGCAGACGCAACACAAACACCCACTGCAATTGAATAGTTAGAAAGCAAGAACACTTGAAGAGTGGCTAACCAAAGAGAACATGGCCCAAAAGCCGCAACACACACTATATGTGTGCATCAGTGTGTCTATATGTGTGTGTGTGTGTGTGTGTTTGTGTCTGTGGTGTTTGTTTGTTGCTACTTGTAATTATTCTTTCATTAGCCAGGCAGAGAGCATTGTTCCAGCCAAACTAATAAAAGGCAGCCAAGCGCAAATTATGTAGCAAAACTGTAAAATATACAATTTTTTTTTTTTTTTTTATTTGCACCAAAAAAACAGATGCACAGATTTAGTAGATAAACAGCAGCAGATACAGACCAGACAAAACAGATGCAACAACAGATGCAACAACAGATGCAAATATGCAGTTCGTATGTAATTGCAACAAATGTTGGCAGTTTATAAATATGCAAGTGGCATAGCATACAAATTGCAAGTAAATAACGAAAATGAGTAGCAAGTTAATGTGCTGCAAAGGGTGTGCGGCATGGTTGCATGCAACCGGCGGCAGATACGCTTAAGCATGTTACTTACTCGCCCACTCCCAAAAAATAAAAAAAAAAAGGAGGAATATAAATAAAAAACAATAATGGGAGGAGTAACACAAAAAAATAGGAAACCGGGAATGCTAAAATGCTAAAATGCCACACAAAAGGCACACACACAAAAGAGACAGAGGGAAATGGAGATAAAGAGAGAGAAATGGAATGGAGATAAAGAGAGGGGAAGACCCAAATGCATAGACTCAAATAAATTAGCAACTAAACTAAAAACAAAGCAAAGTGGCTGCAAGCGACGGGTGCTGAAGAAGAAGAAGTAGGCGAAGCGTTGGTTGTTGAGGGGGGGAGGGAGGTATTTGTTGGCCGCTTGCTGTTTTTGCAATGAATGGGGAGCAGAAAAAAAAGCTCAGCTGCAATGAAATTATATACAAATGCAGGGCGCGTGAATAGAATACACACACACACAAAATAGAACACACACACACACAGAATAGAATACAGCACACACACACACAGCACACACACACACACAGCACACACATGCATATGTGCATATAAAATTGTAAAAAATGTTTAACAAGTGATTTGTGGCAGTTGGGGTAAAAGTAGGAGTTTGTTGAAACTCCACACATTTGCTGGTTGCGCCTGGCAACACATTTTGCAAGCACACACAAAAAAAAGAAAGAAAAAAAAATAAACAGTGCATTAATAAAAATTAAGCATGTTGTGTCTGGTAATTTACAAGCTGGAAAAAAAAGTGCCATAAAGCTAAACATTATTTAATATATATATTAAATTGCAAAATATGTTGTTTAAGCGGAAAGAAAACATTCAAAAAGCGTTAGTCGAGAGAGCTCGAAAAGACAGCAAATTATTGCAAATTTGGTAATTTGGGAAAAACAATTTTCTCTTAATAATGATCCATATTTTATCTGATAATTATAATAATGGGTTTATATTTTTTTTACAATTGCTATGCTTTCAAAAAACCTTAAGACTTGTTTCTTTCATTGTTATCGGAAATCGATTTTATTAATATGTGAAAAATAAACAATTTTCTTATATATCGATCGTTGGATTAACATTTTGACTGGATATATTTTATGCAAAAACGGAACTTTTGTACAACTTTATGATAAGCATTTTCCAATTTTCTTTTTATAAAAGGTTTTCTCGTTTGCAAACAGTTGGAATCCCTGCCCCATGCCGGGCGGTGTTTTCAATGCTGTTGCTGCCCCCGCGGCTATACGGTAAAATAATGTATTCCGACTTGCATATTAACAAGCATTGAGAATTGGAGCTAAACAGCGCTCATTATGCGGCTTCATCTGTGTGCATCTATTTAAAATTAAATTGAAGCTGCTTTTGTTTTCTTTTTTTTTTTGCTTTCTTTTTCCCCTCTTTGGTTTTTTCTATTTATTTTTTTTTTTGCGCTAAAGAACCGAAATTGCCACATACAAAACACATATTTGTTGCTGTTGTTGTTGTTGTTGTTGGTCTGCCACTTGAGTGATTTTCAATATGAAAATGCATGCGGAAAAGAGAGCTGACAGACTGACAGACAGACAATTGGGGAGGGGCTGTTTGGAGGTGGTTTATTGGGGAAGTGAAACAACGACATGCTTCGCTGAATTCGAGTGCAGCAGCAACAACAGCAGCAGCAACTGCAACTGCAACAGCAACAGCAACAGCAGCTACATTATGTGGCAACAAAAGACAGCAAACAGCAGCAATATACTCTGCGGTCTTTTACACCATGTGGCATGTGCATGTGTGTGTTCTGTGTGTGTATGTGTATATAATAACATGTCTGTCTATATGTGGCAGCCTATTTAATTGCTGGCAATAGGCCCTTTGTGTTCTGCAATTCGTGTAATGTGTTTTAAACAGATAGCTTTTTGCCAAATGCAATGATTCTTTTTTTTTTTGCTCTTTGTTACTCTTTCTAATTTTGTATAAACATGCAACATAATGTGGCATGCATGAATATGAATGCTAGAATACTTAAAACCAGACTATTTAAACTAAATAAGTATTGGAGCACTTTGCGAAGTTAAATTTAAAAAAAAGTTGAAAATGTTTAAACTTAATAATAATTTCGCAGTTTAATAACTTGTCTGTATATTTTATATATAAATAGAGAGGCTATCGATTTTTATCAATATTCGCAACTCTTATCGATAAATTTAATTAAACTTAACTAAACTTTTGTGACAAATGAAAACTTCACTCATATTTTTTTTTATAATTATTATTATTATATTATTGTTGAACCTAACTGTTAATGGCTTCTAGGTATGAATTAATATATAAATTGAATGGCTAGCTATTTTTATCGATAAATTGATTTCAACTTAATATGCTTTGTGGCAAATGACAATTTTTTTTTTTAAATAATATTGTAACTTTTTCCCTTATTTTGACTTTTATTTGTAGAACTATTTCTATAAACTAGGAAAATCATTAAGTTTCTTATCTAATATTTTATTCTTCAGGTCATTTTTGTTATGGCAAACAAAACTAATTACAAGTCCTGCTCAGTTAACTGTAAATTTGCATTTGGGCAGCAATTAGACAAGATTCAATCTTTTTTTTTTCATTTTTATTTTTGTTTTTGTATAAATACTCAAATACTCGTAAATTCATGAAAAAGAATACTAAAACAAATAAAAAAGAAAGGGCGGTGGGTTAAGGTCGGTGGTTGGGGTGGGGTGGGGCAGGAGGTGGTAAGTTTTACGAAATGTTGAACATAGCAATTTGTATGTGCATAGCAAAATAAACAAAACCATTTCTGATTTCATATTTATGACTAGTCCTGAAAAATATTCAAATTGATGCAGCAGCCATAATTGGATTTCCTAACACAAGACTCAGACACACACGCACACCCACACACACACACACACACACACTCATGCATATATAAACACACAAGTAACAATTATAAAACTTGACCTCTTTTTTGTGATACTCAGTCAAGAAATAAATTTGATTATTTATTTAAAAGCACTTCTTTCATCTTTGCTTTATTTTAGTTGTGTGCTTATTATTTTTCCATGTCTCAATCAAATATAAAAAGTCAAAATTGACTTTTCTGGCAAATATTCCATGTGCATAAAATAAAATTATGTTTGATTTTCCAAACGAAAGCTGAAATTGTTGTTTATTATTTTGTAAGAAAAATTTAATTTTAAAAATTATGATTGTGAAAAGTCTTAAATTGTAATATGCAGCAAATTATTGCAATAATTGCGCAAAAACATAATGGCAAAGTTGATATATAATAATGAATGAATTTTAATAACAAATAAAAATTTATTAACTAATTAGTAGTTTAAAATTATTTAAATAAAATAATGGCAATTATATTCTGAAATATACTTGAAATGCAAAGACAAAGCTTTTCGGTGAGTGTAAATTGTTCCGTTTTTTGTTGTTGAGTTGATCTCCTTTTTGGTGTGGCCTGCCTTAAGCCAAGTGGCATCTTTAACTCATCTGGTATCATCATTCCCCCTCCCTCTCGCTCAGCCTTGAGCTGCAAGACCCTTGTTGCAACATTCTGCACACGCACTTGACTTGCAAATGGTTTTTTTTTTCTATCTGCTGCTGCATCTTTCTGCTCTGCATTGCTAAGTAGCAGTGAGCTTAATTAAATTAAATGTACACACACACTTGCTCACACACACACACACACACACACACACACACACACACATATACACACTTAGAGTAAGAGAAAGACTCTTATGAATAGACATTAGGTATGCGTTAAAATTTAAGTGGCTTACACGAGCGTGTCATGTATACACACTTGAGCCGGAGCCAGAGCAAGGACGGGGGCGGGTGTGTTGCCACGCCTTGTTTGCCACTTTTGCATATGTATGACATAATTAGTGCTATAATAAAACCAACGCACACACACACACATCCCACTTATAGGGGGCACTTCTAGTTCAAAAGTGTGCAAAAAGTTGAAAAGTCGCTGTGTAAAAATTTTCCTTTTTTTTTGTTTTTTGTTTTTCGCTCATTTGAAATGTTAATAAGATACCATCATCATCATCATCATAATCATTATCGTCATTTACATGTACAAGCATATATAGCTTTTTCGTCTAGAGTATTCTTTAGGCAACTTTTTTTTTGCATATATTTCACGCTTCTTTATTTTGATTCTCTCGTTACAGTAAATTACTGGCAAATACATTAAAAATGTACAAAAAGCTACAATAAACAAAAAGAAAAAAAAAATAATACTCAAATAAACAAAAAAGAAAGGAAAAAGTTTTCTGGCAAAAAAAAAAAAGGTGAGTTAAAATAAATATTATTTATGTTGCAGCTGCTGCTCCGGCTTATTAATATAAATGGAGTACAAAAAAAAAAAGAATTAATTAATATAAGTTTGACACAGAAATATGTTGTTTTTTTGTGGCTTGTTTGTTAAATCGACTGAAAAATAAATATGCTATTTATTGAAAGTAAATAAATAAAATGCACACAAATAATAAATGATAATAATCCTGGGAAGCACAAAAAAAAGAGGTTAAATACGCCACAAATATTTATATATATTACATATCGCCTAAACTATATTTTTTTATTATTAATATTTATGCCACAGTTAGTCTACTTATATTATTGTTAAATGTTTTTTTTTGCTGTAAATGTGCAAATAACATTCATAAATTATGCAATGTATGCCCTGAAGACTTTATAACTTTTATCACTCACTGTCACGCACGCAAAAACACACAGAAATACATATTTATATATGAATAAATAGAATAGTTTCTCATATAATTTTTTTTTATTTACAAAAAGCAAAAAAAAAAAAAGTTGAAACTGTTTCATCATTTTGTGTTTTGTTTATGTCTTTGCGATGGCTGTGTGTGCATATGTATGTGGTTTTAATGTTTGTGTGTGAGTGTGTGTGTGTGTGTGTGCTTGTACAAAATAAAAATGCATGAACACAAAAAATATTCTTACCCTTTCGCTGCAATTGTACGATAAACTTGCACAACAATTTGTATTCTTTGGCAAGGTCCTGCGGCAAGCAACAGCAGAGTGTGTTTTGCCTGTGTGTATGTGTGTGTGTGTGTGTGAAAATCGTAACTGAAAACATACTCACACACACACACACACATACAAGATATAAAATAACTTCACTGCTAGACAAATTATGCGTCAAATGCGTTCCTGCGGCTCATAGAACCAAAGAATTTAATTAAATTTTGCACAGAGGTCAAAATAAAACTACTAAAAATACTTGGACATTCAAGTGATAGACTAACACATACCCTGTGTTCAGCTTAAGAGTGGAGTGTTTTTGATTTTCTAGAAATAAATTGTTCATCAGTTTTTAAGATTGATAAAAAAAAGTTTATTTTGTGTGATGAATACTTTACAATTTGACCTTATAAAAGCAGTTATTGCGGCGACTTTTTAAAATTTTAGAACTTGTCGAAAAAATTAACATTTTCGATGCAAATGTTGTGCGTGTAAGTGTATGTGTGATTGTGTGTGTTAATATCTGTTGTTTTGTGGTAAACAAGCACTTAATTAAATTTCATTAAGCAAAAAAAAAAAAAAAATGAGAGATTATTGTAGATGTTACTCAAGTATTATTAGAATTTATTATCAATTTATAATTTTCACAGAAATCGTTTGTTAAATGTTATTATTATATTTGTAATTATTGAAATTATCTTTAATCGGAATAAGCTCTTTAAATAATTAATAGCAAGATCTGAGTTTTGAATGACTTGCAAGAGTAATTAGAGTTTCATGAAGAGAAGTGAAGGGAGTGAAATTGTATAAAGTTGTCTGTTAGTCAGTAAATTAACAGGTGAAACTTATCAAGTTGTGGAATTAATGCTATTCATTCAATATTCAAGGTTAACATCTCTATTAAAGGACTTTGCTATTATAATTTCTATATTTAATGGAGCAAAGATAACATTTAAACAAAACAAAATTGAGTATGTTCGAATTGACCACTGTTTTTGTATTCGTTTCTGTGTTTCCAATAAGCATAAAAGAGACGGAATAGTTCCATTTTAATTTCGTTGTTTGTCCCTTTAGTTCTTGGCCAAAAACCACATTCATTCAAAGTGTTTTGCTGATTCACATTAATCCATTGACCTCAACTTGGATGCACATTTTGAGTTTATTAATGCAGATCCAACTAGTATCTTTTTTATATGAACATAAGTATGTTGCATGTGGCATACAATTACACATCCGATTCACAGTTATTTGGTTTAATGATTGGAAGTGCAACAATTTCAGTGAGTATTATTTGAATTTTCGCACACGCATAAATAATGGCGCATTATTTGTTTATGGACAATAAAATGTGAATTTAAATGTTGTACGCTACATTAAAACCTACTGAAACGTGTCTAGTTGCTGATGCCATATCGTATCGGTTGTGAAATAAATAATATCATTTAATTGGAGCAGGTCGATTGTGGAAACAGGAAGGATTGTGGCAGGAATGAGGGGCAAACACGCCCACGGAAAATCATTCAAAAATTACAAACAAGCGACTGCAATTAAAATTAAAAATTAACAAAATATTTGCACATATATAAGCACACACATATTTACACACACACGCACACCCACACACAGCTGCACAGAATTAACGCCGTGGCATTTGGGACAGCAGCTTCAACGACTCATTAAATTTACATTTGCATATGAAATGGTAACAACACGCAACGGAGACTAACCCAACACACAAACACCCACACACACACCCACACACACACCCACACACACACACACACACACCCACACACACACCTTACACAACAGCTAATTAATGCAACTGTTGTTTTTGTTGTTGGTGTTTGTTATTTTATTTGGTAACAGGAGCAAAGACGAGCTTTTAAACTGAAATATTTAGTTGTGCGAAGCTGTTTTAAATGCATTTTATTATGCATAATGCGTATTTGCCATAGTAAATAAAAATATAATAATTGTGCACACAGAAAAAAAAAAAAAATTGCAAATTTAATTTAAGCATTTAACCGTTCTCAATTGTTAATTTGTATCTCTCGTAAAGCGCATTTAAAAATTGGAAAATTAAGAAAAAATTCGAATATCTGACTACGTTTTTTGTGTTATTATTTTCCCTCACTGTATAAATATATTTTTTTTTTTTGGCTGTCACATGTGTCGCTGGCAGCAGCTGAGCATGCAACATGACTACCAACGTTTTGTGGCAACCAATTAGGCCAAATTGTGTGCAGCATATATATATATATATATATATATATATATACTGATGTGCATGTGATTATGACGTTATTGCATATTATAGTTGTTATATTTTTTTTTATACATAAACATTAAAATGTAATTAAAAGGCCATTGCCTGATGAGGGTGTGGCGGATTGCTTAATTTGCATATAATTTATGTATGTGTTGGATATTTAAGCGTAATTATTATTTTTGCAAATTATTTGATATGCATAACTCTTTAATATGTCAAAAGCAAATATTTCCAAAAATAAATTGCAAATTTGCTGAATTTTAAATATTAAATTGAAAATTCGTTGAAATTTGGCAAACTGGTTTTATTTATAGCATTTTCACTCGATCCGTTGCAATATTTGTGCTACCAAATATTGTGAAGCACTTTTTACAGTTTTGGCCTTGCATAATTTTCTGCACAGCTTTTGACGGTTTTCCACTTGTCGATTTAGAAATGTAACACATATTTTTTTCTGGTATTCAATATCGTTTTTTCTGCTCTTGAAATTTTGTATTTGCGACTTTGTACGTGCAATTTTTAGCTTACAAATATTATTTCTCTTGCCCTCTCTTACTTTGTATCTATCTCGCTTTCACTTGCATGATTCATTGGGAGTCGTCAATACACATTTTTCATTGCATTGAAAATTGCTGTTTGTCGCATAAAGTGCACTTTACGAATTTTCGTATTTTTATGACAACATTTCAGCATTTCATTTGAGCCCAAAGGCCATATAACACTTGCAGTTAAACCACCCCCCCCCCTTTACCCTCCTCGTCCACACTTTGAGGGTTATGTAACGTGTATTTCGTTTTATTCACTTTCTTTTATTTTTGTACTTTGATTTAATGGTTATACAAATAAAGAGGGGCCGCGGAAAGTGCGTGACATAAAAAACGAATCACAATTTTCGCTGTAAATTTCAATAAGCATTGCGCACAATGCGTTTTGCACAATGTCAACCACAGGATCAGGGCAGTTTTTAAAGTTCATTTGCTTCGTTAAATATTCGAAATAGCCTGGCTGTGTAATATTGTGCTGAATTTACATTCCAAACATTTTTTGTTTAAAGACAAATTCAACTTAACCAAAGCCCCATAAAGTAAATATATTCTTGATCAGAATTAACAGAGAACCAGAATCGATCATGGCTATTTTTGACCTTATAAAAAATAAATAATCCTAATTTGAAATATAACAAATCGCAAATAAAAGTTTTCTTAAATTTTTTGATTTTACTCAAATCATTTTTTGTTTAAACTCAAATCATTCCTTTAGTTTATGTGTCGCAAAATTAAATTTAACATTTAAAATATTAAACCTTAAATTTAAATTTAACATTTAAAATATGAAACCTTAATGGGTAACTTTTCATACAGAGTATCTGCTAGTCGAGCATTCTCCTCTACAGTTGTCGTTCTTGCTTTATTTTGTCAACTGTTTTGAAGCTGTGGCTGAGTTGGCCGCTTAAATTATTGCCAATTGAAACATGAAACTGCGACCCCAAAAAAGTATGCAACGATTTTTGATTTATTTCTTGGCATGCCTATGCGTATGCGTGTGTGTGTGTGTGTGTGTGTGTGTGTACGAGTGTGAGTGTGTCGGCCATTTATGCATATAAATACATAAATTGAAATGAAGTGCCATCCACTTTTGTGCACATTTCAGAGATTTTAATCTTTATTTATCGCCACTGCAATGTCCAGCGAAGCCAGCGGAGTCAGCGGGGCCAACTGCAACGCTACGTTAAGCAGCAACTGTCTCCCACTCCCCCTCCCCCCACCAACCCCCCCGCGTCGTGCATTGATTAATGTTAATTCCTCTGCATAAATGCGTACGCATATTTCAACACATATTTATTTTGCACACAATGCGCAGCTAGATAGCAGGAGCCAGTGACATATTTATGCATTTTTAATGCACAAACAATACAAAATGTATGCGTTATGCGTTAAGCAAATGCCAGCATTTTTTCGGCCCTTAAACGACACAAAATCTTAAAATTCTTGTTTCATTTTTCCTTATTTTCTGTTCTTATACTTTGATGCCGAAGAAGGTTTCGTAGTATATTGGTTTTGAGCAATGTCAGTGGAATAGAAATTGTTCTGTGTCCGCGCCAGTCAAAGTGTCAAAATTTAAGTGGTACGTTCACTAGGGCGATAGGAAATCGATAAAAAAAAAAAGTTAAAAACGGTGTTCACTCATCGATAAATTCACATATCTGCCACAATTTGACAAATAGAATAAAAATAATAAGGCCCACGATTACCAAAGTCGATATTTCGATAGGTGTATATCGATAAATACGCATATCTCCCATAATTTTAAAGATAGAGTCACCAAATTGGAAAGGAAACTTGCTGGTAACAATCTTTAAAGATCGACAAATTGTAAGCCAGAGTCAGTAAATATTGAAAATATGTTCCCCTTAAAGATCAATAAGAAATTGGATGGCCACGTCCATTTCGACTTTCTAAACAGATTAGTGGAAAACGATAAAACCAAATATCTCATACAATTTTAAAGTTGAAACTTTGAATAAAGATTCCTAGAAACTATCTCTATTATATTTTTCAGTTATTTCCACTCTCGCCCCCTAAATTGCTAGGGACCCATTAAGATCCACAGTTACCCAACTTCGAAGAAAGGTTTCTATCTAATTTCTACTGAATTTGTAAGGCAGACTCGCTCTACTTCTAGCTGCCATTCATCAGCTGGTTTAACTTATGGTATCAATGTATTTGACAGTCGATAACATCCGACTGCAACAGTCTTTCCTTTTTGTTGCTATTTTTGTAATTTCCATTGATTTTGAACGGCTGATGCGAAAAAAGATCGACAAATGTTTCGCTACTGTTTGTTTGGTGGTGTTGCCACAATATAAATGGCCGGAAGCAGTGGCTGGCATGGTTTTGCATGTGACTGCGTGTGTGTGTGTGTGTGTGTATTACGTATGTATCAAATAGTCGCTTACACATCCGCCGCAGGGCGCAATCAACGCAAATATGCACATAAAATCCAAGGCAACACATAAATAATCCATTATATTGGCATTTAAACATTTATCGCAAATGTGAGTCAAAGCCCAAAATTATGTATGCGGCAAATTGATGAACTTCAGATACCCCTTAAAAGTACACTTGCCTAATGAATCAGAAAATTAAATTCTATAAAAGAAAATGCTTTGTCATTTTTCTTTAATATTGTTGAGATTAGTTTGATAATCTGACAAATTTTGGGAACATTTTGACAGATTTTAAGTATTTAATGATAAAAAAAATATTTAGCTGGACAGATAAAAAGAAATTTATATGTTTATATAAAGTTTAATAGGTAGACAAATAGGTGTTTATATAAAAATTAAACAATATATGAATAAATATTTAAGGTTGCATAAATAAATATAAAGGTTGATTGAGCATGGAGAGTTGGAAATATATACAGATAATTAATGAATGATTCATTTTTAATAATAGTGGAAGAGCCAGTTAAAGTTATTTATCTTATTGTTTATCTAATTGGACATTAAATAGTCTAATTTAGTTGATTTCAAATAAGATAGATAAATACAAATTTAATAACGAAAAGGATTTTAAAGTTAATTGTTTTTCAAATCTCAATTTCAATTTTCTTCAACACTTTATTGAATTAAACTTAAACAAACAAAAATCAAAAAGTTGTCTTGAAAAAATCTTTAGATTTCTCTTAACGCTATTTATTTTTTGGTTAGTTTGAATTCCTGCTAACTTGAATACAATTGAAAATAGCCCAAAATTATTCACAGGGTAGAACCATGCATTATGAGATGCTTTTGTTGTTGGCCTTTGATTGACTGCTTAAGCTGAAACACATTTATAGCAATTTGGCGCAGTAAGTGCGGGCTTAATAGAATTAAAGCTGCCAACGAGGCAATAAAATTGCAATTGTCGATTGGCAATTGCCCAAAAAACACTAATGGCCCTTAGCAGCTTACCAACTTAGCAGGCGAATTTTATGACCGATGGATACCACTTAACTGACTACTTGCTACTTGATACTTGGAACAACAACAACTTGCAACTAGAATGGGAAGCATGCAAGTCGTGTGCATTTATAAATAACAAGCGCAACAAAATGCGCACAATTAGCGCTATAAATGGTGCCCCGAGACTTCGAGACTCTCAAGAAAGAAGAAAAGGAAGCAGAGATGATGCTGCCGCTTCTGCTGCTGCTGCTGCTGCAGTTGCAGTTGCAAACAAAACCATTTATGGGTCCCAATGCCTGAGCACAGAAAGCAAAACTTTAAACGTGACTCACATTTCAACACAACTAAGAACCACAACGGGCTGTCTACTTATATATAAATATATGTTCAACTGAACAATAAGCTAAAAAAAAAAAACGAGAACTGTGGGCCGCAGAATTAAACAGCATGCAATTCGTGCAATAAAACAAATAAAACAAAGCGCAAATTATGAGGGCCGCACAATGGACAATGCCACAGACAACATTTACAGACAAACGTAGGCAATGAGAATGTTATGGAATGCGAGTTACCCTGTAAAAATGGAATAAAGCAAATGCTTTTATAATTTTTTATATATGCCATTTAATTTTTACATTTTAATTTCATTTGTTTTAATTTTATGTTATTTAAATTTTAGCCTCAATTCTAATTATAATTTGAATTTTTTTTTAATCATTTTGTAAATTTTGCTTAGACCACATTAAATAAAATAAAGAAAAACTAAAAAATAATTCATGAACGAAAGAATTTATATACAAAATGATCACTTGAATTATTCTAAAATATATATTATTATATTAAAAAATGTTTAAAGCATGTAAAAGAATTGTCACTTAATAAAAAAGCAAAATATGTTATTTATTGAATTAAGAATTAACATGTTTTATTCAAGAAAACTGTTTTTAATTCTTGATATTAAATTAAATAAATATTTCATTCAAAATAGAATAAGGACAAGTTTTCATAGATTTAATTTATTCAATTTTTAACTCATTAATACAAAAGTATTATATATATTTTATTGCTCTGCTTACTTCAATATACCCGTTTTGTTTGCTGATGTTTATAGGATATGCAATAAGCTAGAATAAACAGAACTCAAGAAAGCATAAAAATGCGCCGAGTTGCGCACTGAGGCAGCTGAGTGCGCAGTGCGCAGCAGCATTCAGAGTTCGGTGTGTGTCCAAATGCTATTTGTGTTGGCCACGATGAAAATTAAGTAGTTGTAGAACCAGTCCCTGAAGATTAAAGACGACAGCGGCAGAGTGCGTCGTAGTGCGCCCAAAGGCGGCAATCGCCAGAGTCATCATCATCATCATCGTCATCGTCAACCTTGTCATCGTCTTGGACTGTTTGTGGCACTCGTAATTGAAGTGTACGTTGTGCGTTGTGCGTTGTGCGTTGCAGTGCGGTCTCGTTGTGCCCCTTGGCAATCAGGGCCAAGTTAAGTTAGCTTTAACGCTGGCCAGCACCAGCACCAGCACTTCTTGGCCAGGTTAGCAATATGCTGTATTATTTACAATACGCGCACTTTGAAGAGAAACGGCTACACTTGCATAATAAACTATTCGAGCCAATGGGCGACATTTTCATTTGGACGTGCAGACAGACAGAGACAGAGACAGAAACTATAAAGAGACTACCTCTCTCTCTCTCTCTCTCTCTTTTTATTAGCCACTATGCAGGTCTATTATTTTATTTCTATTTCTGTATTGCTCTTGCCCAGTTTCAATTTCAAGTTGTTTATTTACGTGAATGACTGTGCGTGTGTGTACCTGTGTGTACCTATGGGTGTGTGCGTGTGTGTGGTAGTTGCACATAAATTTACGAGCGTTAAGCTGCTTACGTGGAGCGGAATTAAGTTGAGTTGATAAGCAAAGGGGAATAATATTACTAAAATGGGCGTGGCTGGCTGGTATAAATAGAGATAAAATGAGTGAGCACAGCTGACGTCGATTTCCTGCAGCGTTGTCAAAGTCTTTTAGACGAGTTGATTAAAAGTCAGCAAAGAAAAACTGATGAAACTGATGAAAAAATATAAAAACTTTACTTTACTTGGCATCGGCTTGGTAAAGCATAGATTTAGAAAAAGTAGAAATCAGCTAACTAGACTTGGAATAAACTTGCTTATTAAATAAGTTTTTAAGAGGAAATCATAAGCACCATCAAGAGATTGTTTTCGGATTGTAAGAACTAGGAACTCTTAACCAGACAAAGATTCTTGCATTACTTAGTAAAAATATAAATCACAAATCGCATATTAATAAATCTATTTTAAAAAACTGTAATCTTGGGAATAGTAAATTTTCTATTATGCAATACGATAGTTTCTTTGCTTACAGTTTGCAACTTTAAATCTTGTTTGAAAAATAATAATAATTTATGTATAGTGAAACAATATAATCATTTTTTATTTACCTTATCAATATTTTTTCCATCAATCAATAAGTTAAAATTAGCTTTTTAAAAGTTGTAAACCATAACTAAAAATTATTCTAATCAAAAGTAGTTCAAGCTGCAATGGCTTTAAAATTGGCTAAAAGCGAAACTTTGGCTGCACTTGACTTTGACGTTATCTGAAATAGAGGAAACCAATGTTTGTTGAATGTTTGTTTGGCAGGGGGGGGGGGGGGGAGTTAATAGCAACAAACAGAACGAGCTCAGGTGGTGCGTGAACAGGAAGCACTAAGGATGAGCTTGTTGAGAATGAAATTGAGGCGTGTTGAACTGATGGGATGGCTTCTCTGACCGCAAAGTGTGCCCATTTGAGTGACTGTGTAAATAACAAGGCTGACAGCGAATTTGGCCAGAACCAGAGTTGTGTTTGTAGTGGTAATAACAATAAAAACATCAAGGCACGGGACACTGGACAGAACAATGACCAAACCATTTAACCTGAATGCGTCACGCACATGAACACGCCACAGAACTGTGTGTGTCTCTGCCCCACCCAACCCCTCACTTCGCCTGCAAGTATTACCCTTTTTAGTTTCTGGCTCAACAAGTTCTACTTAACTTGGCTCTGAGGCAGAAGTGCATTATGACAAAAAGTTTGCACAAACTTAAATATTTATATATATTTATGTACGAGAACATGATTAACAGACAAATGACAATTGCTGCACTTTCTCTCTATTTCTCTCTCTCTCTCTCTCTCCACTTATCTCTTCCTCTCTCGACTCTTGCTCTTTTTGTCTCAGCGAGTGCCCTTTTCCTTTAAACCCGCTTAGACAATGCATTTGCTTTCAAGCATACTCAAATCAGGTCTTAACCCCAATTTTTCTTGCATCTGCTTAGACTCCGCCAAGTTGCATGCATCTTGCATCTGCACCGCCTGTCTTCAAGCTTTTCAGCGCATGTCTTACTTTTTCCTCGCTTGCAACTGCAACTGCAACTGCAGCTGCTGCTGCTGCTGGTTAAAGTAATGAGTGGCGTCTGTGAGGGGCATCTCTTGGATTTGGCGCTGCCTCTTTGAAGTTGGCTTTGGCTTTGCACAGCTCATTAGATGCCTCGTCCTCCACTTCCACCTCATCCGCCTCCATCTCCTGCTCAATCTCCGCCTGCTCCCAAACCACTTGACTGCACCCAGTTCTCATTAACAAACAGCGCAAATGAGTATAATGAAAAACTTCAAATTATGCATAAAGTGATTAACTTTTTTATACCCTTTTGTATCCGATGTAAAAAAAGAAAGAATTTTATTTATTTATTTAATGTCAACTTATAAAAAAAATACCAAAGGTTAAACATTAAATAAAAGTACAATTACAAAAGATAAGATTGAATTTTACGATTCTTGTAAATGCCAAATATTGCAACACTTTTTGTAGTATTGGGAAAATTAAAAAAAAAACTGAATCAGATTTATAAAATAAGTTAGTATAAATTAGTTAGAAGGCTCAAACACAAATGCATGTAAAAATATTATACACAAAAAAAATTTGTAAAATTGATAGATAAAAGTAGAGGAAATCTTGTAATTATTACAGAGTTTCTCAGAATCTGTCGTAATTATTACAGTTACTCACTAATAAATAAAAAAAACTCTATATTATCAGTCATTTATAAATAATCTAAAAAAGTTTGCTGATTAAAATAAATATTTCTTTCACAAATGATAATCATGCAAAAAAAAAAAATTTCTTCTCAACTTATGCTACCCGAATTGCCTACTCAACAGCGTATTTAACTCAACACACAAATTTGCACACTCATAAAAAAAAAAAAAAAAATACAAATCGCAATTTTATAAGAATTGCGACGGAGAGTTGCGCGGTGCGCTGCATGTTGAAGACCGATCTCCGCCCGACTCTGTTTCAGTTGAACGCTTCGCCCAACCGCAGCAAAACTTGCCATGCAATTTGCACTCGGACTCGGAGGCGTTATAGCGTAATCAGCCTGTAGTTATTTTTAGTCATGTTTTGCCAGCAAGAATCCGATTACAGCCAAAGCGTCTTCAGACTGAACTCAAACTTGGTAGGTTTTGCCAGTTCTCCCCTGAATGGAATTAATAAGCCAGTTTGCTCGACGCACGCCCACTGCGATAAACATAACTCCATAAATACGTATTTATTTATCTATATTTATAGTTAAGAGCAGCTTCAATATTTTTCATCTTTATGTAATTAGCAACCATTTGGCTTGTCCCATTCCAATTTCACAATGTGCTGCAAAAAGAGATATTAACTTCGGTTATTAGTTGTATAATTAGCTTGATATATTTATAAATATAAATAAAAATATTTATACTTTCTTCATTTGAATAGAAAACAATTATGAAAGCAAAAACATAAATGCATTAAATTGTTTGCTCATAAAACATATTTTAAATTTATTATGAAATTCACAATTTATCTTCTGCACATTTATTTTACTGTGCATGATATCTATAAAAGCTAAATTTAATTAATTTGTAGATAGATTCTCGTAAACTGCAAATACTTATCTGATATATTTATATATATATTATATAGAGATAAAAGGAAAAGAGATACAAATATAAAATTCAAATCGTTTAACTTATTTTTCGTCAGCAATTTTGTAGACACTTTTTTTTTTTGTTGTGCTCTACGATATTTGGCGATTATATGTGTTATTGTCCATGTAGCAATATATATTTGTGAGTACCTTAAAAGTGTTTACAGTTGATACCTCCGCCCCAAATATAATACACCCAACTGGTGCAACATTTTAAGAACCCATTTGTGCTTAAGTTGCAACAACTGATGCAAACTTATATTCAGTTTTTATTTGTTTATCGTTGCTGTCCGTGTAACGCCTTTCAATATAAGTTGTTACATTTGTATCCAACCCTTGACCCCTGCCCTGTAGCAATCGCTCGTCGAGTATTTACCAATATCGAGAGTTGCAACGCTGCCCCCCCTCCACGCCTCTTGCCACATGGCCAATGTGAAAAGCAATAAGCAATACAGCCGCATGTTTACTCAGGGCTTCAGCTAGCAATGCGAATGTGCACTTGGCCAAGTACTTATGCCTCTCAAACAGTCGTCCTCCTCCCCCCCCCTCCCTACTCCCCGATCCACCTTAAATCTATCCCACTGTATGGAAACATGTCCCAGCTGCCAGTTTGGCACTTCTGTGTACACAACATGTGTATGTGTGTGTGTGTGTGTGTGTGAGTGTAGGTGTGTGTGTGTTGTTTGCCCGAGAAACGTTGTAAACCACGTTGGGCGCCATAAACATTGGCTCACAACTTTGCCAAAAAGTTGCCAAGTATTGAAATCTCTTGCCACACGCACAAGCACATTTCAGTGTACAACTAAAAGATACAAAACCACAAACTAGGCAAAAGGACAGTTGGACAGCAAACTAGAAGTTGAAAACTTGCCACGCGTGTGTAAATCCAAATCTACACTCAAAAAAAAAAAAAAATGAGAATGCTCGAAAATACGCTAACATATAGAAAATCAAATTTTATTTGATAGATGTGATTTTCAAACATGTTCAGATTTTCATCAAGTTCTTCAAATGTTTTTATTTTAGAGCGATTTTTCACTTGTTCTTGTTATTATGTGTAATTTGTACTTTATTCTAGAATTTTGTGTCTACACATGTAAAGAGCAAGGCAAATTTTTAAATAAAGAAGGGTTAAAACTTATTCAAAAACACATTCAAGTTTCAAGACGTAAAAGTTGAGAATTATATTTCGAGCAGTTCTTTTTTTTAAGTGTGTGTGTTTGAGGGTGTGTGTCGAGTTGGTGTAAAAACTTCAGCAAGTGTTTTACTGTTTTGTAGTTTGCTCGATATTTTTTAATAAGAAATTATTAAAGAACTTGTAGTTTATTTCATGAGAGTTTTTCTTCTTGCTTTTTAATTTTAACTCAGCAACAGCAGCAGATGCATGTTAGTGCCTGTCTGTGTGTGTATGTGTGTGTGCGTGTATGGGTGTGGCAACAAGAACAGTTTCAAGCTGCACAGCAATTGTGATAATTAGTCAACTTGATTGATGAATGCGTTTCTGTTTCACTTCTTCAAGCCGCCTCACAAAATTTCTGTAGCATACTTAACGGGGAGACTGTTGCCTTGGTGGGGGGGGGGTTGGTTGTGGAAACGACATGACAGAAATTGGAAAATTGGAAAAGTCAGTGGAGCGCGTCGCGTCACTCACAGAAATGGAAATGTCATCGTCATTAAAAAACGACGAAGGGCATTAAAACACTTTGCCTTAATCCTTAACTGACGCAGGCTTTAACAAATTTAAGCATTAAATCCGCAGCTTTTGTTGTTGTTTACGCTTTTATTGGTGTTTACGTTGTTGCTTGTTGTTGTTTGTTGTTGTTGTTATTGCTGTTGAATACCCTGCAGTCATTAAACATGCTTAAAAGTGGAGTCTCTTTCGAAGGTAGTTGAGAGAAAACACAATTTTAAAGCAAACAAAGCGACTTATTGTAAACTGAACCCATAAAAAATCAATAAAAGAAAAGTGTCTAGGGAAATATATATTTATGATGAGAAACGATAGACGAATCGATTTAGCCATCTGCATAATAAAGTCGATCTCAGAAAAACACAGAGCTTGAGATTAAATATTTCAAAAAAAAGTTTCCATTTACCACTCGAAAATTAAGTTAATTTTATATTATCAATAAATTTCCTCATTTCTAGAATATCGACTAAAAATAAGCAGATTTATTTCCGATTGAAAACTATATTTTTTAATATTGATCCTTTTGCCTAAGGATATCTTCTAGTCGTTTTGGATCGACACGAGCGCCTTAACTTATTTTATCTCTCTCTTTTCTAAGCTACAATAATACCCACAGCTATAAGCCTATAATTTGATAGCCACTAAAGGCAAAGTTAGCTATTAAAAACGCTCATTAAAAAAAGCTGAATAAATCTAAGAACTATAATAACTATAACTATAATAACACATCGCTCCTAAAGATCCTTATTCCCAAAAAAAGACACATATAAAGGAAATTCTTCGTAGGCAAACATTTCATAAATTTCGCTTCAACTTTTTCAGCAGTAATTTGTCACCTATAAGTACAGGGTATCTGTGAATAAGGTTGATTACATATTTAATTTAAACTCATGTTAATCGTAGGCAAACATTTGATGACGATTTTTAAATCTTCTTGTATATATTCAGATGTTTACTAATAGTAAATAATCGATTTTACTTTGATAACAACTACAGGGTATCTGTTAGTCGTGTGGCTACTCAATCTGTTCTTATACTTATTTTGTATTGCTTGCAGTAATAAAGCGCACCGCAGGCATGCGAAAGCCAATTTTCAAAAGCGCGTTGTGTGCGATGCGACTATTTAATAGCAGGCGAACACACACACACACACGCGCACACACATATATGTATTTTTCTACATACACTGAAGTATTTTGTAGGAGTGGGGGAAGGTACCGCAATAAAAAATCCAAGTCTTGTTGTTGGCAACCTGGCGTCAACTGGAGCGAACAGAACAGAGCAGACATCCCTGCACCCCACCCCTCTCCACACCCCAACTGAATTCAACCTAAACTTATTATACCTGTAAACCCCCAGCTACCCCTTATCTACCTACAGCACGGTGCGGTTGTAATTTAGTGTGCCTAATGAATTTAGTACCGTTACATACCGGAAAAGAGAGCATGTGAGTGCAAAAATGCGCACTCTCTTCTAAGGAATGTGTGCGTGTATTAGTGAGTGTGTGTGTGGGTGTGTATAAATATGTGAGAAATCTGCGCGTTGGCAAAACTTCGTTAACCTTTATTAACGACACAAGGGAGAGGAGTGTGGAGGGGGGGTTGATGGTGGTTGGGTTGCGAGGTTAGCGTCTAATTAAAACAGACAAATGCCGAGCAGTGAGAAAAGAGGAAGAAAACGGCGTATGACTTTATAATTGTGTGTGCATGTGTGTGTGTCTGTGTGTTTGTGTGTGCATGTGTGTGTAACGCTCAAAATTAACAATTATTTTTAATTGCCAGGCAGTATCAGAAAATGAGGTGCCGATGGCGAAGAAACTTCTTCCTTCCTCTTGCCTCTTGGCTGTTGCCAACTTAATTGCCAGCAATAAAGTAGGCTTTCAATTTTCTCTATAGGCACACAAGTAAAACACACACACACACACACATACACTTGTGCAAACATGTTGTGCTTGGCTGAAACTCATTAAATATTTGTAAGGTTTGCTTTTTTAGTCACATTTTGCTCATCTTGCGGCCAATTGGCTGAGCTAAAAACTTGTCAACAGCAATTTGCTTAGATTAGATTGCTAAGATGGCCAAAAAGCAAACAAGCCAAACAAGCCAAACAAACACTCAAGCATATCAATGCAAAGCAGCAGCTTCTTTCGGCCACATTGCAAGTGGTTTATTTACACGGTCAGCGTGGCATAAAAGTTAAAAGTAATTTTCTTAAGTGAATATAAATGTTGAAAATCTTGGCAACAACAACACTTAAATGCGCGTAGAATGCTGCAGTCGAGTGAGCTCGACTAAGAGATACCCTCGAAAAATAGTTTATTCTTACTCGATGTTAAGTAAATTTATATACAATTTTTATTTTTATAGAGCAATTTAAAGAATCAAACCTCCAAATTGTGTCTATTTTGTTGTAATCGATTAATTAATATCGATATTTATGAAAAGTGAAGAGTTATCGATAACTGAAAAAAATATATTTTATTTAAAATTAAAAGTTTTAAGTACTTACAGTCTTTAATATTCACTTATTCATACAAACGGATATGGCTAAATCGACTCGACCTGATCAAGAACATATATCCCTCTTGAGGTCGAAAACACTTTGTTCGTACTTGCTTTTGCACAACTTCATTTTATTCCTTACGACAATTTATAATGTGTTCGGGTTATAAAAACTAGCACAGCTACACAGTGAGAAATTTGTGTACTTTCAACTTATTATTTTGTTGAGATAAATATTTATTTATAATTTTTTATATTAAATGAAGAGTATTATTTTAAAATTAAAAAGTATCCAAAATAGAATACTCGTTATTTTCTTGCTGTGTATCTATTGAGTTGGCAAGCATTGCAAGCGTTGCCTGTTAAGATAAGCCAGGCTAAATTTAAACGCCAAAACAGACCTTGTTGGCATAAGGCAGGCTGAAGACAAAGTTGGGCAAAAGGGGGGAAATTGTTGTTATTCGTATCCATTGGCCGCCAACGGGCGAAAGTGCTTAAAGTTTAATGCGAAATTGAAGTTGTTGTCCATACAAAAATGTCTAAGAGGAGGAGCAGTTGCAGCACCCGTTTACCCAGCTTTTGGCATAAATATCCAAGCAATGGCAAAATCAGGCGTTGAGATTTAAATGGTTTTCGGCACACGACACTTGGGCACTGAAATTGGCAACGCCTTCTGTTTGCTGCCTGGACATCGATTAGCACACTCAATGAATGCACCAAATACTGAGTTGGCTAAGAGCAGCATTTGGCCAATATTACAAATCGGAATTTAGATTAATCAGCTTAATGAGTAATCAAGTCGAAATGCGCTTTAAGCTTTAACCAAAATTCTAATTACAAATCTTTGAGTATAGATTGCCTCAATTAAAGATGCTTCCCTAGGGTAAAATTTATAATTATAATTATAATTATTTAAATTTGGCTAAAGGCAAAAAGGGCATCAGTGCTGAAAATTTCATCATTGTTGTCGGCTAATTAAAGCCGAATGGCAAGTAAATTGTACATTTTTGTTGAGGCGTCGCCTGTGGGCAGCAGAGTCTGCAAAGGCAGGCTGAAAAGTCACAGAAATTGGAAATCAAATTATAGCGCGCATAATTTAATTGCCTTATCAAAATTTCAATCAAAAGCAGCTGTCAGAGCCAACAAATTTATGGCGCCCAAAATGGGGCCCAAAACTGGCCGTGTCTCCATTTATCTGTTTTGCTCTGCTCAAAACAACAAAAAAAAAGAAAGAAAGAAAATTAGAAATATACGAAAAGTTTTAATTAAATTCAATTTGAAAACTTGCCATTCTTCGCTTAATGGACACAATTAAAATGTGCCTTTTTCGAGTCGAAATTCGCTTAAAGCTTTAAGCGACAGGCTTCGATTCGAGTGTATGAGAAATTCATTAAGTTCGTAAAGCCCGTAAAGTGCATGTTGCCCACAACATTTGCGACACACACACAAACACACACAACAAAAAAAAAAAAAGAAAAAGCAAACGAACATTTTACAAAAATTTATACGCTGCCTTCGAACGTAATTACAAAAAAAAAAAAAAAAAAAGTGTGGAGTAAAACGATAAAGCTGAATTCGCTGCTCCCTCCACACTCCACACACACGTTTACAAAAAAAAAGGATGTGTGTGGCATCCTTTGAGGTGTGCCAAACACATAATGCAACATTATTTTCACAGAGAGCGAAACATAAAAAAAAAAGAGAAAGAAAACCAAGCAAAAATACACTTGCAAAATGGAACAATTTGTGCGCAAATCAAGATAAAACAATGCCAAAAATGTTGGACTATAAAAGCCAAAAACATAAAAATTTAAAAGAAAACTTTTGCGAGTTAAATTCAATTACTATTTTTTATTTATTAGCAAAGATATGACTTAAAAATATGACAAGTAAATTGTTTACCTATCTAAAATCCAAAACTTTTAACCTTAAATTAATAATAAAGTTAAATACTCGCGGAAATCTTAAAAATTATGCTTATTTTTTAATTTTAAAATAAATAATTATAAATATAATGAAATTAATCAAATAAATAAATAGGTAAACTATTTAAATAGTTATTAAAAGTGATTTACTTCACTTTTTATTATTATTATTAGATTTGTATTTATCACTGCTGATATAAAACTGGGAAAGTATTGCAGCTATCCTTAATTTTCTCTCAGTGCATGCGCTCCCTTTGTAACGCACATGAGTCCTTGTTTTTCTTACTTTGTTGTTTATTCTGTGTTTTTTTGTTTTTTGTTTTTTTTTGCTGTCAGTTATTACTGGACGCATCATTTGCATGTGTCGCGCTTGTCATTCTATCCATCATATATTTTCCACAATTAAAATGAAAAATTCTCCCTTTTCGGCCTTTGCATGCGTTTGAGTTGTTTTTTATGAACCTTTTTCTCACCCACTTCCACCGCACTTTCACCTCTCCTTTGGGGAAAAAGGTGCTACTTAAAAGTTGCCCATTAAAAAAGTGATTTTTTTCAATTTTTTTTTTTAATGAGAACTCACTTTTAAACAGTTTAAGAAATAACTTTTTATACCAGGCAACCATTAGGAAGTGTAAGCTTTGAAGAAATTGGCAGCAAAGCAGAAATATTATTGATAAACATTAAAGCCGAATCAATGCAGCCAAAAATATTTTATATATATATTTTTTATATATATTTTCAACAAGCCTACTTAAAAATTAAGCTTAGGGTATTTGCTAGTCGAGTTGTCTCTTTCTTTTGCTATACCGATTTAATAATAGATTGTTTTCTCGACGGAGTCACCAAAGTGTGGGAACTCAACCGCAGAATTTAATTATACGAGTAGATATTAAACTGTCAAGAAAAATGAACCAATTTCGATAAGGTGATATTTACAGCCTTGGATATATAATTATATAATAATAATATGTAGGATACATCAGCTTACATTTGAAAAAAGTATAATTAAAGGACTAAAGTAAAGGAATTAAAAAAACAAATGTTCTCATTTCCATTTGACCTTTTTTATATTTTATACAATAATTTTAGGTAATTTAATTATATATAAAAATCAAAAATAGCTTGGATTATTAGAAAATCACATTTTTTTTTAATTGCAGTCACAAACAAGGACATCAACTGCGAACAGGATGAGGGGAGTAAGCGCAGCGGCGACTTTGTCCTTGCTGCTGCTGGTGCTGGTTGTCCAGGCGCTGGGCGAGGCAGGCTTTGGACGCGATGAATGTCAAGAACTAAACTCAATGTCCTGCGAATGTGCGCCTTCGCTGTCGGAATACGAACTAAATTGTCCTGGCAACAGTTACAATCCCAAGTTTAAGATCACCATCCGACCCAGCAGCAGCACAGTGCAGATTGAATGCAATCTGACAGATGCCTCCGAATATACACAGATGCCCCAGCTGAACATTGGCACCATCAACAATGTGCAGATCAAGCGTTGTCCACTGCCACATCACACACCCATCGCCGGCATCATGGACCATTTGGGCATCCGGGAAACGAAAGTGCTCATCTTTGAGGGCAATGATCTGCACGTGAATATCACCCGGACGCACTTTGACCGATTGCAGAATCTGCAACGATTGCGATTTGCTGTACGTCGTTTGCCCTACATTCCCGAGGATCTGCTAAGGGATATGCATCTGCTCACCTGGCTGGATATGCGTGCCGCCAATCTGGGAGCACTGCCCGCTCGCCTGCTGGCCAATATGGAGAATCTGCAGTTCCTCGAGATGGGCAGCAACAATCTGAAGCAGCTGCCACGCGGCCTTTTTCACAATCTGCACAATTTGTTGCATTTGAATTTGTGGAGCAATCAGCTGCACAATCTCAGCAAACATGACTTCGAAGGTGCCACCTCTGTCAAGGATGTGGATCTGCATAACAATGGCATCGTTCAGCTCAAACCCGATGTCTTTGCCCTGCTCACAAATGTCAGCGAGATCAATTTGAATGGCAACAGTTTTCGCTCGCTGCCCGAAGGCCTCTTCGAGCACAACAAAATGTTGCAACAGGTCAAGTTGCAAAATAATCGTGTGCCTCTAGCCAACCTGCCCCCGCGCCTCTTTGCCAATCTGCCCGAGCTGCGCACCCTCTACTTGCGCTGTGAACTGGAAACAATCGCCGCAGATCTCATCGAGAATTCGACGGCTCTGACGGACATCTCGCTGATGGACAATCGGCTGAGCACATTGCCAGCCAAATTTCTGGATCATCAGTTGAATCTGATCAATTTGGATTTGCACAAGAATCGCTTGAGTCATCTGCCAGATGGCATCTTTCATCATCTAACCAAATTGGAGACGCTGAATCTGGCTGAAAATCAACTAACAGAAATATCAAGGTAAATTTTCTGCTTAAACTTTGAGCATCTCTGATTAATTTTATAAAGCTCAGCAAAAAATATTTCTATATTTTTAAATTTCGCCAATTATTATTTGTTATTATTAAAAATAAAATAAAAAAAATTAGCTTATTTATCTTGATTTATGTTAAATTTTTTTTTTAATATGAAAATTGTTTTTATTATTGAAGTGTTTGTTTTACCTGTATTACTTGTTGCTTATATTATTAATAAATTTTAGTATTTATAGATTTAACAAATATTCAAAACACTTTTCCTAAACCATAAATTTTTTTTAATTTAACTTAAAAACGAGGTTTCTACAAATTAATTTCCAATTTCTAATTTTTTTCCATATTTTGATTATTTACCAATAGTAATTTTTTATTAGTAAAATTTCTAAATTAAAAACTAGTTTTTCTTATCTTAATTTCAAATTGAATTCTTTTTAAATATAAGAAAATTTGTTCTTATTTTTAGAGTTTACATTTTCAACTGAATTTTTTCTATTATAAATAAATATTAGGATTATAGATTTAATAACATTTTGCTTAAACTTTAAATTTGAATTGAGTTCAAGTTTTCTACAAATTAATTTCTAAAGATAAAAAATATTTATTATTAAATTTGTTTTAGACATTTTTTATTTGTAGACATTTTATAAATAATGTTTAATGATTATGTAAATGATTTCTATAGAAACAAGAGAAACTTTTTAGTTCTTAAATATTTAATTTTAATTTAAGCAAATCTTATTGTTTAAACATATTTTTTTAACTGAATTTAAACTGATTTGCATTTTGCATTCTTTTTTTTTTACTTACAGCAAACTTTTCATCAAATTGATTAAACTGAAGACGCTGCGGATGAATGATAATCGCTTGGTGACGATTCGTCCACAGGCATTTGGGAGCAACGTTTTGTTGCGTCAATTGAATTTGGCCAACAATCGGATTAATCTGCATGAGTATCTGAATGTGCATGGCGTGGCTGTGGATCTGGGATCACCATTTGCCCATCTGCGCAATCTGACGACGCTCAATCTGCGCAATAACTCGCTGATGGTGATCTTCAGTGACTGGAAGTATGCGATGAGGGAGCTGCAGGAGATCGATTTGAGCTACAACAATTTCACATGGCTGGACTACTCCGATCTGGACTTTGTCTCGGCGTTTGACCTGACGGTGAACATGTCGCACAATCAGCTGCACACCGTGCACTTTTACAAGCAGACCGAGTTCCAGCCGCTGGACCAGGGTTTGCGACTGGTGCACGGCGTGAAATCGGTTTACGTCGATCTCAATGATAATCCGCTGGTCTGCGATTGCACATTGCTGAGATTCTTGCAGGTGGTGCGCGGCGATATTCAGCCGGATTATGCCAAGAATTTGGTCACCTACACGGATAGATTGAATTGCCAGGCGCCAACTGCTCTAGCGGAACGCCCGATTGGATCTGTGCATCCGCGCGAACTTGTCTGCAACTTTGACCAGGCCGAGGATCCCAAGGAGCGCCGTTGTCCCAGCAACTGTCAGTGTCTGGTGCGCACCTTTGACTCCACCCTCATTGTCAACTGTTCGAATGGCGAACTGACCAAGATACCCAAACTGCCGCGTCTGCCGCAGAATCTGCTCGAGATGGAGCTGTATGTGGAGAACAATACGCTGCTCAAACTGCCACAGAATACTGCGCCCGGCTATGAGAATGTGACCAGATTATTTGTGGCCGGCAATAATCTCACCCAGCTGGAGCCGAGTCAATTGCCAGCGAATCTTAAGTATCTCGATTTGCGTCGCAATCAGCTGCAGTTGCTCAACTCCACGGTGCTTGGGTATCTCAACAGCAGCATGGATAATCTAACACTGCGTCTCTCCCAGAATCCGTGGATCTGCAATTGCGAGGCAAGGGAATTGTTGATCTTCACGCAAAAGAAATACGAAAGGATTCCGGATCACACGGAAATGTTTTGCATGGATGCCGAGATGCCAACCAGCCTAATGGAACTCAATCTCAATGATATATGTCCGAGGCAGAAGAGTCTCCTCATCGCAGTCACCGTCATCATTTCGCTGGCCGGTTTCCTCTTCGGCATCTCGGCGGCTCTGTACTACAAATACCAGCAGGAGATTAAGATCTGGCTGTATGCCCATAATCTGTGCATGTGGTTTGTCACCGAGGCGGAGCTGGATAAGGATAAGAAATTCGATGCATTCATCTCGTATTCGCACAAGGATCAGAGTTTCGTGGAGAAGCATCTGGTGCCGCAGCTGGAGCACGGACCACAAAAGTTCACACTGTGCGTCCATGTGCGGGATTGGCTCGTTGGCGGCTTTATAGCCGAGAACATTGTGCGATCTGTGGCGGATTCGAGGAGAACGATTATTGTGCTGAGTCCCAACTTCATCAAATCCGACTGGGCGCGCATGGAGTTCAGGGCGGCGCACAGATCGGCGCTCAACGAGGGCCGATCCCGTGTCATAGTCATCATCTACTCGGACATTGGCGACATTGAGCAGCTCGACGATGAGATGAAGGCCTACCTGCGCATGAACACCTACCTGAAGTGGGGTGATCCATGGTTCTGGGACAAGCTGCGTTATGCGCTGCCCCATCGCTCACCCATCGGTGGTGGTGGTGGTGGTCAGGGCAATGGTTCACTGATCAAGTCGGCGCTCAAGGGATCCACCGATGACAAGCTGGAGTTGATTAAGCCATCGCCAGTGACGCCGCCACTGACGACACCGCCTGCCGACTCCACAAAGAATCCGTTGGTGGCCCAACTGAATGGCGGCACTCCACATACGGCAATCATGATTGCCAACGGCAAGAATGGCCTGACGAATCTCTATGCGCCGAATGGCAAGGCACATCATCATCATCATCATGGCAATGGGCACATCAATGGCGCCTTCATCATCAATACGAATGCCAAGCAGAGCGATGTATAGAATTGGCATAAAACGGAGCTCGACACCGAGGAGCTCCTGTTCCATTGAAGACAAATTCCAAATCCTTTGACCAATCCCAATCCAAATCCGTTTCCCAAATGTGCACCCCGCAGCTGAATGTATAAAAAAAAAACTAAATGCAAATTTCGACTAGACAAAACAAATTCACATATTTTGCAAAACTCATCCTAAATTTTATGCTCTGTGTATGAATGTGTATGTGTGTGTGTGTGTGTGTGTGTGTGTGTGTGTATGTGCGCGCGTGTGTGTGGGTGTGTCTCTGTTTTCTTTTCTAGCTGAAATTCTGTAGAATAATTTTACAAGAAATTCCCAAGCGCAAAAAGAAAATTCAATTGGAGAAAATTCGCAATTTTCAAAATTTCATGTGGCCTTTGTTGACATAGAAAGAAAAAAACAAAACAGAAATTATAAACAAAAGATGAAAAAACAAAATGAGAAACTAAAAACAAAAACAAAAAAACTAAAAACTAAACTTAGGCTAATTAAGAGCTTATCATTCTGTTTAGTGTTAAATATAAAATATATAAAATATAGCAATAAGTTAAGCATAAGAAAACTTAATTATTTTGTACATTATTCATTATACTATCTATGATATTGTACATTTTTCACATTGTTTAAGTCGAAACGCACTTTAAGAAAGCTCACAATTTAATTTTTATTATCTTCCCGCACGAATCTCATATGTTTTTTTTTTTATAGAACTTTTGAACAAACTGAGCTTTAATTCCGTTTTTTTCTTTCAATCTATGATTTGTCTATAAGTAATGCACATGCAATATATACATACATATGACGTATCCAAATAGTAGCATATAAAACTATGCCGTGTACTGAATGTAATTAACAAAAAAATAATAAAAAAAAAAAAAACTCATAAAAGAACAAAAATATTTTAAAAATAAAAGGACAACAAGAAATTTATCATTCTCTTTGTATGTATGTATTGGAATCTATTGACCTATCCCACTGTACATACAAAAACAAATGGAATATTTTGTACAAAACAAACTCATTTAAAATATATAAAAAAAAATATATATGTTTAATAATTACACATCTCTTTGTCACTATTAACTGAAATTACTCGTAAATGCACTTTATACACGGCATACAAAATATTTACTATCATTACAAAAAACATCACTTTATTAACCTAATGCATAAACATACCAACGTACATACATACATACATTATATTTCTTCGTTTTCGCAATTTAATAATACGCATATTAAATATATATATATATATATATATATTATATATTATATATTGTATAAGTAGCTGCATATGTCATCTCTCTGAAATAATATGTATTGCCTAAGGTACCTACAAATTTATGCAGACAAAAAAAACACTCATTTACTTATACAAAATGAATACATACATCGTATGTATTGTACATCATTCAATGTAACTGTGTACACACCAGTTTGTGAAGTATACAAATACAAATACAAATAAATAAAATATATTTTAAAAATTAAATACCAAAGTGTTTTTACTTATGAAAGAAACTTCTCGATTTTTATGCATTTTCAAACATGCAACTGCTTTAAGGTATAAATTAATTATTATATAAAATGATAAATGCTTTTAATATATTTTGTATATATTTATTACATATTTTATATGTTTGAATGTTCAACTCACGTGGTTTCATATAAAAAATAAAAAAAAACTCGCCTGTCTACCAGGCGCACAGAAGGCTGGAATAAGCTGATGTTCAAGTTGAAAGGTTTATTTATTCCGATTCGCTGCTATTGGCTTGAATGAAAATCAGTTGCCTGCTGCTGGTTGCTGTTGGCCTGGTATTTAAACGCCCGATTTAAAGCTGAAGCTTGATGAAATTTAACTTTACTGCTGTAAAAAAAAAAATAAATTCTCATCAAACACAAATGACACGTACAATTTAATTTTTTTGTTGTATTTATTTTTGATTTTGCTTATATTTTTTGAAATTTTTTTTTTTATACAGAGCATATATAGATTTACATTTATTAGCGTAGTATTTTAAAGAAAACTAAACATTTTTACAGACGGCTTAAGCTAGTAAAACACACAAAAATAAAGTAGCTTAAAAAAAGAACAACAAAATAGAAAGTACTTTTAGCCAAGTCTCATCGTAAACAAAATACAAACGATTAATAAATTATAGCTTAATCTGCGCTTTAATTACAGTTAAATACTTGTAGGAGGCAAACATTTAATATGAAAATTTAACGTTGCTGTGGAAAAATACTAGAAATCAATTGTCGCATGCAATTCTCTGGTTTAAACTTTTAAGTACATAGCTAAGGGGCTTTTTGTTGTTTTGTTGGTTTTGATGCCTTTACATATGTAAAGTGCAAGTATATAAAATATATATATAATATTGTTTTTTAGGCATATACACTTATAGTTCCACTAATTGGGATTGGTTTTGTTGTCGTTGTTGTCATCGTATTGAACGATATTTAAATTTATATATATATATATGATACTCATAAGCTTTCTGGCAATACTTGAAAAATAATTTACTTGTCTTCTATCAGTATTTGTTTTGCATTAGCTCACAATTAGTTGCGACTATATATATATATTATTTTCTCTGTCTTCTTTGGTGTTGAACGTTCCTAACTTTGGGTTTTTCTCATGTCTTTTCTTTTCTTTTAATTTTTTTCTTTTAAATAATAATAGATTTTATATTAACTATCCATCACTTGCGTAAAACAGCCAGGACTTTAGGGGTGGTATATCCTTTATGTTTAAAGCAGCATATCATCATCGCTTTCGGTGAACTCGCCGTTGGGTTCCAGCAGCAGATTCGCCTCCTCATTGGACTGCACCTGTAATAAAAATCAAATTGTTTTGTAAGAAAACACCGGATGATTTAAGATGTTGATTATTTCCTGCCCTTGAGTATCGCACGGATGAGTTGTTGCGCCGAAACAGTCGTCGCACGCGTAGTCTTCGCGATGGCGAAATGGCAAAGAGTCCGACGCATGAAACAAAGCAAGTCACCGACAGGATTATGCCCAGGATCTCTGCAAATGATGATTCGTTACAAAAAGTTGAAGAAAACAAAAATGATTCTTTGGGTAGCTGGACACTTACCGCCCACGGAGGTCGTTGGGCGGAGAACAGATGCCACTTCTGCAGCATCGGATGCTGCAGTTGTCGTTGCCTCATTTGGCGACTGCTTACCCGCTGTACTGCTAGATGTTGTTGTCGTTGTTGTTGTAGTGCTGGTGCTGGTGCTGCTGGTGCCACTGCCTGCATCTCCATCGTCCTGTGGCGGCGTGCTCAGGCCCAAGAATGGGCAAATGCTTGGCGTGCGTTGCACATACAGCAAACTGCACTGTGTATCCTGCAGTAGAGAACAAGGAATTTTTGTAATTAGAAACTTTCTTCATTAAGTGCAAAGGAAAATAATAAATAAATAAAATTGATATCGGCGCAAACACATAAATTGCATGTGAAGGCTACACTCTTAAAAAAAAAAACCAAATGCGTCACAAAAAATGTTACCTAAACTATAAATCGTATTTATCTTTTTTGGACTAACTCAAAAATAGACATTAAAATATGTATATGATAATAATAATACGTAATATTGTTTAGAAATAAATATATATTTCTGACTTAAGCAGGCTAAAAGTTAATTAGAGATTATAAACATAATATATGTTCAATCTGCTTTTTAAATTTAGAAAAAAAAGTACTGTTTCACAAAAAGTAATTATAAAATTATAAATAATTTTTATTTAGCCTACTTTATTAAATTATAATTAATTATAAAAAATTTATGAGTTTGAGCTAAATTTTTTTGAATTTGTTTAACTACGAATGTTGAATGTAAAAAATTGTATCCCCTTCGTAACAATGTAAGAAATGAGACATATTTTTGTTCAGTGAGTCAACGCACGACCCTTTGGCATCTACCCAAGCAATGCTATTGGTGGCGCAACAACTGTTTGCACAGAGCTGCCACGCCCCCAGCAACAAACGACAACAAGAAGAAGAATATCAGCCTGTTCCACAATGGAAAACACACACAACCGACACTCCACAGTGTCCACAGAGTCGTTGTTGCACGGCATCCGTGGAAGCTGCACGCAGCGTGTAACACTTTCGGCCAAAGACCATTTCCGGCGGCAGGCAACAACAGGCAGAAACATGGCAGCGTAGTGCAACATAAAGAGGAGTGTGCATGCAGTGAGAGTGGGGGAAGGTAGGAGAAACAGAGGCGCTGCAAATGTGCGCATAATTTAAAAAGTTTTGCGCCGGCTGCAACTGGCAACTGAAAGTGGCAACAAAAAAGGCGACTCGGCGTTGTAGCAACTTTGCCCGTGCAACTTGCCCGCCAAATAACAGATCCGGGGTTCTCGACACAAACTAAAGTAGCGTTGCAGGAGGACGTGCCACGAGGCAGGCGGCAGACGCATTAAAAAGTTTGCAGCCATTTAAAATCCCATTTCATTGAATCGCTAATTTTCCGACAGCGTCGCCAGACAAGGTCCTTTTTCGACAATGTTCGTGCGTTCTGGCCAACAAAAAAAAATAAAATAAAACAGGAAACGAACAACGAAAAATAACTAGGACACAAGTGGAGCGACAGCTCGACGCGGAGATACCCTGTACTGCAAGTTTTATAAACGTTTTCATGTCAAGTTATATAAATGATGATCAGGAATGAGATTAAAGTTGCATCAACACATTTTTAATTAATTACAGGGTATCACAATAAAAATGTCATGCATTGTGTCTAAAGTTGTTTACCGCTCGATGGTGTTGTGCCACTAAATTTCACTTGGATGTGTGTGTGTGTGTGTGTGTGAAATTTCTGCAATTTGAGCCAACAACAGAAAGTTAAACAAATAACCGCAGTGTTTAACTGCTTTCAAAGTGCTGACGAATTGTAATCAGCAAAATATATTTGTGTTTAATTTACGAATCAACATTTCATCGCTTTAGTTGTCAGCAAATGGAATTTGATAACTGCAAATTGTTTGAATGTCAAGTATAGAACGAGTTTACCAACTTTATTTGTTTTTTTGGGCAAATGTTTCTAGCACGCCAAAACCACATTATCTTCCTGTTCCTCTGTCAAAGTTAACGAACATTTAAAACTTTTGTGGTTTTTTTTATGGGATTTTGCTAATCATTGACAGTTAGTTAACTCAAAATGAATAAACGCAATCAAAATTAAGTTGGAATCTTTTATACAGCTCGACAAGTAGATAACCAACACTCGGATATTTCCTGATTGACGTTTGTTATGTTTTGTAATAAGAAATAAAAAATTTTAAAAATATTCTAAATTATATCTACTATTAAATACTTTAAAATATTAAATTGCCTAACATGACTGCAACTAAAAAACTAATGTTTCATCATAAAAACTTTCGCGTGACTTTTCTAATCCTGATAAAATTAAATTTTCATATGATGCTTAAAAATGTTGGCTTACTCACTTATATGTATAAAGGAATTAATGCTAAAAAAAAAAAATATTGGCATGTTTAAATAAAATAAATAAAAAAAAACTTTCGAAAAGTACGAGAAAAATGCAAACACAAAAATGCAATTAAACTTTGCTGTCAACTCAGCCAAGTTGAACTTTCGCCACGGCACTGCAAACAAGCCTTGAACGAATATAAGTTTAAACATTAATTATCGATTATCTGAATTTAGCGCAGTCTAATTAAAATTGACTTTTACGCTTCGGACAGGTCAAACATAGTTTCAAGCACAATTTATCAAGTTTCACAAACGCATCTAATCAAACACTTGTTTGCGATTATTTGAGTTGAGTTGGGTTTAGTTCGCTGGACGAGCTTTTGTTGCATTTGCTGCCTATTTGCATTCACTTAATTGAGCATGAAATGTATGTCAAATAGACGCCGAGGGCAAATGCATTGCCATCAACTCAATGGGGCAGGCCCAAATGCCATTACGTTCATTGGACAAAGAAATGAAATTAATAACACCTACAGACCCAAGTGTGTAATGCAATTAACGGTAATCAGACAAACAACACTCATAACACATGGCTAAACTTTCTCTATCTCTCTCCCTCTCTCTCCATCTCTCTCTCTATCTCTCTCTCTGTCACTCTATTTATGTGTGCGTGCAGTGTCCTAATATACACTGAGAAAACAGACTACAGCGAGTAAGAGCAGAACTTAATAAATACAGAATATTTAAAATATTTCAAGAAAATTGACTAATATATAAAAGTGACAAATATAAGTCCTAATATACACTGAAAAAAGTGAATACAGCAAGTAAAACCATAGCGAGTAAGAGCAGAACTTAACAACTTAATCAAAAAAATTCCATAAATACTTAAAATATTTAAAGAAAATTGACAAAAATAAAATTTAAAAATATAAATCCTAATATACACTAAGAAAAATGAAACTCTGCGAGTAAAAGAAGAACTTAACAACTTAATCACAAACATTGCATAAATAAAAACCGAGTACTTAAAATATTTAAAGAAAATTGACAAAAATAAAATTTAAAAATATATAAATCTTAGTATACACTTAGAAAAATGAAAATCAGCGAGTAAAAGCATAACTTAACAACGTAATCTCAAAAAACACTCGATAAATAAATACCAAAAATTTAAAATATTTTTTAAGAAAATTAAATAATATAAAATAGCATAAACTTAGATCTTGAAAACGATTCTATACATATATAGAGATATATATTTAATAAAAATATATTAAAGCTATAACAAAAACGGGATTTGATTAAAATTGTATTTAGTTTAATTAATGTAAGTTTGTGCAATTTTATATTGCTTACATATAAAAACAATATTTTGAAATATTTCAATATATTGTTCGCAACTAGAATTTCTCATTTAATATGTTAAAACAAGCCGTAATTCTCGCTGTGTACTAATGTCAATCTGAATGCGAGTGAAAGGACGACGTTTTAGTTGCAAGCAGCTTGCAGCTATTTGTGAACTGGTTTAAATTTGGGTCAATTGGTTTGTGCCACATGCGAGTAAATGCTATGTTGCAACTAAGCTTGGAGCACACAACGACGCTTCACTGTTTGTTTAGCACAACAAAAAAAAAACACACATACATATAGTAAGCAAGAAGGAGAGACAGAGAGAGAGTGAGAGGGGGGGGGGGGGGGAATAACAAACAAACAATGGCAACATACACAGAGAGAATGGGAACAGGCCTGTCCATAAAATGGTCAGGCAAATATTTTCAGGCGCTGTCGGCGACTCCTTTAGCAATTTGTGCGTAATGGAGGAATGTGTGTGTATGAGTGTGTGTGTGTGTGGTGGGAGGGGCGAGTGTGTTTTGTTAAACCTCAGACACTAATTGCTGCATTTTGGGACCAGGCTAATAAAGTTGCCAGCCAGTTGGTCAGACCACTAATTACAACGTGCTGCAAATTGACAATTTTGCTGTTGCAACATGCGGTTGCCTCTCTATCTCTCTGTCTGTCTGTCTGTGTTTGTCTGTCATAAATATATCAATCTATTTGCAGCTAGGTAATGTAAACAGAACGCAAAATCAATTAAGAGATTGGTTCGCAAACATAACACACACAAAAGTGTTGCATCAACAACGTTGCAGATTTCAAGCTCAACTTCACATTTCAATTTTGGGTTGCAATTCACGCTCGATGACGTTGAAACAATAAAATTGTTAAGCATTTTGTCTTCTACTAACTAAATACCCAAGTGCTCAATATACATAGTGACAGTTGCAAATTGTCTTAAATAAATAATTGGTACGAGTAAGTTGAAAAAATTTGCATACACCACAAATTTGGTAATCGGAAAATTTGCTTATTGTTTGGGGGGATTTATTGGTAATTCAAGAGATACATTTTAAAAATTTAATGTGCAAGATTTGTTTAAATAAATAGTTTTTCTACTGTGCACAAATGTTTATTTTAATTGTTGGAAAAGATAAAATGCAATCTTTGGATTAAAATAAATGGGTTTATTTGCACAAAAGACTGGCAAAATTAAAACATAATAACTAAAAGAAAAGGAAACATTATTTGGCCAGAAAATGCTGCTAGCAAAGATAAGTTTAATTAAGATATGCGCAACAGAATTGAATTTTATAGAGACCTGCTTTGTGCTAGGTGTAAGTAACTAATGCAACTGCAACGTAGCCGGGGCAATGACAACTATTTGATAAGCAGGAGGCAAAGTAGAGCGGTGCAAAGAGCACAGAGCACAGAGCACCGAACAGCAGATGTTGATGTTGCCGTTGATGATGGTGAAGGGTCAACAATAGCCACGAGATAGAGACGGGGGAGGAGCAGGGAAAATGCTGAAAGCCGCGTGTATCTGGGATCTAAGGCAAAACGCCACAACCCCCAAGAAACAGGGACAACAACAACCAAAGCAACAACATTTTGTTGTTGCCACAAGCAAGGCACTTACATTTTTAATACACTTCCAAAATGTTATTAGAATCTATGTCAGCACAATTCTCTATGCTTATAAAGTACATTTATATATATATATATATATATATATATTCCTGATCCGCATCACAAGCCTGCCTGACATGCAAACTGGCTTAGTTTAAAAGTAAATTTGATTTAAATTGAGATTTCGCCGTTTTTTTACATAGATTTTTAAAAAGTTTTCCTTAAATTTCAAAATTGCGCTGAACAATTAACAAATCTTCTGGTTTCTAAAAATTAACGAATAAATCAATATCTTAAAATAAGGCAGGATTCTCTTCCTTTATTCATAAACAAATTTTAATTTATAGCCCAAAAAAAATTTTTTTCTTAAATGAAGAAAAGTAAACAAAATTATCTGCTTTGCAGAAATAATTTCAAAAAGTCTCTTAAAACTCGAAAAACTTAGAACGACTTTTTTTTGGTATGTTTTGTATTCTCTTAATTTAAACATTTAAATATAGAACTAAATCTATTTTTTTTTTTTTGAAATTGTCAAAAACTGTACACTGGCATTAAACGAGAAAAAGCCTGATTTTTAGAAAGAAGTAAACTTTCACCATAGAAGTATACTGTCTGAACAATAGGAGAAGGTATCTGGGCGAAAAAAGTATGAGGAATTTTTAAGATTTAGTGCTACAACCACTGAAATAAAAATAGCTTTTTGTCTGAAAAACTAGTTGGTTTTATGTCAATTCATAGCTGTTGAGCTCTGTGCTGCAAGAGTATTTAAATATCGACGTGTCTAAGTTGTTTGTGGCTTATTCTTAGCTGTGTTGCGATTGTTGAAGACAACAAAGGCTTGGGACCAAAACAATAGCACGCCCGCCGGCCAAAAGCAACGAGAACAACAGCAGCAACAGCAAAAATAGCAACAACAACTACAATAAAAAACAGCAACAACAACAAAAACAGCAACCAGAACAGCCAACATGCCTAAGAAAGAAGAAACAAACCAAAAGCCGCACAGGTCGGCAGGCAACATTTTTGCTGAAAGCAGCAACAACAACAGCAACAAATGGCTGGCAAAGCGGATTTGCCAAGTGGTAAGCATAACAAAGGACACCTGCCACATTGTTTTGCGCCCAGTTGTTGCCACGCTCCCTTTTTTCTCTGCTCTGCTCTGTTCTGCTCTGCGTCCTTTTCTGCATATTTCTTATACATTTTTACTTTGAAGCAGTCCGCGACGAGGGTTCCCTTGGCCAGACTTTACATAAGAAACTTGCTGCCGCAGCCAGCACATGCTGAGGGCTGCAAAATTGTAGATGTGTGTTTTGTGTGGGTGTGTGTGTGTGTGTATATGTCTATGTGTCAAATCCACTTTGGTCTTGTCGCCTTAATGCGTCTGCCAGGTCAATTTAATATTGTGCTTTTCTACACGCCCTCAAAGATATGCTACACTTTTTTTCAAAGTAGTTTTTTTACGCCTTTTTTTTGCATTTCCAAAATATTAAGCAGAAATTTTCAATGTGGTCTTGTCTGAAGTTGGAAATAAGCAAATTAAGCAGCCAAGAATTAAATAATAATCTCAAAAGAAATTAAATTTTGATTTTTAACAATATTTTTCTTTGCGAAAAAAAAACCTGGCAAGTCTAAAATAAAATGATTTCATTTATTAATATAAACTGTACCGGAAAGTCGAAGAAAATACCATATCCCAATGAAAAATCAGATTAAAGCTCGACAAAATATTAATACTTAATTAAAATATAGAAAAACCCTTGAAAACTCCTTCAATTTTTAAATTTGGATTTAATAATGTTCTTCTTAGCGTAAAAAAAACCTAACAAGTCTAAAATAAAATGATTTCATTTATTAATATAACCTATACCAGTCTGATTTTTATATCTTGTCAAGAAATCCCAATGAAGATTCAGATTAAAACTCGACAGTATATTTATACTCAAAATTGCATCTATGTGAAAACTCTCCCAAGGACAGAAAGTATTCGTGATAATCTTAAGATAATGCCAAGAATAGTTGACAAATAAGGTTTATAGACAATCTTATTATTTTATATAATTATATATGCGTTGTACTCACATCTGTAATACTGCTGGAACTCTCAGTTTTGTTGCTGCATATCAAACGCATCTGAACATTCATCTTGCCTGCAATAAAAAGATTAAAAAAAAAAACAGATATTAGCTTTTTAATTAGCTCAAATGAAGACTCTTAAGCAAAAAACTTTAATAAAATAATGAAAAAACAAAAACAAAACAAGCTTGACCCTAATAAAAAGTTATGAAAACCAGACTAGAACCCATACTAAAACAAATCGGCATTTTATTTTAATTGACCGAGAAACAACGGAACACAGCACACAAAACTGGGGCTACAGGTTCAACAACAACAACAACAGCAACAGCAACAACAACAACAACAAAGGGGGCTTAAATGAATCCTTATCATATTGCAAAAGTCTGGCCAAAACTACGGGTTGGGGCCTCTGTCTGCCATGCTGCAAACTTATCACATAAAAGCCAAAAATAATTATCACTGGAGACGACAACAAAAGCCGCATGATATGAGTGGCAGGGGAGGGAAGGGCGTGGGGAGGGTTGTTGGTTCCCTTTGTGGTTGCTGTTGTCGTTCAAATGCGCAATATATGCATGAATGCGTGTGTGAGGGTCTGCATGTGTGTGTGTGTGTGTGTGTTTGTCAGACAAAATCTGCACACCAGCATTTAAGGCAACTCAGCACTGTGGAAAAATAAATAACATTTTGCTGTGATAATTCGCACAGAATTTTTAGTGTTGCTATTATTAAAAATCATTGTTAAAATGTTCAACAAAAATAAATAGATAGACAATAAACTATAATAATTACAAATAAATCTAATGGAAAGAAATTGTTGAATATATTCTAATTATGACAAAAAAATAAGTTTTATCAATTCAAAGTTAATTTTTGCAGCAATTGTTGAACATTAAAAATAGCCACAATAAAATATGGAAATAAATTATTGTAAATATAACTAATCCTATATAACTAAAAATTAGATACCTAAGTCAAAGTTTTATTAAGTTAACAAACTGTCCAAGAAGTATATAAACTGATTTTTTTTTTTTTTTTTTTGTTGGCAACACTGTTTAGCCCACAACACACACACTATGGGAGCAGGGGAGTTGTGGCTGAAACTGTTGTCGGATTTGTCCCTAGCCGCACAGGCAAACAACCAGCACACCACACGCACACACATATACACACACATACACACACAATCTGCAAGCTCCAATCTGGTCGCAGTCCCTCCCCCTTGTTCCGCGGCGTAACCCTTTAACATTTTGGTTGTGCATGTCTGTAAGCATATTAGAATTGTCTGATCGCTTTGAGATTGCAACCACACACACACACAGACACCCACTCAATACCCCACAACAAACACACACACATAATTTAGCATGCGCAAATAAAAAAAAAAAAAAGTTTGATTTTATAATACTTGGTTGCATTTTCATTGTATTTTTGTTGCTTTGTGGCCTTTTGGAATGCGGCAACGTTGTCATAATTAAATTGTCAGTTTTATTGCCCGTTGCCATATAAACACAAAGTTCTATTTAATGGCTAGGGTTTTTTTTTTGTTTTTAGGTTTTTCTTCTTGTGTTTTTTAGTGCCAGCCACATTAAGCGGCTGATGGTGCCAATAAAAATCATTGCCATGCACGAAAAACAACACTCCAAAAAAAAATCGCCAGCTGTTTGAGTGTTTGTGCGAGCCTTTAAATATTCATGGCTCGAATGCAGCACAACCCGAAAAACAAAGGGGCTAAAAGCGAAAAAATAAAGCGAGCCTAATGCCTGACTGACTGACAGATAGCCTTTAATCAGCTGGTAAGTAAAAAAAATGTTAGATTTTAATATATGTAAGACTACCATTTGAAAGCAAATGAAAGTTTCTTAACAATTAACTCTAAATTTGTTATAAATACAATTTTTAAAAAAATATATATAAAGCAAGAAACTAAATGTGTGTCTTTGCCAGAAGCTTTAAACATTAGCTTTTAGATTAGATTTTATGATTTTAGAAAAAAGAAATTGCAAAAATGATCTGCAGACTTAACAAATTATTAAAAAACACAAAAAATATTGATAAAAAAAACTACGTTTTTGTGCTTCATTATCAATCAGAGGTGTATATGCATTGGACATTTATATAATTGAGCAATCAGAGTATTTATTTTTAGAAATTTAGCTTCATGACTTTTGACATTTAAATCTTTACTCTATAAATGACATGCATAATGAAAAGCATTTTTGCTAATATGCTAAAAGCTCTTTTTCGGTTTTAAAACCAAGAGCCAGCCAGAAGCATATTGAGATTTACAAAAATAGAGGACAAAATCACTTTTGTGGAAAATCTCTGCTTTGAGTCAGTAGTCGCTTTATATAAACCATATAAATTTGTTCAATGCAATAAATATTAGAGCAAAGCTCAAGCAAATAAATTGTGCAGGTAATACACAAATCTGTGCCTCAATCAACTATTTTCATTTCCTTGCACTACATTTTATTTACACAATTTACACTAGTTATTAGCTTTTCGCCGCAAGTGTTTGATTAAATTCATCTTATGGGTTGTTTTTAGGGTATGAAAAGCGCTAGAATTTGGAGGAAGATTATTTTACCACATTATCTACTCGACAGTTTTATTTTTGTGTTTTTGGGTTTTTGGTGCCGCCAAAGCTGCTTTCTTTTTGCGCCTGCTTATTTTGATTAATTCAAGTGCTCTGCGTTTTTTGGCGTTTTTTTTTAGCGGGCACCGCATAAAAGACTCTCAGATAAGCGACCAACGACAAAAAGTGAATGAAAAAACGCAGCGCGAAACGGTCTCGACTGCAATGGCGCCCAAAAAAAAACCTGTCATGTGTGTGTGTGTATGTGTGTGTGTGTGTTAAGATGGGGTAATGGGTTGCTCGGGGTTGACAGATAAGCGAAAAGGAAGTGCATTGGGCTGAGCGCCAATTCTAATGCGATTTTGTCATTATCAAAAAAGCAAAAAAAAAAAAAAAAACATAAAAAAAAGAAAGGCCGGAAATGCGCGTGTTGCGCCAGCGGAAGTGCAAGCGGAAAAGGCAGCGGATACGGAAACGGAAGCGACAAGCAGCAAGTTTGAAATAAGAAGAAGAAGACGAGCAAGCAGTGCGCTACTTGAACGCTAATCGAATTAGTCAACACACACTCGCACACACAGTGTCACACACACACATACTCACCCTCCTTGCCGCAGCCCGGCAGGTTGTGTGTGAAGAACAAATTGACCAAATCCTGCGAATAATCGGTGACAGCCTTGCGATGCAATCCACAAATATTCAATTCGATTTTCGTCTTCTTATAGTCGATCTGTGAATTCAAAATTGAAAATGAATTTAGCGCAATGCAAGCACAAAATGAACTCACCTCTATTTTGCCGGAATTGGTAAAGGATGCGTTAGTCCGGAAGTTGTAGCGCATATTCAGCTCATCCTGGACAATCTCACAAGTGTCCGCACTGAAGCTGCACTCGTGCGGCGGACAAATGACACTAGTCTCCCAATCGAAACGATATTGGCAGTCATCAATGGAACTCAACACCGGTTGGCCCTGCATTAAAGAACAACAACAACAACAAACACACACACACACACACACAATGGTAAAGCAGTTGCTAACGAACCAAAGCCCACAGAACGAGCCACAAGTAAAGCCTGTACTTACACGACCCGAGCGCATGTTGCAGCTAAAGTGAATGCGTGTCGATAGATTCGTGGCCTTGTCTGTCGGACAGGGATCACCCCTTACGTAGAGCAGCTCAGCTGCAGTGCGATTGATGGGCGATAGCTTAACCCGCGGGAAACCAAGGCTCTGTAAAAAGGTGCAACAGTTAAAATAATACTAAGAACTGTAAATAAAAAAAAGTGTGAATGAGCGTGCTCGACCAGCAAACACCCCACACACTCAAAATACACTCATTCACATTAATATATATATATATATAAATGCTTGATTTTATATATAATTAGTTATATACCTAAGTCGAAACATGTACAAAAAATAAACTAATCAATAAATAAAATTAAATTGAAAATACAAAACTTTTTTACTATTTAAATTAATGTTTTCAAATTGTAAAATAGTGTAAAAATTTCAAACTTGTATATGATTTCGATTTTCCTTTAATTACTTCATCAAATTGAAAACACACAATTAATTCGACTGGACTGTTGCCATCAGAAATTGCATCTTTTTTACTTTTCGCACTTTATGCAACCCCTTTGTTGACCCACTTCACTGTGTGGAGAGAAATATCAAAAGAGGATATGGGGGGGGGGGGGCTGCTGCAGTGTATCCTTGTGCAAACACATGTCCAACTTTATGACTGAGATTGCCGCAAATAACTCGAAATCTCTATCAGGGGCACGTTTACGTTTGTCGCACTTCTCTTTGGACATTCGAACATTCCACAGCCCGCCAGGACATGCGTTTGAGTGGCCTCACATATCGATGAGTAGGTCGATGGGCGAAATGAAAACGATAAGCGTCGCAACCGAACGGATGGACAAATGCCCAGAAGTAAAATCCGGACGGAGAGTCGCAGTCAATGCACAGTACAAAAAAAAACCAGTACAAAAACGACAATTTAATGGATGGCATTTTCAAGATTTCAACGAACAGCCGACAAAAGAAATGTAGTTCAGCTAATGTGTCTATTAGCTACTTAATCTATACTCACAGATCAGTCAAAGTTAAGTTGAGAAATGCTATTTACAAATGGAAAATAAATTAGATTAGTTTAGCTTGAAATATTCAACTGCTACAGTGGTCACTCACAAAATAACAGCATTTAATTATAAAAAAAAAAAAAAATTAAATTAAATTTCATTAACAAACTAAAGAACTGTTTACAGTTTATAAAACATAACGAGTGATTTTCAGTAAAAAAGAGGATTATGAGAAAGCGAGTTCTTAAATAGAATTTGATTCTGCAAATTTCTAACTTCTGAACATTCGCAAGTTCGAATCAATTACAAATCAAACACAAAACCACTCAACTATAACTAAAATATTTAACGAGTTGCAAGTCAATTGTTTGTGTTGCAACAACAACAGCAGCAGCAGCAGCAGCAACAGTTACAACAACACTCTCGAGCAGCAGCTCAAAAACTGAGAGAGTTAGGATGTGCGATGTGCTTGGCAAGCATTAGCTTTGCAAATTGCTCGATAATCGACCTTTTTGTCGCCTGTTCAATGGCGCTTCAATTGCAACAGGCACTGTGCCCCGTGCAGCACCCACTAACATCCACTAACGGAACGGATGCATGCAGCACGCGCCAACTGGCAACTGCCAGCTGCTGCTCGAGCTCCTCTTTCTACTCATCCTGTTCGTCCTGCTCGTCCTGCTCGTCCTGCTCGTCCTGTTGCTTGTTGTTGTTGCTGGTGCTGCTGCTTTTATTGTTGTTGGCAATCAGGCAGCTTAAACATTGTCAGCAGCAGGACAGCCAGAGAAGGAATAGCAGACCGGACAATAAGGCAGCTACACTCAAAAAAAAATAATATTATAAAATATTTTAAGCAAGTTTCCCACTACTCTAGGCGAGAGAAGTCGGCTAAACACAGTTATCCATCTATGTAATTATATTTTTTTATTGCTATCGATTTTATCGATATTCACAATTATCATATAAAAAATAACTACACTTGATTTATTCAAACATGCATGATTTGAACATTTTTAAAACATTTTTACTTGGCAGCTGATTATTTGTTTGTACAAATGCCAAAATTTGTCATTAAAAAAAAGTTAACATATTATTTGTATAATCAAATTTAGAAAGAACAAAATGAAAAGTTTAAAAAATTAGCTATAGAAGACTAACTCTACGAAAACGCTACAAAAAATTGTAAATATTATTTTCAGCAAGTTGATTTCTGTATGTGATATAGAAATAAATAATTGAGTTGAGCTGGAAAATAGTTTTTTAGATAACACAGAAATATTTGTATAATATTTAATTTGAATCATTTTTGCAGACATTCTGAAAACACATTTGTGCTTTTCTTTTCTGAGAGTGTAGTGTCTGTTGTCTGTAGTCAGTTGGGGCGGACATTCAACTGGGAACGTGAGCTTAATGCTTCAAAGTGGAGCAATTGCAGTTGCAAGGAGCGCGCAGGGATGGCGCTCGAGTGGCTAGAGATTTATGCACCGGGGTCAGTCCTATGTCGAATGGTGGCAAACGTTGCACATGTTGTCGTATCATCTTAAACGTATTAGGCACTGGCGAGGCAGGCGGACAACCGGACAAGCGGATAAGGGGACAAGGGGACAAGGGCAAGACGCAGCAGATGAGCGGGGCAAACAAACTCATTTTGTATGCAGCTCAGCCAAGGTTTAAGCAGTTTGCTCTCTTATTTATTGCTAACCGTTACGCTAGCTGCCAGTTTTCCAATTCGCTTCTTTTTTTTTGTTTTTTTTGTTTTTTTGTCAGCCATTGGAAATCTATTGAAAACTCAAAATCTGAACTAATGCGGCATCAGCAAACAAGCAGCTGGCAGCAGCATCTAAAAATCTTCTTCAACAGGCAATCCTCATTAGCTATGGATATAGCTGCGACCATATAAGCTTTGCACATATATCTATCCCTAAATCTCTACTTAAATATATATATACATATATATATATATATATATATATATATATATATATATATATATATATGAAGTCAAGCTGGCGCCAGCTTATCAGCTTAGCTTTCTAGACGGCAAGTTTTGAGTGAGCTGCTGTTCTTCAAAAAAAAAGAATTTATTGAAAAACTTTTCTTATCGCATTGGTGCCAAGGCAGCCACGCGGACGGAGTAGTCCTCTTTGTGTCCATGTGACCTGGCCGCTTGTTTATATTTTCCCTTAAGTTTCGTGAACTTTTCGAGAGAGAAAAAAACACAATAATAAAAAAAAACACAAAGTTAAAAAGCGTTGACCGCTCGGTTGAAAAACTAAGAAAATAAATAGCCAGCTTAATTGTTTGCAGATACCAAATAAATAAGTTGGATAAGAAATGGTAAAAATAATAACTATAAAAAAAATCCAATGCCAAGATATCTTTCTACTGAGTAAAACTGAAAGCATTGATTTTAGATTAAAAATACTATATGAGTAATTTATTAATATATTTTATATGCGAATTCTCTAAAATTGAATTTATGTAAGAGAATGCAACATATAACTAATATATAATATTTCGATTTATTTCATTTGATCAATAACAATTCTAATTGCATAAACATCCAATTAATTTATAATATAACCTTTACATTTTACTGATCAACTTTTGAGATAACTTTAAAATCGATTGAGAAACGCTGATGTTGTTTACCAAATGTGTTTTTTTACATTGATTAAGTTACTATCAACGAGTCTACAAAGTATTCAAACAACAATCAACTGGAAAGTTTATGCAATTATAATTGTTGTTGATTAAATGAAATAAATCTAAATACGATAACTTATATAAGAAATATATATGTTGCAAATTTAATTTGCACTCTTCCAATAATGATGACAATATTTTTGTAACTTATAGTTGCTTAAACAATCGAGAATAAAAACCGGTTGAATTGTGTTATTTACATTTCTACATAGATGCAATATAGATCGTTCCGAAACTAGAATAAATAGCTTATTCATAAGTTTAACATATTTTACATGCTTGATTTATTAGATGCATTTTTAATGGGTGGCCGAGGTTAGCTGAGATCTGTTTTTCAAAGCTGTTTCTCAGTTCGATCCGAACACTGAGTTGGAGGTGAAGTGACTACGGATGAGCAGCAAATCGAGACAATATGAATACTAATTCGAAACTAGTTTTGCTGCTACTTAGCACCGTGCTTAGTGGCAATGGTAAATGCTATTTTGCTTATTAAATTCAAAACAATTCAACACATTTTTCCTTTTTCTATTTTTGCAGTAAATTCAGAATCATCGTCGACGACAAAGTGCGGAAGTTTTCGAGAGTATCTGCTTTTTAGTAGCGAACCGACAACGGAACCCAACGAATATCCCTGGATGGGTTTATTGGCTGTAAAGAATGGTGGGTTCGCCAATTTATCTCAATTGAATCTCTTGAATAAACCAGTTTGCTTTGTGTAGAATTTACCAAAAATATCACAAATTGTAGCGTGATTATTGTGAGCGAGAAACATGTTCTGACAACTGACTCCTGTTTGCGAAAGAAGCGTCCGGAGTCGCTTATGGTACGGCTGGGCATATGGGATGAAAGGACTGAGCCAGGCGACGATGCCGCTTGCGATTCGAAAGGCTATTGTGTGTCGAGACCCGTGGATTATCAGGTCAAAGCAATTGTACATCACCCTGAGGTCGATCCAGACACGGGAGATTACGATTTGGCCATACTGGAACTGGAGGAGCGCATCAAGTGGACAATGTACACTCAGCCGTTGTGCGTCAATCCGATCTCCGAGCCGGAGTCGTTAATCAGTCGCATTTATCATTTTGGCGGCTTCGGATACGTAGACTATTTGAAGGGCAAGGGTCTGACAGAGACCTTATCGTATCCATACTGTAAGATATTGGGCAAGCTGGCCGCCCTCCCGGCCCATCTACTCTGCACCTATCCGAATAAGCAAACCGAATTTTATAATGGCGCCGCCCTGATGGGCATCAATGTGGAGAAGGATGTGCCCCGTAACTTTTACTTGATCGGCATATTGGTGAAATATTTGGAGAATAATGAGCAGACGATATTAATGTTCCATGACATTAGACCGGTGCGTGACTGGATAATAAATAATACCCGTACAGATAAATAAACCTTTATATATATATATATATATATATATATATATACATTGTACTTGGAAACTTCCCTCAACTTTGCATGTGAAACGAGTCGAATTCATTATTGTTATTTAGGTTAGTTGGTGGCAAGTAATTAATTTTAGAATAATAATTAATTCAAATTACAAACAACATCAAATAAAGATCAAAAGTATCAAATATATATATATATATATATATAATATTTTATAAAAATTAATTTTGAATCTCTGATTTAAAAATTATTAAAAGCAGATCCCATAAAGGATACATATCCTGATACTTGTGCTATAAGAATTAGAGACTAAATATTTGTTAAAAGAATAAAGTGTATTTAAATATGTCGATAACTCCCAAAATATCAATATATCAATATATCAATATTTAATATTCCCTAGAAAAGATATTATTATTAATTTGTCGTTTAGTGTGAAACATAAATAAATACCTAATCAGGCAGAGTAGCAGTCTAATCATTCTCATTGTCTAGTTTGACTTTCAATAGTTCAACTATTTATTATGCGATGTACCAACAAAAAAATAAATAAATAATGCTGGGCGCATTGTATTTGCTAAAATTCAAACCTTCTTGAAGAATGAAACAAAACCCAAAGCGATAGCTTCAGTTCAAAAGCGATAAAGATTTGCGAAAGTTCAGCGTTTCGTTATTTTTTTTTTTTTGTGTGCGAACTGAAAATCGGCACACACAGGACATGGGAAACAGGAGCATCAAATGTCCTGTGGCGACACGCAGACCATGTCCAAGGCTAGCCGAAGAGACGCCCCATCAGAATCACTGTCTATGTGTGTGTGTGTGTTGGCAGCAGCATAATTTGCTGTGTGCACTCAGAGAAAACAGTGAATTCGATTCGGATTTTATGTAAAATATTCCATAAAGTGGACATCTCAAGTAACATAATTCTTCTTCTTCTTTTTTTAACTAGCGGTTCTGAGATATTGAAACTAATATCGGGAATGATTGAATAATTTTAGAACTTATCCAAGTTTGTTGGGTTTTTGTTAGAGTGTTTGCGTTAATTGCATATTTTGTGTACAACAGTGTCGAATAAACTTTGGCCAAGAATGGTTTTGAGAAGGCTTAAGGCAATTTTGTGATGTTTACACAATAATTTTGCGATAAGTTTGTGACAAGCGACATTTTAAGCATTGACAAGCTGCAAGTCAGATTTGCAACGTATGCGAAATATGTTGCATGACAATGAGCTGCAAGTTGCAAGAAAGAATCAAGCATGTGCCAAGTCAATGGCTTCTCAAGGATGTGCGGACAGCATGTATATAAAAATATATATCTACAAATGCCGAAGTGCAAATTCAAAGAAATATCACCTAAAACGACATTTCGACAACTGTCAATGACTCTGATAGAGAAACTGTGGATGCTTATGGTGATTCCGAGCAGTGGTGAATAGATGAAGGATGAAGGGGTGCGCTGCCACTAAGTAAAGAGTTGGTGCGCTCAAGTGCGCGTCAGCAGCTAGCAGCACATTTCCGTTTCCGCACACGAAACGCCGCTGAAAACGGAGCATTTTCCAAAATGCAAAACGTGGCGCAAATGTCAACAACAGCAGCAGCAGGAGCTAGCAGCTAGAAGTCTCTCTGTGTGTGTGTGTGTGTGTGTGTGTGTGTGAATATGTGTGTGCCCGCCTGCTGTGCAAATAAAGCAATATAAATTTTTAGAGAAATATATAACCATGGCTACGTTTATTTCTAGGCCAGTGGCATGCAAACAAAAGCCGACGGCACTTTGCCCCAGTCGACAACAGAATCTGCAACCATTTGCAAACCACTCTACACTCAGAAAAACAACATCAAAACATATTTTTAAAAATTTAAAAACAACCTTCACTAACTATCTAGAATACCAAATATATTGCATTTTATAATACTGTTGACTTATTGCACTTTCCAAAAATAGAAATCGATAACACATCGAATATACAGAAACAAAATAATATAATTTACTGACTCTGCTTTTTTATTAAAAAAAAATAACTGTCAGTCTCAAAAAATTATTTTTTCAAATTGAATTTATAAACTATCAAAAATTTTTGTTTATATGAAATCTTAAAATTCTAACGTTTATTAATTGACATGCAAAAAAAAAATACACTCTAAAAATTAAACGTAACATTTGAAATTTTCTAAAAATGTACGTTGAAATAGAAAATAAATTTGAAGACTCAACTTTTAATGTTAGAAATGTACTTTCTCAAGACAAATAAATTCTGGTGTGATATTTTTTTTGAGTGTACCCCTTGCGCCATTCACCACACTCTCTGGCTTGCCACACCACAAGCCGGAAATGTTCAGCACAGCACGTAGTACACAGACACACACACACACACACACACACAGAAATATGGCTAACTCCCCATTTGGATTTCAGTGGGGCAACCACTGATGGCTGTTGGCCGCTAAAAGCTGTTTTTACAGTTATATATGCACATATGCACATATATATATATATAAATATATATATCTATTTGTGTGTGTGCGTGTGGGTGTGTGTGGCTATATTTTTACGCCATCGTCAACGCCATAGCCGCATTTTGCCATATCCTTCCGTTCCGTTCCGTTCTGTCGCTTTGCGCCGCGTTCACAAATATTTCCCTCGCATATCGCAAGCTTTTCACTTCACCCCCCAACAACACTCCTCCTCGCCAGCCAGTCGCTGTCCCGTCATTTTCAGCTGCGTACGTGCCTATTATTATTATAATTTCTTCTTTTTTTTTAACAACTTTTACAATGTTTTTGCTGCCGGCATCTGATAAAAGTTATGTTGCCCATGACCAGATGGGCCTCAGGGATTGGCAGCTGACGGGGTTTAGGGGCACTGCCTGTGGCACACGGTGCATGCATTCAGGCATTGATTAGTTAGAGCTCGAGACAGTGGCATTATAATTTAAATAATTATTGCATAACAGCACACACAAAAGAGCGAAATCATTTTAATCAAGATCTGACCTTTAAATTTAATTAAGCCTAAGACTTGTGCTCCAAAATAAATATCAAATCTTAAGAAAAATTGACATCAAGAACCAAATATAAAATACAAAAGAAAGCGAAATTCAATAAAGGCACATTAACTTTTTCCTTAAGATAATTAAAATATAATTTCTACAACTTTTGTTCTAATAAAAAAAAAAAACCAAACAAAAAGGATAATCAATATAAATTATTTTAAGAAAAGTATAGTTTTAAGCTTTCAATTTTTACTTATTTACCTTTCTTTTTAAATGAAAAACAATAATCTGTTTTACTTGTTGGGGCCCAGGAGTTGATTTTTGAGATAGTTCTCTGCCAGAAACTTTTTACTACCATCCTAATCTTGACGAGAATAGTTTCATGTACAGTATTTATAATTGAATTAAGTAGTGTAAATCGTGAATATTTCTATTTAGAAAAGAAAATTGTAACATTCACAATTATCGCCATCAGTGTACACAGATGGGAGATTAGAATAGAAAGCTCAGCGGATGTTAGTGGACCAATTTGTAGCGTGATCTGAAAATCTCATTTCAAGCGAATTTCATAGCATACTTTTGTGGGCTTAAGTACTTAGTGAAGCGCAGGCCAACGCAGCACGAGACACACACACACACACACACACACACGCATACATTTAGATACATACTGTGGATAAATGTGGAAAGAAGGGCACACAATTTGTGGCATTAGGCAACTTTTAGACACTGGCCTCCGTGTCGCCTCTTCAACTGTCAACGACAGACGAGGGGGCATGACGGCGATGTAGATGAGGAGGGCTGTGGTGACGGGGGTGAGTTACGCTTAATGAAGTAACCAAATCCACTGGTCACTCACCACTGGCCAACGAGCAAAGAGCAGCTAGCTAGCAGTGGAGCTTAGCAGTTGGATTTGCTGAATATTAAATGCTTGAATTGGCGTCACCGAATTTGTTCCTTTTTGTTTTTGGCATTTAGCCAAAATGGCTTAATGGCCAAATTGAAGCGTTTACCCACGGTTCACAAAAAATGATTCAATTGCACTCGGAAAAACAAATATAAAGCAATTTGTAGTCAAATCAAGGTGGAACTTTGACCAGTCAACGAAAGGATTTTTTCTTAAAAACTGAACCCATTCAAAATGGGAAAAAGGCCTAATGAAAAAGTGGCAACAGGCAGAAGCATTTTCGATCCCCTATCGCCTATATAATCTTGATCAGTCGAGTTGACTTAGCCATGTATATTTGCATATTTGTATATTTAAATTAACAACTCGGACTCGGAGACAATATGAGCTGGAGACTTCAAATTATCGATATAAAGCGATAAACGATAGCAATAAAGTACACAATTTTCATGCTATAGCTCTGCAATTTAACCCAAATATATTTTTTTTATTAAATAAAACCATTTTCTACATTTCAGCAAGCATTCAGTTTGATTCGGGGTATTCCCTATTCGACTAGAATACCCTGACTTAATTAGGTAACATGCAGTTCACAGTGCAAAAAAACGGTGTCAAACTAAATATATCGCGACGGAATTTTTACGGCCGTAGAACTAAAATCCACAATGCTGACTCATTGTCGACCTGTTCGACGTCATCAAAATGATTAAACTTGATTTATTTTGAATGCTCAGAAGGGCGGCATCAAAATAGAAATGGTAAATTATGAAAAAAAAAAAAAAAAACGAGAATATAATATTCGAGAAAAAAATGTGGACTTGTAAACGCCGTAAAGTCTAGAAAAATAATTCATTAAGTTTTTGCCTCTCAGCAGACTGATTTATTTTTGCCTTTTGTCTGCCTTTTTTTGCCTAACATAGTAAAAAGAATTTTGTACTTGATGCAAGTATTTTCGCTTTGACTAATTTAAGATGAATAATCAATTTGCTAATCTACTTTGAACTTAATGAAATGTTGACTTACTTTGCAATCGTCTATTTCTCTAAGTGTAGAGGATAAAGGAATTGCCGCCAATTAAAAGGAAAATCAAACACACAAACGCACACACAGAGAGGGGTGGACAGAGACAAGCCATACGGTTGGCTTAAGCGTATAAGCTGATTTTTGGGTAGCAGGGCGAGTTACGGGGGGGGATAAGGGGATAGACTACTTACATGCTCCTCCTCGGGTGCACCGGCTGGTGACATTTTGGCCATGCAGGCACCTGAACCGCCGGCGCAGCCTAATTGGTATTTTGGCACTAATGGACGGCATACATTCAGAAAGAACTGCAAGAGACAAAAAAGGGGGAACAAGGTTTAGGGGCATGGGGACAGGGACAGAAACAGGAACAGGAACAGTTAGGGGCAGAGAGACAAAAACTGCAAAATTAGAGTCGACCGTTTGGGGAAATCAACATTCGACACTCACCTTGGTGTTTTTGGGCAGCTGCTGCTGTTGGCTGACCGGCAGCTCGACCCGTGCCTCATAATTCTCATTGGCGTTAATCAGGGGAGTTAGATCGACAAGTTCGTCACCGCCGCTGCCGCTGCCATCCGTTGAGTGCTCCACGTAGACATTGGCTTTGCATTTAATCTGCTGCTGGCAGGCAAACGGCGTCTGATATTGAATTAACAACTGACAATTGGAGTCCTCAATTATTTGGACAGCATCGATGCTCGTCGTTCCATTGTCCTTTGTTGCATTGTTCGCGCACACAAATTCAATTTTTGTCGACCACCGTCGTCCGTCCGTTCCACAGTTCGCTCCATCCTCGTACAGCAAATAGGCCGATCCACTCTGATTGAAGCGCAACTGTGTGTTGAAGTTGCCCAGCTTGTAGGTCAATTTATCCTGTTCGTAGCAGGCGCCTGCAAAAGACCACAAAAACAACAACAAAAGCAACACAAATTGCGATGAGATTCTTTTCACAAAAAAGAGAAACAGTCACAACAAACACTCAAAAAAAAAAACAATTACACTGAATTTTAGAAAACTACTTTTCACTCTAGAAAGTTTATCTTGTTATTCAAAATTATTTCCAAAAGTAAGAAAAACAAAATTACTAAAAATACGAAGTTGACAATCTTAAAAATTTGATTATTTACTTAATTAATTTTTTAGGAATATTTTCAATAATTAAGAAATGAATTTCTAAAAAGCAGAAATGCAAGCACCGACTTTTAAATATATTTTCTGAAGGTGAATTATGCTTGCCAACAAAAGTACAGCATATTTTTCACAATTTTTCTCAGTGTACCACTACACGGTTTGGAACACACACACCACAAGGCATCCATCAACCATACAAAGTCTAAATTAATTGTTGCGCCTGTTTCGCAGATCGAAAAACTTCTTTTTAACTGTCTTTCAACTGCTCCTGTTGACTTTTGGCTAGCATTTTCGACATGTTTCAAATGATAAAGGCCTGCTCAATTGGCGTGAGACCAATTAAATATGAAATACAAGAAGAAGTTTCTTTCAAATGCCAAAAGTTGAAACTAAAAGCTAACATAATTACAGCCTAATATCTAAAGAAAATACTAAACTTTATGTATCCAAACTCAAAATTCGTACCATATGGAAAATATTAATTTGTTTTTTATTTAGCTTGAGTAAATAACAGTTAGCTAAAAGAGATCCTGAAATCGACAGACAAAAAGCCAAATGATAATTTGCAATTTTGTTAGTATGATTATGAATTATACTGTTTTGCTTTCTAAATAAATAGTAATTTGAAATATGAAAATACAATTTTCAATCGAAATAAATGAACTATTTCGAACTTGCACACTCTACAAAAGCTAGAATTATTTCCTACATTTTTAGCGGCTTTTAAAATTGCAAATAGAAATTTTAGTCAAAATCTAATATTTAAAATCAATTTTTAGGATATATTTCTAACTAAAGTGCAATGTTTTTTTTTTTAAATCAAAGAAAAGTCTCTAATAAGGAATAAAAGTTAAATAAAAAAAAATCATATTTCGAAAAAATTCATTATGTGATGATATAAATGTTGATGTGAAGCACAGCATTGAGCTCTTATCATTTCTACAAACACACTTCCAAGCAGCATTTCCATAGTCAAATTGAATTTCTGTTTAGAAAAACAAGCAATCGCATTGCATGATTTTGATTGAAAAGCGTCCAGTGGACAGCATTGTGATTGTGATTTGACTTGAATATGGTAATTTCACTCTATCATGCTGCTCTCTTTGGCCTTCTCTCTCTTTCTCTCTTTTTGTCTTTCAGTCTTCCCCTTTCTGTCCATCGGTTTGTCGCCCCAGTGGCTATCCATCCATTTGTTCATTTTTGTAGTTTATTGCACATGCCACAACAGCAACCGTAGAACAAGAGCACAAACAACATTTGATGTCGGTTGACTTTTTGATTTGACCACACAGGTTGCAACATCCCCACCTCCCAGCCACCAAAAACAAAAAAAAAACCAATAACAACAAAAAGTCAATTCAAGTGGGGGTTTTTGGCCTCGAATTGAAAAGAAATCGACTGTCAACTAAATTGATAAATGACAATTTCGTAGCAGCTTGACAATGCTTATATAAGTATCTATGCGGGGTCATTTTGCGGGTGTGAGTATGTGTGTGTGATTGTCTGTGACTGTGTGTGATTGTTGTGAGTGGGTGTGGCTTGCATGTCCTGCGGAAATATGCAATTGAGTCTTGCCTAAGCATCAACTGCTGACCACCTTCTGGCTTTACAATCATTTCCTTGTCGAGATTAGCCAAAGAGATTGATCTGCTGCCAACATAGAACCAAGGCAAGAAAAAATAACATTGGTTCTCGACATGGAGATACCCTGAAGCCAGAGCTAAATCGGCTCGGTTGTTGATGCTAATCAAGAACATATATATACACCTATGTATAAGTATTTTAGGCACACCGAAGATTATAGACGCTTCAAAAATAAACACTAATCATAAAGTAAAATTCATCTTGCGATCGATACTTCCTGTGGCAACTATATATATTAAAATAGACCGTTTCAACTAACTACAACATTTATCAAAGAAACGAATATTTTTTAAGTTTCAACAAGTTTCATTGATTGACAAAATTCACACAGTTAGCTAGATTAGAGGATAGAAATAGTAGTGAATATAGTTCTATGAATAATTTCACCCATAAAAAAAAAGCAAACAAATATATACTAAAAATATATTGTATTTCACATTAGATGTAAGAAAGCATACATGATCTCAGCAAGGGTATTAAAAACAAGTGAGAAAAAACACTTGCAAATTCAATTTCAATGCAATCACAGCTTGGCCAAGAACCCAAGGGTCTTCGAGGAAAAGGAAATGTGTGGCTAACGGCAAATGGCCAAAGTAAAAGTAAAAACAAAAATAATCTATTGCGCAAATCGTTTAAATTGCATGAAAGGGTTAACTATAACAAGAGCCATGACTTGAAGGCTTCAATCTGTCTGGCTAAAATATAAGAAAATATTCCAGCTACATACATATACGTGATGTATACATTATTGCATTAAAATTGACAGGGCCAGTAAGAAAAACAGATAGCAAAAAAAAAAGACACAAAAATAGGGAAAGGCGAGCAAAAAGCGAAGCGAAACGAAACTCTTGCAAATTGAATTTCAATAAGAAAACAGTCAAGAAACTTCGCCAAGAAAAGGGCAAAAAGAAATACAACAAAAAATATATAAATAAAAAATAAAAATGAGAAAAACAAATGTATAAACGATTTAGTAGCTGCTGCTGCTGCTGCTGCTTGGCTGCCACATCCTGGCGCATCCTGGCGCAAAACAGCTGTTGGCAAGTGTCAGGAATGGGGCGTGTCTCTAAATTCAATCTGCCCGACGGCGCAACAGCAACAGTAAAAATGAAAATACACACACACACACACACAGAGTATAGTAAAATACAAAATACAAAAATAAATAGAGAAATTGAAAATTATAAGCAACTGGCCCCAGTGGCAAATAAAAACACAGTTTCAATTATATACAACTATTGCTATATTTACTGCAGTTGCTCGTTTTAGTTGTAAACTATCAAATTGTTATTTAGATATCTAATATGTCCAAATTTCATTAAACAAATATCTCTTCTTTATAATATATAAATTAAATAATTAAAAAACAAAAAACTATATATCTATTAAACTTGGCTTAATTTACAAAAAACGAGAGGTATTCAAACAAAAGAAACTGGAAAGTCGCAATTCTCTTGCCACTTCAGATGATGGATGGACATTTTGCACTTTTATACCCTCATTCAATTACAAATGTGAAAAGTATGCAACAGGTAGAAAAAAGCAAATCCATTTCCATAAAGTCTATATATACCCGATCTAAATCACAAACCGATTCGATTTAGCTATATACAATTTGCTTTTATCTAGCGCAGGTCAGATAAATTTCATTTGAACGATAAATTTACAAGTTTAACGAACATCGATATAAATCTATAGCCAATTAAAGGAAATCCTGATTTTCTTAAGTAAAACTTATGTTCCTATCGAATGAACTACTACATCTGCCTATTGCTGGGTATCTCCCAGTCGATCTGCTGTCCATGGGATAGTTAAACAGAATTCCAGTTTGCCACAGCATACATAATGAACAACAAACGATAATAAATGAAACTAGACTGATTAACTCTATTGTTTACCAACAGCTTTTTTGATATTTCATGCTGCTTGTCACTTAATTCGCTTAGAACCAAATTTGTTGTATAAATCAAATCATTCGCCCCGTTGACCAATGAAAAATATGCCACACAGCCACACGCGACATTTGAAAAGCGATATTGATACGTTGATGATGATGCAACATCACTCATTGTTTGATTCCTAATCCCCGAAGGCCAAACGAATTTTCGCAAATATTCGGTTGCATATGCAAATTACATTAAATGACAGCGTGCAACGTGTGCGGCATAAGCAATTAACAACAAATGTTGGCTATAACTTGCAGGCAGGCAACTGGCCACAAAATGTGCTCTCAAATTGTGAACATCAATAAAAACAACAGCAGCTAAATAGAAGGCACAACTGCACAACTGAACAACTGATTCCAAATGTTTGCCCAATGCCGTAGAATTCTTTAATGACAACAAACAGCAGGTCAGCGAAAAATTTTTCTCGACTACTTGAGACGAGAACCATACTCTTTTTTAATTACTTGAACATATATATTAACTTATATATATTTATCATAACTAATAACCAGACGAATTTCAGGCATTCCATATTATTGTAGCTGACTTTTGTTATATAAAATTTCAGTATTCTAGAATTTCAACTGGTCTCTAGTCACTATTAAATATTATCAATTATGTCTTAAATTTGGCTGGCCAATGATCAACGTTTGTAAATGCCAGAAAATAATCTTAGTCGATTTGTCAAAAGTCTCATTTCAATTACTTAAAATGCATATTTAAAGTAAATTGCAGTTGTGATATACCCTGCATTATGTCTAGGGTATAGAGTTGGACATGCAACAGCAACAAGATATAAAATGTACATTCAGCAATATGGTGTGCCTGCCAGTGTCTTTTTTTTATTATTATTTTTTTTTTGAGTGTAGCAGCAGGAGAATTGCATACAAATACAAAGACAAATAGAAAATGCAGGCGGCACTGTTCGCGGCTCTGTTTTCTGTTTGCGTGACCGTGTCCGCTATTTGCTTAACAAATGAAATTTTCGTGTAGTATGCCGAAAAATGTGATGCCTTCTACCCCCGCTTGCCCTACCATACCACACCAAACACCCTGCACCATAGATGTTGTCTGGGCCGGATAGCAATGTCAGTTGCCAAAAGCGAGTGTGCTTATTTATTTGTTTAGGCCCAGCGGTGGCCATGATTTCGTGCCCCAATCTCCTCTTTCTATATCTCCGTTTCTGCCCCTTTCTCTATCTGTCTCTTTACCTCTTGCCCTCCCCCTTACTCGTTTTAAAACAGGAGCCGCGAGCAGGCGCATCCAAGCAAAAAGGACGCGCCAAACGGAAATGCGTCTGCAGTCAACTAGAAATGCATGCCCATGTGTGTGTGTGTGTGTGTGTGTGTGTATGTATGTGTGTGTATGAATATGCTGGCGCTTTGTATATTTCATGGATATGCCCAGGCACGTTTGCCATGCCAACAGAAGCCCCCATCATATGGATTATATTTACTGTTTTCGCCTACATTCGCTTTCATTTCACGAGCATATTGCCAAATCCATAACTACAAAAACAGCTCAAGCCTCACCCACAGCAAAAGATAATCTGGTTGTGCTACAAATATTTATTTTTGATCCGCTGATCAGCTTTACAATTTGCTGAAATATTCAAGCAATTCAAGGCGAAAGAGAGTTGTGGAGATGTTCTTAAGCAGCAAGCGAAAACCATACGGGTTTTATGTTTAGTTTATTTTAAAATAATAGACAAAAATTAAAAAAAAAACAAATGTATTAATTTTTAACAGATATAGCCAATTATTGTTGAGTTTTTTAGTATGCAAATCAATTGATTATTGTCGGTCGACATGTTTCTTATTTAATTAGACAAGCTAAAACTGCGAAAAATTAGCTGAGGTACAAAAAATAATTAAAAATTTGAATAATAGGAAATTTGAATTCTTTGACCGATTTCGTACATTGCATCACATTCTTAACATTTCTCGAAGCCATTATAATTAAATAAATTCAATATTTATTATAATAACTATTTTTTAATAAAAATTTTACGTTTGTTCAAGAAGTTTTAAGAAGTTTTAGAAGCTTCCACGATTAAGTTGATCTTAAAATCATAATTTTTATTTGAAATATTGCCTGTTTCTATAAATTTCATAATTTTAATTTGAAATATTGCCTGTTTCTATTAATTTCATAACGAGATTCGAATAAAATTTCTAGCATTTACAAATATAAAATGTAAAGAATGTTGTGCTTTATGAGAAGATAAACAAACTAGAAATATGAGATGTAAATTTAGGTAAATAATAGTGGAATCATTCTGTTAAACTAATACAGTCTTATAATTAGCTGAAAATGTAAAATAACAGCAGAGTAACAAAGCTTCGGTTCATCGGGGAATAATTTCACACACACGGCTCTAATTTTAAAACAGAAAACTAAAATTGTGGCGCTTTGGCTAATGCGCACTCGACTAAGTATAACACATGAATTGTTCATAGGCAAATAGATACATATACTATATGGATATATATATATATATAATATGTAAATACCATGTAAATATGTGTATGGTAACCGCATCGTGAATATGAATCATCAATCCCCAGAGCTTACAGTGTGCAAATTGGCACAGTTATGAAATGCGCACAAAATTGCCAAGGATTAAAAGCCAACAGTTTGGCTCAAAACGTGTTAAAAATATATGTTTAAAAAAATGTAATTCAAGCTAAGAGAAATAATCAGTTAAGCAGTTTAAAGCAATGCCTCGCAGCGAGTCAACAGAATTTACCCATTTTTTTGCGCACTTAAATATATATACAGCCGTAAAATTTTAATTACGCTTGTAACGTGCAACATGCTACACACATACGTGCAACCGTAACAGCTGCTACACCTACTGCTGCTACTGATACTGCTGCGGTTGCACTTAAAATCTATATTAATTATTCAGACGACAAATGACCGACTTACCATCATTCCCAATGCAGGGCGTCCCGGCACTCTTGCACACTGCAACCGTATAGCTTTTGTCATCCTTGCTTAATTTGTGCGCCGCATAGCTACTGAGCGGACTCAAGTCCAGCCTGTTGCACACACACACACAGTAAAATATAGAGGGTTGAGTAGATGTGGCGACTCGAGACGCGTGAAGTTTACTTACAGCTCATTGCCGGCAGCGATGGCCGTGCAGGGTTTCACATCCTTGCAGGCTAGCGGCGTAAAGAAGCTAAACTGATACGTGCAGCCATCCGGATCGGTACCGATTAATTCGGGATGTGCATTCTTAAAAAAAATAATTGATTACATTTATGCATATATTGATATAATCTTATTTCACACACCATAACACTGCTGTCACAATAGAAATTAACAATGCTTGTATAGTTAAGACTCGCATTTCCCGCACAAGGTGTAAAGGACTCATGACGCAGCAGCAGCTTGCCATCCTTGATTTCCGGCTGCGCTTGTACATTGCCAAAATTTATGAAACTGCAAAAAAATAAATTAAAAATTAATGCCTTAAATACAGTTTAAGCTCTTTCGGCTCAGCTTAAGTTCAAGAAAAGTTGAACAAAATGTAACACATACCGCTTCTTGATATCAGTGTGGTTTGGCGACAACAGACAAATACTGCTACCGGCAGGGCACATGGCATTCTCGCCGTAGAGGACCGGCTTGCAAACGTTGATTATAAAGAAACCGCCCTGACGATCTGTGGTTCTATAGTTAGTGTCGCTCAACGACATCAAATCGAATCTATCGCCCTTATTAGTATAGTCGACGCTGCAACTGTTCGACTGCATCGCATCCGGTATGGGTAAGCATGCCAGCGGTGTCTCATAGTCAATATAGAAAGAACAGGTGTCATCAGCCTGTAGCAGAGCAAGTTGTTAAATATATACGATTACTGATTACACTTCTATATACATACGTAGGCAGTAAGATGCAGCGGATTGGCATCCAGCGTATAATCACAGATGAGGCGCACATGAAGCTGATAGTTCGGATTGTCGGCGGTTCCATTTTCACACTTGACACCACTTAAATAATTTAGATACATTTTGCCATTGTGATAGTGCAGCTCATGCTTCCGACCTGTCATATATATTTTTCGATATAAGCATTATTGATTTACATCCAATTTCAAATCTTTTACCCAGCACATATTCCTTGCCCTGTTTCTTGAGACAGGCGGCAACATTCGTCTCGTTGTTGCAGCTGCGCGTCAGATTGCCACAGACGTTAAAGTGAAAAAGATCGCTGTTGCTTTCGATGCCCACCACATGCCCAAGTTCCGAGTGTAGACCGCTAAAGTCAAATTTGTAGCCGTAGACAGGTTCCGTTATCGTGCAATCGTGCGATGTTGAATCCTGTGAGGGAAATTGAAAATGGAAATAACTATTACTGTTAACTGACAACAGGTTCGGCTGTATATATGGAGTGCTAATATGGCTAACAAAGAATGACTATTGTGCAAACACATACATTCGCGCGGACACATACACATTATATGTGGCTAACCATAATCTATAACTTATCGTTGTTAATATGGCAACAAGTGCGCAGTAAAAATGCTTAACAGCTGTTAGCCAAACAGTCGTAATAAACATTGGCTACAAAAACAAACACGATGCAATACTGACAGACAACCACAACCCTCAATCCAATTCACCCCAAAACTTACCAGCTGATTTGCGTCATCTCCAGCACTTGCGTTACACACAAACGCAAAAAGCAGCAGCAGAAGCGGTAGCGTCATTGTGGCGCCACAAAACCCTTTTAAGTCCATATTATTCATGACGGATATCAATGGCTCAGCTTCAACATAAGTATTTATCAGCAAGAAATAACAATTTCTTATTCAAGTTGAATTCATTAGCTGCTCCTTCACCACTTTTTGCGGTTTAACAGCACTCAGTTGTTTATTTGTTGTTGTTTCGATTTTTCAAAGACCTTATCTGATCGGCGCGCTTTGAATGCAACCAACGATAAGCGAACGATAATGAATCACACTAATTTTGCGCAGTCTTTTGCTACTCTCAAAGTTAACTAAGCACTGCACAATACACTTTGCAAACGCAAGCGAAATTGATTAAAGCACACAAAACTCGGTTAAGAGCCGTAGCGGTTTGTGGGTGGCAAACGCAAGAAAGCGGCGCAACAGCATTAAAGAAGAAGCACACAGCAAAATAAAACCAGGGCGGCGTTAATGAAACAGTGTTGAATAACGCAATCGCACAGAAACAGCTGTTTGGCAAATGTGTTAATTTTCTTTTGCTTGTGTTTTTTTTAAGACAATTTCTTGTTGCTCATTTATTTACTAGTGAATTGTTAAAAACGTTGAAATAAATCTTAAGCAGACAAAACTTTTAGTTGCGCAAAAAAAAATGGCTGCAAATATTGTGGCAGCTGCAGCTGCTGCCCAGGAAGTTGATCCCGTGCTAAAGAAGGCAATCAAATTGTTGCATTCAACCAATGCAAGCTCGGCGTCGGAACTTCGCTTGTTGCTCGATGAGGCGCTCAAAGTGCGCTTCGGGCCGGACAAGATGATCGCAAAGAATCTAACCCAGCGCCTCATGGATGATGAGGCGAATTTTCCGGGCCGGGCGACACCTCAGCCACAGCAAACGCCCCAAGCAATGGCTGTGGATGAGATTATCAATCTGACCAATTCACCGGATAAGGTGCCATCGGATTCACCTGACACCATTGCCGATTCGGATGATGGCAGCACCACCATCGGTCTGGGTGTTGGCATGAGCGGTGTCGTCAACACCGGAGACACCGGCGACTTTGGTGACTTAAATTGTTGTGTCTGTGGAGAAATGGTTTTCACGGCAACCAATCGCCTGATCGAGTGCTCCAAGTGTGGTGCCCTGTATCACCAGGAGTGCCATAAGCCCGCCATTAGCAATGAGGAGGCAAGCGATGATCAGGAGCACATCTGGCAGTGTGACACTTGTTGCAACAAGCCCACCACTAGCCGTGCTGCGGCGACAATCGCTGTGCTCAACGCAGCTCCAACTTCAACGCCGTCGTCGGCACAAACTGCGACATGTCCAACAAGCATACCCACTGTTCTCATACCGGATGAACCCATGCCGGTGGCTGCGAATAAGACCAAATCATCGGTGCCCTCGTCACGTTCATCGACATCGTCCAATTCGTCGTCGCCCTTCTACAAACCAGAGCTGAGCAGCTCAACAAATGTTGCAAGCAGCAGTGGAAGTGGCAGTGGTAGCAAACATGGCCATAAATCGTCCTCCTCCTCAAAGTCGCACAAGGAGGAGCGCGGCTCGAGCAAATCGGTTGTGGCGCACTCACTAAACACCATCGCTAGCCAGGAAAAGCACAGCGCCCCCGGCAGTGGCACCTCCTCCTCCTCTTCTCGTCGCACCAGCTCAAGCACTAAATCGAGTTCCAGCAAAAGCAAGCATCACGAGAGCGGCAGCAAGCGAAGATCCAAGTAGTGGGCATTTAAATGCACTTGGATATATATATATATCATGTATCATTAATCAATGAATACACTTTGAATAACTATACTTAATCTACAAATATTATTTCAATATAAGTTATATTATATTATATATATGCGCGAATATACTGAATATTGTATATATCTCATACCAACGGAAAATGGATAAATATGGTTTTTGGTTTTTTGTATAATATTGAAGTTTCTGGTAAACTGGCAAACCTTAAAAATTAAATAACTTTAACTTAATCATATCGAAAAATATAGCGGACGTACATATATAGTAGCGTGTACCTTCGATATAAAATTTATAATTGCATTAGCGCGCCCGATTTATTAAAATAATCTGTAATCTGGCAACATCCGACATAAATGTCAGAGTTGCACAAAACGAACAAGCGCCATCTGTGGACAATTTCTGTCGTTTAAAAAAGACAACAAATCGCCAGCAACCCTAATTTCTTTCTTTTCGATAGATCCGCATAAAAGTGACAAGGTGAGCGAAATTTCTTGCTAAATTTCTGGATATTTAAAAGGTTTTAACAACTAAACAATGCCTAAAGTATATGCAATATGTGTGAGAAATGTGCGGCGCATCAAATGCCAAATAAAAACATGTAAAAACATGAATACGAAAGCTACACGTGTTTCTTCCCCCCGTTGCGTGCGCTTTTGAAATACAAAATTAATAAATTTTTCGTTTATTGTTTCTATTTGACCAGAGCACAAACAATATGCAGCTTTTCGTACGTGGCTTGGAAACGATTGAGGCTTTGGAGGTGTCCCAGGATGCCAACATTGCTGGCGTTAAAGTGAGTCTGCAACGACAACAAAATTCATTCAACCTAACCTTAATGTTGTTAATTGTGATTTTAGACTCAGTTCGCCCAGCTGCATGGCTTCGATGCCGCCGAGTTCAGCTTGAATTGTGAGGGTGCCACACTCAGCGATGAGACACCCGTCACTGCTCTCAGCTCCTTCGAGTTGGACATCACCATTCCGATGATTGGTGGTAAAGTGCATGGTTCTTTGGCGCGTGCCGGAAAGGTTAAGGGCCAGACCCCAAAGGTTGAGAAGCAGGAGAAGAAGAAGAAGAAGACCGGTCGTGCAAAGCGCAGGATTCAATACAATCGCCGTTTCGTCAACATTGTCCAAGGCTTCGGTCGTCGTCGTGGCCCCAACGCCAACTCAACGTAAGATGTGGATCCTAAAAGGGAGATGATGATGATAATGATTTGAACAGTGGCAAGCTGAGCTAATTTTTATTGCAAAATAATAACCATAAAAACGCTGTTCATAATAGTAATTTTCATGAATTAAATCCAACTTATTTTACACAACATTTGTAAAAGTTTCAATTGACAAAGAAGCTGCGTTAATTTTTATTGCAAAATAACCATAAACATAAATCTCTTAACTCAAGAAATGAAAAGGAAACAATAATATCAAAACAGTCGAAAGCGTAGCATATTTGTAAAACAAATTAATAACGCATAAATTGTTTATAATTGTAATTTTCATTAGGTCCAACTTATTTAATATAGAAGATGTCACCCATTTCAATTGGCAAAAGCGATGGTTTTACGCATTCGTCCAACGACAAAGAATCGATAATACCAGAACTCAATGCAACTGATGAACAGCGCCAAAATGATGCCAAATAGGAGGACCATAAAACAGCCTTGCATATCATCCATGTTGACCTTATGATTGGCAATCTGTCGTTGCACATTGCGACCGTTGCACTTGTCCATCGACGGAAGATTTGTTTTGTGCCAGCGTTCGATGAAACCCATACGAAAAAATCTATCCAAATGCTGATTAATCAAATGCAAATATGCACTGCTCGTCGGTACGATCAGACCGATTTGTTCGTCCACAAAATCCTCTTTGCCCAAAGCAAATCGACACTCTTTGTCCTTGTCAAAGTGTTGTTGCACCATCAACTGGAGATTGATACGCCAATCGATATTGATACGATCGCCATGCTTTACAGCGGCTATATTTTCACTCTGGGCACTGCCATAAATCATGGCGCGTTCATTGAAACGTTTAAATTCTTGCCTCGTTGTCGTCTCCACATATTTCTCAAAGAAGGTGCCATTGCGTAGACCATATTGTTTGATTTCCGTGTGGCCAAAAAGCTGGCTCAGGTACTCAATGCCCGGCTGGAATTTGGGGAATGTGAGAAATGCAACCAGATTGCCACAGTAGGTGGTAACCAGCACAATTACTACGATCCACCAGAAGCCAACCACTAATCGGCCACTGTCCGCACGAGGCAGATACATGCCGCCTGCGAATGTTTTTAAGTGTTTAAATTGTTTGTTGTTTTAATTGTTTTTTTTTTTTTATGTGGTTCACCTTGTTGCAGCAGTGCTCCATAGATGTACCAGAAACAGTTTCTAACTGTGGACAGTCCACGAATTTGCATTTCCTGCAGCGGCACCAGACGATTAACAATATACAGCATTGGTGCTGTGACCATTAAAATCCCAGCTAAACAGGCCCAGGTTTCCGTCGTAAATGGAGCAGTGAATAGATAGATGCGACTCACTTCATCCGGTTGCCTCAATATAAATGTATATTTTTGTACACTAATTGGCTGTGTGTAGTTGAAGCGCTTCTTATGCGGCTCATCAATGGTGGCTGCCACCGCAGCCATGAAGAACTCATTGCCCTGAACCATTTCCACAACACGATATGGTATGCGAAATGTCATGGAGCCCATTAGTTCATCCTGAGAATATTAATAATATAATAAATGTATATATTGTCTGCACACCTATTTTACTGTCCCATCGTGTATGTGTATGTGTTTATATATATATATATATTTAGTTTGTTTGGCCGACTTACACTCTCATTTGTGCTCGGGGCGAGCTGATTGTCGTAATCCAGAGCATTGGCATCGTGCAGATAGTAGCTAAAGTTGAGCGCCCGACTCAGTTCCTTGAGGATTTCCATAACGATCCCATTGTGCTCGACGATGACGCCCCGGGTGTCCTTGGTGAGTATTTGCCAGGGCGGATTCTACGAGTCGTTTGAACCAATATATAAAAATTATATTCCTGGCTCAAAGACTCACATGCACAGTGACTATATCCATGGTGATATTCCGAAAGTGATGCTCGAGGTGGGGAAAGGTCAGCTCGTGGCATACAAAACCCAACAGCGGACTCCAATATCCAATATTGATGAAGTCAAAGTTTCGGTTCTTTGCGTCGCGAGTGGGCGCTATGAGATATTTAGTTGGATATTAAAAGTATACAAAATCTAATTAAATAATTAATGACGAATTAATTCTATTTTGTTGTAGTTGGAAAAATTTAAATAATTGCTTTAAACTTGTAATTCAAAAATTGTGGCTGATTATAATAATATGTAAACATTTAAAAACTCTGTTTTGATTAATGGGCTTTACTTAAATAATTTGGGAGATAATTTATTTTATTTTATGCTTATATTTATTTTTGTAATTATTGCAGATAAATTTAGAAATATTATTTTGAATTTCTCCAATTATACTTGGAGTTAAAAATTCAGTCTTTTGTGTCTTTATAAGCTTCTTTATTTTTAAAAGCGATATTATGTATACTAAAGTAAAGCTATCATTTACACAACTTACTGATTAATTTAAATAAAAAAAGTAAATTTATCATAAAAATGCTGTTTTAGTTTCACGAGCTTAACTATTAAATAACTTCAGATTTTGCTGAAATGCTGTTCAGCTCAATTTGAAATAATGCCAATCAAATCAGTTTCAGTAAATTATTGAAGCAACATCTGCTCAGTGAAGGGTCTCATAAATAAAAATAGCTGAATTTAAATATCCAAGTATGGTTTATTATTAAATGAAAAAAAAAACCATAGAATATGGAATGCAAATATTCAGTTAATGAAATTCTGTGCACCTAGGTGGACTTTAAATTAAGTAAAGTATACAGGGTATAAGAATATTCTCTGTATTTTTAAAACTCTGTAGAATTAAAAACATACCCGCACGAAATTTGTGATTTTCCTGACTCTTTCCCCAAGTAATCGCCGTTTCAAAGCGCCAACGAGCGCAACTGGCACACTTACTGTTCGCTTTTAGATAGTCCTGATACGATTGGATCATACTTAAATTCATCAGAAAACAATAAGGATTATCTCCATACCTTCATATATTCGAGCATTTCATCCTGTTTCTCTTGTTTGGTGAACCTTATTGACTCCCATTCCTCATCGGATATTTCGCCGTAGATGGATTGCTCTTCGAGTATCATTCGTGACAAGGATGTGACCAGAGCCATTGATACTTCCGTAATGGTACAATTCAATGTGTCCACACAATTGAACTGGGTTTCGTTCAAGGCAAATGCAATGTTGGCGCCCTCATCGAGATTAATGGTCACCGTATTGGCATCGAACTCATGATTCGGATCCTCCAACACAAAGAACATCCATTGATTGTTTACATGGAACATGCTCAGCGTCTCCGCTATTTCAATGATCTCCTCATAGAAGCGGGATATTACCAGAAACTGTTGTCGCCTCAGTTCAAGTTTCGTTGGTGCGAATTGTATCAGCGCCTTGCGTAGAGAAATTCGCTGTTGCTGACCACGCAGAGATTCATCGATCTTGTAAAGAATCACCGAAATAGGCGGTATATGATTTGTGGTGCTCTCATGCACAATTGACTTGACCAACATCGGATTGTCCTCGACTGTGATAAAAAAAATCTTGTGTGAGGGAAACTTAATTTTCGATCCTAATTAAATTACAAATATTACTTAAATATAAACTAATTGTTGTTTTAGTTGACGTCAAAGGCGAAAAATTTATTCATGTTAAAAAAAAAAGGAAATGCACAAAGAAATGGAATATTTCTGGATACTTACTTTTCACCATTGAAAACAGAAATGTTTTGTAAAAAAACTCATAAAAATTGTAAATATATTACGCACAATATAAGAACATCTATTGAAAATACCCACGTATAGTTTGATCCACAAATACAACAACCGATTTCCATTTGAAAATGCCCTGAACCTTGGCATCCAATACGATTTGCGGAAACTCATCGCCATGCGAAACCATTGGTATCTTTTTAAGTGAATATAAATTTAAGATTCAAATAAAATTAAAAAAAGCAAAACTTGATATATAGCTTACCATCAGGGCACGATTTAGTGGTAAACGTGGACAATCTGAATCCGTAATGGCAATCAGCAAAACCGATGTTTTTTGTGTGGTTTTATAAAAATTCCAAGTGCTTTCACAATCCGCCACAGTAATGGCAGCCAGAAAATCTTTAAATTTACCACAATTTACCAAAAAGCTATTCGAAATAGATATATGTTTTTACCTTTCTTAATTTTCACCGAGTTCCATGTAAAATAGCGCACATTAATGCCACCATTCTTCATATTCTCACGTATGACATCACTCAGAATCTTTTCGAAGTGTGCCATTATATTCTGCCGATGAATGGCCATATATTCGTAATCAACAACCACAGCTATAAGGCATTATAATGGATGATTTATATAGAAGTATAAGTAAGATGAGAAGTAAAAATATTATATTCAAATCAAGTGCTATTGCCAAATAATGCAGTTCTTATTTTTTATAAACACTAAATTTCTAAATGATATCCAAATATAATTTGAAGAGAACATAAATATTCTTAATCAGCATCACTAGTCATGTCGATGTAGCCATCTGTTTTGAAGTTATTCTGATTGAGTTTTGCATATATCCCTAATTTTGGTACATGCAGTAAGTTTTTTATGGAGTTGTTATATGTAATACTGTTTAGATTAACAATTTATCCTAACCAAACTCAATAGTTTTGTGCATTATTGTGCTTCACACATTATATAAAACATATTATCATAAATCGGTCTCGATTGAAAAAATTTGTAATTTTTTTTTTTAAATTTATATTATAATTTTGATTTAAGCAATACAATTCCAGCCTACAGTTTATCACCCAGAAGTAGTATCTTCGATCCCATTATGTGCATATGGATTTTTGATTAGCATCAAAGATTAGTGCATAAAAACTTTTCTTTACGTTGCGTCACTAAACTTAAAGTTTGAAAGTGTAAAACGTCCATTTTAATTGGTTCCCTAGCCCAAAATTATATTTGCGATATTTGTTTAAATTTTTTAAACCCGTATGGTTATAAAAAAAAACCATCTTTGAAATAATACATTTTTTCACTGAGTATATATATATAGATTTTTGTTACGTATCCTCACCGAGCGATGCGTTGGCGCTTAGAAATGAGGAAAAGTCATTGGCCTGAACCGAAAGGAAACCACACAGGACTAAACTAAAGGATAAGGCCGATAACCTCATGGTGCCGTCACCGCTGAAAGCGAACTGAAAAGTGAAAGGAAATCAAACTCGCAAAGGTGCCTTTTGTTTTTAAGGATATATATATATATATATAAATATATAAGTATATATGTTCCACATATATGGGGGATACTACGTGACGCCAATTAAAATCGAACAATTGAAGCGCATTGAGGCGTGTGTGAAAAGTTGAGAGTCGCATTAAATAATCTGTAAGGCGGAAAACCCTACTGCGGTCTGCCGTATCCTGGCTGATTGACAGTTTGCGGTTAGGCGGCGGAAAATGTCAGCGGAGTAAAATTGTTGCAGGTGTTCAGCGATGAATGCCGGTTTTGAACTGGGAAATTATTGTGTTTGCGGTGTTAACTTCGTTTATTTAATTATATTTATGAAATTGTTCATCAAAATTGCGTGTTAGGTAATTACATTTTACATGGGAAGTGGGGAGTGGGGAGTGTGGAGTGTGGGCAGTGTTTTAAACTATACGAGTTACAATTCACTTAGGATTAGGTTTTACTTTTGACTAGTTGCTAACTTAGTTCTATGAGCATATTAAGGTTTTTGTGTTTCTGTTTTTTAGTATTATGTAAATTTTTTCAGAAGTATGTATGTAATAATGTAACTATTGTAAATGTATGTATATATATGTATAATTTAGCTACTTCTTATCGACTATTGTACAATTCCAAAAATGCTTTCAAATATAAATGCATACGATTTCGATTGTAATCCGTATTTTTATTGTATTATATATAAATATATATCTATTTATATATATATATATATATATAGTTTTGTGTATATTTGCAATTGTAATTCGAAAATTGGGTTTATCATATAACCTGTGCATATATATGTTTTGCTGTTTTGTTTAATATTATAAATTTGTCAACTATTGTTACTTTTCAAAATGTTCTCTCAATGAAACGATTTTTTTTCAATGCAGTGCAAACTTTTACAAATTTTCCCAAAGTTCCTTTCGTACACTTAACGAAAAGGGATGTCCTAGAAATAAGAAAAACATACAAGCTTTCAATCAAATATTGGGTTGCTATGGTGAAGAGTCGTCGTTCACCATAAATTCTACATATAATATTTTCTAAATTTAATAATTTCCTCTTCTACTATTTACTCAATTATAAAGATAACATAATTTAATTAGGATAATTAAATTTAAAAAATATACAAAATTGTTTTATTTTAATCCTCGTTTTAAGAAGGAAAAAGTCGTAAAACAAGGATTTTAATAACTCAACAAATAAAACGAGATTTTCCCCAATCTAAAACATATTTTTTTCAGCTTGATTTCTCTAGATCCATTCAAGAGCACTGCTTAACCAGTTGTTGCCATAATATAAGTGTTTGTTGTAAATGCTACTATACTACAGATTTGGAAATTGATGCCTTTTTAGCATTTTTGATTGCTGGTCCAAGCCGATGACCCCGCCAAGATCTCTCTCTCTTTAAACCCATTCGTCCTGGGTTTACAATTTTCCTCATTCGTTCAGTATTGCACTCAGACGCTCCTCGACGGCTACCTTGCGTGACTTCCACACAAACTCGCAGACAGCTATGACACAGGCCACGCCCATGCCGCCCATTAGCACCACAAACACACCGCCCACATTTGCCAGGCCGAGCTCATTGGCCGCCGACGATGATTTCGATGTTTCCACACGACACTTGCCACCACCTCGCTTCTCCTTCCACCACTTTGTTTTCAGTATGTGCAACTTGCCTTCCTCCTGTAGCTTCAATATGACACTATTTATGGCAGTGCGATAAGGCGAATCTGTGGAAGGGTAAAATAATAATAATATGATATTATTTCAATTTTATCTGGAAATCATCAAATTTTCTCTAATCAATAATTGAAAATTTAAAACATAAAATTTCGCTTCCATCATCATTTCTGTTGTTGTTTGTGAAAAAAAAAAAACCATATGGTTTCTATAAGCTTAAACTATCGAGACAGATCCCAGTTTAGCTAGCAAAAGTCCAGCTTTTTCTAGACTTGCTGACAGTGGATTGTTCAATCCGTTCTTTGTTAATCAAATCTACGTGCCTTGTCTGATCTTTATATAACGTTTACTGTTAATCAATAATATGCCAACTGTTAATCAATATATTCAGATTGGAAAATTTATACAAATTTGCAGACGGACTTATTTGACTTGGCATTTAAAGATTATATTTACTGTATGGGGTCGGCACAACTTTATTATTAATAAATAAAAATTAAATAGTTTTCTGTATTTGTGCACTTTTTCATTAATAAAATTAAGTTCAGTTTATCAATCTTAAGAATCTCATTTTTTGATCATGTTAATATTACTTTGTCAGATACCTAACTCTAACTATAAATATACTATATTTATTCAGTGCTCAAGTTGATCAATGTTCAAACTCACTTGGCGGTGTGGCAATGCCATAGCTCTTGGTGTCCAGCATGCCGCCGACTTGGGTTAGCTCACAGTTGCGTTCGGTTACATATTCGATGGATGTGGATTCCATGAGAAAGGCATATGAGCCCTTTCCCTTGGCCACCCTTTCGACGCCCTCGCCGTTGCTGGCCGTGAAGACAGACGGCCGAGCCGATTCCATAAAGGACCACATGCGCTGATATGTTGAGATTTTCGAGTCCTGCAAAGAAGTGTTTTTTTTATTCTTAGTAATATAGAAGTCAGACTTGAACTGCTTGACTTACCCTAAAGAAAGCTGCTGTGCTGCCACCTTTGAGTGCCCCATATTTGATCCTTGTTTGTTTGGCCAAATCTTCGGCACTCTCAATGGGCGAATCCATGCGCTCAACAGTCAGAAATGCAGCTAAATTGGCAGTGTACGACGAGATCATGATGAGCGTGAAAAACCACCAAATCCCAGCAACCATACGCGTTGAGAGTGCCCTAAAATGATTCAAAGTCTACAATCAATTTATAATTCTTTCTAGTTGTTGCTCCAATATTAGAATTCTTGTGTTTCTGACTTGATTTTAATTTACAAAAATGTATATTTTTTAATAATTGTATTTTTCTTAATACGAAATAAAAATGACATAAAAAATTGTTTACGATTTAGTTGATGAGCAATTAAAATTTTGAAGAGAAATTAGAGTTTATAATCTTATATTATTTTGATAAAATTTAAATTCAATTTATAAGTTGAAGAAATTCTAAAGAGATAGAATTATTTGCTTATGTCTCATTGCTGGCTAAGAACTCTTAAAACTCCAAAAACTTCTTAATATTGAGCAACCATTTTCATAAATACAATCGAGTCCTACTTGGGCAGAAAATCGCATCCTTGCTGCATCAGGGATCCAATGGCGAACCACATGCAGTTGAGCAAGGTAAATTGGCTCTCGATCTTTTCGCCATGTGCATCTGTATAGGCGGGCCACTCATACGGCGTGAATCTGTATAAGTAGTGAATATTTAAGATATAATGTATTTTATTTGAAATAATTAACCAACTTGGCTAAGATGAAGAGCAATACGGAAACTCCCAAATATGCAGTGGCCATGTAGATCCACACATCCAGAGATAATGGCGATAGAAATGAGAACAAATTGGGTGGCTGTTTGATGGGTTTGCGATACAGTATGGATACGCCAAGGTTCATGAATGGTGTGGTAAAATCAACAGCCTGCTCCCGCTCAAAGGTAATCGTGAGATCGGCTATCGCCAGATCTGCGCGTTGTTCCAATAGCTCACGTATCATGCCGTTCCATTCTCTACAAAAAAACAAATAAAGTTGATTAAATTAGGCGTGCATAAATATCCATCGGAAAAGCTTACCCTGTCAATTTATTTAGACTACCATAGCTGCCATCGGGCACTAGCTGTATCTTATAGTTAAAGCCCAGTGATCTGGATATCTCGTGTATTAAATCCACAGCATAACCCTCAAACTGATCGTTGCCCGTCAGAGGAACAGCTGATTCCTTGCGCATACAGTATGGATTACTCTGTGGGAAAGAAATCAAATTAATTATAAACTGACAATCGATGGAAATGTTTTGTCAGCAATACGCACCAAAATTGTAGTTACCACCAAAGTTTTATTTTTCAGATTCGCTTCGATCTCTTGCTGTTTCTGGCTGAAAGTGCGAGTAAAATTGATGCCCTCGGGCAGTGTAGAATTCCAGGTGCCAATCTTTCGTATACCACCAGGAGTTAATTCCACGATATCCAGCATGAAGTCAGTGCGAAAGCCCTGATGATCGAACTTGATGACATTCGTCAAGCCCTTCATCTCGACGATCTTCATGTAGTTAATCAAACTGAAGCCATGCTGCCAGGTGCTTTGCCCATCACAATTGATCGGATGGATATCGATCTGTTGCGAGGTATCCAAATCGTGCAGTGCCTTAGCAAATAGATGCACTGCATCGTACATCAGTGCCGTTTCGGAGCGTATTGTTGTCAGATTCGCCGATCTTAGCATACCCTTCTCATCGATGCTCCACTGACGCACCACATCCGTCACGATCTTGTCGTTAATCAGCCGAAAGCCGGTAATATTTGTACCCCCATAGCGAAACTCCTCCAAATTAACAGTGTGCAGATCCAGTGACGTCACCAAATAGCTATGATAATCACTCATCATTCCAATCTGTTGTGCTTGCTTCAGCACCTCGTGTATACGTTCCGTGGAACAGTCCAGCACAATGTGCGCCTCCGCCGAGTTTTTAATCTGCTTCAGCAGTGGTCTAAAGGATGATATAACTATTGTTTTATTTTGTGGTCTAACGATAAAATAAATCTTAATAATTATAGTAAAAATATTAATTATAATTGTATTACAAATCTTCAGTCATCCCATATACTAAGAATAAAAAAAAAAATACTTTTAACAGGCAGAAGGAAAAATCTTCAATATATGAGAATCGATGGACAATATGTCTATATGAATAAGCAGAGAATATAGCAATTTCTACATATTTAATTCAACAATCAATGACTGTCTCCGTTTGGAAAAGATCTATTCAAATCAATTGCTGTTCACAATAAAAGACAAAGTTCTTCAATCTTCAAATTGATATGGGATATACTCATAAATAATATTGATTAAATGTGATTAAGTGTAAAATAATGTCATAAAGATCTGTTAAGAAACATAGTGATTGTATTCCAATTCGAACTTTCATATTGAACAAAGTAATAAAATTGATTTGACAACCGGATTCTGGTTATCTCCAAGTCGAGCTGTCTCGACTAAGAACATCCTCACTCATTGCCAAATTAATACAGCTTATATTCAAAAACTTAATCCTTGAGTCTTAGCTGGACTTTAAAATGCCCTGCATTCATTTATCCTTTTATCCTTATGTGTGTAAAATAAGTTAGGGGTGTTGCATCAAAACTAATACACAAGTTTTGTATGCAAACAAACAGAGAACTAAACTAAACTTAAAGTTTTGCAAGGGCTTTGGTGGCATTTATAACCTACCGATAATCACCGCTGTCGCTGAGCTGGCGCACTGTTATTGGGAATGGTGTCATGCCGTGGGCCTTGAGCAGCTCCTGGAGGCGCACAATGCCATCGTTGTTCTCGTAGATGATGGTAAAAGTCTTCCAGCCCCAGTGGCGCACAATATCCACGTAAGCCTGTGTTGAATAACAACAATAATAAATACCAAACATCAAATAGCTAAAATGTATGCACTTGGCCAGCAATAAGACAAACACAGAACTTACCTTGGAGAGCGTATTAGGATGGGGATAAAGATTCACTAGGCAGCTTTCGCGTCTCAGACGATAATCCCAGCGATTCTCCAAATGCGGTATCTAAATAATTTGTGTGCATATTAACACAGTTGTTATATTCTACAAAATACGACCGACTCGTTCCCCCGCCCCATGCGACCCACTTACCTCCATGTTGTCGCAAATGCTCTGCACATGGCTGGCGGTGTGGGAGGACTGTGGTCCAAAAATTGCAGCAACGCCAATGTTCAACAAGCCACAAACTGTAAGTTGGATAAAAAAACATAGTTATTGGCAAACTTTAGCACTGTCTGCCACAAGTCTTAAGCTGATTAAAAGCTGTGAAAAATAAAACTTTTTCTCTCTCATAAAAAATGATTCTATGAAAAGAAACATCTGCTAAAATGCTGTTAAAAATGTTTACTAATAACAAAGAAATTGTCCAAATGGAATTTGTTTTGACTGAAATTGTATAAGTAGCAAGAAATTTGTGCTCATAACTCATAAGATTTGCATTGTCAACTATATACAAAAAGTTCACGTTTTATAATTCTATTTATTTTCTTTTACATTTTGTCAACAAAAAATCTATTTATATAAATATAAATCATTTTTAATGATCCTGTATTCAAATAAAAATTTGCAGACACATTTTTATAAGTTTTATACAAAAAAATCAACAAGATAAATAAAATTAAAAATTGGTTTCTTTTCTTATGCTTTCTGTATTTCATATGAAATGATGTGCGACAGAAAATGTTATTTTATTAACAAGACATTCATAAGTCCCCAAGTCTCAAATTGATTTTCAGTTAATGCGCTTTGCGGTGCTCTCAATCCCCAAACTGGGTACCAGGCCCAAGCCCAATCTCATTTCACCTTACGGCAGGATTATCTGAGATGAATCCCTCGATCTCTGCCAGCAGCAGCAGTGAAAATGAGCCCAAGTAGTAGTTGGCTATGGGATAATAATATTCGTTTTGTTCGCATCGTTGGCATATTTAAAATGCACTTCAGCAAAGGCATAATTCCATTTGGCCTTTTGGCTTTAGCTTTTACTATGAAGGCAGCATCCATTTTCGGTTTCATCAAATTACTGAGCACGTGTAAGTGCAGGTGGACTTGCAACAAGCGAACGGTGCAAGGGTATTGCTGTGAGGTTGCACGACAAACAGACAAACACACTTGTGTCTGTTTGCTTTGATGTGGGTTGGTTAACTATACCAACCATGTGTTAAATAATGTACTAGTGTGCATTGTCTGCCTTCCTGTCTGTTTGTCCTCTGAAGCTTGTTACTACTTTCGTGACAAAAACGTATTTGGTTTGAATTTGTGTGCTGTTTGCTGCCTCGGACCATTTCTGACCATGAGACAAGCCTGAGCTTGGCCACAAGGCTCAAAGGAGAGTCCTCTTACGTGCTGTGGCCCTCATTTATCACAATCACACCATTATGGACAGGTTTGTTTAGTACCTTGAATGATTTTTATAGTGCCTCAGGCATCATTTGTCTTGTCTTCTCAAACTTTATTGTGTTTAGACATTTAAGCAAAAAAATGAAAACGTTTACTCTTAAATTTAAAATTGATTAAAAATTGACTTTACTCCTATTATTGACTAATTTACAAGTATACTAAATTGTTATATTTTTAATTTGCTTGAAAAGTAGGCTGATTTACTAGTTAGTTAATCAAAAAATAATACAATGTATTTTTTTATTAATTATTACTTTGGTTATAAGTTTCAAAATCGATAAATTAAATTGCATGACAGAAATGGTTACTAGTTTAAAAAACGTTACACTTTAAAAACTTTTAAAACTATTTAAATACTTTTGCTCCAAGTGCAGCTTAGTTTGTCTTCCTGCACACACTACATGTATGTATATTTCAAATAACAAAAAAAATAAATAACGAAATATTCACAAATAAATATGTAAGCAATGCAAAACAATGGAATTAATTAAAATTGTAGTTGATTTTAACTGAAACTCAACTAACAACGATTGTTCTCAATGTTCGAATCGATGAGCATAGAATAAAACCACAATCGATATGCACCACAATTAATTTAAATATGAAATGAAATCAGAGCATAATCAAAAACAAAAGCGCAACCTTATAAATAAAACGAAAGAGCGAAAAGAGAGGGAGCCAGTTGTAATAAGAACTGCAGCACAGCAGCCGATTAGGAAATGACTCTCATTACCAAATGCATTCTGTATGCATGCAATCTAATTCATTACCTTGTTATACTCTTGCATGCATAGTTGTATGATTCAGCAATGTGCTGCTCTTATTGGCTATGCAATTTAAGTAGTGAACAATTATATATATTGTATGTTATCTATATTTTAAACTTTGAATATGTATATTTGGTTTTTATACGTGGAAAAAAAATCGTCCACCTTGGTATGTAAAGTCGTATAGGATTTCGCTATAACGCCTTACAGGAAGTATGCAAGCGTGGGTGCGATCAGGTACGCAATTATTCTGTGTGTGCAAAAAAAGCAGCAAGCAGACACTTGAACGTGTGTGTATGTGTGTGTGGAATGATACTAACGCTCGAAGGGCACACATGCACAGCTAGGTCTCACCGGGATCAGGCCACAATGCGCTGACGCTTTGTCGGACGAGAAATTTCGCATTTTGAAACAATGATGATGAACAAACAAAATAAGTAATATGAATCGAATCTATTTCAAATCTATTATCAAATTATATATTATGCTTAGATTACAAATCGAACTTTATACTGGAACCTTTGTCGACCTTTGTGACCACGTGTATCTCCCCACCCAACCCCCATCCCATACCAGCTTACCTCGTTTGCCTGCGTGAAAGCTGTCAAATGGCGAAATGCGCTCAATTTGTGCGACCAATTTGGAGCGTGGTAGAATTGAGCGGTCGGCATTTATGCGCTCAACGGCCTGACGAAATGCCAGCTCCTGATGATCATCTGACGGATGAAAGAGTCCACCTATATAGACAATAAATAGCAAATGTTCTTTTTAAATATGCCAGTGCAAAACACACGATAGGCAACCATATTATAAGAAACGCGGATTACGTGGGGAAAAACAAATAAAAACAAACGCACAAACACACTGACACTAAGGATACACACATATACACTTTTGGGGTTTTTTTGTGTGTGGTTGTGTTGTGCAAAAATCGATAAGCGCTGCAGAAACCGCTGTCTAAAAATCAACGTTTTCGAACATATCAAACTCTTTACCAATACATACGCATTAATTGAACTGTTGATCAACAGAATGTTGCGTTAAACTTACCTATTTTAATGACGTCGGGCAATGCGCTGGCCAAACGCCACTTGGATGCTAACTGCAGCAACAGCAGCAAAACAACTAACAGTATACCGTTATTGCCGACAATGAGCTGCATATTTTCCCTTTGCAGCTGCTTTTAAATTTAATTTTTTTATTTTTATTAATTTTTGTGCACTAGCTTATTTCGGTTATTCCTTTTTAGACGCGCGCTGACATCTTAGTAGATGTTTATTGCCAGACTTGTTCGCTTTATTCTGCTGATTTTTTTGCTTTAACTATTTGGGCACCGTTGAGTCGTCTTCCGAGATTAAACATCTACTGAGAACATTAGTCTGATGTTCGCTCTTTTAAATGTTGTCCTGTTGCCGCATATCGAAAGTCGGAGGGTGGATGGCAACCAAAAGCCGGTTGACAGCTCAAACAGCTGCGCACTGAATGTGGATGCTGTGAATGATGCAGACAATGATGTCTTTTTTTTTAGTTTCGATAAGCTTATTTGATTGTTTTTTTAATATAAGATTTAATCAAATAAGCAATAATGAAAGTCATCATGCAAGTTACACGTTTCCAATTAAATAAAACATAAATATAAACAATATATAAAAGTGTATATAGTTACTGTAAAACACAAATGTATTCACATATATATATATATATTTTCAAATTTGAAATCTAAGATAATTGTGTCCACAGCTCTATTAATGAATATCGACGATGATATTCACCATTGATCTGTTTACATGCTTGAAACTCAGTTTTTCCTAAAACCTTTACTTTAATTAATTATTGCAATAATTGTGTCAGTTGCTGGTTGCTGGTTTGCTGTCAAATTTCACATTTATATTTAACAAACCCGCGCACATTATTTTAACATAGCTCTGTTTGCATTTGGCATTTAAATTTACATAATTGCGCACGCTATATTTTAACACAGCTCTGCTCTTTACATTTGGTATTTAAGTTTAACATACGCGTGAGTACTGTTAAAAGGCGGAGCTCTGTATTGAAATGTAATATATACTCGTGAAATGTATTTTAGACCTAAATTAAAGACAATTGATTGTTTTGTATAATTTTATAGCTCTTTTAACATTTAAATTTAACTTAATCGCCCAGAACTTTTTTTTTAAGATTTAACATTTAAATTTAACAAAAAGGCGCGCATTGTTTCATTACAACTAACGGAACTGCCAACTTGCCTGAAACACAGTTTAAGTGACGCCGACACATGAATGGTCGCGACCGCTGCTGATGCATTTTTAGCGGCATTTGCGGCATTGATTTTGTTTAGCAGGCTGTGATTTGTTTTCAATTTGTATAATATATTAAAGTGTTTAAAAAGCATCACAGCAACAAAATGCCACGGGCCACTAAACCAAAAGCAGCGCCTGCCAAGAAGCAAGCCAAAAGCAAATTGTACGCCATGCCTGAGAAACTGAAGGAAAACACAATTCTCACCGATCTGGCAAAGGGACAATGGCGAATTGGGCCGTCGATTGGCATCGGAGGATTTGGCGAAATCTATGCGGCTTGTCGAAACGGTGAAAAGCACCAAGATGCGGTTGTCAAATGTGTAAGTTGCTCGCACCGCATTTTTGTAATGATTGACTCAATTGCATTTACTCTTGCAGGAGCCACATGGCAATGGACCACTCTTTGTGGAGATGCATTACTATCTACGCAATGCCAAATTGGACGACATCAATAAATACAAGAGCCAGCATTCCCTCAAATCTCTCGGCATGCCCCACATTCTGGCCAATGGCTCGACGGAAATAAATGGACAAAAGCATCGATTCATTGTGATGCCACGTTACGGAAGCGATATAAGCAAGTTTTATGCCCAGAATGGCAATCGTTTTCCCGAGGCGACTGTCTATCGTTTGGCCATACAAATGCTCGATGTATATCAGTTCATGCATAGCACTGGATATGTGCACGCTGATCTAAAGGCAGCCAACATTCTGCTCGGCCAGGGCAAGGGTGGCGGTGGCCAAGCTTATCTGGTTGATTTTGGATTAGCCTCGCATTATGTGACTGGTGATTTTAAGCCGGATCCAAAGAAGATGCACAACGGCACTATTGAATATACATCGCGGGATGCACATTTGGGTGTTGCCACACGACGTGCGGACTTGGAGATACTCGGTTACAACCTAATTGAATGGCTGGGCGTGCAGTTGCCTTGGGTCAGGGATAAACTGTTGGCAGTGCCACAGAATGTTCAAAAGGCCAAGGAGGCATTTATGTCCAATGTTGGCGCCGCACTGAAGCCCCTCTTTCCACAAGGCGTGCCATCATCGATCTCGGAGTACATGAAATATGTGGCCCTGTTGAATCACAACGAGGCACCCGACTATGATAAATGTCGCAAATATTTCCACAATGCGCTCAAGCAAATGAAAGTTGCAAATAGCGGCGATTTGGACTTTAAACTTAAGCCGCTGATTAGCAGCAGCAACAACAACAACAATAGTCCACCAATGGTGAAAAAAGCCAAGATTAAAAGAGAAGCATCACTGATTGTGGACTCCTCCTTTAGCGATGACGTGATCCTTGCCAGTGACAATGATGAAGATAGCGTTGGCAGATATACGCCGCTTCGTAAAGTTTCGCCTAGAAAACGTGAAGGTCCGCCATCCACGTCACCCAGTAAGCAACCTAAATTGGATGGCAATGTGAAAAGGGCAAAGGCATCATCCAAACAGCCGCCTACAAAGACGACGACTCCAATTCGCAAAGTTACGCCTACAAAACGTGCTGGTCATCTGCCATCGACGTCACCCAGTAAGCGACCTAAATTGGATGGCAATGTCAATGCAAAGATCAACTTTAGTCCGGCGCTCTCGTTGCGTGCTGGCCGAGCTGGCAAGACGGTGATCAATGATGATTTGACGCCGCAGCCGCGCTCCAACAAAACGTACGAGTTCAACTTTGAGCTGGACGTCAGCATGGACGCCAATGTCATTGTGAATGTAAAGCGCAAAAAGAAGCAGCAACAGTCGAACGGCATCAGTAATACACCGAGTACACCAAGGACACCAAGGACAGCGAGGACACCCAAGACAACACCAACATCTCAGCCCAGCGTCAGCCGAATGGCGACGCCAAACACACGCGTCAATTTGCGTAAATTGAATAGTGGCGGCACTGATGGTATCACATCGCCAGATCCTGCTTTAAGCTCCACACGCACACCAGCGGTCACCGTACGAAAATATCGCCGTTAATTGTTTCATTTGATTTAAAATTTTGATTTATTTTTGGTTCTTTTCACAAAACCAGATAAATTAAAACATGTTTTTCTTAAAAATGCTGCTTGGCATAAGATTTTGATACTCTAAGACAACTATAATAAATAATATGTTTAAAGTGAATATACTTAAAATGAGTAAATAATATATATAGGCACTACGGCGTCTATTTGTTGTCCTGGCGATATTTACAATTGCAGCTCCTGATTACAAGAGATCATTTTTTGAATTTGAATCGAATTGTAATGGATTTATTTTTTATATGCCGTGTTTCTATATTTTCTTGCATATCGATTGTCTTTCAACAACTGATTTAAATATAGTGACCGCTCCAAAAAAGTAGGATATATTTATTATATAAATAAATATTATATTATTTTTATTTATATAAATATACATGCAAGTTTCATCAATATATGTTTAGAGATGATGAAGAATTTCATTTGTAAATTCAGACAAGTTAATATAGGAAAATATATAGTGTTAAAATGCATTCATTATCATCGGAATCTGAATATTTAAATGCACATAAAATGTTAAGATAAACTTTTGAAGTATGCCTAAAAATTTGGAAAATATTCTATTAAATTATTATTATTATGCGCCAAAAACACAATATCTTTTGATATTTATTTTTGTTTTTATTTAGACTTTGATTTTTGTAAATTACATTTTATGTGGATGGCATCATCTAAAAAAGAAAAAGTAATTCACAGTTAACAGAATTTAAATTCTCTCGTACAAAATAATCCCATCATAAATAATAATGCATGTATAAATTTTAGAATAAACGAACCTGATATATATATTAAGCATCAATAATCTGTTTTGATGATGTTATATAATCAGTAACAAAAGTCCCTAAATCGATTTGTTACCCTCAGTGTTTTTTCTGAACTCAAATTGCATTTTAAAAATAAACGACAATTAAGAATACAATTTTTGTCATGTTTTTTTGAATAGTTTACAAGTCTAACGAAAAAGGATTTCAATCAAGGTGTATATTGGTTTTGGGCAATGTTGGTCTGTACCCGCGCAGGCAAATTTGTGAAGATTAGGGTGCTACTTTTGGGATTTTAAATAGCTGCGAAATCGATACAATTGACAATCGCAAATCGATAAAGTCTCACATCTCCCACAATTTAAAAAACAACAGTTACCAAATTTGAAATGGAAATAGCTATATTTGCCGCAGTTTTTGAGTTAAAGCCATTAAATTTGTAAGTTAAATTATTGATAAAAACAAATTAAAACGATTTTGTGGGCACACCGACACCTGTCCCATTATTGATATATTCTGAAAGTGTATATCTTGCACAATTTGAATGATAGAGTCACCAAACTTGTTGGTAATTTTATAAAATATAATAATAATATAAATATTGAGACGATGCCCACATCCTTTGCCTCCACTCTTCGGCCGTAACAAAAGTATACGGTTTATGTCTTACTGTTTTTTCATTCGATTTGTTTAACGGAAACTGGAAACTGCTATCCAATTTGTGTTCATCGATAAGATGATATTTCTCACAAAATTTGAAACATATTTGCTAATAACATGCATTAGAAAGCCAGAGAATTTAAATCCCAAAAGCTCATTTCTCGTGTTATTTAAAAGATAAAGTTACTAAACTGTGAACATTCTTCATTATATAATATATTTCTCAGTCCAGCCACGCCCACTTGTTTTTCTAAAATTAAGAAAAGCATATATCTGTCGCAACTTTACATCTAAAGCCAGAAAACTTGAAAAGTAAAATTTTATAAAAATACTCAAATATTTTTTTCTGATCCACTCACAATTATTGGAGAGATATATAAATATATATATATACATATATACATATACATATATATTTCAGTTTGTTTATTATCAGCTGTGGCAAAATGCCAGTCCGACTGACGCCAGACTAAGCCACACACTGCGCTTACCTCAATCTACGTAAAAATGGGAATTATGTTAATCCAAGCAGCGCGAGTCCTTCCTTCGTCCTTTGGCATTGTTTGACGCAAAGAAAAGGACACAGGAGTGTGGACACTTACAGCCCAAATGGTCGCCGGATGGCTGTGTTTTATTCTACGCCATTCGAATAAATATTGCCGCATTGTTTGTCAAACAGGACTAGATTTGTAACATAAACATTTCCTCATTGAATGCAAATCATAAGCCGATTTTACAAATTTACACGAATTATGTGCAACTAATGAGTGTGGCTTAAGCCAGACACAGGGAGGATGCTAAAAGTTCAAGTATATATATAAATATATATATCATATTAAGAGACACATTTGAGGGTCTGTCAGGGATTAATGTAATGATTATTTTTGCTTTTATTGATGCAGACCGATTTCTCGCATGGATTCTATATCATATGGTTGATCGATATCAACTTGCATAAAATATAACCCAAATCTTAATAAGTTTTTTACTCTGAAAGAAATTGCAAATGTTTGAAAACCTTAAATTTAATTGCTAATTAAAATTATATTATTTAAGTTTTGGGATACCGAAGCAAACTTGATTTATAAAATAACATGTCTTGAATAGAAAACTGATAAAATGATGTTTATAAAATATCCTTTCATCTTGATTGTATTTAAATAATTTTCTAATAAACGTTATCTGTAAATTATATAAAGAGAATAATTATTTAATATTAGAAAGTGAGAGAGCGAGATTTTGCATAAAAAATTATTTGCACATGTCTATTAATGATAATTAAAAAGTAACAATTACCGGTTCAGTTTATTATTTGAAATGACAATATAATTTCCCATATATAAACTCGATTTTGCAGTGGTAGCTTTGCTGCACATATGCGATTTACTTGTATTGTAATTGATACTTTTTTTCTTGTTTGTTATTTGGGGTCGCTGTTTGGAAACTCGTTATGAAAACAAAATTACGAATCAATCAAAACATATTAAAATTTGAGACTCAGCTCGTACAACCATTGAAAATGGCGAAGCAGATGAGTAAATTGAGGGGAGAACCCAAAAAGCACCACCCAAAAATATACAAAAAAAACACAAACCACAAACGATTACCACAAATAAATAAACGGTATGCAGAGATACAAAGATGCAGAGATGGAAAGATACAGTTATTTTAGCGATTTGTATCTGTATCTTTTGCCCGGTTTGCTGAGTGTGTCAACTTCAATTACTTGCGCTGCCCTAATCAGGGGCTATGTATGAACCGACTACCTGACCTGACTACCGATGATTATGATGATGGGAGTGGCAACGCCTATTAAACGCCTCGTTGGCTCGCCCAAAAAATGTGTTTCGTATGATGAGCCAGAAAGGGATGGCAACAGTTTGTCTGCCTGGCTGCCTGGCTGCGATTGCACAAAATGGCGCTGGGTCGTGTGTAGGATGTCCTTTAAATAGCCGCAGGATGCGCCGAGATCTGCACAGTAGCCGTTTGCAGCGAGACGCACAAGGATCGCAGTATGAGTGATTTTAGCATTGATTATATATTGAATCGCGCTGGCGATAGATTTGTGGGCACCAATGCCTCCGTTGGCATACTTCAGAGACTGGGCGTTAGCCTGGCACATCCTTATCATCCATATGGACGGCGAGCGGCAAGTCCAGTTGCGCCGCTGGAAAATGCTGGACCTGGTCCCATGTACGATTGGCTGCAGTACACGCGCTATCATCCACCCAAATTGCCCCGGGCACTGCGGCAAGGTCCCGCAAAACGGACGCCAGGACGACTACCAAGGATACCCTTCTCACCCGGTCAACTGCAGGCGCTGGAGTCCGCCTACAAGGAGTCTAATTATCTGAGCGCCGAGGATGCAAATAAATTGGCCGAATCACTGGAGTTGACAAACACCCGTGTGAAGATCTGGTTCCAGAATCGTCGCGCTCGCGAACGAAGAGAGAAGCGCGAAAAGGACGAAAGCTGCGATTCCACCTTCTCATCAAACGCATCCAGTCCGGAGCCGGACATGATTGTCATTGTTTAATCTTCATTGTTTTTCTGTTACTGTGTAACTTGTGTGATAGGATCTGTCCATCTTCTATGCCTGCTCTGTAAATACATTTTGTTTATTTGTAAATCTATGTTTAAGCAACAATCGAAGACAATATATATATTATTGTTAGTACGATTTAATAAAATAATGTTTTTAACGAAATTATTATTGGTTTCTTTGATGACTAAAAAATTGTTCAACTTTTTGCTGAGCTTATTTTGATTTAATTTGTGGTTCAAATTTCTAAAACCGATCAAATATATATACATGTGTATATATATGACGCCGAACTAGTTATAAATATATAAACGGACATATATATATACCTACAAGAAACAGTGCCAATAAATATGTTTGTAAATACTGCTGAATTTAATTTTTTTTTAAATTTTAAAAATAGGTGAATTCATTTTTGAAATTTCGTATTTATAGCGATGGTAGGAATAAATTGTAGAAAATTCTTGCCCGTTATAGAAATTTGTTTTGCATATTTAATTTTAATTAGTAGTTTAAAAAGAATTATTTTTAAAGAAATAGTATTTTTTTTAAGCCGTCCACAATAAACGAAAAATTAAGATAAAAAAGCAAAGGAAAAACATAGTGATAAAATTCTTTAAGAATGTTTGACAACATTTTTAAATAAATAAATATTAATTGTATAAAATTATTAAAACATATGATTTTCTTGTGTTCTTAATATTGGAACTATTAAATTACAAATAAATGCTAAAGAATAAACTGGCAACTTATATATTGACATGTTGCTAAGAAAATCCAATTCGTATACTATAAAAGACTCAAAATAAAAATTAGCTTAAAAAAATTATTAATAATCACATTTAAAAAGAAACTCTTTTAATGCAAAATTTAATAACACATCACATTTTGAGTAATTTGATCTTATAGATAAAAAGATCTTTGAGGTAACTGCAATTTTGACTTGTTTGAATAAATTCCCACACATGGCTCACACTAGTACTTACCGACAAGGATATCATGAAGTATCCTGTATAGGATACTGTGGCCAAGAGCCTTTTGTCTGTGGCAAATTCGTGTTGTAAAAATCATCAATGAAAATTGTGTAATTCACGTGCTGGAAAACCGCAAATAAAAAGGAAAAAAGAGAGAAAGAAAGAGAGAGGGAGAGAGAGTATATAGAGAGTGTATCCTTAAGCCGATTCCGCATTTGTTGCTGTTTTCATGGTCAAGAATAATTTGTTTTTCCGCTTTCCCATTGTTTGCATATGCAAGCAAAAATATCAAATTACAAATAAAACTGCCGACGGCAAACTATTTTCACAAAGGACGATGTTTATGATTTTATTTGTAATGTCCGGACAAATGAGCTTGCGCAAATCTGCGCCTAGTCCGCCGGATAATCCGATCATATAAGTTGCAAACAAGACCAAGACCAGACGGGAGGAAAGTGCAAGAAGAATCCAACTTTAAAATGTATTTGTAATGGAAACGGAAGGAAATGGGCAGTGAAGGGGTTTTCTATGTTATAGGAAAAATATATCAAATGACAAATATCTATATATATATATATATATGTATATAAATATATGCGGACTGGACCAAATGGACACCTTCTTTTTTCAATAGCCAGTCTAAATTATAAAGCTGTCCAAATTTTAAAAACAAAAGGAAATCATCTAGTCAAAAATTTGTATAAAAACCCATGTTGAAATTTAGAATTTTAAACCTTATTTTTTAACCATAATTTTTGAAAACTAATTTACTAAAAGTATAAGCAATTTTTTTTTTTTAATTGGGCCATAACAAATTTTTTTTGATACTGATCAAAAATTGTTGTATTAGGGGATGGGAAATATTTCTTTCCACAACTTCATTTCATCATTTATACTCCAATTAATTTCCAATGAGTTCAGATTATTATTACAAATCGTGATAATGGACTAAAAAGCTTTGTTTGGTTAATAACAAAAAACAGCACTTAACAAAATTGATAAGAGAATTATAATCTTTGAAATAAATATTAATTTCTGCTGCCCGAATTTGTTCACATTGATAAAGAAAGAGCGAAAGAATCAATCTACACTCCAAAAAAATTATTTAAATTTTTTTTTTTTATTATGTCATACATTTAAGAATTGCATTTCTAAGTGAAATTTGACCTGAGTTTATTAATAAACATTGGAATTTAAAAATGTGACATATATACACTTTTTATTTAATTTATAAATTCTTATCTCAATTGTATGATAGAGAACAACATAAAATTAAATTTTTTTTTTTATATGCAATAAATTTAAGATGTGCATTTCTTAATCAAATTTGACGTGAATTTATTAAAAAAAGATTGACATTTTAAGATTTGACATATATACACCTTTTACTTGGTTTATAAATTCGTATTTTAATCTTATGATAGAAAACAACATAAAATAAAAATTATTGCTATATGTATATTTTCTTTGCTCTATTTTAGTTGTAGTAAAAAACTTATCTCCGACAGGTAACATGTTAATAATGATAAGATTCGACGGGGCTCCAAATTCACCATTTCATTGACTAACGGAATTCCAAACAAAAGAAAAACTCAACTAAAAACAGCTGTTTTTCAATCGCTGTTATTGCGGCAATTATCATTTTGTAATTGTCATATAATTGTCAACTAATTTGGCAACAAATTAAAATAGATCGTTTTGGCCAAGGGTGAGATCGGAAGTGAAGATAGTATTCAAGTACTGATGAATGCAGTTACAGTTACAGATACAGATACAAATGCAGATGCAGATGCATCTCTTGTGCTGTGGTCCTTGCGGTACTCCAATCCATTCAGCCAGAATTGCCCAGGGTTGATTGGGGTTAATTATTTTGTCCGGCAGATGCAATACTTCTTGGCAACAGCATCGCTTTCACATCCAGCGTATTTCTGACTAATCCGAGTCACTTTCCTTGAGATCTTTTGTGTCGCATTGTTCCACTGTGCCCAGACCTCAAATATGGCCTTGGCCGCCTCGTATCTGACCAGATACGACTCCGACTCGTTTGATCCTTGCACCACTTTTCGTTGCACCGACTTAATTTTATTTAGTTGCAATTTCTGACAAATGCCCGATAATTTTTTTAGCCGCCAAATAATGATTTGTGCTTTTTATCAGCTGCTCGGCCATCATTCTCGCTCTGGGATCGAGATCTCTTCGAATTCTTAGCAACTGCACCAATAATCCGCAATGCCCGCCTCGCTACAATGCCCCACAGCAGGACACTGTGTCTGCTCCTAAAGGATTCATTCCTGATAAAAGCTGCTGCATGGAGCAATCAAAAATTAATATTAGCTTAAATTCAATTTATTGTTTGAGTTACTTTGAGCACTTACTGAAACTGACTGTCCGCATTGGTGTCCGTGCCGGAACGCAAGATTTGCTTATAGCAACATGTGATATTCACCTCGTTCAGATGCAGACTAATGCTGCGTTTTGTAGGATGATATTTAGATCCTTCCTTTTTTGTCGCACTTTGCTATAATTCCTCATCAAATCGAGCACAATTAGCATGCGACACTTGGAGGTCTTCACAAAGTATTTGGGATCTGCATCGAACTTAAAATCGCTTTGAGTTTTGCTAAATATATCAACTTGTGCGAATCCCTCAGTTGCAATAAAAGAATAATTATAATATAATATATAATTATATATAATCAGCAGCAGTATTGCACCAGTCAGTAGAATTTTTAAAGTGTCTTGAAGAGTGAATTTTTTTCATTTAATGCCTCGTCTACCGGTTTGATTGACTGATATTTTACTTTCATCATCGATATAAAATACATTTTCTTTGTTGAAATTCGGCACGCATCGAATTCAACTGCCAACTGGTTAACTGATTGTGGGTTATCAGCCATAAAACAATTTGGGCTGTAACCGAATTTTGCATAAAGAAAACACTCTTATCGCAGTTGTTTTGAAATCCCCACAATTTATCTTATCAAAAAAATCAAAACAATATCATAAAAAAATCATTGATTATGGCCATATATTTATTATTCTAAAAATATTATTTGTATTTTAGAATTTTATTCTATGTACAAAGTAAATAAATTGCATTGATTCTAGTATCGAAAATCTTAATTAACAATCTTAAACTTAAACTTACAATTTCTATAACGTTTTTAAGCAACTTTAAAAAAATTGATTATTGTTAAAACAAATCGTATGTTTGAGTCGAGCTAGCTCGACTATGAGATACCCTGCTGAACCCTACACAGTAGGTCTGCTGATATTGGTTCATTTAAGTTTACATTTCTTATGCGATCCAAATGTATTTTTAACAGTTAATCTAAATAATAAGTCATGGAATATAACACATAAATTCAAAAGCAACACAGCTTTATAATTGTGTCTATTTCGGATACCGATTTGTATCGATATACAACTGAGGCAGTTATCGATAAAATAAACTTGGTCTACGTAAGGTATACAAAATGGTATATTCCAAATTTTGTAAGTCTACCTCATTTAGCCTCTGAGAACGGACTGACAGACATGGCTAAGTCGATTCGGATTTTGATCCTATTCAAGAATATATATATATACACTCCTAATTGCATGAAACATACTGTTCCACATCTTCATTTTATACTTTATCTTTTTTTTTAATGGGATCAGGGATCAGGTATTCTGAATAGCAAATGCAAAACTTTTTGGCAATATTATCCTCAACGCACTCGGCTAATTTACTATAGGAATCCAACCGACTTATATCGGGCACATGAATGGACATCTTTCTTGTATTATTATACCAATCTGCGGATGCCTCAAAGAGCGCCTGCTCTGGTTCAGCCTCGTATCTAACCAGATAGGACTCGTGCTTCTTGGCTTTTAGGCCGATTTTTCGCTGCGCCGACTCAATATTTGAGAGTTTTAATGTCTGACACAATTTAGTTAGATTATTGGCAGAAAGGTAATCATTTGTGGCATCGATTAACTGTTGTGCCACCTCCTTGATATGATCATCACTCTTCGAATTATAACTAAAGGTGTGGCAAGTGCACCAATGATCACTTATTCCCGTATCGTTGCAATCTCTCGTCTCGGCCACTTCGTGGAACAAACTGTGGCAGCTGGGACATCCTTCGGGACGTGGTAACTTAGCTAGTGGCGTCTCCAGTTGCAGAATGTGCTTTAGAGTGGCATAGATATCATATGGAGAAGTTAAGCGGTTCCTATTCGAGTGCAAATTCCGTGCAAATTCAGGATATGTATCCTTAAACCACTGGGGGAGCCAGATGTAAATAATGGGCATCCTTTCCTCGAGAAAGCCACTGTCCAAACTTCGCAATGGGCCAAAACGCATACCATGATCACTGAAGAAAATCACTATCGACTTTTCAAGCACTCCACTTTCGTTCAGTTTACGCATATAATCCAACATCTTAGCATCCATGGAGGAGGGCAGCGAAAAGTCATTGTGACTGAAGGAGTTCGTCCAAAACATGCCAAAGGTCGACTGATTCCTGTATAGCTTTGTGAACTGTGTTGCAAAATCGTAAATATATTCCGCATAGTGACGATGCCCCAAACAGTAGGGTATTGATGAAATTACAACTTTCTTCAGCTCACTCTCAGCGGCCAGCATCAGTGGACGCGGATAGTAATCCGTTGGTGGCTTAAGGAATCCCTTCTTGTGGTAGTTGAACGTTGCGAATTTCGCCCAATCCTCGCCATAGGCTGTGACGTAACCAAGCTTCTTGTAGTCCTTCCACATAAGGGGACAATCATCCATGCCTCCCACTTCAATTGGTCGACACACCGAATATGATCTTGTGCTATTGAAGCCAGTAAGCAGAGCCATCAAATTGGGAAATGTATTATCGCCCATCTATAAAAAAAAAAAAACAATCATTAGATCAATTACTTTATAATTTTAAAAATTGTTCTTGATTTTAAAAAGGCTTACCCCAAAATGGGTGTTTTTCTTAGCCCCTTTTTTAGAAACCTTTTCTATCATATGGAAATTTATTTGTATTTCAAAATAATGCAAGACTTGGAAGAAATTCCTTCTTAATTTCAGAAACAAAGTAATAAAATTGGCTTCCTTGAATGTTGTATAAGTTTAAATATATTTAAAAATTTTTTCTAAATTGTTAAAGAATCCACTCAGAAATTAAGAAATGCAAACCCTGAAAAACGACAACAAGGCAGTATTAGAAATTTGTTTTCTTAATTATAACAACTCATTGAAATAATGAGAATGTTTATTTTTTAAATTATAGATTTAAAAAAATCATTGTTGGCTTTTTGGGAATATTCAAAACGGGTTTTTTCTCGAGCTTAGTAATTTAGTAAATTTTGGATTTTCTAACCTTATTGTAGCCCCTCAACTCGAACCAATTCTCCTTCCTTAGGTACTTGAACATTAGAGGCATGGTCCGCTCAAAGTTCATGCGAGACATGGAATCAATGCCCCACAACAGGACACTGGGTCTACTCTTATAGGTTTCATTCGTAAATGAGTTATTCATAAGTTGTTGCTTTGGTTGCACAAATCCAAAGGCATCGTGTTGCAACAGTCTTTTCTCTCGACGGCATTCGACAACGGCAGCATCCACATCTTGAGGCACCAAAGAGTCATGTTTAAAATTGCTGCATGAAGCCAGTCTACAAATGATATTCGAATTTGATTTAGTTAACATTTGGATGTGGATAAGGTGGCCATTCTTACTTGTAATCCATATCTGCTTCGGCTCCTTTGCCATTGCGTTGAATTTTTCGGTAACAACATTTGATTTTTTTGTCATTTATATGGAACTTATAGCGTTCTATTCGGTCATCATAGTCCACCGATAGGAAGACCTTACTTCTATCACAAGTTGCGTATTTCACCTTTTTGAAAATCCTGAGCACATCCTTGGTGAAGGGATTAGGCGCCGGCATGCGACAATGTGAGGTGTACACAAAATAATTATCCAATATGTTGGGACCTCAAACATCATACAAATATCATAAATATATACAAAGACTAAATATATATTTATATTTACCCAAGCTTATATTAGGATTCAAATGTGTTAAAGTTTCTATTTGCAGATGCACAACTGACGCTGACCGATTCAAGTTATTATCCTTATCGCCCGCATCCCCTTGCAAGTAGGTTAATTCCGTTTCGTTGGGCGGCAACGAGGTTTTACTGGGTGTTATATTAACACTAATTGTCCAATTGCTATAACAGATAATTAGCCAAAATATGGCACATATTCCACCGATTTTGAGAAATCTATGTGCGCTAGATCTGTCGCCCAATGGACTCACTTCCGTTGGAATGAGTTGATACTTGGTTTTTGACATATCGCTATTTTTATATATACATATATATATATATATACAGATATTTACATATATACATTTGTATATAATCTCGCGTGTTTCTGTTCAGAGCTCCGACCACGACGACTTCGCGTTTGAAACTGCTGGCTTTGGAACGTAGATTACTTTATGTTCCTAGGCACTCTTTTAGTGTCGACTCCAGATACAAACATTTATCGCATAAACGTTGTTGCAGCTGCTGCTCAATTCATTTCATAGAAATATGTACAAGTATTTATTTGTAGATAACACTTATTATATAATATTATTGCTGCAAGTGTAAGTTGAATAAACATAAATGAAATTGTTTGAAGAAACTAATAAGTTTTGTTGCATTGTGCTCAGCACAATTTGCTTCTTTTTTTTTCTTTTGTCATCAGAATCGACAATATCACGTACAATTGGCCTTATGTTTAAGCCAACTAATAACATAACTGACCTATCAAAAACTGCACACCGACGATTACATACTCTTTTTTTTCGATTCGAAGCCAACTCGCCAACATCTTACTTGCCCCACAAATTCAATTTAATTGCTCTACAAATAAAATAGCGGCTAAATTTCAATGAAATAAAAAACTCTTAAATAAAGCTTTTAACAATAATATTCAGATTTTATTTGTCCGTTTTACATTTGTTACACATTGAGCATACAAAATTTGAATGAATATTGAAAAGTAATACATTTAAACTACGCAATTTTAACAAAGGCCACTGCGCTTAAGAGGAATTAATTTAAAGAAAATTACTTGACAGTTATAAATTGTTTTTTAAGCCTTCAGGTATGTTTTTTACAAACGAAAAAATTGGTTTGTTTTCGAGTCATTTACTTTTTGCGAGCATTCTCACCAACTGCCAGGAATGCTTTAACACATATATTTAACAATTTTTAATGAGCTACAAACTTCACAACAAAATGACACATTCAATTAACACAAATCGTATATAATAATATATATATATCGAAACGTTTATATAATTATATATAACTTACCCGTCAAATAGATATTGCCACACTTTACTATAAAATTACAATACTCTTTGTGAGAGCAGATAAATACAAAATACTAACGTCACAATTATGACACACCCCAATAGATAATAACAAAAATAATTAACACGATTCTCTAAGCAAGCAAAAAGTTTAACTTATCCATTAATTAAACATGCATATTGCATGCATTCTGACTAAGCAACGATTTTAAAAATAACTAACAAATTTTAACAAAAAAGTGATTAAAAAGCAATTAAGTGTTTAATTTGCATAAAACCAAAAGCCATTCATTGTTAGATAAATAATATATATATTAAAAAAGCATATTGGAATTCTATCCGAATTTTCGCTTGCTATCAGTAAAAAAAATACCGCCCAAAATAAAATTAGGCTTCAATAATACTTTGTTTCTCATTTTTTCCGTTATTATTTTAATTCAATGACTACAAATAATTGCCGCTTTATAGTTATTATTTTCTACAAATAAATTTTTCAAAACATAATAAAAATTTAAATACATTTTAATTGCTCAGCTTTGGTAAAGCTTCAATCAGAATATTTGATTTCCATTAGTCATAACAAATATTTAAAATGTATGTGAATATAGTTAAAATACACTTTGTTCGTTTTTAATTGTTTTTAATTTAAATCGTGCGCAAAAATATATAGTTTTGATCAAGGTCCAATGTAGATTTTCGCTTCCCATCAATTAAAATAACCCATTTAAAGTATAATTTGAATTAAAACAATCTTTAATTATTATTAGATTTATGTATTTATTATTTTATTTTATTTTCAAAAATCCATGTAAAATTTATATTGATTTTCAAATCGGTTCAGCTACAAACTTTTTATATTTTTTGAAAAATACAATTGAAATTAAAATAATCTTTTCATTATTCGTTTGTTGAATTTTGGTTGATTTTCTTTAATAACTTAAGTTATTTAAAACAATGACTAAAAAGTTATTGCTTTTGGCAATCGATTTAAATTCGAAAGAGCTTAAATTAAAACAATTAGTTTGCAACACTTCAGAATTAAAATGCATATTGATTGTTATTCGTTTTTTGCATTTTTGTTGTTTTATTTCAATAATTTAAGTCATTTAAAAATGTACATATACAATAATATACGTATACTTTTTATAACACAAGTATACATAAAACTTCATAAATAATAAAAAATGTTCATGAAACGCATTACAAATACTACGCACATATTTTGTTATTGTTGTAATATGCCATTTAAAGAGTGTGCGCAGGCCGGTCTTGACTGTGCCTTGTGTCACCAAAAAGTTGAACAACAACAGGCCAAGATGAAACCAGTAAAAAATGCGCGCACACTCTTATAAAAAAAAGCACATTATATCATTCTCATTTCGGTTGTGGCTATAGCATAATACAATATGTTATAATGTTTGTAATATTATTTCATACATTTGACGTTTTACACATGTTGTTCTGTTTGACGCTTTTTGCTTCATTTTTATCTATTTTATATCAGTATTTTGTATTCGGTTTCTTGATTGTTTCCATCTTCGGGTTTCTTCTACGCCATTTTCTTTCAGTTCTACTGTGGGTGAGTGGTTTTCCGTGTTCCTTTTGATTTTTGTTATTTTTTTTTTTTTTTGTTGGTAGGTTGGGTTGCCCTTTTTTGTTGAATACAAATACAAATTTAATGCCTAATACATAAGTTGATGCCAAACACACATCATGGTGGTGTTTGACAAAAATTGCTCATAACAAATTCTAATACATACGATAATAGTTCTCATCCAACGACTGTGTTTACTGTAGTACATTCTATCTGTGAATCTTTTCTATATATATCTATGTATATATACATATATATATATATATATATATATAAATATATATTCATATATATATGCATTCAAATGTCTCTGTGTGACCTGACATTAGTTCAATCAACCACTACTACTGCTACTAATCGCAATTCGTGCCCTTTTTTTAATCCGTCCACTTTATGAGTGAAAGATTTCCACATAATTCGCCGGATAAAGGCCGACACGTCCATTCATGCGTCCCTTGCACCAGCCTTGCTCATCCTCATCCTCCAGTTTCTCAAAGACCTCACCTGGTTAAACAAATAATAAAAGATTGTGATTGTGTAACAGACACTTATCATAGATCGTATGATATCAATAGATATCTATATATCTATATATATATATACCTTGCTTGAACGTGAGCTCGTCGCTTTCAGCACCGTCATAGTCATATAAGGCCTTCACGGGCACTCCCGGCTCACCGTTGTCCACCAGCACATTGTCGGCCTCATCCCATTCCTCCTCCTCGTCGAATGGATTGGCGTCCACTTTGCCGTTGCCATTGCTGTTTGTAGTTGTGTCGTTGTGTTGCATGTAAATTGAAATCAATTAGTTCAATGAAAACAAGTAAAAGTGCTCTCTAGTCGCTGATTGAACGACCAAAAGATACCCTGTCATTGCGGATATTAAAATATCTCATTTAACATTCAAATCATTGTCTAATCAAATTAAAAGATTACATTTGTATTTTGTGTTAAGGAATATGAAAATTGTACACCTCTTTTAAGATATGCTGGCGAACTGTGTTCGAAATCGAAAGTTATTGAACAAATAATATATACATAAAAAGGTAATAAATATGTATACATATAACATATTAAAATAAATTAAATTTAGTATTAATCTAGAGCCGAATCTATAGTTTGCATTACTGGCTCTTTGTTCCATTTTTGCTAGATTTTTTGAGAACAAATCGGTTGTCGGAAATTAATATTTTTCAGTTGATCTATAAAAATATATTTTTAAAAATTTGGCTTGCTTATAATTAATAATAATATGTAATAGCTCTCAAGTAATGTTGCATAACTTATGATGATAGCGATGCTACCCACTCTCTGCAATCAATTCAAAATGTTACAGGGTATAATGAGCAATGAACAACAGACATAATGAGCGTTAGTTGACCACTCGAGTGTAATCTAAAACAACAACAATATCTACACACACTCGCACATACACAAAAAAAACTTACGTTACGCTCGCGTTGCGATTAGATGCTGCTGCTGCCGTCGCTGCTGATGCGGCGGCTGTTGTCGCAGCACCGGCACCGGCTGCGGCAGCGGAAGTTGTCGACACCGTTGATTTGGTTTCGACTGTTGTGGCAGAGGTTTGTGTTACTTGTTGTTCCTGCTGGCTGCTGCTTCGTCCGCTCGCTTTACTATTGAGGCTCGCGTTCTTCTTAAGACTATTTGTTGTGGGGTATTCCTGTTCGTGGCCACAAAATAATATAATTATTAGAATTTTTGAGCGATTTCACTGTTGTTCTTCAATTCTTACGTGCACATCTTCGGCGACAGGGCGCTGATTGATGAGAGTTATGGGTGCAGCAGGCAGCGCCTCTTTTGATTTGTTTCCCTTGGCTATGTCACGGAACTCCTCCGTGTATTCCTGCAAATCAAGTTTATTTCACATTAAATTCACATTTAACTGACTTTTAACTCAGCCTGTCTCACTCACCACAAATGCCGGCCAGTTCATGGCCATGTTAATGCCATGATTATTTGACCACCATTTTAAGTCCTTTTGTTGGTCCGCATTGTTAATTGTATGATAAAATTCTTCATAGATCTGGGGCAGGCTGTGATCAAAGAGATAAACAATTCAAGTTATAATTTAAAATAAAATGTATCTATTACTCAGTTCTGAATTAAAGTAGCTATTCTATTTCATATTTATTTATCTCTCTGATAAGCACTATGAAAGATAGTTTCTTAAGTAATAAGAGACCAATAATCCATGTGGGATTTGGGTCTCTCTCAAACCCACACAAATACGCTCTTATCTAAACCAAGTTAACTAAAGTATTGAAAGAGTTTTAATATATTCCTAAAACATATAAAAAAAAAAATTAACTTAATCCTTTCATGTGTTAAAAAAATGTGTTTAAAAAATTAATTTAAAAAAAGTTTAAAATAAAAATTTGAAAATAAACATTAAATTTCTATAGTGAAAAAGATACACTTAAGAAAAGTAAATATTGATATCGATTTTTTGAGTAACGCTAGAAGTACTAATTGAAGGTTCACTTTATGTCGACTAGTTTCTAAAACTTGCACTAGAAAATCTGAATATGAACAAAGCTGTTAATTACAATATAGGAGAAACTACATACTTAATTTTAAGACTCAAACCCCACAATTGACACATTTATGGGAATAGACTTTTGCAATATAGTTCGACATATTAATGGAAAATTTATATATACATATATATAATCATTTAACTGTTAGAAAACAACTTTAGTATAGCTGTGTAACAAGTTTTGTAGGGCTAACCTTTGCACTTTGGTCGGATCGAGAGACGCGTGCACATTAAATAGCACTTCCTTGAAGAACTGCAGTCGTGTCTTCTCCATGGTTTGGCACTTCTCAAATACGGATGTCATATCCTCAATGTAAACGGAATTATATTTGGTTATTTCACTAATGGCCTGCTCATATCTCTCGCGGCACTTTTGCACTTGATCTTTGGTCTTTTGCACACGATCGTGCATCTTTTTCACCTGCAATATAAAACCAACAAATGCATTTGTCATTATATATTCAACAAAGCCATACAACTGTCGTCTGTCTGTCAATATATATATTGATATATCTATATATATAGTAGTATATATAGCTAACCTGATCGGGTGACAGTGAGCTGTCCGCATTGGCGTTGCGCTCTTGATTGGTGGCGCTGCGCTCCGTTTTGCATGCTGAATGATAATCAGCTTTGGCCTTCTCTACTTTGGCCAATAGTTTAGCCCACGGTTTCTGTGCCTTCTTGAACAGATCCTCCATATCCTTGCGCTCCTTGATCTGCATCAACGTGTGATGATAGTTATCCTTTTGCCACGTCTTTATCTGACTGTTGACATCATTGCACAGATTATCCTTGATCTTCATATGTACATCGGATAATCGTTCCGACTCAGTCAATACACCCTTCCATGCTGCCTCTGAGGTGCCGTATTCGGGTCCTGTAAATCAACAGAATATTGAAGGAATTTTAATATATTCCTAACATAACAAATACAATTCACTTAATCAGACAAAACAAGTAAGAAAATCTTTACTCGAGTAATCTCGACTACGATATGCCTACGATACCCAGTTGGTAAAAATATATTAATTGTATTGGCAAATTTCTTTAAAATGTTTTGCACCCAGATATGAGCAGGCCATGTCATTTCTTATAGCAACCATAAAGAGAAAAAAAACGAATGCCGAGTATGTTTTTATCCACAAGACCGAACTGATCCCTAATTGGCTGGCTAGCAACACGTGTACATACAGACATACGTACGTAACGGGGATCTTCTGAATACACAAAAAACATATTTACGCTCTCACCGATTATCATGGCATCTCTTTCTCACACATGCGCTCGCATATTTATGCATACAGAATATACTTGCGGCTGCTGATAGAAATGTAATCAATATGAGAATATAATTTTTAACATGACTTGGGTGTTTTTATCTGATATTGATGAAATTAGGGCAGTTGAGCGATATTATACATATCTTGTGATAATTGGAAGAGATCAGCGTGTTTATACAGACAGACGGACAGAGGGACATGGCTATAACGACTTGGCGGTTGATCTTGATCAAGAATATATATACTTTATGAAGTCGGTGATACTTCCTGCTGCCATTCACATGCATTTGCACAAGACCCTTACCCATTTTCAATGGGTTCAGTGTATAAAGAGAACGAAAAATTGGCTAGTAGTAAATATAGCTAGATTATGTGTAAACAATTGTAATTAATTATTAACCAGCCTGGTCACATCTTTAGATGCCATTATTATTATGTGTCATTATTCAACACATTTTCAAGCATTTCGATTGTTGTTGTCCCCTTGTCGTTGCTGATGTCATCGAAGCGTTAAACGCTTCTTGACGGGCCGTTTTATCTAATCAGCTCAAGAATGTGATTGCTTATGTGCGAGTGTGTGTGTTAGGTGTGTGCGTGCGTGAGGCACATTTTTTGAATACATTTCTTATTTATTGTGTGCTAACAAACATAAATGAAAACCCTTAATAAAATGTATACGATGGCCACTTGCAAAATTTGGAATGCACGAAACTCGATTTCTCGATTTACTAACGGGCCGCTACATACTCAACTATTCTCAATTGGCGCCCACCACACACACACACACAGATAAATTGAAGCGCTTAGCACAGAAAAAAATAAACACGTTCTATTTTTCTCGCTCATCGCATTGATTTTTGAAACCATTTTGCGCGACGCTTTGGTGCCGGTTTGTTTTGTTTTTGTTTTTTTCTGCTACTCTCGTCAATTGGCTGGTTGAGTGGGTCTTCGGGGATCCGCCAGGGCCCCCTTCTCCCATCCCCCTGCCAAACACAGCTTATAACTTTGACTGGACGCAACTAGGCAATTCCGTAGAAGCCGCTTTTTGACACGCAGAGAAATTATTTCAAACCTCTTTTTTTCCACAAATAACAATTTTTTTTAGCAATGCAGTAAAGTATAAATTCAAGTAATTATGTTTAGTATTTGAGAAATTTAAATAATTTAAATTTATTTATATGATATGTGCTTTTTTTAAGTGTATAAACATCTGTCCGCAATTGCTATTCGTCCGTCTGTCTGTCAGTTCGTTCGTCATGCTTACTGTGAAAGTGGACTGAGAGCAGAAAGCAAAGGCGTTGGCGATGGGCATAACAACTACAGCAAGAATAGCAACAACAACAGAAGCAAAAATTGTTAACAACAAAAACAATATAAAAAAAAGTATTACACTCTGTACTCGATTTCATTTCACAAAAGAGGAACACAACAACAAAACGCACACTGGCACGCAAATTGTGACAAAAATGGCTGAAATCGGAGCAGTGACATTTTGGCTTTAAATAGGCCAATTTGGCATTCCATTCGATCGCAGAAAAAACAGAAGGAGAAAAGCTCCGCTTACAGCTTGATTTGGAAAACTCGTCAATTTACTGAGATATTTGCAATATTTTTAATGGAATTCTTTATATTTATATATACAGCTTAACAGATTCATTGATTGATTGATAAAAGCAAAGTTAGAATAGAGTAAAATTCCTGTTTTTTTTTTGTACTTTTATAGCATTTTATATATTGTATTTGTTTTAGCACCTGACAACTTGTGGAATGTAAAATGTTGTTTTTTTTTTATGTTATTTAGGACCACAGTGCGACAATGGAGATGAGACAACAGGTAAAACAAACAGAAAACAAAAATAAAATGAGCAAAAAAAGTTGCAACAAAAAGCCCATTAATAGCTTAAGCCACTTATCGCCAGAACAACAATAAGAACAACGTCAACAAAAAGAACAACAATGCGCAGTACACGAATAATGTACACGAATATGACAAGAAGAAGAATAGCAGTATGTTGTCAATTGACGCTGGCGCTGGCAACGGGTCATCGCTGCTTCTGCGGCTGCTGTTGTTGTTCCTGCTCCAATGGGCCTTCAAAGCAGGCGTGAATGAATGTGTAAAAATATAATACGGTCAACACACAAACATACATACATACATACATACATACATACATATATATATATATTATAAGGGGTTAAAAGAGAAAAAAATGAAGAAGTTGTGCAAAAAACAGCATCTTCGACCCCCAAAACGCATGCACCTATAAGTATGTATAAATGTATGTGTTTATGTATGCATGGAAATCTGTATGAAGAATTTTCGTGAGTATCAATATCAGAGAAAGCATATGCCAGCTGTGCACTTTCAATTAGAACACTTTTAAGTGTTATACAGTCACTTTCAACTAGAACAGTCTTATCTGTTATACTTTTAATACAGTTACTCAAATTTATTACACACTTATTATTTTATCATTTTAATAGGCAAATAAATAAATATTTAAATTAGCCTTGGGTAGAAGTGTGTCTGCTGGCCGCACTTACCTTTCTCAATGAGTTCACCCCATTTCTTTGACCAGGTTCGCAAACTTTTTGCATATCCCTTCTCAATGTCGGCGCGCTCCTGTATCAGTTGCTGTAGGTCATTGCAGAGTCTGTGCCGAGTGCCGACAGATGAGTGGATGCGCCATAACATAAATAGAGAGGAGAGCAGAGAAAAGAGAGAGCGAGTATACAAAAAAAAAAAAAAACGAAAAGAGACATGTCAATAACCGGTTATTTAAGTTGTACACTTTTTTTTTTTGTTATTGCTGGCAATGACCCAAGTAGACAGGCCAGTGTTGTGTTTTGATTTGAGATTTGTCTTTTGTGCATTACTCACTTGTAGCTATCTTCTATGCGTTTGGTGGTTCGTTTATAATTGCCAGGCTCCCAGAAGGAATCACTTCCAGCCTGCAGAAGCTGATCATCGCTGTGGTGGGACATTTCCTGTTCCAAGATTATACGATAACAATAATAAGATATTTAGATTCTCCTTTATCTACCAACAATGCTATAAGGCACAGAAAGAAGCAACAAGAACAACAGATTCAAGATTTGTGTATGCAAAATGACGTAGCTTAAAATTTTCATCATCATCATCGCAGTCAGATGAAACCAGCTAGCTAAGAACCAGTTATGCAACACTTGGCTACTAAGACTCATCTGCTGGATGAGAGCATTCATTACAATGCAACTCGTCGATTAAAAAAAAAAGCTAAAAAAAATAAATAAATAAATATCATCTTTAAAAAACAGCTATTCGAATGATTAATACCCTTGCTGCAATGACATTTATAGTTTATAATATCATCTGTTAGGGTATACAAATGACGCAAGCTCGATCGAATCATGGTTTGCTATTTCTTTCATATATAGTTCTATTTATATTTATCTGCAATCATTTACAAGTTATTTTGTATGCACCACAAAGAACAGTGTAGAAGTGAGTCGATTACTTTACTAACTGTGACCGCAGATTGAGAGCTATATATAAGAAAACAAAATATTATTATTTTCTCAGTTGTACACCTGTTTATAATATGATATCATATTGTACGATTATACGATAAAAATCGACAGCACCTTAGCTAACTGAAAAAGAATTTCATTAACAGTCAAATTTAGCAGCAATTTCTCAATTAATCATTGAAAACACAAATAAATCAAGAAATTAAATTGAATTCGAATTCGAAAAGGAATATAAAGTAAGGGGTAATTAGACAATTGTCTAACTGTATTTGGCGCCCCTTTTAGATGTCTAACTTTTTTTTAAAAGCCTGAGTGCATATCGATATCGTTTAAGTTGTGCGACTTCATTTATACATTAATAATTAAATTCAAACTTAAAGAAACTTATTTTTGAATTATTTTTAGTAAAGGCAATACTAGAAAAAAAAAAAACAAAACCGCTATCAGCTGTTTGTAAACAATGCAAATTAAAGGCACATGTATTGCATGTCCATACACACCCAAATACAAACAAAATGTTATCAATGACTGCGGCATGCAGACTGCCAGACGGTCACAAACTGCCGGCATTTGCTGTCGTACGCAGAGCAGCCCCACTCCATCCATACAATGGGCAAACATATCCGCATGTGTGTAAATGCCAATTTGGGCGGCTGGATCAAGATTAGCTTTTGCTTTCCACATTGTCATCATCAAGCGATCTGGCAACGATTTTTTGTTCTGATTGTGTTGATATAAATATGGACAATTTAACCAAATGCAGTCATGTTGCTGTTATTGTTGTTGCGGTCAGGTCAGTTCACCACAAAGTTTTCAAAAAAAACTGGTTGAAGCATAGTTCGCATATTTGTAAAGATAGATAAGCAAGCCGAAAAGCAACAACAACAGTAAAAAACACACACAGCCAGGTAAAGTAAGCGCACACACACACACTTAAGGAAAAAGATAAGGCTTGAAACTCGTTTATCTGGCCTCAAAGATTGAAATTTTTTACGTATTTCAAACAAATATTTGCACCTGTATCTTAGTTAAGCTTACATAAGTTCGCAAAACCCATACATTTTTCCAAGCAATTAAATGTTTTGTTTAAAAAACACACACACGGTCGCACTTAAATTGTTTCCTTTTTTTGCACTAATTCAGCGCGCAGCGAAGAAGAACACTTCACACACACACTTACACTATGACAGACAGTTAGACCTACACGCATACAAACATATGCAATAAACACACAAATTCCGCTACACAAGCACCGCACCCCGCTGTCAACATTCAGAGAAAACGAAACGCGTTCTCGCTAAATTCTGTTAAATATTCTTATTGCTCCTTGCTTTCCTGCTGTTTTTTTTTTTTTTTAATATTTTGCATATTTATGGATGATGATTAGGACTTTGAATTGGTTAAATCGAGACATACCAAAAAAACAAAATAGCCGTAAAAAGCACTACAACAACTTGCGTGTGTGTCTGAAATCGCCAACTAAAAAACTAGCAGGGCTGGCAAAGCAACAACTTGACTGTGAGCTGGACAAGGGCTGCAGTTTGCCACTAGTTCATTGCGCGGTGAACTGTTGTCTCATGTGCCTTGATGACACCTGCTTGGAAGTTTAAAACATGCAATGATTAACAGTCGACTGCCAATTGCATTGACTGGCAAAATACTAACATATTATTTGTAATTTATAGAACTATTAAATGTGTCAGTGCAAAAGTTTCATTTGATATTTCATTAATATCTTGTTGTCCCAAAAATCAGTGGAATTACTAACGGAGCTGCCGGATCTACTCAACTCAAAATTTAGGTAAAAATATTGTTCTGATAGGAGGATCACACACGATACGCTTAAGCTAGCCATACTTAAATTTTTTTTGAGTACACTATAATTTAGTAATTAAACTATCCATTTGTCAGTTTTAATTAGTGAATCACGAACAGCGTTGCCGGATCCACGCAACGCGAATCTAACAAATTTATGCCTTAAGATATGCTTATGCCGCGGCTCACACACCGTACGATTTAGTTGACAGCCTGCGAGACTTTTCAGTGCTCTGTTTTATTTAAAATAAGTTTAAAAAAATTTGTCAATTTAAATTTGCAACTTATATAATTAAATTATTTAATTCAAATTACTTACAAGCATGTACAACTTCCAGAGCCTCATATTTAATTTGTTACAAAATATATGCAAAACAGAAACAAACAAAAATATTTAAAACTAATTTTATTTGACAACAAATTCAAGGGATTATTTACTCCTCCCTCGCCACATAGGCAAGCATAAATTCCAATTTCTTGATTAGTTGGCCTAATTTGGGGCGATTTAATTCCACGCTGCCATGTCGCAAAGCAAATAACTTTTGAAATTTCGCTTCATCGAGGTGCGTTCGCTTCTTGGACAGCTGCAGAAGATAAAGAATATCGCTTAAGGCGGCCAGTTTATGTTGTCTGCTGGCCATCAATTGACGCACATCCTCCAGTAACAATTCGCGACTCTCAATCAACAAATTGTCGGGTGTATTTCCATGCGTGGTGCTTGCCTCCATTTCCACGGATATGACTGCATCCTCCGCATCCTCGTAATTTGTGTTGTATTTCAGCGTTGCACTTAAATTGACAAGTTGAGCAACTGCCTCGCTGGGATTCGTGCGCTGTTCACCGTTGAAGTAGCGTGCAACACATGCATAGGCGCCCAACATATTCCACAGATTGTAGTGCACGCAGGCCGATGGCGGTTTTTTGCACAGATCCTTAAATTTAGGTATGTTTTTGTGTATTTCTGGCATATCATCCTTCTTAGCCTTACTTAGCACAACAATTTTTGAGTTTTTGCGCGCCCACCAGGGCTTGTAATCTGGCACTAAATGCATAATGTTGCCGCTGTCAATTAGTTTCTGAAATTCCAATTGCTCATCTGGCGTCAATCTGCTCCAGACTTCATCCGCATCATTTATATCGATTCCCTTGAGACGTGCTGCAATATCCACGACTTCCGTTGGCTCATGTGCAATTTGTTGCTCATCAGCATCGCCATCCTCACCCTCCTCCTCATCCTGCCCACTTTGTTGTCCTTGCGCCTCATCATCGGAATCCAAAGGATTATCCAATCCATCAGCATCGAAATCCTCGGGTTTAAAGCCGGCATCAGATTCACGCATACGCTTTAGTATGTCATAGATTTTACGCATATCTTGCTGACTTTCGAGCGTCGTTCTTGTTGCACTGGCTAATTCGTCCTGAATGCAAGATTTGAAGAATTGTTCGGAGCATTGCAAATGCTCTTTTGATTTGTAGCAGGCGACGCTGCAATAAACTGCATTGCATTTGGGGCACGTGTATTTGAATGGTTCCACTTTACAGCTGCAAACGGAGTTAATGTTATTAATTTGACTATAACCAATATTCTATATACAAACAAATGACAATGTTCTGCGGTTTGCGACATTTTGAGCAAAGCTGTAAATGCAAATCCGCCAAATTGCTAGCAAAACAATCATATGCTCAGCGTTGCCAGCTTATGAACATTTTATGCTGTTTCACTATGAATGAAATATTTTCTAAAAATAACTAAAATTTCTAAACCAACCCCAATGTATTAAAATGTTAAACATTTTCATTTTTTTATTTAATAATTTTTTTAATTATTTTGCGATCGATTATAGTTGTAAAAAATTAATACATTTTGTGAACTCGAAGTTAAATAAATTTGTATACGAATAATCGCTTACAAACATCGTGTAAGCCTTAAAAGTTTGGCTATGCTTGCAAATGTTCTATGTGAGTTCTAGTGGCAACGCCGTGCACTGTGACAGCAGCAAATCAAACGATATTATTAAAACAGAACGTGTTCCGTTTTCAAGCGAGATCAACGTCGTGTGCTCGTTTATTCGTGGTCGTGCGGAGACTGTTTTTCCCTGGTAGTGGTACGAAATGTCATCAACAACAGCAAGTAGCGCTGTTAACGGCAATCACTATGAGCAATTGCATCAAGGACGCACCAAGATGTACAAGTCGAAAGTGGATGTTGTCCTAGGCGCCCAATGGGGAGACGAGGGAAAAGGCAAAGTGGTCGACATGCTCGCATCCGATGTTGATATTGTCTGCAGGTGTCAGGTAAGCCCAAATACAAAAAAAAAAAAATTTGACTGAAAAAATCAAAGAGGGAAAACAGAGATTTGATAACAGCGCACAGGGTGAAATAAGTCAATTATCCTTGTGTCAAGGACACGATTTGGGCGCCAGGTTTGATGACGCCGAGAATGAATTATAAAAAAAAAACCATTGCAACTGCATCTGTGAATTTCACAAAAAGATACATTATTTTTACCTGAAGCTATTATCGCCTTAACTGGCCGACCGCATGCTTGGTTTTTTTTCATTTCTATGTGTGCGTAGTTGTGTTGTGCATGTTGCGGGTGTATGTGTGCACGCCGCCTTCGCTGTGCGTGTGTGTGTGTGTAAAAGTGCTGTCAAAATTATTGAACGCAAATAAAAAAGCTAAATCGACAAAGAATATTAGGCAGAAACCGTTTAAGTTTATTGCACAAATAGCTAAATAAAGAGTCATATTTTTATTAAATTTTATTAAATTGCAAATATAAAAATAAATGATGTTTATTGATAATTAATCAAGATTTTCTATCTCATTTTCCCAAATGCCGCTGAATTTTATGGCTTAGCCATTAAAAGCCAAAATATCAGCACAGCTGAGCAGATGATATAGTCTCTTGTATATATGTGAGTTTGTGTGCACGCTCAGTTAGTCAGTCAGTCTGCCAACGTCTGCTGCTGCTGCCTCAGCACATTCGTCACACGCTTGGTGTTAGATTGTTTTCTGTATGTTTTCCTTTAGTGCTCTTCTACGGATAGTCTATGCAAGTGTGTTGGTCTGTATATGTACACACTTGGTCGGGTCACACATACATGCTTGTAATATATACACATTTGCTTTCTGAGCGGCTACGTTTACATAATCTCTCCCAAGCATTGTGAATATCCCGCGCAGTATTCAAAAATACGTCACATATACATATAAGAAAACAATCTATGTGTGTATGCATATACAGCCGTATACGTATGTATGTGTGTATGTCGTTATCTAAGCACTTCGCAAACTGTACTTACAATGTATTTATGTATATGTATGTATTTATTTTTGCTTGTTTTTTTTTTAATTGTTTTTGCAAATTTTACGGTATTAACTGTAGTTAAATGAATTGCGTGTACCGTTATTTTGTTGACCCTGTCCTAGCAACTTGTTGATTTTTGTCTTGGGTCGTCAAAATAGTTCAATGAACAAGTATTTGTTTTACATGCATAATAACATATACATTTTTATTATCACCAGCCCTTTTTTCTTGGTTATCAGTTAGGAATTCTTATGTAATTTCTCCCGACAGCCACTGATTTTTTTTATTATCTGACTCATTCAGCAAATGCCTCCCTCGGGTTTTTTTTCCCTCTTTTTCGCATATTGCGCAGCGAAAGTATCTTCAAACTGGACTTTTATTTTGCAACAATTTTTGATATAATCTTATCACCAATGAGCAAAGTCATCATTTACATTTGTTTATATATATATTCTATATGATTAGCTTGTTGACAAATAGTTCCAGAATGTGGTTGGTTAACATTTGGCTGATGAAATTTTCAACAGTTTTTTTTAAACATTAAACGACATTATTGAATGCCAAAACAAATCGAAATTTGTACAGTTGCCAAATGAGAAAAAAAAACATTCTCATTTTTCTTTATCACACGACCGATACAAAACAAAAACATTTCGTTTTTCTCTCATTTATGTATATATATGAAGATATATATATAAGTATATATAATCGTATATAAATGTAGTTTGTGTCACTCTCAGCTTGCCAGCTAGATATTTATTTGTTATTTAATACCTGCTGTTCAACAATATTTATTTATTTATCACACGACTTTTAATAAACACAAACAAACATGCTAATTTTGTATATAAACAGTATTTTCTGGTCTCTGGGCGTGTGTGAAAGATTAAGTTGGTTTAAAATGTTAAACTATATTATTTTAAAATTTGTATTTGCGTTTTGTTAAGAAAAATTATAATAATCTGTTCCTTATATTTATAATAGGTTTTTTTTTTCAAGACCTTAATCAAGTATGAGAAGACTTTTGTTGATCAAATATAGGAATTACTTACTACTAGGATATAAAATTATGCATTTAAATGCTGAACATTGCAGCAATAGATACAATCTATATTTATCTAGCTAATAGATTGTCTATATATTTGTACTTTATTATTATATTTCTAATCTCTTCCATTTGTTTAGGGTGGCAATAACGCTGGGCACACGGTCGTTGCAAATGGCACCGAATTCGATTTTCATCTATTGCCGAGCGGTGTCGTTAACGAGAAATGCGTTTCGGTCATCGGTAAGTGTGGATAGACGATCGGGAATCGACCATTAAGATCCCTTAATAAATCAAGATTCAAGAAACAAGAGACTGCAAATTCAAGAAAAACAGGATGCCAGCAAATCGACAAGATAAAAATGAATATTTCTCAATGAAAGTTAGCATCATTTTTTTTCCTTCATCTTTGTTTCTATCATTCACTAATAATTTAAGTTATCTATGTTTTTTTTTTGTTTTTGTTTTATTGAATCACGTATATAAATATATTTTTCGATATAATATAGATATAAGTATAAACATCAAGTGAAATTGTTTTTAGCTTTTTGTTCTAGTGCAAAAGTGAAATTGAGCGTATATAAACGAAACGAAAAGTTATATGTATATATATATATACTTATATATATATATATATATATATATATATATACATTATATGTATATCTCGTCTGTACAGGCATTTTGTTGGCAAAAGACTTAATGCAACATTGACATTGGCTTTTGCGGTCAGTTGATTTTAGTATTTGGCTTTGACATCTGTCCGAGAAAAGGCTGTTCATTTTCTATTTGTGTTTTTTTGTTTTTTTTTTTATATCTAGGTCATTGCAGTCAGACAACAAAGTCAGAGTCCATCAATTAGTGACTTTCGATTCCTGTCTGACGTCAATATAAATATATATATATATATAGGCTACTTGATTTTGAAGGAGGCATCTGCTGCATGTATTATATATATTCCATGTCTACCTAACTTTGTCTGTTGAATGTTGAAATATATACAACTTTTTGCTGCCTTTTGTAAATTTGCTGAAATTGGTAGGATTAGACTAAATTATGGGTTGGACATAAATGGGTCGAAAGATTAATTCTTGTTTAAGCCAAACTATTTAGGATAGACAAAATACTCTAAGAAATTATTTGCTTTTATTTGGGTAGGGTATGTCAATATAAATTTTATACCTTGTACAGATAAAAATAATGAAAATAAGGTAATAAAATCAAATGCACTTGAAATTTATTTCCTGTTATCGAAAAAAGCCACATCGGGACAAACTTGAAATTATATCGAAGACTTATATATAAGTAAAGGGTACCTCCAAATCAAGCTCTCTCATTTGTTGTGGACGTGTTGTTGCAAGAGGCAAGGTCATTTCCAAGCACACGCTTCTGCAACTTTCTTTATTTGTTTGGTTGTGCTTAAAGTTTAATCGATGTGTTCCCCACTTGGGGTTCTCAAAACAACAACAACGTAGAAAAAAAATAATAATAAAAAAGCGAAACGATAAGAGACAGGAGAAAGAGAAAGAGAAATTTGCTGTTGCCTGTCATCGGTTGTCACAAGACTAATTTATGAGATAATCACCATCGACAAAGTACAATGTATTTGTCTGTATTGGTGCAATTTATATATGAGACACTCAGGGTTAAATAAACAAAGCTCACGCATACACACACACACATACATACGTCGATTTATGGTAATGGAGCAGTTAACTTATTATTTGCCAGTCAATTAAACTACAATAAATACCAAAACAAGTTTAACTCGACTCGCGTGCTTCACTCAACAATAAATAAAAGTATTGGCAAACTAAATCCAACTGAATTATTATTTAGCCATCTATATAGAATATAGATAATTTTTGAATATCATTATTATAGTAGATAAAAAAAAAGTTGTCAGTCAAAATGGTACGATTTCACATTAAATCAGATAAGGTGCCAACGGCAGATGCACGTGTCTTTATGGCCTTTTATAAAGCGGCTTTTTAAGCGCCATATTCGTATCTACAATTATAATAGATTAGATAAGATACCGTCACTAAGATGTTAATGTCTCAGTCTACGGACGGGTAATTCATTACATTTATTTTTCAAAGGAAAGCAGCTCAGACCCTAAGTTGTTGTTATATATGATTACAGTATATTTTTATCTATATAGAACAAAAACCAAGTGCGTATCAGAAACAAAAAGAGCTAAAGACAAATTAGTTATAAAAATTGTTGTATACAGACCAAGTTTATTTCATTTTATCAACGAATAGTAACTATGGCTGAAACAGTAAAGATTTTGTTGTAGACTTGGTATACAATATATATATACAAACTGTACAAATTTCATTAAAATTCAGATAATTTCATTATTAGATTTTCCAAAATAATATTAATTTTTCTAATTAATTCATATTTAAAAATGAAATCAGTAAGACATGTATTTTGAAGGCTGTGATCGAAGTATTTCCTAGTTAAGCTGACTCGACTTGAACTTAACTTACCAAACAATAAACTCATCTTAACTAGATTTTATTAAACCATCTTACTTGTAGCTTAGGAACAATATTTTTTCATTCCAGTTGAGCTAGATTTATTATTTTTCTTGAGATTATAAAACATTTTTATTTTAAACGAAATTCAACAACTCTTAAATAGTTTTGTTACTCAAGTCATTTATAATATTTATATTACTCAAGTCATTTATAATATTTGTATTACTCAAGTCCTTTGTATACCAAAAATAAGCTTTATTACAATAATTACTATCAGTTTGCCACAAAAGAGGAATTATTTATAAAATCCTTGGTAACAATAATTTATAACAATAATTACATCAGTTAGCCAGAAAAGAGAAATTATTTATAAAAAATTTGATTGTGGTATTAATTATTTTTAGGTAATGGCGTCGTTATTCATTTACCCTCGCTGTTCGATGAGGTGCTAAAGAATGAGGCTAAGGGATTGACACATTTGGAGAACCGTTTGATTATCTCAGACCGGGCGCATCTTGTGTTCGATTTCCATCAGCATGTCGATGGCATGCAGGAGGCGGAGAAGGGCGGCAAATCGTTGGGCACCACCAAGAAGGGCATTGGTCCGGCCTACTCCAGCAAAGCCACACGCAATGGCATTCGTGTCGGTGAACTGCTCGGCGACTTTAATCTGTTCAGCGAGAAGTGAGTGTGGAATCGAAATTAACTTTCATATATATCTTCATAAATTACTTACCTTATTCAGATTCAAATCGATTGTGAACACACATTTGCGATTGTTCCCATCGATCAAGGTGGATGTCGATGCAGAGCTGGTGCGCTACAAGGATTATGCGGAAAAGGTTCGTCCCTATGTGAAGGACACCATCTGCTTTCTGCACACAGCGTTGCGCAATGGCAAAACCATACTGGTAGAGGGTGCCAATGCCGCAATGTTGGACATTGATTTCGGCACGTATCCGTATGTGACGAGCAGCAATTGCAGCATTGGTGGTGTCCTCACCGGACTCGGTCTGCCGCCGCAAACGATTGGCGAGGTCATTGGCGTTGTCAAGGCGTATACGACGCGCGTGGGTGATGGTCCCTTCCCCACGGAGCAATTGAATGTGAGCGACTACTCCTCCTTGTCATCCTAAATATTTATCTATTTAAAATGTATATAAATGTTTTCAGGAAATTGGTGATTTGCTGCAGACGCGTGGATTTGAGGTCGGCGTGACCACAAAGCGAAAGCGTCGCTGTGGCTGGTTGGACATCCCGCTGCTGCAGTATACATCATTGGTTAATGGCTACACTTGCATTTGCATTACGAAACTAGATATTTTGGACACACTGGCTGAGATAAAAGTGGGTGTCAGTTATAGACGAAGCAATGGCGATAAGTTGGATCATTTCCCCGGCACCATTAGCGAGCTCGGCGGCATTGAGGTGGAGTATGCTACACTGCCCGGCTGGCAAACCTCCACTGAGCACATACGCAACTTTAAGGAGCTACCCGAGAATGCACAAAGCTATGTTCGTTTCCTGGAGAGCCATCTCAGCGTTCCTGTGCGCTGGGTGGGCGTTGGTAAAGGCCGTGAATCTATAATTAATGTACACTAGTTAGCCATACACAAATAGACACATCCACACACACAAATTATATGAATATGCTTTAAGCTCCATTTGATCCATTATTCGAGAGTTGCACCTGTGCCTACGAGCTCTGAATGTTTAACTATGCTAACCACAACAACAAACAAGTTAACCGTAAAATAATATTCCGACTATATTTGTATGGACTATAACAATTTGGACACTACCTTAATTACTTTTTTTTAGCATATTGCATCTTTAAGTTTTATTTGTACAACAGTTTAAGTACAACAGTTGTACCATACTATGATTTTGTTTTTTTCAGTGCACAGACATATATATATGTTTATTGAGACGTACTTAGTATTTAAGATCGTCAAGTGCAGTTTTTAAATTTTTATGGACTATTGCATAAAGTGAAACCAATATTTTCTATTGTACAATAACTAATTAACGTTGATTTAATATTTAAATACAACATTGTGCTTTGACTTGTATAATTTTGAATTGTGTAATCTGTGTGGAATCTTTTTAATAATTGGTCGTTCTGTCTTATTTGTTTGTCGCAAAATCTCTTGTGAATGCGAATTAAATAAAATAATACACAAAATGTATATGTATTTTTACTTTTTTTCCTTTTTAAAAGCAGCGGGTATGTGCGCGTTCGCAGTGAATGGCAATCGTGCTACAATTTTTTTTCTATCGATTATATGGCAACGCTGTGTAAAGTTACTGCACACGACGCTGTGACTGGCACTCGTCCCATTTCGTTTTTGACCAGCAAGTTAACTGGTTCAGCGCTGCTCAAAATACAAAGATTTGACTATCTCGACCAGATAAATTGCTAAATAATGGTAAATATTCCACGTTAAATGCATTTGCAGAGCTCTCGAACCGTGGGTTTTGTGTGTTTCGAGTATATTTAACTCTAAAAGCAATCCACGTGTTGGGCATGCAACATAACCTCAATTTAATAAATTTGTATTTTCTAAAAAAAATTACTTAGGCTGCTGCTCCCAAGGACATTGAGAAGCCCCATGCCGGCGATTCTGCATCCGTGCACCGCATTCGCATCACCCTGACCTCCAGGAATGTGCGCTCTTTGGAGAATGTGTGCCGTGACTTGATCAACGGTGCCAAGAACCAGAATCTGCGTGTCAAGGTAAAAAGATGTTTTTTTTTTTGCCGTGTGGAAATTATTATTTTCATTTCATATTGCCGCCGCATTTACCTGGAGGCTTCGTGCGCCCGCTTGCCGCTTAGCCTAGTCATTAATGAATGCCAAATTAAAATGCCTGAATTGGACATTATTTGCACACTGAATCCAATAGAAACAGTGTGCAGATATTATATGATTCGAGCAACAATTGTACAGCTTATAAATATCTCGACGCGGAAATATTTGAAATTTATTAAATTAATTTACTGTTTATAATTTCAGGGTCCTGTGCGCATGCCAACCAAGACCCTACGCATCACCACCCGTAAGACACCTTGTGGTGAGGGTTCGAAGACCTGGGATCGATTCCAGGTGAGTTTCAATTATAAATATAATGAATAAAAATTAAGATTTTTTAGTGGGCAGATCAGATATCGTGCAAAAGTATTTAAAATTGCCATTGTACAGTATCTTGGATTTGCCCAGATTAAACGTATTCTCATAGTCCACTTTGCTGAAAATTCCACACAATTTGGCTCTCCGAATTCGACAACTTTAAACGATCAAAATTAACTCCCTTTTTGTACATTGAATTCTTGCTAATTGTCTTTTTTTTTTATATGTCCCAATTTTGTTAGATGAGAATCCACAAGCGCATCATCGATTTGCATTCGCCATCGGAGATCGTCAAGAAGATCACCTCGATCAACATTGAACCCGGAGTAGAGGTTGAGGTTACCATTGCCAACTAAAACTAACATTGGCTGAGGAACATCATCTCTCCTCTCACTATGCAGACAAATTTCGCATTTTAATAAAAACAGAAAACTTTTCATAAATGTGGACATTTTATTGCGTTATATTTTTTAATAAGTACTGGAATGTAAATTATTGATGTGCAGAGCACAGTTTATGTTTTTGCCTAACAATCCTTGCAGTGGGTATTTAAATTATCCTGGAAAGTTGCAGCTTTATTAAGATGACAACTTAGCTATCCATACAGCCAAGATTGCGAAGAGTTCTTGCTTAAACAACTTTCAACTTAAATCAAGCTTGTCATCCGTCAACGATCGGTTTTTTGTATAAAAATATCAAATATAGTTTGTCATCAGCAAGGACATCAAATATTTGTCTATAACTGTTCTCTCTGCTCGCTCCTAGTAATAGTCTGGCACAGGAGCACAGGCTATTTTCACAAAATCGGCATATCGAACTGTGCTATTATTGTTCACATTTGCCTCCCGGAAAATGTTGTCCACCTCCCGGACGGACAGACCCTCGCCCCAGTTTTGCAGCAAGTTGCGCAACTGTTTGGCGGATATGGTTCCCTTATTCTGTGGATCGGCTGCCTTAAAGGCGGCTATAACTTCATCGGGCAGATTCTCGACGGAGGAATGCTGATGCATAATATCGAGAAAATCGGCGAAACTCATTTTTCCGTTCTTTTGCTTGAGATATGATACCAACTCCTGAATTGTCGGCGACAAGCCCAAAGATCTCATAATAACCTATTTTTTAGTATAATTTTTTAATCATATTAGCTTCATACATTTCTTGGTCTGATGAGTAACGCTTACCGTTAGTTCGTCCAAATTGTTAATTTGGCCCGAACGGGCAAATAGATAAAAACACTCACGGAATTCTACAGATAAGAAGAACAATGAATAATCAGACTGAAAACATTTTTTACTTTAAGCAATTAATTACCATCGATATCCTGTTCTTTAAAGTAGCGAGCCTTTGAAAAAAAAATAGAAAGTTGAAATTAGCATAAAACAATAAATTAGAAATGGGGACAAGCACTCAGGTGGAAAGTAGCTTAAAGCAAATTAATTAAAACTGGTAACAGGTTCATTGATTTGTGATAATGTACTACTTTACTCTTACCATATTAAAATGTTGCCTTTTTGTACTTGATTAGTTAAATCAGTAGAAATAATAAGCACAAGTAAATGAATGAGATAAACTGAAGCAAGTTGTGTACACTGAGCGTTGCCACCTATTTGCAAAAACTAGCGATGAAAGTTTCAATATAATTCGTTTACCTGTGCAACAGCTGTACGTTGTCAGTGTAACTGTCAAAAAGGTAAGAAGCAGCATCAATTTGTGTACGTGTGTGTTTTGGATAGTTTCGAGCTACTCTAGCTACGTGGTGATTGTGCACGCCACCAAAAGTTTCGAAATCCTCACGAGAAATCAGAGCTTCCCCCGTTTTGAAATGCATTTGTCAGACTATAAAGCAGCAGCTGCCTTGTTGCTGCTCGCCCTAGTTGACTATGCGAGCGCACAGCGAGTTGTGCCCGGCGTAAATCCTCAGCATTATGTGAGTACATTTTTTGCAATATTGTGCAACCAGGTGCGACTCAAACTCTTCTTTTCGATACGCCAAATAGCAACATGTGCCACAGCAAGTGCCACAACACCATCAGCAGCCGCCGCCGCCTCAGCAATATCAGCAACAGGGACATGTTGCACCCGGCGTCCCACCGCAACAATATGTAAGTTGGTGTCTGAAGATATAAGGATAATAAACTAATAAATTAAACTCTGCTAACTCAGGTGCCACAGCAACAGCAATATCAGCAGCAGGTACCCGTGCAACAACAACAGCAACAGCAACAACATCACCAGCAACAGCAACAGCAGCAGCAAATGCATCAACAGCAGGTGCCTGTGCAACATCAGCAAGCTCCCGTGCAACATCATCAGCAACAACAAATGCCACAACAACAGCAGCATCATCAGGCGGGCGGACATCATCACGGACAGCCGCAGCAGGTTTTAAACACAGGCAACATTCAGCAGGAGCGTGCGTAAGTCACTTATTTCTTATCAATCCAAAACAAATCAAATCAATTCAAAATCACCGACGCAATCAATCGATGAGGACTTAAGGCTGTACCTTATCAAATGATAACTGACAACTGCCTCGCTTATTTCGCCCATATTTATTTATGAACCAATCATAAACACGCCAATAATTTAAATATAACAATTGACACTTCTGGCCATATCATAATTTATAGTCACTTTTTGGATTTAAGTTTTATTAAATTGTCAACTTCTAGTAAAAAATAGTGATAATTTTAATGAGACGGAATTTCTAATGAAAAGTGTTTAATTTTAGAAGACTATATGGAAATATGGCTTTAGCTCAAATATGTATACAGCAATATTGTTTAAAGCGTGTGTTGTTTACATAATAATTACTTAAAGAAAAGTGCAGATGTTAAATAGGTCTGTGTTACCCAGTTGTCAAGTGAGCTTCAAAGTTAAATAATAATTTTAATAACTTATTCATGTGTATTACATAAATTTTTTTTAAATATGTTCCATCAAGGATCTTCTACATACTATAATCCCAACTGTTCTATTTACAATTTTCATGTGTGTTTCCTGCAGTCACATCCAGGAGCACATGCAGGTGCCCATCGATACGAGCAAAATGTCCGAGGCTGAGCTGCAGTTCCATTATTTTAAAATGCACGATTCGGACAACAACAACAAGCTAGATGGCTGTGAACTGATCAAATCTCTCATCCATTGGCACGGTAAGCGTAATAATTGTTATTTTTTGGTTTTTTTATGTTTGTAGTTTTGCTTTCATATATTCAATGTTTGATAAATTCGTTTTGTTTTGTATTTGACCTCATGTCTGTTTTGTTTTACCTTTATTTGCATACTCGTAACCAATAAACTCTGCTTGCTGACACTTCTTCCGGTTGTGGGTGTGGTCATATGCTCAACATCATATCAAAATCCATCTTGCATGTGACTTATAATAATTCTTATACGACGACAACAATGATAACGACAAATGCAGAGCAAGGCAGCAAAGAGCAGCCGAATGGCGAGAAGCCACATGTGGAGGAGAAAGTCTTCTCGGACGAGGAGCTCGTTGCGCTCATCGATCCCATACTCAAAATGGATGATACCTCGCGCGATGGCTTCATCGACTATCCGGAGTTCATAAAGGCGCAGCAGAAGGCTGCCGAGAAGCATCAGCAGCAATCTCAACAACAAGGCCAACAGCAGCAGGAACAGCAGCCAGCACATTAGCTTATACTTTCCATCAATCAATCAATCAATCAATCAAGCATAGTTCTGTCCTGAAGCGCATCTCTATCTCTTTGCCGCATACACATCTTTGATTAAGACGCTAGCGAATTCCAGCTCAAATTGTAATATATATTTAATGTATTTCCAATTCCATATGCAGCAAGCATTCCAAACGACCAAAACTATTTGAACAAACTGTAAAACTTTTCGAAAAATATTCACACATATTTCGAATAGCACAAAGAAATCTTTTATTATGTGCAATGTTTTCTTCCTTTATTGTTTTTTCCCCTTCCTATAATTTTAGTTATTTGTTCGATATGAAGTTATATTTAAGCGTCAACTAAAAGCAGCAAAAACTAAACAAAAAAACAAAAAACAGACTGATTGTGTTAACGTTTGTTTTGTACAAAAATAAATAAAAAAAAAGTTGAAAAAAATCTGGAACTATTAGAAATTGAAAAGTACTTTAAAATAAACGCATGCAATTCTTTGTAAGTAACGTGGTTTTAGCGAATAAAAACCACACTAAGAAAAAAACAACTAATCTAAAGCCTCATTAATAGTCTCTAGAAATGGTGGAATTGGGTTTTAAATAATAGTTAAATATTTTTAATTTATATTCAAAACTCTAATTCATTTTCTAATTCTAGCAGTAGATACAAAGAAACCTGAAGCTGAAACCACTTCCGAGCATCCCGAGCAAGATGAACATAAAACGGGCACTGTTTATACCGATAAAGCGCTAGAGGAGACTATTGACTATGTACTCAAAACGATGGATTTAAATAACGATGGCTATGTGGATTATGCCGAATATCGCAAAACCGAAGCGGATGTCGGTAAAAATTAGACTTGCAATTTGGGAGACAGTTATAAATAGTCTTGGAACTGAACTAAATAAGATATTTCTTTTATGTTTGTTTGCTTCTGTTAAACATATTTTTTATACTTTTTCACAATAAAATTAATTACGAAGGTTAAAATATATAGTAATATTATTATTGACGAGTTAAAAGTGTCAATGCTATCATTTGGGATAAGTATTCGATTCAGCTCCAAAGTATGCTGTGTATCTGTATTTTTACGCACATGAAGTAACTCCTGTGGTCTTAGGTGTTAATTAATCAATTATAACAATAATTTTCATACACTCGTAAACGATATTGTAAAATATTTTAAATTTTGATTTGTATAAATAAAACATATTTATATATGCAATGACGCCCTGTCACAGTCAACAACCTCTTGTTACGGTACATTTCAAAACAGCAGGCCGGTCAGTGGCGTGAAAGCTTGCAGCATAAAGCTTTTTTTTCCGTTGGTTGGCTTTTAATCGGCGTCGAAGCGTCGCACTGAACAGTACCACAAAAGCAAGCAACGCGCGAAAGCACGCAAAAAATGTGTTGATAAAAAGAATGAAATGCCAAAATATAAATAAAAACTAAGGCAATCGTGAATCGTATATTGAGTCTGTGCTGCGTCCAAAACAATCTAATTATCTTTCGCAATGTAAGAATTATTAATAAGCATCGAGGGCAGCATAAAAATAATGCATAAGATTTGACGCGATTTGCATGCCATAAATTCCGTTGCTCTGGGTGACACTGTTGAACGAAAATAAATAGTATCAGAGTGGCGCCCGGCCCGGATCCGAGTGGCCCACTGCACGTGTTTGCGTGCCATTAAATATAATTGGACCCCTCAACGTTGTTGCATAAATAATGAATGTGTGTCAGCTGGGGTGCGATATCGATTTTGCCCAAGCACAAAGCAAACCCAATGTGGGTGGCTTGGTTGCCTCGCGATTTATAGATAAGCCGGCCGGCATTTTTTTATGTACCTCATGCAATTATACTGTCATTCATTTCCATCCGTGTTTCTTTCCAAACAGGGCTGCAATACAGTCGGGCAGTCGACCCCGCGAGCGTCTCCTCTATGCCTTCCGTGGTTGGATTGCATTCGTGGCCTTTATGGATCTGGGCACAGCCTTTCGCAGCTATATTGAACGAAGGAGTTTTCTGGGTGACCACAGCGATACCCAGTTTATTGAGGGTAATTCTGATATAGATTACAATATTCAGTTTTTATTTGTATTCCAGATGTATTGTACAGATCAAGTGAACTAATACTGCCTTAAACGTTCCTTTAGGTGATTACACCATATCCCGCATTATTGGAATGTACTGCCTGCTGAAGGCCATCGCTTTGGTGCACTGTACACTCTACATACACTACAGACCGTAAGTAAATATAATAATATAATTCTTTAATTATTAACCCAATCATTTATTTATGTTTGTTTTTTTTTTAGCGTTGTCAGCATGGGCGGTTGTTCCTTGGCCTTAACCATGATCTTCTACGCCACTGAAGCCCTCTATTTTCGTTCGAGCACTTTGAACTTTTACGTAATCTTCCCATGTGTCTTGAACAGTGAGTATTATCTAAACATAAACAAAAACATATCATAATACATAAAACGAAATCCACAGCCATAACTCTACTAGGCTTGATTTATATACCGAAAAGACTTCGACTGTGGGAACCTAATATGGATATCGATGATGAAAACTCGCAGTTGTTGAAGCAAATGACTGGCTATAAAAGACGTCGAGCGAAAAAGCAATAATTTTGTATTTAATTTCTCAAATCATAAAAAACAACGAATTAAAATATACAATATGGAAAAGTTTAAGTTGGAGTAGAAAAAGCGACATATAAATCAGTTGTTAAGAGGCATATTATTATACCCATTATGGACTGTATCGATGTGATCACATCAAAGAATCCTTAAATATTATTCACACATACGTTTAGAGCAATATTAACCAATGCCAAATTAGTGATTCTCCATAAATTTAAGAACATAGGAGTCAACAGCTCTGCATACATACGTCAATTTCTGACATAATCACTTAATAAACGTTTTTGTACTTCCTTTTTAGAAACCATACATACATATATAAATATATTTATAATTATTGTAGAGTTTATTACATGTTTTTTATAATTACATATTAAAGATTAAATATATTAAATAATGCCATTGTAATCCATCATAAAAATAGGTTGAAAAGTAAAAGTTAAGCAAAATTAAGTAATTGACTCAAAAAAAAAAAACAAAATGGCTTTAAATTTACAACCACGTTATGTAATCAATTATTTATAGCATTATACATGGAATTTTTCCATTAAGCTCACGAGTAGTTAATTGCAATATTTGCACCAAATATATAGATTTATATTTATACGTAAATCTATCCAACGATCATATACATATTTAGATGCTTTGTATCAAACAAAAAGACGAATATTTACTAAAAACAAAAAAAAAACAATTATAGACTTAGCAAATTTCATAGCTAATAATCACTTATTCAATAAAAAAAAATGCCGAGTTACTAACTATTGAGTCTTATTATTAGTAATGTTTAATTTCTCTAATACCAGTTGAATCAAACAATTGATTTTACAAAAACTGCTCAAATCAAAAACAAATTGTAACGTGCCAAAAAAGTATCGATATATTATAGCATCGACATCCTCTGCTTTACTTCCTCTGTTAAAGTTATTTAACAGCATACCTATTAAGATCGGTATCGAAAGCCAAAACACGCACAGATTACGATCGATATTTAGTTATCGATGTGGCATATTGCGCTTCAGCACAGCAAATATCATTTTGAAATTGCAATTCTTTTAATTAGTTTTATAAAACTCGTCATTAAAAAACGTAATGTATCGGAAATTGAAGAAGCGCGCCAAAGCCCTAAATCCAATTGATGAGAATGCAACAATTAAAATACCGGTAAGGGATAATCACAGAAATGCCAAACAGAATTTGAGTTCATTTAATTTGTCCTTGAAGCGTGTTGCGTCTGTGCAGAAAACAGATGACACCATCGAGGCACCACTGGCTGGCGAAAGTGAGGAGAACATTCCAGCGTCGCAGGAGCAAACACAGCGCTTCCTTTCCCAACATAGCATCGCATTGGCTGCCACGCTGGGACGAACTCAGTCCTCGTCGCGCATTAATTGTTCCCGCCAACCAAATAGTTTCTTTGAAATGGTGCTCCTCAATGCCGGCGTCCAGCTGGATCAGGCAGACACATTTGTGCTCTCCTGTGATCATATTGCGATTGTCGCCAAGCTGCGCGATATTCTCTCGCGCTCTCCCAAATATCCTGAGAACATAGAAACGTTTAAAGCGGGCCTTAATGCTGCACTGGCACCCAAATCGAAGCTGGTGCAAAAATTTTTAAGTGGCTGCACTATTGACACTGCTGGCGAGGAGCAGATATATCAATCGCAAAACAGCATGTTTATAAACTTTTTGATGATCGACTTTTTGCGCGATCCCTGCCTGGAGGTGCTCTTCACCAAGATCGAGGAGATCTCCAAGTGTCAGGATCGGGTACAAACGACGCCAGGCTGTGTGCCCCTACTTCCGCTGATGTTGGCTCAATTGCGCTATTTGACGCTGTCACACAGCGATCAGATCTATAACCATATCGAGCGCATTTTCAACAACGCCTCCGAATCGTCCAAGTTGGATATTATAAATAGTGCTGAATATTTGCTGGATGCAAGCAAACACGATGCATTTGTCGAGCTGCTCGCGTGCGTAACAATAAATTATTCACTTTAAGTGCCAATTTAACAATATTTTCTCTCATCTTCTAGTATCAACTATTCCAGCAGCAAGGATCTTTTTCATTTGAGCACTGTGCAAATGTTGAGCAACTTGTCGCTCAGCGCAAGGACACACGGAAGGTTGCGTGATAGAATTTTGGAATTCATCAAGGATGACAGCAGCGGCTTAAATGCAGTATGCAAAATAGCTGCTACAATTTACATTAATTTATTTAAATATATTTTATTTTTGACAGATTCTGCCGCATCTGATTCGGCTTCTGCTAAATAGTCTTAATCAGGACACAGATGATGTCGTGCGTGAGGTTGGATTATATTAAAACCAAATAAATAGTTGATTTAATTAACAATTTGGTTATATAGCTGGTCTCTACACTGCGCGAAATCTTTAATTGGCGTCATAGAGCGCCGAGTGGAGATTCCATCGAAGCTGCCGCGCCCACCAATGCCAATGATAAGAAATCTCAGTTGGAGCTATTTGGTTTCCTGCAACAGGGCCTAAAACGCTCCAAGCGCTTTTACCAAATGTGGCAGCGAACTATTAGCGGTTTGCCCGCTGGTGTCTTTAGGTGTGTAATACTTTCATCAGTTACCAATAAGAGATTTGCTTAATTTAATTACTCTATACAGTTCCTTTGATTTTATAATGCTGCTGCTGCTTATTCACATCAACGAGGACAATACCCTTTTCATCGAGAATCTTGTAAGCACAATTCTATATCATATGCGAGACTTTAACGAGCTCCATTTTTTTGTTTAGCTTCGCCGGCGTATTAAACTGGAGCACATCACAGTGGACATATTGGAGGACATAAAAACGCATTTTCCCCACATTTTGGAGCAACACATTAGCACACTGATGCACATACTGCACGACTTTATGCGCGAGAAGCATCGCATTGTGTCCGATTTCGCAAAGACATCTTACAGGTTGATATGATTTCTATAAATTTCATTCAGGAACAATTGCTGAATTTATTTTGATTTACCTACTAAATGTTCTTCTGATGTACTGATAAATACTTATAAAATTCCTTTTCCTCGCTAGCATACTCTTTAAAATCTGCAACTCGATACAGAAAAGCATCCTCAAGAAGCTGCTGGAGCTGACCTTTGACAAGTCCTCGCAGCATGTGACGACGATGGCTTTGATTCTACTGCGCGAACTGCAGCGAAAGAATTCCAAACATGTGCAGAATTGTGCAATGTTGCTGCTGCCACTGATCGATCGTCTTAGCGATTTTACGCTGCCCCAAACGCGTCTTGCAATGGATTTACTGTGTCACGTTGCCTTTCCAGAACCTGCGCTGCCAGAGTGTGCACCGCTACAGGATCAAATCGAAATGATTGTGAAGAAGCAGCAGATCAATCGCACTGACTATGTCAAGAAACAGGGCATTATTGGATGTGTGCAGCTGATCGATGCCGTTGCTCGCATCCAGAGTACGCCAGTGAATAACGATTCGCAGAGCAGCATCGACAGCATCACCTCATTGCCGGATGGACGCAGCAAGCAGGCAGCAAACCTGATTAGTAAGTGAATAGTTACTGTAGGGTGAAAAACATCTTTTAACATATTTTAATTTATGCACATTTTAAACATTCAGTGCTCACCCAGTCAGCTATTGGCAACTCTGCCGAATTGTTGGCCCTGTTTTACGATGAATTGGCAAGCGTTTTGACTGTTCGCTTTTACAATACTGAATCCATTTACATGCTGGACAATTCATTTCTGATTTGGCTCTGTGAGCTGATGACCTTTCGCTTCCAGCAGAGTTTTGTAAACGAACACGAGCCTAATGTGATTAGGTGAGTATATATTTAACACTTTATTAAAATAATGACAGTTACTGAAATTAAAAAACCATTTCAGTGGCATTCATCTGGAGTACCAAAAGAATATTAATGAACTCGATGATACAAATGTAAATACCGAATCAGAGGTACTTAAAATTGGCATTAATATTTCGGAATTGGTGTTGACGCCCAGTGGCGGGTGAGTAAGAAACCTTTGAAATTGGCCGGATAATTCTTTTTGTTGTCTTTCATCTGAGCGAAAAGTGTACTAAAGTTCTTCCTTTTTTTTTTTGCCTTTTTAGCGCCTGCGATGCGGTTACTGTGCTTGCACCGTTTTTCCATTTGGTCAGCGTACTGCACAATCAGAGCTTCCATCACAGCTTGGAGGTTATAAATGCGCTGCTTGGTTGCGCTTTAGTGTTGCCCACGTTCTTTGACGATGACAACTATTTGGCCATCTTTGACAACTATGAGGATGAGCTGCAGAAGCGCATTTTACACATTTATTTTCATACTGTCAACTGGATGCGCGTTACGATTTGTGCCTTTGCCTCGCAAAAAGATACTGCCACACGTTCAAGGGTGCTCAAGCGCCTTGCGGATTTGATATGCATTGAACAAAAGTTAAAGCCACTTTTGTCACATGCCCCCGTCGGATTTAGTCCACCACCATGTCAGTTCTTAAACAATCCCAAGCAGACGACACAACAAACTGTACGGGAGAAGCAGCCTGCCGCAAGCAAGACGAAGATCATTCAAAACGAATCTCTTACAGAGGAGCAGACTAATTTAACCATTAAATTGGGTGCCTGCAAGTCCGTCAAATGCAAAATCGACTTTGAGCGTTTGTATGGCCCGCTAGAGATTTTTCGACAGCTCGATGTTGGCATCTTAATCTTGCTGAAAGAGGAAGACTTTACGTTAAATTATCCCATGGCAGAGGAGGAAGTGGGCACACATTTGGGTTTGCTGGAGCTACGTTTTATATTGACAGATTTAGTACGTAAGCTGGAAACCGTTGTCAATGGTCATCAGAATGTAACCGAAGCCGACTCCTTAAGGCCGCATCTGGCCAAACCAGATCATTTTATGAGTGATTTAAACAAATGCCTAGGCGAGATCAATGCACGCTTGCTGACACTGGCAACGCACATTGATCAGGAACTGGAGAAAGTTAATCATTTGCACAGCAATTTGGATCTATTCAAGGAACGCTTTAATTTTGTAAAAGCCTGCTTTGGTCTGTGCATCCATTTGTTTGCTTTGTACTTCTCCTGGAGCGAGTGGAACGATAAGTCACAGGCAGAACTTCTCCAATGCAAGTCGATTATAAGTTCTGAACAACGTGTTCCTTTACTGAATTTTATTCTTTTGATTTTAGCATCTCTGGTCGCTCTGCTGCCACCCGCTGCTCAGCGAAAAATAACCAAGAGGACATCGCCAGCACGCATTGCCGCCCAGGTGTTTGATTACTTTTACAATTATAGGAAATCTGTGCTGGTCTTAAGCACATCAGTTCAGTTGCATCGTCTTCTGGGCAGCTTACGTAAGTTGAGCACCACTGGTGAGAATGCCTCACAGCGTATCTTGCCACAAGCCGAAAATATCCGTAAGTTTTGGTTAATTGATTCTTGCTCTCAATTACGATCATTTAACGTGCATTTTATTGTTGCAGGCCAGTTCTGTACGGAGATGCTGAGCCGCAAGTGGTATCACTACACGGGGACTATGGAGAAGGGTGCACTGTGCAACATTTATCTGGACGAGCTGGTCAAAGGCTTTCTCAAGGACTCTAGTCTGGAGCGTCAAAGCGAGATTTTAAGTGGAATGAAGGAGGAATGTCTACTACTGAAAACAAAAGATAAATCTCTACAATCCGTGCCCAATATCAAAAAGTTAGTTAAATGCATTTAACAATCATATTACAACTGACTTAAAATTGTATTTTTCAGAGCAAATTTCCCTCTGCTCTTCCGTGGCTTGTGTGAGATAGTTATAAGCACCCTAAGCGCTCAGTGTAGCGGCGTCAAGGAAGGGGATCGCTTCAAGCTGTGGGAGTTGACCATATCATTGTTGAACGGCCTACTGGAAATCGTTCAAAATGTAGAGCAGCCGCGTAATTTTGCATTGTTTCTGAAGCACGCACAGCTGTACCTAAAGCTGCTGCTGCAACACGGTCTGCCAGCACTCGAGCTCATTGTGCGCGATAGTCCCGATCGGCTTACTCAGTTCCTGCACGACCTAAAGAATGTGACAAAGTTCTTGCACAATCTGTGCTGCCATTCAAAGTCGATAAAGAACACTGGCATTATTAGCTATATTCCAAGTCTGCGTGAAGTTCTTGAAACTCTGGTGTTTCGCATGAAAGCCCTGCTGGCTGCGAATAAATGTCACGCTGCTTTCCACATCAGCATTTTGGACAACAAGGATCTGCATGGCGATGCAATTGTGACGCCAAGAGGATCCCTAATGAATAACGAGACAAACAGCGATGAGGAGATACCGGACGACGATGCCAGCGTTGATGAGACTGTTCTCGATGAGGATGTGGCTGGCACAAGTGTGGATAGCTCCATGCGACGCAGCAGCACCACCAGTCGCAGCAAATCATCTTCACGCAGCAAATGCTTTTAATTATTACCATTGAAAACATGACAAATATCAGTACTATTTACAAGTTTATTATGTTGTACCCAATAAAAGTGTTGTATATTTTAATCATAAACTATATATGTTCTTAATCAGCATCAATAGATAAGTCGATGATTTGCCAGTATTTTGTTATCTTAAGGCAACTTGGGCAGTGACCCATTTTTTACAGCAGTCAATTTTGAAATTGACCTGATCGAACTTCTATATCATATAGTTTCTTTGAGAGCAATCGGTCTAAATAACAGCTATGTTTTTTTTTTAAAATTTGTATTTTGCCTAAAGATTTTATTGAATTGAGCACAAGTCGAGTTTTGCATTGTTTATTTAATTTTTTTATTTTTTATTTATTATCTGGATGCAATTTTATTTAATTTTTGTATTACAAATAATAACAAATGTATGTATATCAAATATTTTTAGTACAATATGCTTCTTTCTTCTCACACTTTTATTTTCTTCTTTAACAATAATTGTTTTTGTTTTTTTTTTTGTTTGTAAGACGTAAAAGTTACTGTTGCTTCCTTTTGCTGCTGCTCCTCCTATTTCCAACATTTCTGAATGTTCGTTGAAACTTTAGTTGTTTTTTTTTCTTTTTTCAATTTCTTGTTGTTAAATAATTGGCGACGTTACTTTCACGGTCTATATATATATATAGATATATATATAATTCCCTCAAATGTGTTGTGATGTTTGTTTTTAAGGATTAGTATTTATAAAAAAATAAAGAGTTGCGTAAGAGAACAATTACAATTAATTTTTAAAAAACAAAATATGGAAACACACACAAACTATAAGTATACATAAGTAAAAGTTTTTTGATTTGTGTTGTTGTACATAAAAAAAAAACAAACAACTCAAAATACCCTACAATTATGGTCCTGGTTTTTTAATATTATAAACAACTGACACTGGAAACTGACAATCTCTAATCATCCAATTCGAAAAAAAACACGATGTCCTGCAACTAAACAGTATATCCTATGGCATTTTATCCTTTTTAAACAGCTGCGCGCTGTTTTATACATTTATTATTTCGAAAGTTTCGCTGAAAAGGGTTTAGAAAAGCATAAATTTGGAAAAGTTTTAGCACTCTCAGAAGTGCTCTCGTTGTATCTTAGAATTTTCAATGCGTTTGTTTTTTTTTTTTGATTTATTAATTTTTATTGTTTTCTTTATTTGCCAATTTTTCAAAAACTTAAAACATTTTACACAAATTAATTTTAAAAATTTTTAATACGTACGCAGTCTGTTTAAAAGTAAAGTTAGATTATACACGCCTAACGCCTACATATACACTATATACTCATATATATATATTTTATAGAGAAAGATATATTTTTAGTATATATGTATATATTTATATATATTTGTATATATATATAGATATAGTAATTATGATTAAATCTTGCCTTTGCATCATCACAATTCATGTAAAGTTTAATTTTTAATATTTGTTTTTGAAATTTTGTTTTCTTGTTTTTGCTCAGTTTCCATGCGCCGTTTTGTAATTTTTAATATTTTTCTTTTTTGTTGATGTACGATTTATTTGCTTGAAATTCATTTACACAAGGTTTACAGTTAATTATTGTTGGGGTGTTTTATATATGTAAGTAAATATAGATTAAATGTCGGGTCAAAATGATCAAAAAATTTGCCTGCGCTTCTTTACAATACACAAAAAGGGTTTCAAAAATAATCAAAAATAAACCAATTAAACAGCTAAACAAATAAGTTCGGTAAATATTTTTAACATTAGGGCTCTCTTTAAGTTTAAATCGTAAAAATATTTTGCTACAAATTAATATTCATATAGTGTATTATATATTTATATATTTATTTATATAACATAATATTGAAAACTTAAGCGCACAAAACAAAACTAAATATTCAAATTAAAAACTAAATTTGCCAAACGTTTTTGCTTTCCCGAAAAAAATTAAACAAAATTACAAATTACAATACAATATTTAACACAAATATCAAGGGCAGGACAGGTTTTTTTTGACGAAAGTAAATTTTGAAACTTCTAAAAAAGGTGGTTTTTGCAAAAACAGTTGCGACCGCGAAGGCAGCAACGGTACATAATTCAAATAAGATTTGTATTGTATAATTTTTTGATCTTTTTTTTTTTTACCAAATTGAAAACTTTAACGGATTGTGGTAACAGGGTTTTTTTTTTTGCCAATTTGCTTTGTAGTTTACAATAAAAACACTTTAACAATAAAGACTTACATAAATACAATTACAAATTTAAAACAATATAAAATCAGTACATTTATGAAATTAAACAAAACTTTATCATTAGGCATATGTATACATTATATTTGCAATTTGAATTCGGTTCAAGTTTCAAAGTCACCAAGAAATTTAAAAAAAAAAACAATTTTTAATTTAAAAAAAAAATAGACGCGGTTAATTTAAATTTTATTAGTTATGTTTGTGTGTGTTTAACCAAAATAAAATGTAATTAAAAAGAGGTTAATAAAATAAAAATATTTTTTTTATAGGCAACAATTGAAAATAGAAAAAAATGCACAACGAAAACTTAGTACAAAAATTGGTTAATTATTTAATTTTTTTTTTTTTACTGGTTTAGTTTTATGTAGTTAGAAAATGGCTGCTGCTGCAGTTTACTCGTTTTCATTTGTTGTAAGTTGTTTTTTTTTTTTAATGTTAGGGTATATGTTTAACTGTGTTTGTTTGTTGTGTGAGTTGGTGTTTGTGTGTGAGTGTGTATTTTTATTTTTTTTTTTACTAAATTTAAGCTTAACTATGGTCATTTAGAATTTGTAGTAAATGTTCTTATTGTTGTTTGCTAATGTTTATTATTATTTATTATGTATTAAAGTTCTTTGCTGGTGTTGCAAATTTTCAATTATGTTTTGCGCAAGTTTTTAAAAGTATTTTTTTTTTTTAGTTTGCTCTTTTCTTTAGGCAACTGCATGGTGTCTGTGTATGTGTGTGTGTGTGTTTGTGTGTATATTGTTGTTGTGTGTTCTAATTTTAAAATATCATATATTCCGTTATTGTTTTATAGGCGCTTGCTGAACAATGTTTATAGATACGCTTTAAAAAACCACACGTCTTATTCTCAACATCTTCATTTGTTTATCTTCTTGAGTTAAAAAATTGGAAGTTTTCTTTGTTGTTAGATTAGAACTAATTTCATTGTTTATACATTTCTCTTCTTTTTTATTTTCTTTGTTAGAACTTAACTTTTTGCTTTACTTGAGATCTAGCAAAAACAGGAAATAATTTTGAAAATTTCATTAACAAAAGTTAGCCACGATTCTTTTTCTATGTGTGTGTTTTTTGTTGTTCTTGTTGTTGTTGTTGTTGTTGTATAGGCATGGAGTTACAGTTAAATAATGCTTATATATGTATTATAGAGTTTCTAGTTTCGATTTGCTATGAAGCTGTTTGTTTTTCTCAGCACTCTAAGTAGAAAAAACTAAGTAGGGGTAGGAAGAAAAGTTGTGTTTGTATTTTGATAAATTTTTTGAAAATTTGTTTAATTATTGTAGTTATTGTTATTCGTTTTTATAGTTAGTTAAATGTTTTTTTTTTTTAAGGGCGTTGGCTAATTGGTTTTTTGCAATTTGTTTAGATTTTCGTATAAATATTAGTTGTTTATAATGGTTTTTTTTGTTTTTCTTTTAGTTATTAAATTCCCTATAATATTATCGCTTGTAAAATTTATAGTTTCTTATTTTATTGTATTTTTTAGACTGCTGCTTGTGATGTGTGTGTTTTGTTGTTATTGATTTGTGTCTTACTAATTCGTTGCTTCTCGATTTTTGTATCTTTTGCTTTTGCTTTAGGCTTCTCATTAACTGCATGGTTTTTTTTTATTAAATTTTTTTTTGTGCATTTCTTAGCTCTACATTTTTGTTGGTGTTTTTCTTTTTAATTGATTTCAAGTTTACCTTATTTAATCGGAAAGTCTTTGCCAACTTGTACAGCGCCAGACATTATATAATAATGCCAATAGGCCTGTTGCTCAATAATTTTTAGTTTTCTTAACTCTTCTCAATCTCAAAACTCTATTTAATAATTTGTTTTTGTTGCTATATTTTATATTTTGTTGTTTTTTTAATATTTCAGTCAATGTTTCTTTTTTAAGCTTTGCTTCTGAATTACTTTTTTTTTTTTTTATCAATTTGATTAATTTTTTTTGCGTTTTAAATTTATTTTTCCCCCATATATATTTACAATTGAAGGAAATATTTTTTTTAATGTGTTTTTGTTTTGGTGTTTGTTCTTTTTAGAATTTCTTCATTTTTATACAAATAGTAGTAAAATGTTATTTAATTATTTTTTGCTTATCGATTTTGGTTATAAAAAAGTTGCTTAAGTTTTAAAATCAATTTATATATATAAATATATATCTGAGCCTAACTGCTATCATATATATAAATTGAGTTATATATATGTAGTATTAATTTTTTGTTTTTACTCTTTTTTCCTGCTATTTATGCTCAATTATTGTTTTAGATTTCAAGTTAAAAACGCGTACGTAGTTCTCGAATTTTAAAAGGGGACTTTTTCTTTTACAATTTTAAAATGCTCTAATCATTATTTTATAGTTTTCTTTTATATGCGTAAATTGAAACTGAAAATTACATATATAATTTAATTTTTTTTTGTTTTTTTGTTTTGCTAAAATGCTGCGGCAAGTTTATTATATATACGCTATATAATTGTTATTATTATTCATTATTTGTTTATAGAGAGAGAGAGAGAGAGAGAGAGAGAGAGAAAGTTGTGCAAAGCAGTTGAAAAAAGAAACAACGAAAATTTTTTCAAGGCTTAAGGCTCAATTTTTGTTGTTTGAATTTTATAATATGGGATTTGTATTGCTTTAAGAGTTGAAAAGATACGAAGTGTGTTGTTGATTGGATGTTGTTGTTGGTTGTTGGTTGTTGGTTGTCGGTTGTTTGTTTGGCGTGCCTTCTAAATTCCAAGTGTGTGTAGATTTTGTTGTGGTTGTTTTGCTTTTGTTTTGCTTTTGTTTTTATTTTGTTTTATGTTTTTATTTTGTTTTTTTTTTTTTGTTTTTTTAACTCCATGCCGAAAACGTATCCATATACCACTGATCACCATTTGTGCCTAAGGGTTGCTGTGGTAGCGGTAAACTGCCCCAACTGCCGCCATTTCCTATTAAACCGCTCTGGTAACGTCGCTTAACATCTGCCGGATTTTGGTGACCTCCATCGAACTTACGTTTACCGACTACTAAAGTTGCCCAAAAGCAGCAGTGGTTGTTGTTGTTGTTGTTTTTGTGTGTTTGTGTGTGTGTGCGTGTGTGTGGATTGTTGGTTGTTGGTGTGGAACGGATTTAAAAAGAGAAAAAAGAGAGAGTTAAAATTGTTGTTAATACTACAAAATGGAACAGAGCTATTATTTTTTTTTTCTTCTTTCAATTTCATTTGAGCTATTTTCGATATGGGAAATTTTGTTTGTTTATATTTTATGGTTATTTTTTTATAAGGTGTTTCATATATAATAATGTAATATGTAGTTAGAAAGACACACTGTAATTTATTTATTTTTTTTTTTTGTTTTTAATTTTTTTTTTCTTTTTTTTTTGCATATAATTAATGTACAACAAAATGCAGAAAGTATGATTCATTGGACATTGAACGCCATCAGGGACTTGATGAGGGGGGACACAGATTAGTGTGTGTGTGTGTGTTTGTGTGTGTGCTGGTATGTATGTGTATGTGTGTGTGCAGGTGTAGCTAAAACATTGTACATGATATTATCGCTCACAAGGCATATAATTCAAGTGTGAAATTGTATTGTGTGTGTGTGTTTTGTTGTGGGGAGTGTGTTGCTGGGAAAGCAAAATGTTTTTTTTTTGCATTTTTAAATGGAGCGCTGCAATCCTTGAAAGGTGTCTTGATTCCTAAGGATTTTTTCGGGACCATCATTATAACATCGAATTTGAATTTGAGCTGATCTGTGTGTTTTGTACAAATGTGAGAAGGATTTTGAGAAATCAGACAAATAATATTACCTTTGAAGAATCTTGTCAGAAATTCAATTTTGCCTGGCTTTCCTATCATTAATATATGAGTAGGGTTTTGATTGAAAATGTGTTTTTGAACTGATCTGAAAATGTATCTCTACGCGATTTTCAAATAAAGATATCGTCTTTGTCCAATGCTGCTTCAACAAGTATGTTTTTTCGAATAAGTACTTCCATTTTTTGTGCCCAACACAATATATTATATTATATCATATCATATATGTGGGTAGCTTGTAGTACTAGAATTTGAGCAGAGGATTGTTTGTGTGGTTTGTGCAAAATTAGTCTTGATTTTTCTTGAAGATGCTTTTCGAAAGGGGTTTCCGCTGAGTGTTCCTAAAGCTTGAACTGATCTCTGTGTTGAGTGATATTTTTGTGTTTCCAAATAAGGATTTCGAATAAATAAGTGTATTCTTGAAATTCGAACTGATCTCCTGTATTGTGGTTTAATTTGTTGTATGTTATCGAAAAGGGATTTCGCAAAATCAGACTAATTGGTGTTTGTTGAAGTGTTTTTCTGTTTTTGGTTTTTTTGTTTTGGTTTTTTTTTGGTTATCGTATTTCTTCAGCTAGAGCTCCTCTTCTTTTCTTTCTTGGACTTGCGTGAATGCTTCTTGGACTTGTGTGGCTTTTTTTGAGTTATGGTCGGGGAGGAGGGCGAGGAGCTCTGACGCTTCAGTTTCTTGGTCGGCGAGCAACATTCGTCGCTTCGCTCGGAGCTACGCTTATTTGTTGCCCTCCATGTAAGTCTTGAGTGCAGATCCAGCTAGAAACAGATTAGGTTTTGGTTTTCTAATTTTCTATTTTTTTTAATTCTTTTTTTTTTCTTTGTGAAAAAAAAGCAGCTGGCTACGAATTCAATATATGTATTTAAATATATAATTATATATCTAAATAAATATATATTTATATAAATGAATTAAGCCGCAACGCTAAGTGAAAAAAAATACATAAGCTTACAAAAATGTGAACAATACAGAAAATGTTTGGGGTGTACAATAAGTAAAGCGTGTCACACTGAAAAAAATAACTAAAAAATGTTTTTTTTTATAGTGTATATGTTTCTATATAGCCAGCCAAAATGTTTATTGATAACAAATTATATATTTATATATATATATATATATGTAGATATATATGTTTGTATGGATTATATGTTTGGTGTGCGAGTGTGTGTAATAAAACACAGAATCGATTAGTATTTGGTGTTTAACAAATATATATATATATATATATATGTAAAAAGTAAATTAAGTACATACCCACATATGTATATAAATATATATATATATATGTGTGTGTAGATATGTAAGGTACACATTTATGTATAGGTGTGTTATTTTATATATATTTGGTTTGGTATATACATATATATTTAGAATGTTTATATCTTGCTAAATAAGATGGATTAGCAAAGCATGAACTTATATATATATTTATTTATGACAAGCATACATATATATTATTTTATTTTATATACTTCGAGAAACAACAAATGACAAAATTTAGAAAAAATAAATTGCTGTACAATCGCATCGATATATTGACATATATATATATATACATATATATATATGTATTAATTATATATAGATGTACAACCAAAAAAATTAAAAAATGAAAAAAAAAATTATATACACGAACGTCAAAAAATTTAGGTAAGTTATTTATAAGTCGGGGCGGGCGGGTATTCTATATAAATATATATATATATATACATTGAGATATATATATATATATAATCTTTAACTCTCCACTACTCTTTGACTGGGTGTTGGTGGTGGTGGGGCGTGGTTAGGGCGGGGCGAATGTTAAGGTGACAATATTTGAGATGTTTTGGATGTTTTTTTCTTTGTTTGTTTGTTTTGTAAATACTAATCGATTCATAAAACGTTTTTACACAGCTCTGAGGACATGTAGAAAACATATATATATATCCACATATATATATATATATATGCTCTATATAATTTGTTATAGTGGCTTTCCATATACATATGATGTGCGTGAGTGTGTGTGTGTGTGTTTGGTGTGTGTGTGTATTGTGTGTGTGTGTGTGTGTGTTGCTTACTGCTTTTGCTTTGGTCGTGGGACTAAGATTCATGCAAAATAATTGTAGCATACATTTCAGCGCTGTATTTTGATTTTTTTTTTTTTAATTGATGAAAATGATGAGGAAAATGTATTTGAATTATTAATATTCCGCTCGACCACATAAAATCCAAAAGCAGCAAGAAGAATAAAAAAAAAAACTACAGTAAGAAAATGTATATATATATTATAAAGATTTCATAAAAACACATATGTATATAAAGGAGAACAAAATTAATGAATTGATTTTTCGTTACAACATTGAGAAAACACGATTACAAAATGCAAAAAAAAAAAAAAACTGTAAACTAAAAAAAAAAATACACACGACATAAATACGTGAACCCCAATTCATACCTTGTTGGTGTTTGTGTGTGCTTGTGTGAGTGTGTGTGTGTGTGTGTGTGTGGTGTGTGTGTGTGAGTGTTTGGGGAGGTTTTAACTTGGCTTTACTTATTGATTTATATGAGTTTGTTTTTATGTTATATGGGACATTTCTTTTATTTTATTATAGTTGTTTTTTTTTGTGTTGCTTGTTTGTTGTATTTTGTTGCAGCTGCAGTTCTTGTTGTTGTTGTTGTTGCATTTGAGAACACGATGTTGTTGTTCTTTTTGATTTGGATATTGGACTTTGAATTTTTTCTTTTGTTTTTGTTTTTGTTTTGCTGTTGCTGTAGTTTATTTTGTTTGGTGGTTTTTTTTGTTGTTGGTTGAGCTCACCTGGTAAATTTTGTAGCGGCTTGACGTGCTGGGTGCCAGGAGCGCTGAGACGCATTGGTGCCACCCCACGGACCACCCCCCCGGTTGCTGCTTGCGCCCCCTGAACGGTGGCCGCCCCCCGATGAGCCGCCGCCGCCACCGCCTGTCCCGCCGCCGCCACCGCCACCACCGCTGTTGCCGCCTGTGGCGCTGGTTGGGCCACCAGACGACTGATGCTGCCACGCTGGCCAACGACTCGGCCACGCGGGACTGTGATTCCATGCCCACGACCAGCCCCCTAATCATCATTCATCATCATCATCATCATCATCATCATCAATGGCATGCATGCATGTGTGTGTGTATGTGTGGTGTGTGTGCGTGGTGTGTGTGTGTGTGTGTGTGTGTGTGGGTGTAGTTCAATGTTATACATATATAATCCAGAGAGCGTGGGTGTTTCCATATCAGAGAGTTTCCATATTCAGGTATTCAGGTTATTCCAGTTTTTCGAGCGTCGATTTTTTGTTATTGTTTTTTGGTCGAGTTTTCGAATTATTTTTGCAGTATTATATTTTTTTGTAAAATATAGTGTATATATATATATATATATATAATATATATGGATCGCCAAGATAATTGTCAAATTTGTTGGTCATTTCAAATCGTTGTAAAAAGAATTGCGAATATAAATACATTTTGGATTTGGATTTTGTGGAATTTTGAAAGTCAAAATGCAGTTGCGAATTTGGAGATAAATATTTTATACAGGTTTGGAGGAGGTTTTCATTTTTTTTTTTTTGGTTTTTGAATCGAAAAGATTTGTTGATAGATTTATTTTTGGTTATGATTGGTCATTGGTGATTTTTTGGTTGGTTGGTTTTGTAATTTTAGGTATTTTATTTTTTTTTTTTTGGTTTTGGCAGAGATAGAATTTTTGTTAGGAATTTTGGTTTTTTGGTTTTGACGAACATATATATAATTTTTTTTTTGTGTTTGCAAAGTTTTTGTAAAAAATTTTTGTTGTTACCGAAAAACAAATGATTTGTTTGTATATATATATAAGAGTATATAAACAAGAACATATATAAAAAAGAAAAGAAAGAAAAGAAAAATCGAAATAAACGCGTTAGATTCTTGTATTTACATACAATAAATATATATGTAAGTATGTAGTATGTATATATATATATATATATATATATATATTAAGTTTATATGCAATGTCTTTTAATATGTGGTAAATATATACATATAAATATATATATATATATTTATAATTGTATGAAAGATTACGTCTGATACGAGATAAAACAAATGCTAATATATTTTTGATAAAATTTGTCTGTGTATTGTTTGTTTTTTTTTTGTCTTTTTGTTGTTTATTTTCAAAATTTTCAAATTTTTACTGCCTCTAATTAGTCATAGTACTTAATAAACAACAAATCACAGCGCGGAAGAATTCAAAGTACATTTATCTATTAACAAAAACCGAGCTTCAGCTCCAATTCTTTTTTTTTTAATATCTTTTCTACTGTCTTGCGATTTGTAAAAAATGTTTCGTTTTTTTTTTTAATATCAAAATAAAAAACCATACAAAGCGGAGTGGGCGGTGCTTAAAAGTATGCTATAAATAATTTCGTTTTGTTACTAAAAGCGCATTAAACTAAATAAATTAAACAATATGTAAAAAAAACATAATGAATTAATGTATAATTAATAAATAACGCTTAATTTTAATGAAAAAGCATTGCAATAAAAAAAAAGCATTTGATGCATTAAAGCCAAATTAAAAACTAAAGCATAATAAAGCACTTTTTTTTTTTTGTTAGTTTCCATGGCAAAAAGCAAAGCGAAGCGAAATGAAAAAAGCTGTATCCGAATGCGAGCGGGTGTGCGTTTGGTTGTGCGTGTGTGTGTGTGTGTGAGTTGTATCTGTGTGGGCGATGTTTGATGTGCTGCTTTGTTGTTGTTGTTGTTGGTTGACGTGCAAATTTTGATTTGATTGTAAGCGAAATAAAAAGCGTATAAAAAGCGTATATAATTAATATGTTGGGTCTTAAAAATATCAGCTTTAAATCAAAACAAAAAAAAAAGGCTGTAATCAAAAGTGTATCGAAATTATATGTAAATAAACAACAATGGCACTAGCTGAAATTATCATTGATAACAATGAATGAGTATTAATACTCCTCAAAAAAATATTTAACTATATCTTTTACAATTAGATTAAATTAAATTGTAATTTCATTAATTCATTTGCATAACAACTTTAAATGCTCTTTTTTGTATAATAAATAATTTCAGCTAGTGAACAAAATTACAAAATTAATATTAATAAGTGGATTAGTATTCGATTCCGATTGTAATCCGATTTTTTTTTTTTTTTAACTACTTACAAAGAGAAGCTATTATAAATTCGTTTAGGAGCTACAAATTCGTTTCATGTGTTTCTGTGTGGCGTGTGTAACTGTTGCTGTAACTGTGATTTCATCAAATGTGGGGAGGGGGGGAAAGAAAGCATTTCTAAACACAATTTAACACAACACGCAACAATTGTAGTGAAAGTTATGGGATTGAATCACGCACCATGGCCATTGTGGCATTATTGTAAGTTGCTTGGGTTCTTGACGGACCGCCGCCTCCACTGCCGACGGCAACCGGTGAAGCGGCATTGCTGTTGTTGCCACCGTTTGACATGACCATATTGCTTGCAAAGTCAAAGTAATTGTAATCGCCATCATAGGCGCGATAGACTTCTTCGTAATAGGGTTCGACGCCAAAATTTGCGCCAGAGCCGTGAAAATCCGGATAGCGAAAATAATCATAATCATATTCTACGATTTTTTGTGTTTTTTTTTTCGACATAAGGATGTGGAAATAGGAAGGAGAATTATGTAGGATATATATATATATATATTAATGCTTCATTGATTCGAGTGTGCGTGTGTGTGCTGTGTATGTGTAAGTGTGTGTGTGTGTGAGTGTGAGATGGGTTATCCCTATATTATTTCTCGTAAGCTGCTTTTAAGTCCAATTGTCGTAAGCTCCAATTGGGCGCGTACTAAACGCTGAATGGGAGCGGAGAAGGAGTAGGGCGTGGAGTATGGTGGGCGTGGCACACATTCATTGATTTATAGTAGGAGTAGTAGTAGTAGTAGTAGTAGGTAGATTGATGATGACATTTTTTGGGTGTTACTTACCGGTGATAAAACATCAAACAGTATACAGGGTGCTTAACATTCGCTACACAGAAAACACACAATTGGCAACGTTTAATTATGACATATAAATAAACACAGCTATGAACAACGTTTATAGATTAAATACTAACTATTTTAATTATATGTTATTGTTGTCATGGACAAAGAGAGACAGAGAGAGACAAAGAGAGAGAGAGAGAGAGATCGAGAACGACATCATCTTGCCGATGTAAAGTGGGAGAAGAAACGAAAAAGGATAAGAATAAAAAGACAACATCGAATATAATCTAACAAAAAACAAAAAAAAAAAAAAAGTACAGCCATGCCAACAATTAGAAACAAAGGAAGAGAGAGATAAAAATAGAAAGAGCGCATTGACATAATATTGAAGAAGAAGAACTTGCAAAAATACACGAAAAACATAGAGTGAGGTTATGTTCAAGTAAAAAGTTTGGTTATGTGTGAGTGTGTTTTGTGTGTGTGTGTGTGTGTGTGCGTAAATTGGTTAAATCTTCAGTTGGTTAGTTCTCAATCTAGCTGGATATACATTTATTTCGTATTTTTTTTTTTTTTTTTGTTGCGCATGGATTATAGGTGCTAAGGCATTTTGGTGTACAGGTGTGTGTGTGTGTGTGTGTGTGATTTTGAGTGTGTGTGTGTGTGTGATTATTTGGTTTAAGGGCAATGGGCTCGAGCGTACAAGTTAGTGGGCAGCGCGCTTTCTAACCTTAAATATACATAACTAACTAAAATGAGAGAGAGAGAGAGAGACGGATACATGATACATAAACGATAAAGGTGGATGAAAAAAAAAAACCAAAATATTGGCATTGGATTTTTGTTTTATCTTTTTGATGATCTAACTTAAAGTGGTAAGCTGCAAGACCAATTTAGTTGTTTAGTTTTTTTTTTGTTTTTTTTTCTTTCGTTAATTTTAAGGTTAGTTTTCGGCGTTACATTTAACTACAATTTGAACTAAACAATAACCTAACATTATTTGTTGTATTTGTTTTTGTCAACTACAAGAAACTAAATCAAATATTATTTCCTGCAATATTATTCTCTTTGAGAGAGAAATACGAGAGAGCCGAGAGACACTGAGTCGTACATATAATCTTTTTTTTGCGATGAGAGATTATCGTATTTTTTTTTTGTTTTTTTTTTTTTTAGTTTTGTGGTGTGGTTTTATTTATTGGCGTATTTGCCTAACTTACCGTATTCGCGGGGCATCGGCGTGCGCAGCGGCATACGCGCCCCCTGGAGTCGCATGGGCGTTATGGACATCATGCTGGGATGTGTCGGCGACAGGTTTCTGTATGGAGACAATGTTTCAAATCTTAACAACCAAAGAGTGTTTTTTTTTTTGGGAGAAGTGTTGGGTAATTTTCGATTTTTTTTCGATTTTTTTTAGTTTTAAAATGTGTGAATAGGTTGGTGGTAGCAGATCGTTTAACACCCACATATTTGGGTTCGGATCACGACGTGGCAATTGACAATTGGCAATAAAAAGAAAGAAAATATAAAAATTATACAAATTAATTGATTGAATTGAATTAAAGTAAAGGGGAATCACAATTTTGGATTCGAGTGACTTGAAAAACAAACATATTTGTAAACACTTTTAATTATAATCGAAATCTTTATAGCCCAATTCAAATGCAAATCAATCTGTTTTGCATTGCATTTTAATTTTTGTATTTTGGAATTTTTTGCGCCAATATTGTTTTGGTGTAGTTGTTGTTGTGCTAGACAAGGATCGTTTGTGGGTGTGTATGAATGTGTTTTTTTGCATATGTTTCTTAGCCAATTTTTATTAAATTTATACAGCTGATTAATATTAAAGCATATCACATTTATATCGATTCATATTAATATCAGTTATATAAATAAATAAACTTGATCCGAGGTATGAGGAAACTAGAATTTACAGTTTGTCTCATTCATTAAAGGCTTTATCAGCATAGTTTTTGTTTTTTTTTTTTTAAGGAATATTACTTAAACACTTACCCGATTCCTGGACGCCCTTGCATCATTTGCATCATGCGTCGTTCGCGGGCGCGCAGAATTTCCTCCTTTTTCTTTTTGTCCGATGGCGGTTTGGCAAGTGAGACCTATACAAAAAAAAAAATCGATAAAAATTAGATTTCGACAATGATATGCTGAAACTTTTGGATTTATTCTTTTAAATATAATAATATCAGTTGCTTCTTAAAAATGTTGAATTTTTATGGTGTTATGTTTTTGTTGAAAATATATAATAATACCTACCTCAATATTTGAGGCGCCGACCTCCTTGCCATTAAGGCCACGCATAGCTTCGACGGCGCTATCACGATCCTCAAAGTGTATAAAGGCATAGTCTTTAATCTTCTTAACACGTTCCACTTTGCCATATTGCTCAAATTGTTCCTGAAATGATATTATTGGTTTAGCATTTCTTTCAGATAAATATTCGTTATTTACAAAACGAACCTTCAGTTTATCCTCTGTAACGTCTTGCGTTAGATTTCGCACATAAAGCACTTTAACCTTGGACATTGTTTGTTCATCCGGCTCTTCCTGTGGATCGGCCCAGTCGACTATAATATCACATCCCCAAACCTGCTAATAACAAGTTATCGATAACATTTATGAGTTGCTCCGAAATATAATATTTAATATATACTTGCCTTAATTCTACCAGTGCCAAGTCTCCGTTTGGCCAACGAAGCCGCCTTATGTGAATCGTATTCGAGAAAGCAGAAGCCGCGATTCTTCTTCTTGTCATCGGGAGAACTATAGATGATTACCTCGTAAAGGCCAGCTATATACACATTTTTGATTTTTGTTTATTGCATTTTACAAATACAAAGAGAACGAATGTTAAATGAGTATTTTCAACATTTCATAATTAATTCATATAATTAGTGTTAATGCAGCTCTACTAAATAGTTATGATTAGTTGAATCTTTTTTTTTTTTCTTTTTCACACACACATATATAGAGAAATACAACAAAAAAGTATTTGTATTGACAGCATTTTAAGTGTGTTGTGTGTGTGTGTGTGTGTGTGTATGTAAGGGGGTGGCTCTGTATGTATTTGTAAACTTGGTGTGTGTGTGTGTGTGTGTAAGTGTGTGATGATAACGGCATCAAATAATCGCCGAACTCTTGAATAATATCGACGACAGAAATATGCACAAAATTTAAAAGCGGGCAATTTTTGTGAAAATTTCTGTGTTATCGATATTCTCTTGCAATTTATCGTTTATCGTTAAGGTGATTTTGAAAACCAATGCCAACAAATTCCTTGCTTTTTCAAATATTTTTGAATAAATAAATGCGCTAAGCTAAACTTTTTTTTTTGTGTGTGTTTTTATATATATATATATATAAGAGAGAGAGAGAGATAGAGAGAGTATCACATAGAGATATACGTATACATAAAGAGAGAGCGAGAGAGAGAAAGAAAGACACACTTAGAAGGAAAACTAAAATAAACCAGGGCATCAAACCGGTTAAAAATTTCAATTGGTAAAGTTGCGGTTCCGTTTTCGGTTTGAGACCCTGTAGTAAACTGTATTTCTTTGGTTTTTTTTAAATGAATTTTTTGGTTTTTATACAAGTAAATAAAAATATTTTATGTATATATATGTATACATATGTTATATATATATATATATATATATATATATTGAGAGTATTTTTTTTTTTGAGTTTAATTATTAAACAAAAATAATAGGATAGTATACACTGAAAGAGACGCACACATAGATATATATAAATATATATATATATATATATATATATATGATTTCAATTTGGTTTTTGAATTTTGCTCAAAGAGACAGAGAGAAAGAGAGTAAAAATGAGTTTTGTTTTTTTTTTTTCTTTTGGGGTGGTTGGGGGTTGGTGGGTTTTATAGCAAGTAGTGTTTTTTCTCCAGTCATTACCATAGTTATATATATGATTGGCCAGAACAGAATCTAGTATAGATTTCTAGACTTCAGTTATACGAATTGTGGTTGTATTCCTAAACAAATTGATGGACCTTGTTTATAACATATTTTAACTGCACTCTAAAACAAAAATGTTCAGTTTATTTCAAAAATATTCAAAAATGTTTTTTGGTTCTTTTTGTTTTTTTTTTAAATTTTGGCAAATTGTTTAGCTACAGGTTTTCAATGTCAACAAATTGGGCACATTTTATTAATATACAAATCATAAGCAAAGTGTAACAATTAATTTTTTGTTGTATTTACTAGCAGAAAAGTATTACTATAGAGCGAGAGAGATAGAGAAAGAGAGAGAGAGAGAGAGAAAGGGATAGAGTGAGTTGTTAGGGGTACAGCCGGGCAAAAGTTCTACAGTATTTTATTTTGATTGATTCAAGTTTTCGGTTTGAAAGCCGACTTTTGGAACATGTAGAAATTTTGCATCTGGGCAGTTTTTTTTTTTTGTTTTAAATTTGGAAGCCTTTTAATAGCGAAAATTGCAAAACAAAAATCCAATTAATACTTTTAATTGCTGCTGCAATCTTTTCAATTATCTGCAAATATCGCCTTACATTTTTATTTTATTTTTTTTATTTTAAACCAATTATTTTATTTTTACCAATTCTCTGAGGGGTTCTTTGGAGGGGGATGGTTTGGTATAGTTGTTTTCTTATTGGGTTGTTTTTATTTTTGGTTGGTTGTTTTGTTTTGGATCACTTACGTGCATGTTTAGAAAATTCCTCAATTAATTCGTCACGATCTCTATTTTTAGGTATATTGCCGACAAATAGCCGGTGATTGTTAAATGATATCGTAACACCAATCTTTTTGCCTTTCCGAATTTCAAAATCATTTAGCTGCAATTGTTCGAAAAGTTCACACAAAACAAAAGAAAATTTTGATTTGCTATGAAAAATTTGTATCCATTTGGGGTTCTGCGGCTGTTTTTTTTTTTTTTTTTTATATTTCTCTATTTTGGATTGTTTGGTTTTGTGGGTGAAAAATTTATGGTTGTATCTGATAGTGGTGTGTGTTGTGTGTGTAGTATGTGAGGGTTGTTGTGCGTGTGTTGATTTTTTTTTTTTAATAAATTTGTAAGATCTAGACTTAGCCTTAATAATTTTTGTTGTTGTAAGATTAAGTTTCTTAGTTTGTTATTATTCGTGCCAAATAAAAAGGAATTTATCGAAATATCAAAATTAGGTTTGGATTTTAGCTAAAATTTATAAGTTTTCATTTCAACTAATATTATTTTAGTGAATTGTATAATGTGTTTTTTATTTAATATTTGCTGTTCACACTACCGAGAGAAGTAATCAAAAATTATGATTTATGGTTTAGATTTTTTTTATTACAGCTAAAAAGGCGGGTGTCAAACCAAAATGGTACGGTTTTTTTTTTTTTAAATTTACGTTTTTCTCTTTACGGTATTTGATTTCGTACATTAAAAAAAAAAAATAATGCTGAGATTAAATTCTTAATTTCAAAATGTAAATTGTGCCTAACGGTTTCGTTTTGACACCCTGCTATAAAGTCATCTAATGCATTTATGTTATTTTTTTGGGAATCACAACCTTACCTTTTTACAGTAATACACTTATAATTATACACTTTAGACACCAATATTTTTAGATGACCTTATAGCAATTTAAGAAAAATAAATTTGCCTGCCATATTTCGCATGTAATAAAAGAACAAAAAAAAAAAATTGATATGTAATGCATAAAAAATTTTGGTATAATTTGAATTTTCCATTTTGGTATTATTTTTTTTTTTCACGCAAAGTTAATGACTGGAGAGATTATATATATATATTTATGAAACAATAGTAAATAGTAAAGAAATGCTTTTGTACCGTTATTTAAAGCGTATGACAAATGGCGTCTAACTATGGGCTGAAATATGTGTATGGTCGGTGTATGTGTATGAGTGGGTGTCTCTCTGTGTGTGTGTGTGTGTGTGTGTGTGTGAGTGGGGTGTATGTGTACGTTTGTGTGCGCAACCTAAATACAATTTGTAGACAATAATTGTTTTAAACAGAGTGTTAAACCTAATCGTATTCCGATACCAAATCCGTTAAAAAAAATATGATTAAAATTATATTTTTATTTCTTATACGATTTCGGTTTCACACTCTGATTTTAAGTGCATTCGTGTTTTTTTTTTCGCATTTGAAAAGAGTCTCGTGTATGAGAAAAATGAGGAAAGATTTTCCTTTGATATCGTTATGATTTTTGACTGCATGGATGGATTGGATGTTTGGATGTTTTCATGTTGGATGGTGATGAAAGCAATAAAGTAAATGAGTAAACAAAACAAAAGAACTTAAACATTAACCAAAAAAAAAAACAAAAACAAACTTAATATTAAACAATAACCCTAAACTAAGACACTGCCTGCCTGCCCAATTAGCCAATTATCAATTCTTGTTGTAAGCCAATTGGATTTTTGTTTTGAATTAAAGCCGATTTTTGGAGACAAGTGAAAGGCGTGGAGAGAGAGAGAGAGTGAGAGAGATGGAAGAAGAAGCGCCACCTTTCACGTATAGCTCTCCAGAGTTGGAAAATTTTAAATACGTTGTTAATTTTGTGTGTTTTGTGTTTCAATTTACCTGTAAGTTTACCAAATTCCTCTAAAATTTCATCTTTGCCTTTTGACTTGGGTATATTGCCTACGAAAAGGCGCAGATTCGGTACGCTTATATTTATTTTCAGACACTTGCCGGGTTTTATTTCGTGATTATCGAGCTAGGGGAAGGTAAAATGTTGTTTTTAATACCAATTCAATTGTTAATCAATAATAAATCATAAATAAAAATAATAATTTATAAAAATTAAAAAAAAAAACAAACTGAAAATTGGGTTGACGTTGGGTCATGAAGGTCATTGGTTTTGGGGTTGTTGTGGAGGTTTTAACAATAAATTAAATTAAGAAAATAATATCAGGAAAACAAATTTAGAATAATTTTGCATTACCAAGTTCGAAATGTTTTGCAGAATATTTTTTCTTTTATTTATTTTTCTTTTAATCGTTGTGAGCCGCATTTTGAAAAATTAATGTAAAAGAATAAGTTAGTTGAGACAGAGATTCTTGTTAGTTATAGTTAGATGATAATTTATAGATCTCCTGGATTGTTAGTTAGTTAATTGTTTTTAGAGGACATGCTCGAGTTGTGTTTTTTTTTTTATATTCATCTTTTCATAAAACCAGACAATTGGAAACGTACCCCTAATATTATATAGATTATATATCTACAAAGTTGATAGGCTACGATTTTGATATGATGATGCTCTATATAGCTACAAATTGACTTAAGACTAGGAAAATGAATTCAAAAAGAATAAAGTGAAAATAATATATAGAAAGAGAGATAGAGAGAGAGAGAGAGGGGATTGTACAGATTTGCAGTATAAATAGAATATGTATCGCAGAGAGAACTCTTTTCAAATTATGCAAATTTCGTTTGACTCGCTTCTAGTAGTAGGTAGTACTTTCGATTTATCATCTATGTATATAAGAAAAAAGGACATGCATACATAACAAATTACAGAAATATATATATAAATACTATATATATATATATATATATAGTATAGGCAGAGCACAAGAGAGTTAGAGAGTTAAGAGTACAAGGCAGAACATTAATCTCTTTTAAAGCGCCAAATCGGGTAATTTTTTGTTTAGTTGTTCTTTGGTGTTGGATTCTCAATTCGTACGAATTTTGGTTGCAAGCGCGGCTGTGTTGAGGGCCAAAAACGTATGTAACGAACTTTACCTACTATACAGATAGAAATTTTTTTTGGATATATGTATGTTGTATATATATATAGTATAAGTCATACAATAGTAATAGTAATAATATAATATAAAGCGCTTTATATGGACGGACGGTGTTTTTTTTTTTTTGCAGTGTTCAGATTTTTATTTTTTTTTTTTGGGGGGGGGTAAATAGTTTGGGGGGGCTGGGTGATGGGTGGGGTGTTGGGATAGTCAAAAGGGGTTTGGGCATAAATACCTGTCGCACAGCATTGATGGCCGCCTCGCGGTTTGTGAATGTGACAAATGCGTAACCGCGATTTGTGCCCGTCATTGGGTCCATCATGAGCCGTAGGTCCCAAATGACGCCACAGTTCTCGAATAGCGGTATTAGCTCATCCTCGAACATATCCTTGGGTATTTTGCCACAGAAGACCTCGCAACCGTTGCCAGGCACATTACCCTCCCAATTTGGTGGCGGCCCGCCATATTTGCGTTGTCCTATATAATATGATTAATATGATCAATTCTCAATTCGAATGAGTAGTTAAAATGTTTACTCACCTGTAGTCACATCCAATGTGTAGCCGGTGCGCTCGAGTATCTTTTTGATCTTGTCTTCGTCGGGGCCCTTCACCTGTATGGTGCTGGCGGTCGCTGGCACACCCTGCTGGCTGGCGCGACTCTTCTGGCGATAGGTCTTCATGACCCCGCACAGGTAGGCAGACTTATTTGACACATGCTCCAGATTTGACTCGAGGAACTGACTAAGCACATTCAAGGCACCTTCGACGGGAAACTCCTTGAGCGCGTCCAGCGCACGCTCATCCAGCTCGGCGTGAGCCAGTTTACCGGTTTTGTAGATTTCATCCAGTTTGCCGGCGACCTTCATATATGAAAAATACAATTTTGAATAAACACATACAACTATATATATATATATAAATTTTTTTATACCTTCTTGTCCAGACCGTATTCCAGCAGCTTGGGATAATCCTCTGTACGTTCGCCATCGCCACGGTCATCGGCTTTCTGGTTAATGTCATCTAATAGTTCGCCATTGCCTTCCGCCATTTCTGCAATTGCAATTACATATAATAAATTACAAATTATATTCCCCAAAGTCGAAAAAATGTACGTTAAGAGTTCAATGAACACACACGAAATAAAATTGTTGAAAATGGGTCGCGAGTATTTGCGAACAAAATTCGCAACGCACGCATGAAGAGCGACAAATGTAGATACAAAAAAAAAAGAGAGTGCGAGTGAGTGTGGGAGAGGGAGAAGCGGAGTAAATGCAAGACAGAAGTTTACAAATAGGTTCATTGACTTCAAACAAATTGTGCGTTGCGTATGATCATCAACAGAGTGGGCCAAAAGAGCACAGAGAGAGAAGCGACGCAGCACGCACAAATTAGTGCGTGCGTGACAGAGATAATCAGCAGCATAAGCAGCTGTGGAGAGAGGAGAGCTTGACAACAAAAGCAAAATGTAAACAATAGAAAAGAGGCGCGTTCGCGAAATGTGCGTGCGTCTGTCCGAATGCCGGACACACCAAGAACGCACACGACGACTGACCCGAGCCGACGGCACGCGTGCGAAACGCAGTCATACAAACTATACTGTGACGTTTTGACATTTTTATTTGTTTGTGTATGTGTGTGTGTGTGTGCGTTCTGTGTCATTAGGACGCGGGGCAAAACTGGTTGCAAGCTACTGTCTTGAAAAAAGCTTGTTTTGTGTTTAAGAATTTTTCAATAAAAAGAAATATAAATCAACGCATTAAATTTCGTCGTGCTTCGTGTCACTGTGCACAGGTGCACTGGCTGAGCAAAAGCAGCTGTCATAATGCAAATTACAAATTGAACAAAGTGTTGCTAAGTAGAAATAGAAAAAAACACACACACACGCAGAAGCCAATCTATTATCAGCAAGCAATAAACACATATTATTAATATTTGGGTGTGAGGTATGCGCCGATTGCTCAAACAAAGGCAAACACAAAAAAAAATATAGAGAAAAGAACTTCACAAACGCGATTATTGCGTAACTACACTGGGCCAAAACAAAAAAGCTATCAAAAATCGCAATGTGCGCGAGAGCGCTTAGTAAATGACCAAGCGAGAGAGGCAGAGAGCGAGCACGCGTGGGCAGCAGCAGTGACAAACGAATGAATGGAGAGAGGATGGGGGCTGTGCAGGCGTTCGCTGATCATAATTCTGTTTTGCATTGCAAACAATATGTACAATATTCAATGCTGCTTTTTGTTTGTTGCTCTCTCCACGGGTCTGTCGCTCTCTTTGCACTCATTCTGCGATTTGACTCTTGCTATTTCTATTTTTTTTTCTAATTTTTGCTTGCTTTTTGTGCTATCATTCTTTTGCATGACATTGAAATACTTTTTTATGTCGAATTCGTTGTTGTTTTTGTCATTACTCACTTGCGCCCCTGTTGTGGCTCTTAATCTCGTTGTTGGCAGCTGGCAGCGTTGTTCTTGCCGCTATCACTGAGTCTACTGCTGCAGCGTTGATGCGCTGCTCCTGCTGCTGTTGTGCCGAAACGTTAATAAACAGCGCGAAGAGGAGAAAACAATTAAATTCCAGAGAGAAATTCGAGTTTTCGCGTTTTTAAAAATTGTATTCGGAATTAAATTTGGCTTTTGAGATTTTTCTTTCTTTTTTTTTTTTTTAAGTAAGTTGTAAGACAAACAAATTGTGCAGCTAATTTTTCACAACTGGCAAGTAATCAATTTTGAGTAATGTCAAAAAACGAAGACAGCAAAAGCCAACTTGGTTTTCAATTATGCACTTGCTGTGCCCAAATATCGATAAATTATAAATTGACAACCCTGCAACCCTTTTCTCCCCTCTCTATTTAAAATTGCAAACAAACAAAAGATGCAATTTTATGGTGCAAGTGCAATGTGACCCAAAACAATATGACCAAAAATGGCGAGTCAACAAGCGGGGGGCCTCCCTCTAGGAGGGGGTCTTTTGAAAATTGTCTGGGCGTGAAAATGCAGCGAGCTGTAAGTGAAAAGTGCTGCAACCGCATGTGGCACATTGTTTGCAGCAAACACAACAGGGAGCAGCGCGTCGTCGCAAGTGCCCCCATTCAGCAGTATGCTATGCTGTGGAAGGGTATATAAAATACCATGGACTACTTTATTAAGCGTGCTATCGATTTTTGATCACAAACTAAGCAGTCAAAAGTGCAGTTTTGATATTTGTAACTGTAAAAATAAGGCTACTCACAATCAGTGAAGGGTGGTGGGAATTCTTTGACTTCAGTATATATATTTTTTATTAATTTTGACAAAAGTTCCCAAAGATTTTCATAGTCTATTCCAATAATTACTTCATTTAACTGCTTGCCAAATTGAAATATTCTTTATGGAGGAGCAGTAATCACATATCACATAACTCATTGACATAACTAGGTAATCTTTTATGCATTTTTTAAGCCTGGGCCTGTGCAGAGATAGCCACATTATAGTGGCCCGCAAGCAGGTCTCGTTTTGAATATTGTGTTTCAAAAAACCCCAGACCCGTTTGCATTGGGCTTCTCTTATTACATAAGTGGAGGCATTCTTATAACCGTATTTATGTCCAATTCTCACCCCTAAACACATACACACACACACACACCACACTCTCTGACCTGCACCACTCACATTCAAATTTAAGCTTTTTTTTTTCATTTATTCATTTTTTTTTTATCCTGTCTGTGAACATCATTTTGAATGCATGTTTGTTGTTGCAGCCGGCTGAGTTCCATTTCAAGTTCCGCCCTTGGTTGCATAAAAAACCAAGAGAATGCAGAAATTTGCATGGTTTTTTTTTTGTATTTGCCTCGTAACTACCTCAATAAATTTTATGTTGACGCCCGGAATATGTAAACAACAACAACAACGGAGTCCCAAACAAGCCGCAAATACATAGCCCGGCACTTGTGCTGCTCTGTGTGTGCCGTTCCCGTTAGTTACTATTCTATGCGCCTTTTTTTTTTGTTGTACGGTTTGTTTGTTTGCACCCTTAACTACAGCTACTGGAGAGGGGCACTGCGAAGGGTGGGCGGGCGAGGGGTGTTGTTAACGTTTGCTGACTTTTCACAGACAGAGAAAAATGTCATAGTGAATGAGACAGAAATTGACTTGGAGATACCATATAAGCTAGATTTATAAAGGTACAGACAGCTACGACTAAGAGATACCTCTTTTATTGTATAAACGAGCTATCGTTAATCGATATGTATCGATATTCGTTTAACGAGTGCACCGAGTACCCTTGGCTCTGCTGCCTCTACAATTATAGATGTGCTATCGGTAATCGATTTGTATATTTTATTTATCTTATACTTTTCTGGTTTAATGCCAAATTGTATTATTTGGTTAGGTAAGGTTAGTAAATCAGCAATATGACAAATGCCTGGCGCGGCCAATTTAATGCAGCTTTCAATAACAGAAGGACACACAAAAGAAAATCAAAATTGCTGATAAAGCGAAATAAATCGTTTTCGCCCATATTTGGGGGCGGAGTCGCCACAGAATGGGGCGACTGCAGCCTGCCAGACTTTATGTCTGCATGGGGGACGGACGATAGACGACGTTGGTGTCTGCAACTGGAATTACAATGCAGTTCAAATGGCCAGACGATGGTGTGTAGAAGGATGGAGTGGGGGGGGGGGGGAGAAGAGGAGTCTGCCCTGTTTGCAGTTGCTGTTGCTATTGCTGCTTGTGTGGGGGTTGCTTGCCATCAAATGGCAGTTGTTAAAGCACCAAAATCCACAATGACACCAGCTAAACAAGCGACAGAATTATTAAGCAACAAAAAAGCTTACAAGTGAAAAGTGTCAACTAATTTAATCGCCAAATGTGCTTTCGTTTGACAACAGAACTTTCAAATGACATTAAATTAAAGTGAACAAGAGTTGATACAAAAAAGCTGGCAAAGCTCATTGTTTTAATAAGCTTGCAAAGCTTAAAGGAAAGTATATATATATTTAATATAATAATAATAATATTTAAAAAATTATATAAATACAAAAATTAAAGCTTTCGCTAAAAATTAAAAAAAAATAATATTCTAAACGATTATAATTTTTAATCTAGACAAAAACCTCAAAAATCAACATTTAAAAAAAATTAGATAAATAAAAAAAAGCTTTCAATTATAATTTTCATTCTAGACAAAAACATTATTTTAAATACTATTAAAGCTTTAAAATCTAAATTTCTTTGAAATTATAGTTTTTGCAAAAATATTATTTTCATTGTTCTCAATGCTTTTGATCAGCTAATGTCATTGAAGCTTAAGTCGGCAAGCCTTTAAAATTTTGCTTGAATTTGAAATTTTAAGAAGCTGCACAAGGGCATAGCTATGAAGAGTGGGCGTGGTGCGGCGTGGCAAGGAGTGGAGAAGGCTGGAGAAGGCCGGAGAAGGAGACTTGGTGGACACAACGTGGCCATTTTAAATATTATTGCCATGGACGACGACGACGACGACGATAACAAAAGGAAGCAGAATAAGGAAAAGAGAATGCGGAGCAAAACTTGGATATTGATTTTCTTGACAAACTTCACTAAAGCAATTTAAGGGGGGGTTGGAGGAGGGGAGTGTGCAACCCTTTTGGGGCAGGCAGGCAGGCGCATGCAGGCAGATAAGCCAGCCGAGGGGAGAGAGCCGAGAGTGTCATAAGCCGACTTAAGGCACGAAAATAGCTGCAGCAAGTTGTAGTAGTTGCTTGCAACACAACTGCAGACATGCCACTCGAAACGGGAACGTGGCCAGAACGCCGCAAGCGGAAGTGTGGCAAATGTTTGCTGTAATTTATGGCCGGCAAGATACGGGTAGAGCGGGGGGGTTAAGGGGAAATAGTAAAGGGGCTCGATGTGGCCGCATAAGTTGCAGAAATTAATGCCACACATTGCGACAACGAAGCAATTGTGGCACACACAAGAGGTAAATTAGAAAGGGGCATACATGCAGAACAAGCAGAAGCAAAAAGAATAGGAAATTCCTCGTAATTTATGGTAAATAACGCACCCAAAAAATGTATTCCCTTCCTCCATTTGGTAAATATGCGAATCGAGCAGGCGGAAGCCAGGACACAGCAAGGATGAATATTAAATGCATAGCCGGAAATCGTAGAAATGCATTGAACATAAATCAAAAACAATGCGTTTTATATATAGTAAATGTACTAAGCACAAAGGTAAAATTACTCGACGATATATATCGAAGATCGATTTGTATCGATTTTATACAAATTTGATATATCTCTCTTTTATGATATACCTCTTTCTTTTCCAATTGCCATTAAATGTTGCAAAATAAGTATTTTATTTGAAACCCATTCCATCTCAAGAAGCAAGTAAAAAAAAGGCATATATTATAGTGATAAATATTTTCCCGCAGGATCTGCGTTTGCCAAAAACAAGCCATAATCCACATAATCTTATAGTTCGAACTGACATATGTTGGACACGAGTCCTGCACTTGGGTTGCCAAGAAACCAATCAGATGAGAATCCTTGCAGCCTCTTTTGCTGCACAACAATATTTGCGCCAAGCTCTTTTGGCAGCCGTAAAACTTTCAATATTTGATGCACACAAACACACAATTCTGTGGCCAAAAAGCGCAGGACACGCTTCACGATGCTCAACGGACATCAACCAAATGAAAAATACCAGCCACGAGGCACGGGTGGGGTGGGGCGAAAGGGATGTTGCCAGTCACATGTAACTGGCCAGGCACTAAAAAATTGACTGCAATGCGGCTAAGGCCAGGAACCAAAGGATCACGTGGCTGGAGGGGAACAACGGACGGGCATGTGGGGTATAGATGTACAACAGTTGCATGCAACCGAACATTGTGTCTGCCATGTCCGTGGAATGTCCTATTTGTAATTGTGTTCTGTGCAAAAAAAAAAAAAAATTTAAAAGAAAAAGAAAAAGGACAAGGAGCTCTCCTATGAGCAGTACATAAAGCCGTCGCCAGAGGGCGCCCGCTTCTTTCACACAAAAAAAAAATCAAAGCTAAAAAATAATTCATTTTTATATATGGATTACTGTATAAAGATCGAGGCTAAAAACTTGGAAATGCACAAGAATGTGGAATGTGGTCGTCCACATTTTAAGCCCTTTCTTTGTTGTGAGGGAAGGTACAACTTGCAATATATACATATTTTTGTTGCAAGAGTGGCACACTAGATTTATTATAGACCTTATATATATATATTATTAAGGGTGTCCACAGATTTGAAGCAGGTAAGACCAAAATTGACTTGATTTTCAAACCAACAAAAGTCATAATTAATAATCATTTTTTATATCTCTTTTTCTTAGTTTATGAATTGCAACTTGCAACATATACACATTGGTTTCCATTCGGCAACAACCCGCTGCGAGCGAATATGGGTTTTTGTCTCCAACTCGGCTCGTCACCACCTCCCTAGCGGGCCAAGTTTTCTTGTGGCTTTAACAACTGTTGTATTATATATTTAGTTTTGGCTTTCATTTCGAATTAGAAAACAGTGCCAGCTGCAGGCGCCTCACAATTCTCTGTTGGGCGTCGCGCGCTCTTCTGGATGCAACGTGATTCGCTTCTTTGTTTAGCATATTTTATTTGCAAAATTAGGCTGAATTTTTTGCTTCGACCCCAACCACGCCCGCGCCTGCCTGCTGTGAGGAGGTGCTGCGCCTTGCAATTGTGGCAGACAGTGGTGTCAGGCACCACACAAACAAGACACACACACACACACACACACACACACATAATTCACTGCTGCTGTTGCAAACTGTTGTGCCCCATAGAGCCTTGCGTTGCATAAAATACTGCTTTCAGTAGTGGCAAAGCAAATCCGATTACATATACATATATATCTAGTTATACATATAATTAATAATTAAAATTGCATTTATTATTTATTAGTGGCAATTCAATAATTTATAGCAGCACAAAAGATGGCAGAGCATTTCGCCACATCTGCAACACTCATCTACTCCTTGTTTTAAATATATAAAATAATATATAAATATAGTCTGCTGTCGAATTCAGATATTTTGCACAAATATTAATAATAATAAATATAATAAATATCTTTTGCAGGAGTTCCTAAAGTTTCTATATGTTTACGATAAATATATTTAGTGCAATAAAGGCGGATAAGCATGGATAATTTTTCACAGCTGATCATAAGACAGAAAATACATATACCGTTTGATAACTGAATAATCAGGATTTACTTTAGCCAAGTCAGATTATTTGAATTTATACTCTGACTCACATTTTGTCACGGCAAATAATATCCTTGAAAGTTTTCCTATCTGACTTCTCATTATTGCCTTTTGGCCTGTCAAACGTGCAACAAAAAAGTAAAGAAAAAATGGAAGACTAGGAAGCAGCAACAATGCAACATTGCAAGCGCAAAAATGAAAAGTCGGAATGCTAAAAGAGGCAAAAGCGCCGACAAAATGCGGCATGAAAACGTGTTTGCCGGCAACGAACTCAACTTGCCCGCCGCCGGCTCCAATAAACCCCCCTCAAACACAAACCTTGTATCATGCAACACCCAATTGAAAGTAGAGAGAGAGAGAGAGAGAGAGAGAGAGAGAGACTGAGAGAGAGACTGCACGTTGAACTCCCTGCGGCTGCAGAAAACATGGCGAAGCGCCAAAATATCCTCACATGCAGACAAGACAAGAGCGGAGCAGAATGGAGTGGAGGTGAAAGAGGAGATGTGGAGGCTAAGAAGCAGCAGGCAAAAGAAACGGAAACAAGATACAAGAACTGCAAATAATTGCAGCTGTACCTCTCTCCCTATCTCGGTCACACATGCATTCTCGTTCTCCCTCGATGCGGTTGAGAGCGCGCGCATTGCACTCGCAAAGCTTTCGACAATGCAGCAAAAAGCTTTTTTGGCGCTCTCTTTCACTCGCTCCCTCATTGCATGCAGCGAGTTGAGCCGGCCGGTTTTCGCTTACTTTACACATACATACATGTGCACATGTGTGTGTGTGTGTGTGTGTGTTTGTGGACGCCATTTGGTTGACACGTGGCTGACGTGGAGCTCAGGCAGCAAAATATTTTCAAATGTGCAAGGCAAAAACAAAATTAGAAAAAAAAAAATGTAAGTTGCCCAATTGCTGGCCTCACACAACTAAAACAAAAATTTTTGTTATTGCAGAACTTAAATAATATATAAAGAAAGCTAAGCAAAAGGCGACGCGACACAAACCGGTTTCTGCAAGAGGAACAGCAACAACAAGAAGAGATGCGAAACAACTTTGGACTTTTCCTTATTTTAAGTTCACTTTTAATGATTTGCGGCGGCGGGTAAAAAATCAAAATGGTGGACGACCAGCAGCAGCAGCAGCGACGGCGACAGCAGCAGCGGCTTTTAATGCGATTGTGAGCAATGTTAAATGCATTGCCCACACACACACACAGACGTAAGCAAGCCAACCGTCGCAGACTAAAAAAAAGCTGCAAGTATTTGTGCAAGTATGCGAGTGCTTGGGGCCACTTTTGTTATGACGCTAGTCTGTGTGCGTGTGCGTTTGCATGTGTGTGTTTTTGTTGCAGTGTTGTACAACGTAGACACAGTGGGGCGTAGTGTTGTTTCTACATTTTGTCGCCTGCTGCGGCTGCTTTTAACACCTGAACGCATAGCAAAAAAAATACAATATTAATTATTTTTGCATTCGCTACACACATGTCAGCTGTTTAACTTTTAATATATATCTACATAACATTAATGCTGTTTAATGTTTGCATACAATTAAAACACAAACACACACGCACATTTGGGGAACTCTCTCTCCCACAAGAAATGCCGTCGCTTACTCACACGTACGCAAACACACACATGCATTGGCACTTGATATGAATACGATGTTGTTGTTGTCTGATTGTCTTCTATGTGTATGTGTATCTGTGTGTGTTTGCTGCGAAAATAGCAGAGTCTATTAACATTTTTCTCATGCTTATTTTTATTGCACTTTTTTAAAAATTTACCTTTTTTAATTTGCTTGCACTAAACGGAAATTCACCAAACACTCGATTTCGTTGTTTTGTATATTTTATGTATGTTAAGTATTGATATATTTAATTGCTAGCTCATTTGCATTATATATATATATATATTTAATTATATATATATTAATATTTTATTTATTTATTTTTATTTTGTTTTATTTATGAGATCACAGTTCCTCCGTTCCGCGCGCGCTCTCTCTTCTCTCTGCAGCTACAAATACATGTGTACATCTATGCATGGATGTGTAGGTGTTTGTGTGTGTGTGTGTTTGCGAATTCTCCAACAACCGAGCATCAAATACACAGATACATTTGAATTTCTATTTGTATGTGTGTGTGTATTTATATTGAACGCTTTGTTCTATATATTTTGATTTGCACTATGTTGATTATAATTTTTATTGCTTTATTCCGATTTTGTATTTTCATTTATATATTATTAATATTTATTATTAGTATTATTATTATTGTTGTTGTTGGGCAGCCGCGTTGTAATTGAATGGCGGACGCAGCGTCTACGTCACCGGTTCTTCGTACGGTACTTCGCACACACGTCTTTACGTCGTCACTTGCGTCGCACAACAAAACCCACAAACAACTCTGGGGAGTCGCAGCCGCCGCAAGTCGTAACGAAAGCTGCACTGACGACGGCGGCGACGACTGCGACGGCGACGACGACGACGGCGACGGCTACAAAAATGCACACAGTCAAATGTGTTGGGCTACAGACGGCGACGCATGCACACACACACACACACACATAATAATGCTCGCCGACAGAGAGGCAGGCAGAAAAGTTTTGCAAAGCGTGCAAAAAAAAAGAGAACGAGCGAGAGAACGTCTGAGAGAGCGTATTTTTGCGCAGAGAATAAGCAGCACGAGTGGCGGCAGAATTTGCACAACAAAGCGTAAGGCGAAAAAACATGAGCACACACACATACACAGATATGAGACGCGCTCTCTCACTCTCGCTGCACAGAAGATCGTTTTGCTTGTGTGTTTTTGTGTGAAATGCAAAAACGTGAACAAGCAAAAAAAAAAAAGTTCAAGACTGTCGGCGGGCAAAGCTTTGTCGCGTGTGGAACGCATGTCTGCATATTTGTTTGTGTGCATGTGTGGAACGCAGTGCTCTCTTAAAATAAGAAATAAAAAGAGTTAAAAGCAACGCAACTTTAAACTTCAAATAAATAAAAGCGAAAACGGCAAAAGCAAACATACAAAAAAATAAGGATTGCTTCTGCCCCCCAATAAAATACTAAACGATAAACAGCGTCGACGTTCCACATGGCATCCACACACAGAGAACACATTATTCGCGCGTCTATACAAAAAAAAGTACACACAAAGCATTCCTTCGAAGGGGTTAAATGAGCGCAACAACAACAACATTAACAATAGGCAAATTCTGTTAATTTTTCGTAACGCTACTGGAACGAAGCCAAATTGCAATGTTCAAATCAAATGCAAAGCACACACACTGTTGCATTTACAAATACACGCACACACTCATAGACCCCTCCATATCTCTCTCCCTTTTACTTTGCGCCCACGCTTATCTGTTATGTTGTTGCTGCTTTTGCTGCCCATGCGGCATTTTGGTCATGAACTTGCTGTTTTTTTTACTGAACATTGCGTTTCCTTCGGTCCTAACCCCAGTCCACTTAACAAACTAACATTTCCCAAACCACCAATGACGGGTCAGTTTTGGCTTGTGTATCATGCACTAAGAAAAAATGATGCAATTCGTATATTTTTGTAAAATATATCAACTAGTTAAAAGATAATAAGCAGAAATATATATATATAAATATATCTGCAAATAAATAAAAAAAATATTATATATATAACTATTTCTGTTAATTATATTTCATAAGCATTTTTGATAACTTCATTTTATTTTTATAGTGCTCTTATTTACAAAAAATAACTAAAAGCTAAATTATTTTATTCTTGTATTTTGAAATTGAAGAAAGTTTCGTTTTTATAACATATTTCAGAATAATCAAAAACGAATGTGATTAGGGAAATCTTTTCATCGAGTGTATAACTACCCACAACCTCTCCCTTCCCCCTGCCCAATGCAATCGCACTGTGCATTTTAAATACAGATTGCAACTGTGAATGCTTTTTTTTTGTATTTCTGGACAGCAAAATTGCAGCACATTTGGTAGAGGAGCTTTAATCTAAAAACTTTCAAATACAGTTATATTTATTTGCTCTTTAAGGTTTAAGTTCAAAAGGGGTCTCAAGTTACGCTAGCAAATCGTAGTTTTTAGGAATTTGAAACCATGGGAAGCCCCCTGCTGCTGTGCTTGAATTCCAAAAAGAGTGCTGCCCCTAACAGTAAAAGTAGTTTTGGGGTAACCTTAGATGCTTTGGCTTATTCGATATTCCAAGAATCAAAAGGAAATTTTGACAACACTCTTAATTAAGAATAAATGAGAATTTCGTTTTGGTATTATAAAATTAATTAAACCAATCTAATCTATAAAATGAAAGTCTATATTAAAAAGAATCAATTTGTAAACAGAGTTGAAATATTGACAACATTTTCAATTATAAAAGTTTTCATCAAAAATACAAACACTACCAGGCAGTTCCCATATTAAATATGTTGACCAGTTTCAGTTTATAAAATATTTGCCCTATTATTTTTAATAATTCAACAAAAATTCTTCGAAAGACAGAAAAAAAAGTACAACACAACAAAAAAAAATGATGTAATAATATATAAATTGTTTTTACCCAAAAACATTAAAATGGTAACTGATTTAAGGATAAAATCTATTTCATATTACCAATACCCATTTATATCGAGAATTAAACTGATTTTTTTTAATTGTAATAAAAAACTGAGAAACTTGGATTTTTCCCATAATAATAGTAGTAATCGTATAAAGACGGCGCTAGTCGAGAAGCCAAGCTTCTTTCCAGTTTAAAATCAGATCAAATTCGCAACCAATTCAAATTATATGATATATATATATATATATATATATATATATACGAGTATATATACGAGTATATGATTACTTGGCTTGAGCGCATTTGAATTATTTTTAGAAGTGCAATCTATTTATGTGTGAGAAGTGTATCTCAATCTGAATCACATGCCATTTATATGAATTGAATTAATATTATGCCATAATGCTGCTGATAATCAACGAGAGCTGAGCTGAGAGTCCGAGGAATATAAGAAATTGTGGCCGATGCCACGTTGAGATTCTCAAAAATGTTTAGAATCAATTTCAAATTCGATTTCGATATTGACTTACTCAAGCGAATTGTTGTTGTTGATGTATCCAATGTGTGTGGGGTATCCAATTGTTTGCTGCTGCAGGTGCTGTGTGTAGATATTTAATCCGAACTCGTTCCCCTTATGTGTATGTGTGGGTGTGTGTAATGTATGTGAATTTTTCTTTTTTTTTTAAATATATTTTTGCACTTGAATCACAAAAACTTCACTTCATTTAAAATGCTTGTTTTCTATTTCGCTTTTTTACTTTTTTTTATTTGTATTTATTTCCCGGCGTACAGTAGAGCGTATGAATGATGATCTCTCTTTTTCTGTCTCTTTCTCACTGTTGCTATGCTATATGTGTGTCTCTTTCACTTTTGGCGAAGAATGCAGCGTTGCAATCAGCGTTGCATTTGCCAGCAAACTGATCTCGTTGTCGTTAACGTTGCTGCTGCTGCGGCGGCTGCTTGTTGCGCGCAGGAAGTGCACGAAGTGCGTCTCGGTACGAAGAGGGAAGAGCCGAACTAGTTACGAGCGCAAATCTCTCTGCTCGTTTACGATGCCTGCCTGACTGCTGCAGTTGTGTGCAGTTTATCACGTTCTTCCTCTCTGTCTCTATCTCTCTCTCACTCTTCGCTTTTGGGCGTGTACCGTTTGTGGAGCTTTATGATCGTGGTTCTCTCTCGGCTTTAAAGCTTCCTCTTGCTGCACTTTCCTTAATGTGTGTGCGTACACATGTGTGTGTGTGTAATTGCATCAATTATCTCAAGTTACGTAAATGCTTGCGTTGTGAGCTTTGATTAAAAGCTTTCTTTCGGCACTTGCAATTTGTAATTTTGATTTGAAATTTCCTTTTGCTGACTGCGTTTTCTTATATATGTGTGTGGTGAGTGTGTGTGAGTGTTGTGAGTGACGAAATATCCAATTAAAATCCAAGTTAAATTTCAAATTGAAACGCAGTCGTATTAACTAAATTTTAGTAACTGTTTTTAGTTTCTTTTTCACTTGATGATCATATTTCGCATAGAAAAACACTTTTTAAAATCAAATTCAATTTTTCTTGTTTTTTGTTTGTTTGTTGTTTTTCACTATTTGTGTTTTTGGGTTTCAGGTTGTGTTTGTTTCACTAGTTAGCAATTTACACATTTTATATTTAATTTTAATGCATTTCCAAACATGACGCTGCATTTTTATGCCATAGAAGACCGTTTTAGCCGTTTATTTTGTTTATCCGTCGGATGCGTTCTTAAAATTTTCTCTTTAATTTTTTAGACTGCGTAACTCTTTATTATAGTTATTATTATTTATGATATTATAATATTTATAATATTAATATTATAATAGAAGCGTAACACTTTGAATATTATAATTTAAATATCGTTGCAAATAAAGAAAAACTTAAACAAAAACTGGCAAATTTAAGTTGCACTAAAATAACACTAAGAAAATGGAATATTGAACTTTAGATTTGTTTTCTTGGGCTATATTTAATATGTGATGAATGGTTTTTTGTTGTTGTTGCTATTGTTTGGTTTCGTTGTTATTGTTGTTTTGTTTTTACGATTAATATCCAATAAGTATATTGTGAGACGTATGCGCGGACTTTGTTGTTGTTATTATTGTTGATCTTTTATTTAATACATTTTATTGCATCGAAAATTTGTGAAATTTATTTTGTTGAAGACGTTGAAATTTATTGTGGTTTTTTTTTCTCGAAATAACTTGGTTTTTTTGTATACTAATATGTTGAATATTTGAAGACGTTTTTGTGTGAAAAGTTCCAGATTTGTAATAGCGATTTTTTCGCATGGTCTTTTTGCGCGTCCGCGATACTTGCGAGTGGAGTGGCGATGCGATACAGATACAGATACCCAACTGCTGCTCGTTCTGCAGTTAGCAGTCAGTCTGTCTCGACGGCGACGTCTCTGCGCTGGGCTACAGCGACAAGAAAACCAAAAAAAAACGAGCAGCAAAAAAGCACACAAGCAAAAAAAGAGCTTGCAGCGACAAACGAGACACACACACAAGCAAGACTCGACGTATCTGAGCCGGCAAAGTTACTCACACAGACACACACACAAGCGCAGCGTGCGTTTCCTTTTTGTTTTGTTTTGGCATTCGCAGCAGCGTCGACTGCATTTGTATTGGTGTGCTGACTGCAGTCTGTGACGCTCTCACTCTCTCCCGCACACACACACATGCAGCTGTACAGTGGGCTTTTTGTAGTTTTTGCACACGTTGTCAGACAGCAGGCAGCTAGCAACCACCCAGAGATGCCTTCGCTCGTTTTGTAGTCAAACATTTTTGTTGCTCTGCATTAAAATCACTCTCTCACGCTCTCTCATTCTGTGTTTGTGTGTGTGGGCATCTCTAGCTGTTTGGGTTCTTTATTTTTTGCAATAGACTATTGGCATTTTTTTATGCCAACATGCCTATGCACAAACATACACACATATATTTATTTACATATACATTTTTTGACCCCTCTCTCTCTCTCGCAAGTTTGTCGTTGCTGCGTTTTTGTCGCTATGCGCGCGTTGAAGAACATTTCAATTAACTGCAATTCTTTCAATCCGTTTTTATGATCCATTCTCTCGGCGCTGCTCTCGCTCAGCGTCCAAGTTTAATTAACTGACTGACAAACGTATCTAGATTCTAGCAATGCGACCGATAAGATCTGTCACTGCTTATTTTTATTTTTTTTTTTTTTGGTTTTTTGTATTTTTGTATTTTTGCATTTTGCCTGCTTCTTGTTAACTCAATTTGTGTGCAGGTGCGTTGACCGATAGGGCAGCAGCTTAAAAGCTTAAAAGCACATTGAGAGATCAATCCAATTAACTGTAAACTACAGATCCTTGATGGGATTATACTTTTAAGTGAGCTTCTTGTGTGTATGTGTGTGTGTGAGTATTTCATTTATTTACATTCTTATCAGCATTCAAACGGTTTACGATAACAATTGGCTCATAGGCGATAAGGAGGCGTCATTAAAAACGTATTTGTTGTGACTCATTTCCGTCCGGATTGAAAAGTGTTAAAAGACTTATTTGATTATAAACATTTTTTTAGACTCGAAATATTATTTTACTTGAAACATCAATTAGATTACGAACTGAAGTTTAGTTTAATAAAAAGAGCTTTTTACGCCCACAGCTTAATTTTTGACTTAAAAACGCTTTCGGTTTCCTCGGGATTTTTTTGGTTTACTTTTTTTGTTGGTATCGGGTCAGCGAAAGAGAGAGCAAAGCAACAGTAAAAATAGAAGATAAATCTTGCAAAAAAAGGTAAGAAAAGGAGAGGCAAATACGGCAACAGACGAAGCGAGGACATGCGCACAAGGATAACGCAGCCTGTGACGAGGACGAGGACGACGACGACGATGTTGATGATGTTGACCAGCAGAGCATCATCAAAAAATCGGTGGCATCATCAAACAGCAGCAGCAACAATAAATGCGGCGGCGATAACGCAGTTTATTTTTTATTTTTTTTTTTAGTCTTTTAGCAGCAAACATTGAGAATCCTGTTTTGATTCCCACAGTTTTGTACCGGAGGCTTTTTTACAACAACTATAACTGACCGGGGGACGATTTGGCTGAGCCGCTGACCAAGTAAGAGAAGTACCCCTCAGTAGCAGCGGCGCATGGTCATCATCAATGCGGCTGCCGCTGCTTGGTCTCAAAATAATAAGATGACATCCAACACTTCTTCAGGCAGAGACGCAGGCAGCCGGCAGCAAGCGCAGTCCAAGTCCAAGTCCAATAATTTTATACCCTAACCTTACCCCATATTATGCCTGGTGCCACGTTGTGCCTGTGCCGATGCCGATGCGCTGATGAGCCTGTGCCGATGATGCCTCAAGCGCTTTATATCTCTGCCTCTGTCTCTCCATCTCTATCTCGCTCTTCGTCTCTGCCTTTTTTTACACACAAAAAAAATCTTTTAAATCTTTTTCTTTTGCTAACTGATAATTAAAAATTATATGTAAAAGTTCATCTCGAACTCATAAAATAAATAAAAAATATTTATAATTAATATTATATATATTATTAAAAAATCGAGTCAATTTAGTAATGTTCTTCTGTATAAAGATTAGCATCTATAACCATCTAATCGGCTTTGTATATATCTATACAAAATATTATTTATAATGTATTATATTTATTAATATTTATATTATTTCGTTATATAAATCAATTTATAATAAATAGAAATTTTAAATTTAAAAATAATAAAATATTAAAGCACATCAAATTTAATAAATGTAATATTAAAAAGAAAAAATTTTAAAAATTTATTTCATTATATTCTAATAAATTTGAATTAATCTAAATATATATTTCATAATTTTCTTTTATTATTTTTATGGGCTATATTTTTTTCGAGTGTATAAAATGCCTGTTCCACATATTTTTCATATAAAAATCGCTTTTTTGCGCTCGTTGGCATAATAAAATGCTTTTAGTTTCATTCCCCCCGAATAAGAGAAAAAGCAGGGGCAGGCAGCAAGGCAGCAAGAGCAGAGGGGTAGGGGCAAGGCAAGACGCACTTGGCCACACAAAGGACTTGGCCTGAAGATCGTCGCGAGCGCTCGAGAGAAAAGGACGCAGGGACTTGTCTCCATTCAAATATAATGCAAAATGTAGGTAGAGGTCGAGCCCGAGGCAGAGGTAGCGCTGGGGTTAGGAGCAGTAGCAGAGGCAGAGGCAGAAGTAGGGGTAGGGGTAGAGGTACTCAAAATGTACCTGAACCTCAACTCTCACTCTCTCTATCTCTTTCCAAGAGCAAACCGACACGATGTTGGCCACAAAAGGATGGACATTGTCCAGTGACCAAATCTTATTGAGCACTGATGATAATTTTGGCTCGTTGTTGTTGCTGCTGCTGCTCCTGGCAAGCTTCTTGTGCAAGGATTTAGCGAGCTTGGCAAAAAAATAAAGTCTCGCGAATATTTAAACAGATTTTTTTGCAAAAATAATAGGAGCAGGTCTTATAATAGGGGTTGTAGTACAAGAGATGCTCCGGTAAAAATTTATAGATTTCGTTTTTAAAAAATATTATTTTTGATTTAATCAAATTGTTTTTTCTCCATGGCAAGGAGAGTGACATATTTATTTATATTAATTTAAAACATTTGATCTGGTATCGTGCATCGAATCCTGGTAGGTTAATGTCATAAAATATCATTAAGATCGGACTACTATATCATATAGCTTTCGGTTGGTTTTATTTTTTATTATAGTGAAATTTGGAAGATAGCAAAAAGTGTATTAATGGAAACACGATTATATTTCTCAAGACTTCAGTTGATTTTTAAATTGTAACGGTTTTCAAACCAAAAAAAAAAACAGCATTACAAAAACATAATTTATTTCAATACCTCGCTCAAAATTAATTATCATTTTATATCGAATTCGATGCATAACTTTTAAGCAGTTGAATTAAAGAAATCGGGGAATTTATATATAAAAATAAAATTGATTAAAGTAAATTAAAAAAATTAAAAATATTTATAAAATATTCTATCTGATCAAAGACCTATGTAGAGGTTATTAGTAGTAAAGTTCATATTCAGGTTCGCTGGCCGCTCGCAAAATGATTGTTTGCCCAAAATCTTAAGGAGCAGCAGCAGCAGGGACACAGGAAGTTGGACGAGAGGAGTAGGAATGAGTCCTCTCTCTCAATGCGACATTTGCATTTTTAATGCAGACCAAAAAAAAAAAAAAAATGCGTTTGTTTTTTACGAGTTGATTTTGATTTGCGTTCGCTTGATTTTTTCTATATACTGGTTCTAATTTTATTTCTTTTTTTTTTATAATTTCAGTTTTTTAGTGAATTTATTTTTTTTTTTTGGTTGGGTAACAACAAGGCTATTGTGTGTTGCGCCACGGTGTCACCTTCGAGGAGCCGAAGGACCTCTCCGCTGACCAGACAACAAAAAAAAACTAAAGAAAAAGCTAAGCAGAAAAGTACACACACACACACACACACACACACACATACACACACTGGGAGGCGAGTGTGCGCGAAGAATATCCTTTTGTGATATATGAGTAAGTTGTACCTGAAGGATGCGCCGCCGTCAATGCTGAGCCGTTGTGTACACACACACACACACACACACACACTGGGTGTGGGGTGGTGGTGGTGGTGGTGTAGGGAAGAGCAAGCTGCAGTTGATATCATTTGATATCGAGAAAGAACGGATGTGCCACACGGAGCAGCAGCAGCAGCAGCAGCAGCAGCGCATACCCAGAGAGACGCCGTGTCCAAGAAGGATGCGAGTTGCGAGCAGCACCCCTCGCCATTTTGGATGGCTTGGTGGTGAGCTGGCCTTTTGTTTTTATTGCCACACATCGCTGGTGGGAAAATTTATCTAAATTGTTGATGGCGTTTTTTTCTCTTCTTTTTTTTTTCTTAAAGGATTTCGCATTATATTTTGTTTTTTTTTTTTGGTTTTTGTGTTGTTTTTGTCATATTGTGGAATGTTTTGTCGTCACGTTTTTGCGCAAAAAAGTAGAAATGAAAAATAAGCAAAAAAAAAAAACAAAAATGATGCGCAAGTAAATGTGGCCCAAAGAGTCCATAAATTAAGCCAGGGCAAAACTGACAGCAAACGAAGCCAAAGGATCAGCGTTGAATATGTGCAACAACAACAACAACAACTGAAATTGGATGAAGGTGTTAAAATACAATAGACGCCGTTTGTTGTTGTTGTTGTTGTTGTGTGAGTGTGTGTGTGTTGCCAGCTGATAGTATTGTTTGATTGCCACAGCCACATCACGACGCTGTGGCATGTATAAACTCTTTGCTTCCAAAGCGAGAAAGTAAACATTTTTAGCCAATTAGCTGTCATAAGCATTGCACCTCCCCCCACCCACTTGACAGTCCCAGTCACAGCCCCAGCCCCAGTCCCAGCACCAGTCCCAGCCCCAGTCCCAGCCCCAGTCCCAGTCCCAGCCCCAGTCCCAGCCGGCGACGTTGGAGACGCTGGTGCCAAGCGCCAAAAACTAACAAAATACAGAAAACCAAAAATCGTCAAGTTTACCAGGCCAACAGATATTGTGTAGCCAGCCGTGCCACCAGGGCGGTATTTAAATTCATGTCTCGAATATATTAACTAAATAAAAATATTTTAAATTTAGTTTAGGTAAAAATTATTATACAGATAATTAACAATTTTAAGACAATTGCAACTCCATTGGGATTATTTATTGTGCATTTTTATTTTCTATATATTATATAAATTATATATATTTTAATCAGAAAGAGAGAGAGAGAGAGAGAGAGAGATAGTAGGAAAAGAGAGCGGAAAAGTGGGGCAGCTTTTGAAAACAAATTCAAACTTGCTCTTTGTGTTTGGAAAACCTAATTTTCAGCATGTCAAAGCCAAGCGAATTTTGATTCCAGATTTTCCGTTAAAATTGATGCAATTTTTTTTTTACAAATTTCGCTAATGGTTTTGGTTTTCATATTGTTATTTACTGGCTAATGTGTAATTTTTTTGTTTTTTTTTTTTTGATTTTTTGTCAGTTTTGCAATGCGATGCAATTTAAATTAGGATACATTCAGAATACACCTGATGGCATTAATTGGAGACAGGGTATATCGAAAATAAAAATGAAAAAACTAAAGTTTAGCGATGTCAAAAGCAGCTGTAAAATTGCCAGTCGCTTTTCACACGCCACAAACTGACTGACTGACTGACGACTTCAAAAGGGTTGGCAATTATTTTTAACGAACTTTTCCTAGGCTTAAGTGTGTGCACAACAGTGTGTGTATTGGTATCTGTCTGTCTGTCTGTCTGTGTGTGTGTGTGTGTCCTGGGTCAATGTGCTGTTGCTGTTGCTAAGAATATTGCGCATACGCCACCGATGCAGAGACCACCACAGTGGGTCACAACACACAGAAATCTCTCACGCAATATTTTTAAAGATGCCAAGCGAAAAAAAACAAAAAAAAAAATAACAAAAACATCTGCGTTCGACACACATATAAATCTGGAGTTGTTGCAGCTGCAACAGCAGGCGCAATCAACGCATTAAATCAATTTTAACTTGGCCTACTTTTCAATACTCTTCCTCTTTTCATCTTGCGTACATGCAACAAAAGCTAAAAGCGAACCCTTAATGCAGTTCATGCAACATTCGTTGTTGTTGCTGTTGTTGTTGTTGATGCTAGTTGCAGCGAATGCAGCTTGCCACTGCCACAGCAGGCACACGCAAGGGGCACATAACTAGGGCGGCGGGGTTCTTGTAAGGGGCAGGGATGCAATCTGCGCAGCACATGGCGTTTCGCACAGGAAAAGTGGAATTTTTGTTTTTTTTTTCTCTCTTTTTTTTTTAGCATTTTTTGTGCATAGTTAAAATTGAATGCGCACTTTCAATGCGAAAATGTATCACCTACATTTGTTGCAACATTGCAGGTTGCAGCTGCAAGCACTTCTGGCACATCTGAAAAGCTCCACTTAGAAATTTATGGCACAGTGTTGAACTGTGACCCCTTTTTTTGTAGCCTACATTTTTGTTTAGAATATATTTTTTTTTTCTTTACCCTAATCTCATTAAAATGGGCACTTTTTATATAGTCTTCATAAGTCTAATTTAGTCCATGTTCGTCCATGAAAAGCCCCGTCAATTTCCGTTTCTCGCTTATATAAATAATCCTATCATAAAAAGTTCTAGTAAATTAGAATTGAAATTTTTTTCTTTTCTCGTTAACTTTTTTGATTTACGATGTTAGTAACAGCCACAATTTTAAAAATAGTGCCCTCTAATTGATGTATGATTTACATTGATTTCAGTTTTCATCAAAATCCGTAATTTCAGCTAGTATATTTCACAATAAAACTAGTATAAAAATATAGCATATAGTAAGCTGATAACTGGAAAATAAATACGAATAGAAAGTCTGTAATTACAACTAAATATTGATTCAGTGCACTTTTGATATTCGTTGGAGGCGATCGAACAATTTCTAAATAAATATAAAGATATATTAAAAAGGCAAGAAAGGTAAAAAAAAATGGCATTTGGCAATGGCAATGACATATTAAGGATATTCCTGAATTGTACTTAGATGACTTGCAACTATTTCTTACAAAATGCTGGCATGAAGAACCGGCGAAAGGACATAATTTAGACATAGTTTATCTGAGTTATTGAAAAATAGCTTAAGTAATAATTTAATCTTTATAAAGAATCCTTTTTAAGTATTAATTACAAAAATAAATATCAATTGTTTTTCATGGAACTGGACACCCATGATATTTCAAACACAAATATATTAATAGTATTCTTCTGTAAAATTCGCTTATATTTTTATAGTTATAATTTATTTTCTGCAGATTCTCGGAGAAAGTAAATTTGGCATTGCTTACAAAGCTGTTTGGCGCGATTTAAAAATCGTGTTGAAAAAATGTAAGCAGGTTTTTAAGAAAAAATCACACAAGGCTTTAATAGAAAGATCGCACGTCTCTCACAAATACACCATGAGAATGTTGCAACATTATGTGGCATTGGTTATATTGAGGAAATCACCCATCTAGTCATGGAATATGCTAATTGCGGATCCCTCCACGACCACTTGCATGGCGAGGAACACCGAAATTACAGGTTTACAGATGGCCTCCAGTGGATGTATCAGGCCGCAAGGGTATTTTATATTGTTCTATATAATTTACTTTTGTCCGACTAATTCATTTTGGTCATAGGGAATAATGTTTCTATTGGATTTGCCGCCAAATTTAATTATACATTGCAATTTAAATTCTAAAAATATGTTGCTGTTTCTGAAAATTAGGGATTATTGCTTTCCGGCAGATAGGGAATGTCTCTTAACCTATCAAGATAACAAGCCTATGTAGCACCAGAGGTTTGTTTATCTAGTGTTTTTAATAACCAATTTAATTCCTGAGCAGATTTTTGAGGGAGAAGAATACACAAAAGAGAGCGACGTATATAGCTTTAAGATAGTACTTTGGGAGATCATGTCTGGCCAGAAACCCTTTGCTTAATTCAAAAGGCTAATTGAATACATCGATGTAGAAGAGATCCGAAATGGTATGAAAGTCCGAATATTACCAATACAGCAATACAAAATCATTGAATTTTTCAGGCACACGCCAAAGTATCAATATATACAGCAAATAATTTAAAGGTGCTGGGATACGGACCCAAAAAGACGACCTCCAATTTCGGAACTAGTCAAACAGCTGCCTGAGTGAGTTATAAATGGAAATATATTTTAATTATAATAATATATTTAATATTATTTTGTAATGATTGTCTAATCATTATTCTGTAGGTGGTTTGAAAAATGCGTCGAACTTGAACCTGAAGTGGTTCCGATCGTTGACTTCGCAGATGCTCATCTTGAAAAGGTTAGATGCAATGAAATATATTTTACTTTATAACCAATAATTTGAGCCCACTAGAAGTGTTAGACAAGGTGCCTTCGGAGTCATCTACAAAGCCAACTGGCGTGGCAAAGAGATCGCAGCACAAAAATGTTTTCAGGAAATTTTAATACCGATGACGTCGTAGAGAAAATTGGAAAATTATCACGCGTTCATCATGAGAATATTGTGGAGCTCTATGGAATTGCAATGGATAAAAATGATGCATATATACAAATGAATTATCCAGAATCTATAACCCTGAACATCTACAGAAGGAGAAGATCAATTTGAGTATACAGTGGGACGTGGACTCATTTGGTTGATCCAGTGTGCAAATTGTGCATTGAAAGACATGAATATTAACAATTTAACAATTCTGATATTTATTTACATTCTATTTATAGGTCAGCATAGCTAATTCAACACATTATTTTCGAAATATTGAAAAAATCATTTTTTTAAATTATTTCTGCTTTGTCTTAATTATTTTGGAGGTGATGTCACGCTCGATAGTCGATTTCTCATGGAATTCACTTTTTGGATCACTTAATAATAAATAAAAGAATTATATCTTACTTGTACTCTTTGGAAAGTATAATAATGGAATCAATTGTCTTTTATCTTACAGAAATACTAAATAGACCAAGGAAGCAAAAGGAGAAGGTGCAAAAACTTAGGGAGGAAAGACTGAATCAAATCGGGTCTGAGTAAGTTTTTAATATAGCAACGGATGTGAATTGAAATCATAATTGTTGAAAATTAATTAGATTTTATTCTGCATTCAATTAATGTCATTTTATTTATTCATAGATCTCCGTGGCCACTGCATGTGAACTTTAAGGATGTAGAAATTATTGAGGTAACAGCTAATTAAATTATTTAAGTCGGAGATAATTTAATGTCAAATGGACATTGAAAATAGTAATAATAATAATAAAATAATTAAAAGGAAAAACCAATTCAAAAAGTAACCTAGATATATTTAACAAAGAAGTCAAGATGCTTGCAAAATATTGTGAAAATATATGGTACCTCCTTAAATTTAGTCTCTCTGTATTTACTAATGGAATGGGTCGCTCGATGATTACTTACATGGAAAGGAGCATCGCAGTTACTCAATGTCAGATGGACTGGATTGGATGATTTGTTTGTGTATTATTTCGATTTGGTAGGTTATTTAATTCCTCTTCTCATTTCTAGGGTACAGCTTACTTGCATGATAAAAAAACCAAAATTTACTACTAACCATAAACTTCAAACGTTTGAAGATTGGAAATTTTGGCACCGTCAAAGAATTGGCGACAACAAATACGGAAGATCGTGGCATCCCTTCCTATATTGCAACCGAGGTTTTCATTAATTAATAAATTTGCACAAAGTCAAATCATATAATATGTTCTTTCATTTACTCACAGGTATTACGTACAAATGGGAAATATGCGGAAAAATGCAACATTTATAGTTTTGGCATTATTCTATGGGAAGTATTGTCACGCAGAAAGCCTTTCGATCACCTTGAAAATTGCAGATCAGCCACAATTATATATTGTACCCTACTAAAGGGGATTCGACCGGACTTAAACTTATAGCAGAATGTAAACAATTGCAAACACTGATTGAGAGTTGTTGGGACACAGATCCAGAGAAGCGACCCTCTGCTGGATCAATTCAACTTGATGAAATTCCGTGTTTTGATGAAATTTAAATTAAATGGAAATAATAATAAAATATTTGTATACTCTGCTGGAGATTATAACAAATATAATATGATGTTTATATTGATAAACCAAATTATACGGAAATAATTATAATAAAATATTTGTATACTCTGCTGGAGATTGTAACAAATATAATATGATGTTTATATTGATAAAAAAAAATAATAATATCATGTTTATATTGTTAAACCAAATTAAATGGAAATAATAATAAAATCTCTGCTTGAGATTATAAAAAATATAATATGATGTTTATATTGATAAGCCAAATTAAATGGAAATAATAATAATAAAATATTTGTGTACTCTACTAAAGATTATAATTATTTAATGCAGTTTTTAAAGCTTGTAAAGAATGAAACCATTATCTACCCCAATAAATATATTCTTGAGCTGCAAAAGCTGGCAGAACTCTGCCAGTTTGTAATAACAAAGAGAAAAGTGCTAGACTTCAAATATAAGTTTTTCAAAATATAAATTTTTGTATCTTATCTTATCCCATGCGAAAAGAAATACGATTTGAAAGTCTGTAAAAGGTGACAATTTCAACAAAATATTGATTCAGTGCATTTTTGATATTCGCTGGAGACGATCCAACAACTTCTAAATAAATATAAAGATATATGAAAACATTTGACAATTATCTTGCAATGATTTGGAATAAATAACGTTAAAATATTATACATACAAAATTAGTTAGTGTTAAATTTCTGATTATTCAATATGGTTTCTACCAGGCCCACAAATATGCTCTTGAGCTGCATCAAAAAAGTGCTAAAGACTTTAAATTCGGAATAAAAGTTTTTGTGTTTTATACGAATTTTATCGATAACTTCACCGATTTGGGCGGCAAGTATCAAGGCTCTAGCCCCATGATTTCATGTTGAACAGGGTTTTTTTTTTGGTAAAACAGCTTAATTAATTTTTTTTGCAAAGTTTGCAAGCCTATTTTAATTAAAATAAAGATCTTACATGAATTAGTACACACACCACACACGCACACACACACACACGTCTACTGACATTATCAAGTTGCGGACAAAACCATTTAGAGGAGCCTCCCTTGCCTTGAGGCAAGACCGGCATTGGCAGCCAAGCGTTGCAAGTGAAGCGCCGCATTGAGAGCCACTTCTTTGCTTGTACTGCTTCTTTAGCCTAACCACCCCGACCCCCCTTCCCACCAACACACACACACACATACACAACACAACACACACCTTAGTGGTGCCCCCCCCTCGTCTCTACACTTAACGACAGCACATTACACAGCTATTTACTTAACCCATTAATTCTGCAGTGGCAGCAGGCAGCAGCAGCCCAAAAATAAATGTGAGGTTAAAATTCTGGAGGCAGCTAAAGGTGCTGACATCGAGTTTGGTTGCAAGCAAACACAGTTGTTGAGCGTAGCAAAGGGTGGGGGGGGAGACGATGAGGTAAGCGCAACGGAGCTGTTCGTATGCACATTTATAGGGGCGAACGAAGCGTGTTGCATGTGGCAAAAAGGCGCGAAGCACCGTGTACACTGAAACAAAACAACGTATTTTTTCTACGATATGAAAAAATATATATAAAAATTATTTTACATTTCAATGTTCATTTTACATATTAATTATTTATACAAATTGTAATTTGCCACTTTTTATTTTGCGGTTTATTTTTTTTTTAAGAAAAAGTTTCTTGTTTTTTACAAAAATGTTTTTAAACCGATTGTTTAAATTCTTTAATTAGTTTGTTTTTTTTTCGCATGAACCAAAGCTTAAATTAAATCTTCTTTTTTTTTGAGTGTATGCATGCCCTTATTTGGGGTAAGTAAACGCAGAAAGTGGGTATGTGGCTTATATATGTATATATGTATATATATATATATATCATATGACAGGCTGGACCTACATCAACATGTGTGCAACAGTATTAATGTGCATCAGATGAAGAAGAAGAAAAAGCCGGCGCACAAAGAACTGACGAGGCGGCAAATGATGAAGAACAACTGCCACAATGAAGACGCAGCAGCGAAGCAAACATAAGCTGTTGCCACATATTTGGGGGTGGTGTGTGGGTTGCATTGGTATGACGATGCGGCGTCGCGTCAGATGTGGCATAAGCATAAGTAAAGTCCTTCAACGGCCGCCAGGCACAAAATCTAACCTCAAAATGCTCCAGGCCAATAAGTATGTGTCGGCGTTGCAAGGTGGAGTGTGGGTGGCTGAAGAGGGGGTGGGGGGATGGGCCAGGAGGCTAGGCTTATAAAAACATTTCCGCAGTTTAGCAGCATCATTTTAAGTGTGCGGAAAAACAGCAATTTTCAACCCCTCCAACATACACCTTATTCCTACTACACCACACACCCCCTCCCCCCCACCCCCTTGACATAATTAAATTTTTGTTTCACTCACCCGAGGTGTTGTTGTTGTTGTTGTTGTTGTTATTCCGAGAAGGCGAATACATTTCCAAATTGTGGCCCCGAAACAGCTCCCGTGAAATATTGTTAGCAACTGCAAAGAAGAAGAATTTTGAAAAATGTTATAATAAATGTGAATAAAAAACATATGTCAAATATATGAAAATTAAAGTGAAAATTGATAATATTAAAATAAGATGTGATATATATATATTATAATGATCATATCGCTACTCTTGCGATGGGTCTATATTTTTTTTAAGGCAATAGTCAAAAATCAATCCAAATCGAATCTGGCGCCACAAACCATGCAACAAATGTTGAAACATTTTATATCAGAAATCACCTAAATATATCCTATGGTTAATTTTTTTTTTTTTTGAAATTTTAGTATTTTTCTGTGTCGACTGATTTTAAATAAATAAATAAATTACGAATTCTAACAACTTCTACTATCTGATCTGCATTTTACGTTTTGAATTCTAGGTGCCTGGAGACGCGGTTGCAAGCAACAAAATTTATGCAACACACTTAAATACACAAGCACACACACACACACGCGCACGCACACACACACACAGGCAGACACGCATATAAAAGGGTAGGCCTATGAAAAAAAAGTGCTTGCTGCAACTTTGCTCACGAAGAAGGACAAAGTTAATGGCGAACATGACAGCGCGTGTGTGTGTGTGTATGTGTGTGTGTGTGGGTACAGTATGTACCAAGCGGTGCATTGCTGCTCCTGGCACAGCGCGACTCCTTTTAGCTTTTACTTAACGTTTTCGCATTGTATTTTTTTTTTTTTATTATGCTTATACATTTCTATGCATGCCTCACGTTTTGCATGTACATGCGTGTGTGTGTGTGTGTGTGTGTGTGTGTGTGTGTGTTTGTGTGAGTGTGTGTGTGTGTGTGTGTGTGTGTGTGTGTGTGTGTGTTTGTGTGAGTGTGTGAGTGTGTGTGAGTGTGCGTGTGTGTTTGTGCGTGTGTGTGACCGGAAACTGCCATTTAAAGTGCATTTTAAGAGGACGATTGCGTTGCAGAGACGTCAACGTCGAGGGAGAGGAAGAGGAAGGGAGACGGAGAGGAAGGAAGAGAAAGGGAGAGGGAGAGAGGGAGAGGAGTCGCTGCTCGACTCTTGCTTTGCTTCACTTCACTTGTGTGTTAAGTGAAAGAAAGGAGAACTCTGTCCAAGCCAGCTTATGCTCAAGCTGAAGATATTGCCACACAGAGAGAAACAATTTCAGATTTGACTAATGCAGCAAGAGTAAATGGAGATCAGGGTTTGAAAACGCATCGTATATCTATTTATTAATATCAACTAGTTTTGAAATAATGTTGAAATTTAGTTTCTGAATTTCTATAAAGTTGTGGTTCGACTTCCTATATGACACCATTTCAACAAATGATTTTTGAAAATTATTTTTGAATCGAATATTCTTTTAATTAATATTAAATAGTTTTCAAATAATTTTGATATTCAGTTTCTGAGCTTAAATAAAATTTTGGTTCGAGTTCTTTTTTGACATCTTTCAACTAATAAATAAAATATATTTCACAACAAAATCCTTTTAGCAATTTGATTTTTGCTCTGATCTTAAATATTTTTTTTCTTTTTTACTTTCCTGTTGTTCTCTTATTTTTCCTTTTATTTAATATTCAAATTGAAATTTTATTTACTTTTTGTATTCCCAGTCAAATCCTTTTGAAACTTAATTTACTTTTTATATTCCCAGTCATTCAATAATTAATTTTTTAATTATAATTTAAATCCTTTTGATATTTTATTTACTTTTTGTATTTCCTGTCATTCAATAATTATTTTTAAAATATTTATTAAAGACATTTCTCTCTCTGCACCCACTGCTTCTTCTTCAGCCTCTGCTGCTCCTTGTCTTGGCTGTTGTTTTTGTCGACGTTTTGTTTTTATTTTGTGCAAAGCCAACTCCTTTGTGTCGCCAACTCCTCTCCTGCCTGCCTACCTTAGTTAGTTGGTTGCCTGGTTGCCAGCTCAACAAAAAAAAAAATATATATAAAAAAAAACAAAAAACACACGTGTAATTTAACTCCTTTTTAATTACATTCAAGCCCCGCTCAATCCCCCCACCCATTCCTGTTGTCAGCCTCTGCTTAACCTTCCCTGCGAATATCGATTTTCATTTTGTTTTTTTTTTTTCGACAAGGTGTTAAAACGATTTGTAAAGGTGGCACAGCTCGAGGGGAATAGTGTGTGTTGGGAGGGGGGCGGGGGGACACACGATGTGGTTAAGTGCAGTCAATTGCCAATAATCTTAAATCTCAAATCTCCAATCTCTCATCAAGGGATCATATTTGTCTCATTATGTGCTGCACTTAACAAATGCATCGCCAGAATGCATTTTTGGTTAACTGAAACTGTAAATGGAAACCTTTGCCTCAAGCACAGTTTGATCTTTCAACTGGCAAAACTGTAAAAATAATATTGAGTAAGGTACAGTCAAATTGGCAGGCAAAGAAGAAGCATATATAAACACTATTTGAGGTAAGAAAATCATCGATGGGTTTTTTTTTTTAATCTGTCTTTCAATTTAAAATATTGCTTAAAACATTGTTAAATTTTTTGTTTTTATTTTTGTTATTTTCTCATGTTTTATTATTATTTTACTTGAAAACAACATTTTTCATTTAAAAATTAACTTTTGGTAAAAACTATATAAATTATAGCTAAGCTCTCATTTTACATCCAGTTGTATGAAATTCTAAATCTACAAACTAAAAGTAATTAATTACAAAGCAGCTGCCTGTTACTCCACTACCCCTACCCCTCATCCGTTGAGTTGTTGGGTTGGGGGGGGGACGGGGGAAGGGGCATAAACATAAACTTTAAATATGTTTACACATGAGTTGGTTTCAAGAATCGCTTTGTGCTATTTACTTTTTGCCGTTTTGCCAGCCAACTTATACAACATTTTCCAGAGGAATAGGTCAGTACGGTCTACAGGGTGAGGGTGTGTGTGCGACTCAGTCTGTGTGTGTGTGTGTGTAAATGTGTGTGTATGCAATTTATAAGAGCTTTGGTGCTTGAGGACTTGTAGGGCAAATACATAATGTACATATAATGAGCACATAATGAGTACATAATAATATTAAGTGCAATGGTTATTCCCCCTCCACTCCCCCCCCCCACCCTACCAACCACTCCAAACATCACACCCCTTGGCTAACCCCTCTAGCCGCAAAACTGCATTGAGTTGCCCTAGCTGAGTTCAATGACAGCACAGAAGGTCAAACATGCACATGAGCAACTGGAAGGGATGCTCTCAAGCGCTGTTATCCATTCTGGCATGCAGGATATCGCTGATATATGTGACTTCGATTTCGCTGAAGGAGCGCTCTACACTGTGAGAAATGCGCCTAATAATATTAATAGTAATAAAAGTATCTAGTCGAGGGAATCGCATGTAAAATATATAAAAATATATTTTCGAAATTATTTCGGTTCGTTTCGAGCCAAAAGTTTGTTACTGAATTTCACTCGGCTGATTTCGATTACTGTTTTATACATATTTCTGAGTAATTGTTTTACAATATTATACTAATTTTGTAATTTTTGAATTTAATAATTTAATTTTAAATAAAAATTTTTCTTTCGTTTTTGTATATTTATTTTGGGTATTTTCATGAAATTGTTTGCTCAATTTTCTCTCAGTGTGTGTGTGCAGCTTTTCTTGATGCATATCTTTGAGGAGTCGACACCAGTAGCAGCTGACAGCTGTTGTTAACTAAAGTATCTCATAGATACAATATAAATGTGCACTACTAGCAAAAATTGCATCCAGCTGGCATTCAGTCGCTGCCTGCTTCTGGTTACTGCGCAACTTCCGCTGCAAGTTTCTTGGATTTTTGCATTATGATTTATTTTTGTTTTTCTTTGGTGTTTTGTGTTTTTTTTTACATTTCTTTTTTTTTCTTTTCAATTTTTGCATATTGTTTTTGTTTGGCTGACCAAAGGAACTCTTTTGTAATCGTGCGATAACCCCGAAGCAAAGAGAACAGAACTTGAAACTCAACCCCTAAATGGGAAAACAATACGAAATTGCATTGCAGTTGCATGTCCAGCTTAGCAGGATGCCAGGCCATACCAGGCCAGGCCAGGCGAGGCGAGGCGAGGCAACAAACGTGAAAAAGGCAGGCAAAGAAGGTCCAGGCAGGTCCTTCGCGGCAATTAGAACGCGTTCAGGCTCCTCTCGTTTCATATGTTTGTTGTTGCTTTTCTTGTTTATTTACATATCAAAATGGCATTATAATTTATATATATATATATATATATATAAGAATAATGGCGCAAGCAGCAAATGCAATGCAAGGATTCGAGTCGCTTGCATTCCTTTTGTGCGCGAGAATCCTTTTCTGATATCTTTTGTGCTTATTAAATGCATTGCGAAGCGAACGGATTTAAATCCAGTCAGCCTCCCCCCCCCCCACCACCAGCCATCCATTGTGCTATCTGATGCCGCATGGTAACCAGGCAAAAACCGAAGAAGAACAGCGAACAGGAAGCGGGATAGGCCAGGCTATGAAATGAATACGCATAAATTACATGCCAGTTGATCTTGGCGGCAAATCAACAAAAAGTACAAAACTGGTCAACTGGCCAACTGGCCAACTGGCCATGGGAACGGATTAAGTGCCACGAAATGCAATTGAAAAATAATTGCGCTGCATATTAAAAATGCATCCATTGTTGGAATTGATAAAAAACATATATCGAATAAATATTATGATTGTATTTTTATTTCGAGAAGCGATTAAATTTATATATATATATATATATATTTATAAATAAATTATATATAATATACACATTATTAGGTTGCAGTTGCATCCTTTGCAGCACTTTATCCTAGTCTTTTTAAGCATTTTCAATGGGTTTGTGGCATAATCAAAAAGCGCATTTTTTTTTCTTAGCAGTCCTAATAACTTTTAGAAATTTAAACAGTTTATTGAAATTTATAAGTACTAAAAAAAGGCGGAATAAAATTCTTAGCAATTGGATTGCAAAAAAAAAAAAAAAATCAAATCTAGAGCAAATTGAGCAGAGTTTGTCCACTTGGGATACAAAAGTAATTTCAAACCTGAAATGGCGACAGACGAGTTAAAAGTAGCGGCAAGTTGTGTGCTGTTGAAATATGCAGCAGGAAGCGGGCTCCTTGTTGAGTGTGCAGCATTGTCGGGGGTCATGTTGATGCCTTGCAGCAAAAGACTTTACTTTGGCTATTGTCGTAGGTCCTTGAAGGGGCTCTCTCTCTCTCTCTCGTCCACAAGTCTCGTGCGCAGCGAGGCACAACGTCATTTGCCTGGCAGGGCCGAGCATGTTGCCTTCGCTTTGGTCAGAGCAGCAACTGCAACAACTGCAACAACTGTAACAACTGCAACAGTAACGGACAACAAGAACAAAAAGCCATATGTGACAGAGGCAACAATTGAATTGACAAAAATTTGTCGATGCGAGGCAAATAAATGTTTGCAATGACTTGAAACTAGAAGCAGAGTTGCAGACACAGGACACATGTCAGCAAACGAATGGTCGACCGACTCAAGTGGCTCCTCCGGCTGGCTGGCCAAAGGACGTGTTCTCTAAAACGGAAATTAGGTGACAGGCACAGACGGTAGGATGGTAGATGGTAGACGACGAGCGAGACACTTCTCGGCCACGTTCTGGTTTACCTTTTGCGGTTTCGAGACGACGACAAATATTCAGTTCACAGTGGAACCAGTTGCCAATTTGTCTGGCTCAAAATATTAAATAGAAAAATTTACAAATTTTTTCCAACTTCTATTTTAGCGAATATTTTGCCAAGAAAATAGGCAAATTTTCAGTTTATTAATTAACATCAGTATTTGCAGAATTTACACCACAGTGCGACAGACATCTTGGGTCAACTTTAATTGCTCCATTGAGTTGGAGTTGTTGGCCTGTCCAAGCATTCTGCTGGCTGCTGCTCAAATTACTTTAAGCCTGTGTTTGTCTGTCCAGGGGCATAAACAGAAAGCTCTCTCTCTCTCTCTCTCTCTCTCACTCTCTATCTCTCACTTTTTCTCTCTCGCCATTTCTCTGTGCAATGAAGATTGATTTGGCCATAGCTATGCCAAAAGGGAAGCCGAAATGAAGCCTCTGGCAAAAAGTATCTAACGGATGCAATAGAGCGAGCCCTTAAGTAAAGTAGAACAAAGGGAGAAGGGGTTGGGGAGGGGGGGATGGGGAGGGGATGGTTGTGTGTGTGGCGCTTAGAGAAGGGCCTGTCAATGCAATTAACGCTGCACGGGCTGCCACACGATAACAATTCGCTATACAAAAGTCAAAAAGCAGCAGTTTCAGCTACCATTTGTAGCTATGAGTCTGGGGGCCCTCTGCGTGCGTGTGTGTGTGTGTGTGTGTGTGCCGCGTATCTCTCGCCTCTATTTTTCGCATCTCTCTTTCGTCTGTGTCTGTGCGCGTGAGAGTCGCGTGTGCAATGCTGCAAAATGTTTAAATTTGCAATTTCTTTTTCACTTTCGATACCCAGTAAATTGTCTGCTAAAGCGGGTATCATGAAATTGTGCAAAGCTATGTCATTGTGAGTGAGAATGAGCGTGAGATGGAGAGATGGAGAGAGAGAGAGAGAGAGAGAGAGAGAGAGAGAAAGAGAAGTGGAGCAAGTGGGATAGAAGGAAGAGAGAGAGAGAGACAGCTAGAAAAACAGAGCCAAACTTATAGATAAACATATAAAGACAGAGAGATAAATAGACGAGATATATATATATATAGATAAAAACAGATAGATAAATAGACGAGATATATACAGATAAGGACAGAGATATAGACAGATATGGACAGAAACAGAGCCAGAAACTGAAGGACAGTCTAAAAGAAAAAGAAAGATAAAGAGAGTCTGCGAGAGAGAGAGACAAAGACACAAAAATCAGAAGCAAAGGGATACGGAAGCAGTGGGAGAAACAGAGAGGGCAACAGTTGATATAACCTAAATGTACATATTTTCGATTAAGAACTGGAGTTATCCATGCCAATCTAACCTGTCTATTGACGTGAAAGTGATAATATAAATGTGATATATATAATTAATTTTGGTATTTTTTTTTAATGTGCCCAACAATAAGTAACTTATGTTAATAATATATAATATATAAATGTAATATAAATAATTGAATTTTGTATATTTTTTATTATATAAATAATAAAAAATTTTATATTATAATACATGTGATATATATATATATAATTAAAGTTTGTTTTTTATTTTTATTGTGCCCATCAACAAGTGACAGCAGAGCTTGTACACTGTGAATCTGTATAGGGTATTCACTAGTCGTTACACATTTCTTTTATGATACTTGTGATATATTGTACGAAATGTATGTTTGAGCTGCATTGCTTGGTATCTGCTAGTCGTGCACATTTTAACTAATGTTGCTGTTGTTGCTGGCGTTGTTGGTTTGGGTTATCGTCTGGCAACGGCAATCATAACAGCCCGAGGAGCCGAAACCGAAAACGAAAACCGAATGCGAGAGCCACACACACACACATATATATATTGTTAAATGTTGGTTCGAGAGGGGGTACACGGAGCAGAAGAAGACGAGGACAGGAACAGAGGCAGCCAGCCAACCGACCGACCGACCGACCAGCCAGCCAGCAAGCCAACCAGCCAACCCGCCAGCCAGCCAGGCAGCAGCAGCAGCAGCAGCAGCAGCAGCGACAACGTTTGTGGATTTTGATTCTGGGTCATTCACCCTTGACAAAAAAAAAAAAAAATAATAAAAATGAAAAAAAAAAATGTTTTTTTGCGCTGTGTTAGGCCGTGTTGTGTATTTGTGTGTGTGTGTCTGGCATGGAAGTGCTTGGCATTATTGTTGTACAATCATTGGTGTTGTTGTTGTTGTTGTTGTTGTTGTTGTTGTTGTTTCTGCTGTTGTTGTTGTTGAGATTGTTGATGCTGACGCCCAGAGCACGTACAGGCATCCCAAATTTGGGGAGCTTCTCTTGCCGAAATGCAATCCAAAGAGATCGCAGACATGTCACCAGTCTCTTGGTTTTCATATGTCTATGTATATAGCCAGATATATATCTTATATATCCCACATATCCATGTCTAGCCCTCCTCTCTTGCTTAAAATGTTGACTTTTTTTTTCATTTACTTTTTTTTTTGTCTTTTTATTAGCATGCACAAAATGCTTTTGTTTGTTTTTCTTTCTTTTTTTGTGTTTTTTTTTTTGGATTTTGATGTTATGGCCTGTGGTTTTTTGAACTTGCGCTCAAGATTTCACTGAATGCGCAATTTGCTTTATTTGATGTTTGTGTTTTTTGGTTTTTTTTGTCTTATTGCTATTTATTTTCTGCTTGGAATTTGTATAACGCCTGATAAAATTTATCAAAATTTGTACTTAGTTTGGAAATAAGTCAAACGTTTGGCGCTTAAATAAATTATAGCTAAATAAATTGGGAGAGCAATAAAACATCACATACAAAAAAAAACCAATATATATTGTTGCCAAGTAAAATTAAATGCATGTTGAAAATGAGCTTAAGTACACAAATTTTAATTCGTTGTTAATTTGTTTTTTGGTTGGTATTTTATGCAAATAAAAAGAACGATTTTTTCTGTAATAACTCAGAGATAGATAATATGTATAGCTTTGCATGTTGTTCATGAATGGGAACTTTGCCAACTTCATTTTCCGGCTGATACGAAAAAAAAGAGAAATAAACAAACTATTCAATGCTTTGGCGCTTTTTCAAAATAAACTTTAATCTCGTCGAGCTTAACGGCTGTTGTTTCTAACGGGACGCCCAGCATAGGCCAAAAGCGCCATCTACCGTTTTGCCAAAATGTAATGCCTCAAAATAAACTACTGTCGCAATGTAAAATTGGCATTGCCATTTAGGACACGAAAATAACAACAACAATAAGAACAACAAGAAACAACAAGAACAATCAATTACAGGAGTTGCAGGGGCAACAAAACGAATGCAAAACTAAAACAAAACAGAAAAGCAAAAACAGAGCGAACTGCCGAAATAACTGCAACAACTTTTTATGTGTTGCTTTTTTTTGTTTGACCAGTTCAGTTTTGTGTCGATTCCCACGTGCAAAATAAAACAATGCGAACAAAGCCGCACGTAGATTTATCTGCATTACAAACTGCAGTGCCCAGGATAAACAGCACATACACACACACACACAAACACAAGCACACATACACGCAGACAAATAGTCTATTCTAAATTCAATTAAAAGAGCAAAAGATTTGTAAACATTGTTTTCTTAATCTGATTTATTCATAGATTATAATCGAACTAATTCAAGAAATAATCGTTATGATTTAATACTAATCTGTATTTATCTTATTACTCTTTCAATCTAATTTAAAAACTTCATTACTTGAATTAATTATTTTAATCTATTTTAATGAACCGCATATATCTTATTAATTTAAAACTTTTAAATTGAGTAAATCAGAAATTTCTTGATAGCAAAAAAATGCTGCTTCCATATTTGGTGTTATATAAAAAAACACTCAAAAAAAGCTTATACTTTTTCTGAGTGTAAACGGGAAATGTCAGTCGACAAACTGAAAATTATGTTTGTGCCAATTTAAGTTCTGCTACTCTTTTTTTTTTGGTCAGCATCGCGGAGAATTGGCGTTGTAATCCAACAAGGCAAAAAAAACCAAGACTGACCGAAAAAAAAAAACAAGCAAACGGCGACAGGTGTAATAAATAAGCCAAGCGCACTGGTCAGAATGTGAATGAGGAAGAAGAGGAGCAAAAAGGGATGCGCCATGCAATGTAATGCAGTCAAAAAAAAAGTAGTGCAAAAGGGGAAAAAGTGGGAGAAATGGTAAATGCGGCGAGTCGTCCGCTAATTCGTGTCATTTAGCGCAGGTGGCGACAAAACTAAAAAAATAAGGGGAAGAGAGCAGCAGATTGACACTGATAGGACAAGAAGAGGGAGATGGAAATGGAGAGTGAGTAGAAGACTACCAGGAAATGGCTGCGGTTTCCGACTCCGCCAAAAATATCAGTGCTGACCTCGTTGTGCCTTTTTATTTTACGTGAATAATGCAAATGGCTATCAATGACAGTCTATAGAGCATTTATTTTTTTTATTTATTTGCATTTTCCATTGGCAGTCGCCCAAAAATGTTTGTGTTGCATGCGGCGCTATAATAAATTGAGTGTCAACTGATGCATAAATATAGTTGTGGGCGTTGGCGCTAAAAGTAAGCTGACAAGTGATTGACCCTATCAAAAATACAAATTTTAATTTTACAAAAGATTAGCGCGTCATATTCGAAAATGAAAGTAGTTCACAATGATGATGACTTTTTATCGAATATGTGAATCCACCCGCATGTCTACTATCGATAAGTGCAGAGGGCGTAGCTACCTAGCTTATGTACTTTTGCAGCACTGCTGACGACTGTATTTAGATATCGATACAACGATGTGATATGATTTGCTCAAGAGATGCTGTGAGCGAATTTTCCATGAATTGGAAATATAATGAAATAAATAGAAATTGATTCAAATATAATCAGCAATAAAATATTGTTATTATATGAACAATGACAACTGCAGAACATTCATTTATATAAATTGACTATTGCCGGCTGTTTATACTGATATTAAAGTATCGATATATATCGCAACGAATTCTAAACGCGATATGCAGCACTGTTTTGAGGGCGTAGTTCCAACAAGTGCATTGCATTAATTTGTATTACTAATCCGCGTTCCGTGTCTGTTTGTGATGCGACCAGTGTAGTTTTTGTTTTAAATTCTGTTTCGTTTTACTTTAAATTTTGTTTCGTTTTATTTAAACAAAAACTGCCCAGGCAGGCAGTAAACTCGCCAACACACATACACACACCGACAGAGATAGTCCAACGAAAACATGGCTTTGTTTCTGCCTGCGACAATTTTGGGGCGCAGCTATTTGTTTTTTGGGCTTGTTCTAATTGTGGGTGTGGTGTTCGCTCAACACGAGTGGCAGGCTCGAGATGCGTTCGATGAGATCAAGATACAGTTCGATAAGGTGAATGCGGATAACTGTCCGATACAGCATCATGCGGATCTGTTTATGCCCATGGATGCAGTCTCCCACAAACCGGACATCAAGGAGGTCAATGTGAATCCCGTGTTCCCAAATCGTACAGCTTTGCTGCATCTTCAGAATATGGCGTTGAGTCGCAGCTTCTTCTGGAGTTATATATTGCAATCGCGCTTCATACGTCCAGCTATTAATGACACCTACGATCCGGGCATGATGTATTATTTCCTGTCCACTGTTGCAGATGTATCCGCCAATCCCAGCATCAATGCATCGGCCATTTACTTTTCACCAAATAGCTCGTATTCGTCGTCGTATCGCGGTTTCTTCAATAAGACCTTTCCGCGATTTGGGCCGCGCACCTTTCGCCTGGATGATTTCAATGACCCGATTCATTTGCAAAAGATTTCCACGTGGAATACGTTTGACGTTCAAGATTTGGGCGCGCATCATCCCGACTCTATATCGAAGGATTATACACATGATCTGTATAAGATCAATGAATGGTATCGCGCCTGGCTGCCGGACAATGTTGAGCGCAGACATGACACAAAGATCACGTATCAGGTGGAAATACGCTATGCGAATAATACAAATGAAACATTCACATTCCATGGCCCGCCGGGCTCCGAAGAGATACCAGGCCCCATTAAGTTTACACGTCCCTATTTCGATTGTGGTCGCTCCAACAAATGGCTGGTAGCCGCTGTTGTTCCAATTGCCGATATTTATCCGAGGCACACCCAGTTTCGGCACATCGAGTATCCCAAGTAAGTAAAAATTTTAACTTATTCATTCATTGGCTAATAATCTATGGATAATCTTCGTTAGATACACCGCTGTCTCTGTACTGGAAATGGATTTTGAGCGCATTGACATCAATCAGTGTCCGATGGGCGAGGGCAATAAGGGTCCAAATCATTTTGCGGACACGGCGCGCTGTAAAAAAGAGACAACCGAATGCGAACCCTTACACGGCTGGGGCTTTCGACGTGGCGGCTATCAATGTCGCTGCAAACCAAGCTATCGCCTCCCCAACACAGTGCGGCGTCCATATCTGGGTGAAATTGTTGAGCGCGCCTCAGCCGAACAATATTACAATGAATACAATTGCCTCAAAATTGGCTGTACGTTGTTATCCCATCTACCCATATAGTATTTAGCATGTTTTAAATGTATCCCTCTCATTTTTAGGGATTCAAAAGCTGCCCATTCAATGGGAGAAGGCGCCGTACTATGTACGCGAAAAGTATTTGGATATGCATCCGGAGTATCGGAATTTTACGACTGCCTCTCGTTCATTACACGCCGAACATATGAATATTGATCAGGTTTTGAAATATATTCATGGTGTCAATTATCGCACATGCAAAAAGTGAGTGGCAAATTATTGAATAAAGCAATTTGAAATTCCTTTAAAAATGTCCATGTCACAATTGCTGGAAAATGGCATTCTATATTTACATTTTATAATTATATTAATGCAATTTCTTTTTTTTTACTTGGATATAGCTTCCATCCACAAGATCTAATATTGCGCAGCGATGTTAGCTATGGCACCAAGGAGCAGTTTGAGAACGAAGCCAAAATGGCTGTGCGTCTGGCCAATTTTATTAGCGCATTTTTACAGGTAAGCTTGAAGTTGGAATTCAGCTGTTTCGCCTCGATTCCCATCGTCTTCACGCTAAATGAAGAGCAATAATTGATAAACCCGACACCTATATTAAGCGCCTTCGATGTCGCCTCTTGAAAACTTCTCAAGTGTAAATTATAATTTTCCACGCGTAATTCAACTTCCTCGAATTTCCTGCAATGCCAGTTTCACATTGTGCTTTTTTTTATATACATATATTTTTGCCAGCTTGCTTGCCAGTTGCGAATTAAATATTCAGTGTCAAACCATTACCAAATGCTAAATTCATTAGTTTGAACGCAGAAGGACACGAAAAACGGGTTCGCTACCAAATACGTCGTCTTCATTAAATGCCACAGAGCAACAGAGTAAAAAAAAAAAAAAAAACTGGACTCCTCTCTTTTCGAACCCTACTCCTACCTCTGTCTGCACACGTATTTGCACAAGTTGTTAGCATAGAAATCAAGAAACGCTTGGGGAATATATATATTTAAATTGCTCAGTATCCCCACTAAATACCCATTTCTTTATTATTCAGGTATCGGATCCCAATGAGGTGTATTCGGGAAAACGCGTGGCGGACAAGCCGCTGACCGAGGATCAAATGATTGGCGAGACACTGGCCATTGTTCTAGGCGACAGCAAGGTCTGGTCGGCGTCAACGCTATGGGAGCGCAATAAGTTCACAAATCGTACATATTTTGCACCCTATGCCTACAAAACGGAACTGAACACGCGCAAGTTCAAGGTGGAGGATCTGGCGCGTTTGAATAAAACGCACGAATTGTACACGGAAAAGAAGTACTTCAAGTTTCTCAAACAGCGTTGGAATACAAATTTTGATGATCTCGAAACGTTCTACATGAAAATCAGGATACGTCACAATGAGACAGGTGAATACCAGCAAAATTACGAGCACTACCCCAATTCGTATCGTGCGGCAAACATTAAGCACGGCTACTGGACGCAGCCGACATTCGACTGTGATGGCTATGTGAAGAAGTGGCTGGTGACCTATGCGGTGCCCTTCTTTGGCTGGGACAGCCTCAAAGTCAAACTGGAATTCAAGTGAGTAGAGCACAAGGGGGAATTATAAATATTTTCGGTTTGGGATTGGGATAGGGATAGGGATAGAGATAGGGAATAGTAATCCGAATAGGAATAGGGCGGGCTGCGTGCCGCGCCTTAAGCGGGCCCGTTGCTCACCCCTTTCATTTTGTTGTTTGTTGTTTAGGGGCCAGTCCCAATTCCCAATTCGCATTCAGATGCAAATATTCTGTGTTTTGTTTGGTTGTCTAATTTTGAAGTGTTGACTTCTGACTTGTGACTTGCTTCACTTCACTTCCCATATTATCATGCAAATTGTGCAAGCAATTAAACTAATTTGCTGTCTCTCTCTATTTGTACACACGCAGGGGTGTCGTCGCCGTCTCCATGGACATGCTGCAGCTGGATATTAATCAGTGCCCGGACTGGTATTATGAGCCAAATGCCTATAAAAATACGCACAAGTGTGATGAGAAAACATCTTACGTGAGACTCTATATGAAATATCGGATAATTGCAAATTTACCTTATATGATTTTCTCATTTTATTATTTTAGTGTGTGCCTATTATGGGACGTGGCTATGAGACGGGCGGCTACAAGTGCGAATGCTTGCAGGGCTACGAGTATCCCTTTGAGGATCTGATCACCTACTATGATGGCCAGCTGGTCGAGGCCGAATATCAGAATATTGTCGCCGACAAGGAGACACGCTACGATATGTTCAAGTGTCGTTTGGCGGGCGCGTCGGGTTTGCAATCGGCGCTGGGTTTGGTCATCTCACTTTTTGGCCTGACCCTCACGCTGCTCTATAGATTTAGTTAAGCCAAATAATGCTAACATCAATTTCCGTCCATACGAATCTCACATTAACAAAAAAAAAAAAAGAAAGAAAAAAAAACTGACAAAGCAACAGCAGCTCAAAGACACAAAATTGACACCCAAAACAAAACGTAATGCAGCAAACGAAAAAAAAAAAAAAATATCAAGAAGAAGAAGTTGTCCGTATTCTCCACGAATACCATATATATATATATATATATATCTATATATATATATGTATATATACTGTAGATGCGCCTTTGAACATTGTCATCATTTATCTGCAAGGCGATTAAGTTGTAGACATAATCTATTACAATGAATCTGGTTATTTGTCATTTCTATCAAAGAGCAGCAACAGCAGCAACAGAAAAGCGCAAACAGCCGCGCCTACTGTGCTCAGATTACGGAAGCGTCGTCGTCGTCGTCGTCGTCCTTTGCTAATGTCCGTGAAGTTGCACAGCTGTATAGGCATGTATCTCTCTGTGTGTGTGTGTGTGTGTGTGTGCTCGCTGCAAACCTGTTAACATCAAAACCCAGTTAGGCCTCGTACCCTACACCCATCCTCTATAAAGAGAGAGGGTTGTTTGTGCCTGCCTGGTCAGCGCTAAAAAAAAAAAAGAAAAGAAGAAAAAACGCCTGCCGTCGTGTTTTTCCTATATTAAATCGTCGGCTGGTCCATTGGCTGCTTTTTTGCCTAAATTAAATATGCCGCCGTTTTTTGTTGTTTTTTTTTTTGCATTTTGCTTTTTTCATTCAGCGCCTTGATTATCATATGCGCTTGAATTTTTATTATCTATATACCCTGAGAACTTTTTCTATGCGTCGCCCCGAAACCAGTTTATCAGCCACTTGGTCTCCTGCCAGGGCAACAACAACACACACACACACACACACACACACAAAAAAAACATTACCAGCGCTTCATTTTTTCATTAAAAAATTGGCCATAGGTAGCTAGACTTGCGACTTGGACACACACAAAATATTTTCACACATTTTTCATAGTCAGTATCAGGGGCAACAACAACAACAACAACAACAGCAACAGGACGCCGCCGGTGGGCAGTGACGACCGCTGCGTTTTGGGCAACTCCTCCATTTTCATTACCAATTGTGCTGTTGCCGGCTGCAGGAACGTCCTTTTACAAGGAGCCGGCATTTCGCAGCGGGTACGCGTTTTTTTTTAATTATCTCTATTTTCCAATGTGTCTCAGAGTTGGCTTTTGCTTATCAAAACTATTTACTATCTATATCAGTCTGTAGGACAGTACAAATAATATCATATCAAATCGAAAAAGTGAAAAGATTAATTGTGCCTTAAAAAAAGACAAAGATATTCTTGCTCGAATATTATATTACATATATAGACTACATCGTAAGACCGTCCATTTTATAATGTCTTAATTATATTATTAAGTGCCTTGAATTTGTAAAGATTGAATATATTCGTATTTTATACATAACACACACACACACACACTCTTTTTGTATTAATATGTAGAGACTTAATCTTAAAAATACCAAGCAGTGTTCAAAGCAGAAATCTCAAAAAAATATACATATATTTATAAATGTTTTGTAAATGCTTTGTAAATAACATAATACTGGAACTTTCACAAAACCAACATTGTTAATTTCTACTAATCTGCTACATAACATATTCATTAATTGGAAGGCCAAATCAATCATCTGATTTGTCTAGATATACTTGAAATATGCATTATCGATATGATTATATATATATATAATGGTGTCGAAGCTTTAGTTCTTCAATTTATAATTCTATAACAATTATCAAAGCTAGTTTTGCAAATTCAGCTTAGCAATTACATTATAAAACATGTGCATAACAAAACATCAAAAACGACTGTTTGTGGTTTTAAAAAATTACGATTTCAATTCTTAGATGTGTAGAAATGCTCTTTGGAAAATTTGTTTGACTTACCGAACTTTTTCATATTGGCTTGTACGTATAAAACGTGCACTTAACAGTCACGACACGCAAAAAAATTTGATAAAATTGCAAAAAAGGACTTTCGACTTTTGAAAACAGAAAACACAAAGCGAAAAAAAAAATTACACAAGGCCTTGCGGGAGAAACCAAATTGAAATGTCGATCGCCGCCCGTTGAACGCCGGGCGGACACGTCTTTTTCTTATATCGCGGTAGTTGTGTGCACGAATAGAACTGATACGATTTAGTTGCAATCGGGCCAAGCTATCCGCGAAATATGAAGAATTATAATAAATCTTTGCATCAAACTTTGATTTATTTTTTGAACCTTTTAGAATTTTTAGAAATTTTGGAAGGGCTTCAATTTGAATGAGAGATGTTTTTGTACTGAAAACTTTTCATAATATTAATACAGATTTTTCTTCAAAAAAAATTGGTACACTAATTTCAAGGCCTATGCGATGGTGATGAAATCTATTTTCAATTAATTGTGTTCTCAATTTTTCTTTTTTTGTGTTTATTTTGTCTTTTCTAAATACATACATTTGGTTTTTTTTCACATTTTTTTTTTTGTTAAATATTATAAACATCAATAAAAACTATCACAAATCAATTATTGGATGTGGCTACACAATAATAATACAATTACAAATTAGGCAGCTGCGAAATTGATTCGAGCTGTTTGCAGTCCTTAAATATGTGTGCGGGATTCAACCAGGATTCAATCATACCATTCCCAGCAACTATAACATTAAAACCGATCAGATTTTTTTTAACAACAGCTAAATTACAAACAACACGATGAACATTAAATTTTAAAAAATACATGTATATACTTCAGTATTCGTTATCGAATTAAAAGCACATTTGATATAACACGGGAATAAAATGTACGTATATATTTTACTAATCATTGGATCTGACTTTAAACTGGATTTTTGTTTTTTTTTAGTTCTTAGTTCAGTATTTTCCACGTGTCTTTAAAATTTAAGTAAAGTCTCTGAGACTGAATTTTGAATCTTTCGAATTGTCCTAACAATTATTTATACTTTTCGGTAATTTTGGTTGCCCTATTAGGGTGTGCCGTTGTGTGTAATTTTACTTTAAAATATTTAATAATTATATTTAATATTTAATTTCGTCATTATTTACTATATAATTGCTAAACACAATTGGCTTCGATATCTCTTTTAATTGTTTATTTTTTATACTAACTTAATATTGTATGCCTTTGCAGAGGGTACTAGAATTTTATCATCTATGGCTTAGTCAAAATTGGTTTTCAGTTCTAAAGATATATATTATCAGTACATATTTGAAAGTCGGTCGAATCGAACTTATGCTAGACTATATAGCTGCTATCGGATGGCACTTACAGAATGAATTGACGAATACGTTATGATATGAAAACCCTATTTTTTTTTATTAAAGATTAGTTAAGATTAGATTTAGTTAAATCGAGCTCATGTTATTTAATCAATTCTATAAAATTGTATATCTTTAACTACCTTAATTTGTGGCTAGACCCCATTCTGCAAGGACATAGAAACTTTGGCATGCCGAAGATATCATTTCATTCTCGACATTTATATTAATTATTTCGTAAATGTATAATTAAGGGGCATATTTGAGCTCATGTTAATGAAAGAGCTCTTTTTTTTTTCTTTTTAGCTGGTTCCGCTTTGGTTTCAGTGCGGATGGGTTTTTGCATGGGTTATGGGTGGTAAATCTGCACTATGATCTATATTGTATCTGTAACTGTATATGTTTTATATATACCAGTAACTGTTTTCTTTTGTTGCGCATAAATTGTAGTAATATTTGAGCAAAATTCTAACTGCATGTCAATAAAACTCTCACAACAACAACGATCCTTTAAAATGTCGTAAAATCGTTATGAATATAATATATAATATGTATAACATGTTTTTAAGTGCTTGTGGTTGTGTTTAATTTATTTCTGCTGATTCGAATACACTAGATTGATATGCACAACTACACTCAGAGAAAAATGCATTTCTAAGCTCAAATATATACGATTTATATGTTTTGATATAACAGTTTCAAATAAATATATTGCGCACTTCAAATAATTGTAAGATTTTGATCAAAGACATTTCTCAAATGTGCCCAAAATTGTAATTTTTACAAACTACTACGATTTGTCTGAGTGTAATGTAAAACAGCAGCAGCATAATTTCTATAGGCTGGAATTATTCTGTGGGTGCATAATAAACCACTGTCGACTTGCGTCGGAAGCCCAAATTGAAGAATGAGGTTTCCGACTTTTTGCGCTCGTGGTCATGTTCGTGCTCGTTGCCAAAATAGGAGAAGAGTCGTCCGGTGCCGGTGGGTGGGGCACGAATGCCACCGCTGCCACGTCGACTGCCATGGACGCTGTGGCTGCTGCTCTGACGGTGGATCATTGTGAGCGATGTGTGCGAATGTTGCCGCTGCAAATGCTGCTGATGATGCCGATTGTGATGGAGGTGGTTGCTGTTGTGATGCTGTTGTTGTTGCTGTTGTTGTTGCAGATGATGGTGTGCGTTGTTGGTTGTGTTGCCATGCAGAAACCCAGCTGTAGTTGGCGATAGATCAGTCATCTCACACGGCCAGAGGGTGAACGAAGATGGGACCTTATGTATCCCGTCCGATAATCGATAATGGTGGGATGCTGACCTATTAAAGTACCGCTCCGAGGGCCGCGACCCCATCTATACATATAGTTATGGTTTGTAAATATATATTGTATGCGGGTGTGTGTGTGTGAGTGTGTGTGTGCGTGTGTTTGGAAAAAAGTTCAGATATTAGCACTGCGTATAGAAATATGTTTCAAAGATTTTCGTGTTCAATTTCTAATGCGCTATATGTACATATTACAAATTTGTATTATTATTTCCATTTTTAGCTTTTAATTGGTGAATATATATATGTATATATATATATATATATATATATGTATACTCGTATTTGCAAAGCGGATCAACTGCAGAGCAACTTGTTAAACTCTCAACAAATTTATTTATTTTATAGCTTACAGAAAAATTATATATTTAATTGCAACTGGAATCTTCAGTTCAGATCCTTAACCAAAGTTGCATCTTTGGCTTTGTGTGGTTTGTGAAATGGATATCATTAAGTTTTACAGGGTAGCAGCTCGTTGATCAGCAATGCATTTACGAAGTCTAACTAGGTTGGTTCTAAAATTTGTATGCGTCTAAAATTGTTGCTAGCATTTTTTGTAAATCATTTTTTTTTTTTTTTTTACTGATTTTTTACTGATGTTTGTTAAGTTTGCTGTCAATTTTTTTAGTATATTTATATATTTATTTACATCAAATATGTTTGTGTATATGTTTGTTTGCGTGTGTGTGTGTGTGTGTGTGTGTGTGTGTGTGTGTGTGTGGGTGTTTAAAGGGCAACAGTAGGTATAAGCGTAGGCGGTTCTTGGGTGCCACATTTACATAAATGGAGTCCAGTAAGCTGTGCTAAACAATATTTACAAGTGCGGCTATTTACAAATATATGCATTAATAAAAAAACAAATAAATTAATATATTAAAAGAAAGAATATATGAAAATTGTTATATATTGATGTAACTAGTGAACTAGATCTATAACGAGGGTTTTCACAAAAAATGTCAAGAGCGCTCACCGTTTTCGTTCGCCTCTCAATTTTAAAATATTATTGTACTTTTTTTTTTTCATTTTTGGTTTTAGTTTTTTTTTTTTTTTTTTTTGTAGTTTAGACAGTTACGACATTTATAAAAAAACATTTTGTGGGTCGTGGGGCTTAACAAAAAAACTCGTCTAAAGCCACACACGATCGCTACACAAATTTGCTGTCTATAGGATTAGGGTTTGTTGATTTAGTTTTGTTTTTCTTTTTTTTTTATCATGCGTTTTGGCTCAAACAACATATGAGTTTGTATTGACCGCATAATATTTTCGTTTATGTTTATAATGGGAGGCATATATATGCTGCGATCTGTGAATAAAAATAAACAACACAAAGAGAACAAGAGAAATATATATAGAGAGAGAGAGGGAGAGATGAGGAGAGAAAGAGAGAAAAAGAGAACAAACACAGAATAATTACAAAAAAAGGACTTTAAGCGGAACCAAGAGGCAGACATTAAAAACTAAAACGCATCCGAACAATAGTTTAATAATACATTTCACTTGGACTCGACTATAACTATAATTATTAGGTGAGAACTGTACCTTACAAAGTAATACTCATCAATCATTACAGGCAGTAGGGAAAAAGAACGGTTCAATTACTTACCCAGAAATCTAGTTTGGCTTATTGGTCTGGCTTGGAAAATCATTTACAAAATATATGTTTTTCTTGTTGTTGCTTGTTGTATTTTTTTCTTTTTTTTTTACTGTACAGAATATCTGTGATTGGTAGTATATTTTTTATTAGTTTATTTTTTCCAACTTTTAGCTTATGTGGTGCGAGAACGAACGCGTGATGTGCCGTTGCGCATATCTCGTGGACGGTCCAGTGACAGCAGCATCTCGTTTACAAAGCGCTGGCCTACCGCTACTTTGGTATTTTTGTAGTATTTTTGTGGTATTATTTTGCAGTGTTTTCGTTTTTGTTTGTGTTTTTCGAATTTGCAATAAGAATTAAATGTTGGATTTGTTTAATTTTATTGTGATGATTTTTTTTTTTGCAATTTTTGTTGATTATAATTTTGCCAGGTTGATGTGTGTTGTTGTAAGTATGTGTATTTTTTGTTAGACAGATATATATATGTATATATATAGAGGGAGAGAGAGTTTTTCAAGAAGGGAAGACAGTCATAGAGAGAGAGAGAGAGGCGTGGTAGAGGTGAAGAAGAGAAAACAAGAAGAAAAAGAAGCAATAGTACAGATTAGCGGTGTTTTACTATATACAAATTAGAATGGTTTTTTTTTTCTGTTTCTATTAGAGAGCTGCTTGTTCTAAAGTGTTGTTTTGTTGAAATTAATAAATGAGATTTTGTGTGATATACATTGCTTATACCAAATATACATATGCTTGCGCTTACACAGAGAGAAAAATGATGGTGTGTAATTTAACGGGATCCAAAAAGTGCGCAATTTTAGCAAGCCAAGAAAGATTTACTCAAAATGAAAATATCGCAAACCAAGCACATAAATTTGAAAACAAGATGTTTTGATATTGTTTTCTAAAATTATATTAAAAATAAGTATAAGAATCTCAATCTAAATGTTTTTCTCTCTGTGCAGTTACTGAGCAATTTACTTTAATTTCCTTATATTGTGAAACTTTTATATAAAATGAAAATATTTGTTTTTAATTTATTTAATTTTATGCTAAGGCTGATCATCTAATTTTTTTTTTGATAGTGACGAGTGCTTTGAAAATTAGATTACTTGTGTAATGGATCCTGTTGTGAAACTTACCTTTACATTTTTTAAAATGTTTAAGTTTAACAAATTTGCACTGTAACTACGAGATTCCTAAGCTACTTAAGATTGGCTCAAAACTACTCATACTATTTATCTTAGTAAATCAAATAATGAGGTAGAATTGAATTAATTTACTAACTCTGCAGAATTTGAGAAAAATTAAATTAAACTGGAAATTCGATGCAAGAAATCAAAATGTAATAAGAGAAATCAACTTCAAACCCTCTTAAATGCAGTTGGTAACAAATATTTAAGAAAATACTTATCAGGTCATTATTGTAAATACGATATCGCGTCTATTTGTTGCTTTAAGGAAATGCCCATAACAAAATAAACCGAAAGCTCAAACTTACTAATAAAGTTTTGAACTAAGCGGAATGGAACTTAAATCAATATTTTAAAATTTGTTGAGTTGTTTTTTTTTTAGGTGAAGTTTATCGTTTTTGAGTATGGTTCACCTATATGGCGTATAGATAATAGAAAATCTTTCATATTTTTTTTTTTTAGTTTTAAGCACCGTTTGAAATTGATGCTTATATGTGAAATATATATCTTGTTTGCCAACAGACGAAACTCACCTCGCATTGTGACCCAGCATTATGATGCTTCTGTAAATACAATTGAGAAATGTCGACACCATTTTTTATTTAAGAAATAAGTAGAGTATATAGCAATAGTAGAGTAGAGTTTAGAGAGAGAGAGAGAGAGGTTTAGAGACAGAACGAACACACAGGAGATGAAAATCAAAGAGAAACTGAAACAGAAAGTTAAGAGTTTCGAGAAAGAAAAGTGTTGGTGGCCGATTGTGGAAATGTGGTAGAAAACTGATACGAAAATAATATGTATGTAAATATTGTCTTAAGAACATGCCAATAATTGGTTAACACTTTATTTCATTTATTTTTTTTTTTAAATATTTTTTTCTTTTATTTATGAAAGGTTAAATATATGTATTTATTGTTGTGCTGCTGTACTTATATATCATATATATATTACATATACATCATAGGTCAGACAGACAGAATACTTAAGCCATTAAGATTGAACAATGGGACGACTCTGAATCGATCATGCTACAATATCTGGATTTCTAATTTATATAACTTTGCGCCCTATGAACAATGTGCACACACTTTGACGTATAGAAAGAATAAATCAAATTATTATAAATCAAATTATTGTATTTACAATTTTTGCTCGCTGTATAAAAAAAAAAATTGATAAAATGATAAATATTATATTAATATTATAAGCGGCGTGTACTATCAACAGATCGCACAACAAGCAGCCAAAACCAAAAAAAAAAAAAAACAAAACAAACAGGGAACGAGGCTGAAAGAATAACAGCATCCATCATATTTATTATCATATGCTGTACAATATATGGGTCTTGAACTGTTCTATATAAATAAAATATCGCAACACCAGCGAGAGTCAAAAGCTACACAGTTTTTTGAAGTATATGTGGGTCGAAAGTGCACAGAGAAAAAAGATATTCTAAAACCAAAATATTTAATTGGATTCTAAATGTTTTTTATTTCCAAAAGGAAAATCTTAATTTGAGTATATTATGCATTACACATTTAGGTCTATAAAATAGTAACATACTTTTGTGGCTTAAAATTTTGATCGGATTGTTTTTGATTTTAGCTTCTTTTTTTCTCTGAGTGTAAGGGTTTTTTTTTTTTTGTGGTTGTAAAAACTACGATAGTCGAACCTGGCAACAACATCCATAAACAAAGTTATTTTACACAATTGTGGTCAAAAGAAAAGAAACAAAAGCTGCAAAGGACGAGTTATATTTATAAGTTGGGTTTATATAACTTAATATTATTATGTTGACCGGCAGTTTTTTGGGACTTAAGCGTTCTCCGATCTGCCGTAACGCAACGAAATCATCAAAAAGGTGTCAACAACAATTAAACACATTAAGAAACAAAAACAAAAACAAAAAAATATAAAGAACAACAAAAAGATTTCATTATTGGCCAACTGCACAAGGGCCTGGAAGTCGTGATTGGTAAACGGTATGCATGGTATTGTATGGTATGTATATATAATGTTATATGTTATGTAACAAGGCATATTAAGTTAGGTTTATATAGTTTTGGGTGTTGTACATAGTTGTTATAGTTGGTATTTAGTATGTACGTAACTCTTTTTGTAAAAAGGGTGAGCGCATACTTTTGGAGGCCAGGGTGCTTGTATATTTTCATAGAGTATTTTTGTGTGGGTTTTTTTGTTGTGTGTTTTTAACTATTAAGTACGAGTACATTCAGTCAGTAAAAAATCTGCGAAAGTTTCTGGTACATCTCAAGCTCAAAATCTCTTAAAAGGTTTGGTATTTATTGGTATTCACTATATATTATATATCAAATATGTTATATAGTATAACTAAGTAAATGTAATATGCTTTATATTATTGGTATAGTTTATGTTTATTGGGTGGTTATTTTTTTGTTTTTTTTGTTTTTTTTGTTTTTGCTTGTGTATTTGGCCTACCGAATGAGCATAGCGAATTTCGGCTAATTCACAACAACATTGGTAACGGAGTATGGCACGAACGCTCTTTCTGCAAGATGTTTGGTTTATATAAAATTAAATATATATTTTTATACATGTAGATTAGCAACAAATTAATAGTTTCATGTATTCTTTTTAAGTTGAATGTTGTTTATATCAAGTTGTTAAATTTATATGAACTATTCTTAGTAAAATGAAACAAAATTAAACACATGAAATACGAAATTTTTATTTAAGTAATATTCAAAAAGAGTTTGCAATAACAAAAATACAAACAGAAATTGAGAACGAAAGAAATAAATAAATACACACGTCATTGTAATCACTAAGAAAATTAGCATAATTATATTTTGTATGTATAAATCATGTAGCTATATTATAATAAAAATACAGTTACACTGGGTTAGTACTTACCGAAGCAGTCGCGTTATGTAGTCGGGCCAGTTTGCAGGGAACATAACGAGGAAAAAGCCGATGGCAATTAAAATGACGCCGGCCAGTTTCATGCCAGCAAATGTCGCACTGTACAGGATGACATCGAGTGCTAAATAATGGATTTAGTTATGTTAATATTGTATTTTTGTGTATTCCATAACAACGGTCAAATGAACATTAACATTTTTTAGTTGACTTAAATAACATATTATGTGGGGCATAATAAAAAATTCTCTTAGAAATGGCTAGGTTACTTATAGCTTACTATATTTGTAAAAAATATAAGCCCTGGGAAACAAAAAATGGACTAAAATTGAAAGTATATCCTTGTCTTCTTGAAAAAATTATTATCACAGAAATGTTCAATATAATGTTTTTTAACTAAGAACCATCTTTATAGAAAAAGTGATTAAAAACTGTTCTAATTTATATTTTGCTAACACTAACATTTAATAATTAAATATGTTATATTTTAGACGACTTTTTTTTATTGCGATATGAAAGGAAAGAAAATAAAGTTCTGCAAAATTCTAGGTCAGCTTTTTAGCCAAGTAGGAAATACTATGGACACCTGAGAATCTTTGATACATTTGATGTCGTCGTTCACGTCCTCAAATCACATCATATATAAAAAATTTAATAAGTATTACATATATATACACAATAAAACGAATATGGAAAGTTTTGAATAATATTTGGTCACGAAATACATTGTCCTTTTTGTTGTAATTGCTATTGTAATTGTTAGTGTGTTATTGCAATACGAGCGATTGTTGGATTGTTGTACGTACCACCAGAAACAGGTACAGCGGTTATCAAACCCAATGTCACAAACATGTTGTAGGTAACAGCGGCGCTGAACTGCATGAGTACGTGGAAAACTGCAATCAAAAATTAATTACAACAATAAACAACAAGAAAGAAAATAAGGTTGCAGTTTAAGGAAAAACGAGCAAGCAGAACAATTGGAATGAACAATCAGGCATACCCAGGAGCAGCACGCTTGCTGCCATCAACATGTTCCATGGTATGGCTTCCGATGTCAGATTCTCGGCACCCGTCAGGTACAGGGCCAAAACGACGGGCCACAGCAGCAGCGCATTGAGCAGGCCCAGAGCGGTGAATGTGAATGCGATTTGGGCCACAGGCGGATCGCCCATCACCTTGCGAAACATTACCTGAAAATGGAGCACCGACAGACGACATGAGCACGACATGGTCCCAAGACACGAATGCGCTGACAGGCAGGCCAGACTGGCGGCTTACCCTAAACACGGCATAGCCGGCAGCAGCTAACGTGGCCAAAACAACGCCACCCAATGTCCGACTCTCTGTGATGCCGTCCATATAAGCAAGCAGAGCGATTCCAGTATCGCACAGGATAACAGCCACAATCTAAGGATATATATTTTTTTTTTTATTAATTTTATGCTTCTAATTCCTTCTAATTTATTATACATAAATTTATTTCATACCATTCATATAATAATTATATAAAAATATTTTCATTTCGAAAAAAATGCACTAAAAATTAGAAAGTTTTTCCCATTGTTGGTAAAAATAATTTTAAATAAGAAGACAATACTTAAATCAATATTTTTTAGAAATACTTTTTATTATTAAAAAGTATAAGTGCAAACATTTTTTTTTGGAAAACATCTTTTCAGAAACTCGGAAAATGCCAATGAAATTACAGTTACGCAAAGGAAATAAACCAACCCAGAAATTCAAATATATATTTGTATATTTTAGATAAATTGACAATGAAATAAAAAAAAAAAAAATACATCTGCTGGTTTGCAAAAAACCGCAAAAGTTACTTTTGATACTTGCAAAAAGTATGCCTAATTTTAAAATTCAGAACGATTTGGCTGCCTGTATATATTTATATATATATATATATATATAATATATCGAGAGAGATTTTGTACTCACCCTAACGCCAACGAACTGTTCGTGCAATATGACCCAGGAGAGCAAATAGACGCAGGCAACGTTTGTGGCAAACAGAGCCAGTGCATCTGTGGCAAAGAGTACATGCAGCGACAGCGTGTATAGATAGGTGGTCACGAGCCACAGGATGCAAAAGGATAAGCAACGATTTAGGAAACGGCCTGAAAACGAAAAATGCACATTTACCTTAAGCATCGATAAAAAATAAAAAAAATCAAATAACAGTTGCAAGTCTCACTCACCGATGGTAAAGCCACGTTCACGAAATCCCCGCAGGACATCGGCTAAAATTTCGCTAAGCTTGTCGCACTTGCGGGCGGATATGCGACCGAGTATATAGATGGGAAAGAAGAGCAGCGAGAAGTTAGTAAAGAACCATGCCGCAAAGAATGGCGCATTAAAGTAGACGGGCTGTCGCGGTGGGATGTTGAACATCTCGGTGGCGTCCTCGACATGATGCAGCGATGAATCACTGATCGCCAATATATCCTCAAGTTCGGTGCTGAGCTCAGCCCGGCTCGACGACGTATCCAAATAGTCGTCCAGCTCATCCTCATACGGCGCCCGATACAGATACATGTACTTGATGCAGTGCGTCGCCCCCACCCAGGAGGCGGTCACAAATATCGTAACGCATACGCCAAAGTACATCTAGAAACATGATTAACTTTATTCAATCACTTTTTTTTTTTAAGTTTTTATTTACGTTTTGAAACATTTTGCATTTAATTTATTATTATTATTTTTACCTTTTTTGTGTGTAATTTATTTTGTAAACTTACATTTTTCAACAAAAAATGTAATTTTTGCTAAGTTGTTCTTTTTTTTAAATTAATATTTGAAATTTAATGGAAGACACTCACCTTCTTGGCCAGCTCGGAGCAGCAGGACTCCTTGCAGGCTTTGAGTTTGCGGAAACGCACTTCCGCATCCTCGCCAGCCGGAACGCCATTTGGCTGCTGATGATCTATGGCCAGTTGTCCATGTGCTTGTGGATCGTTCGTATCTCCTCCAAAATTATGTTGCGATCCGTGTGGCCCTGTGGGCGTGTCCGCCTGAATGGTAATGACCTCATTGGGATCTTGTTGGCTCGATGATACCGAGTCTTGGTGGGTTATTTGCGGATTACTTGAGGTCAACACATTGCTAAAGCCACAACTCCCGACAGCACCAACGCTGCTGCTGCTGGCAATGCCACCAGCACCACCACCACCACCACCACCACCCGCGCTTCCTACTGTCCCGCTTGAATTGTTGTTATTGAACGGTCCATTTGACGAGGAGTCACCAGTGACAACAACGGATGGCGCGCGGACGCGTTTTGGATTGAAGATCGCTGCAATTTCTCCGTCTCGCGTCATCCTATCATCATTTCCAAGCGCCACTTAATTTCATAGTGACTTTGTTTCTATAACATAAAGTGAAGCATAAAATACATTAATTAAAAATACATTAAATATTTGAAATTATTTGAAATGTATATTTTTTAAGTCCCATCTTAAATCAACATCAGCATCAAAACTCAAACCGTTTTAGTCGTATCTGTCTTTGTTTTTCCCAATATCGATTCAAATTGATTTTATTTAGTAATAAACACAAATATTACTAGCTTTCCAATCTTGAAAGCCCCTCATAAAAATCACTTTTGCAAAAGTATAATTTTTATTTTGAAGATTGGGATTCGTTGAACGCCAAATGTAATATTAATATTAAAAGTTTATATTTTTGAGTGTCTTCTGTAGCATTAAAATCAACCTTCATAATTACAATTAAAGTGAGAAGGCATTGCAAAATGTATGCCTTAGTAAGTAGTCGAGAATCGTGTTGGCTCCGATTCGAGGAGCAGGAACAAGCAACACGCAAGGCAAGGAAATGCAAGGCAAGGGGACAAGGAGGCAAGACGGTGGTCACAATCACCCATGATGATGGCCATCATGCAGGCCATGACTATAATTGTGGTAAAGGTTTGAAAACAAGCAAAGGGCATGCCAAGAAAACCAATCACGCAATGCCAAACTCGACCAATTTGCATACGCGCAAAATCAAGTTGGCCGAAAGCCCCAAGGCAAGCAACGCGTTTCATTACTAAATAGCCAACTGAGTGAAGGCCTTAATCAGTATGGATAAAACTGATTTTGAGGGTACATTGACCACATGACAGTCGTCGTCAATTACCTAATGATACTTTGTCATTGTTTATTAACTAATTAACCCTAAAATAATTAACTATATAGAAAGTCAAAAAACGATAATTTGTCAACTAATATATCATGTTAACACTTAGATGGAAGAACGTTAATAACAGTAGTTATCAGAATGGATATCAGATAATATATAAGAGTGTGTCGTTGTGTGTGTGTGTGTGTGTGTGTGTGTGTGTGTGGGGTGGCTGATAACAATGAGAAATATGAAAGCCTCGTTGTGCAGGTCAAGTTGAGCTAAAGTCAACGTCGCCTTTGTGGACAATAAACATCAAGTTGCTGCCACAGACTGAGTGTGGCAATTTGTACAGCTTTTACTGCTGCATTAAATATGACTCCCCTGCAGCTACAAACAAGCACCAACCAACTAAACACCACTTACCACCCACCACCCAGAAAGTGAAGGTCTCACACAATGTGCTTGTATCCATCAGCTGAGTGTCTCCCAGCGGCGCGCATTGTGACTTGTCTGCAATAATCACATTCTAATTGAAACATTAAATATTTAAACCAACGACCTAGGCAAATACATAAATAACTTAATGGTCAGCCATCGATGGATTAATAGCATTATAATGATCTGGTTTCAACACATTTTTATATATTTATATATATAATTGGCTGCATTTTTGGAAATTATTATGAAATACCATTGAAGCATTAAACATATTTATTTAATTGCAAATGCATTTTTAATGTAGTCAAAAATATAAAATTTGTATATTTATTATTATAATTATGCAAATTATTATTATTATCATTATTATGAAATTATTATTACTATTATAACTGTCTACTACTATGATAAGCGTTGAAGATTCTTTTACCATTATCCAAAAATAGTCTGATTCCTACTATAGACTTTATTTTCAAGTCTATAACAATTTGCACGTAATGCTATTTATACACAATAATTCGCTTAGTCAGCAGATAAATAGCTAAATCTATTGAATCTATTAACTGACTGAAAATGCGAGGCAGTTGCGATATTTTTCTTAAAGCAAACTTTTAGTTTGCTCTGAGCACTGATTCCGACGAGAATTAAATGCGCATAGGAAAATCGAGACGAGATGAATACAATTGCAAAACTTATTGGGCTCCTTATATGCATAATGCTGAGCGGTGAATGTTATTTCATGTTCATTTTCCAATTCACAAATATTTATTGTTAAACAAATAATTGTTTTTGAAAAAACTTGCAGTCAAGGCAAACGCGGCGACTCCACAATGCGGCAAACTTAATGAGGATATGTTGTACAGTAGAGGATGGAAAACGAGTCCAACCGAATATCCATGGATGGGTGTACTCTTTGAAATGAAAGATGGTGTCGAACAAAATACCCACTGCAACGTTGTCATCGTAAGTGAGGCACATGTCCTGACAACTGGACCTTGTGTGCGAAAAAAACGTCCTGAGATGCTTATCGCACGGCTGGGCATGTGGGATGAGAGGCATTTGCCTAAAGAGCCGTTAGTATGCAATTCGAAAGGCTTTTGTGTATCCAGTCCTGTGAATTATCAGGTCAAGAGCATCTTAGCTCATCCGCTGGCGGATAAGGAGACGGGAGATTATGATTTGGCCATACTGGAGGTGGCATCACGCATCAAAATGAATCCATACACTCAACCGCTATGCGTGGATCAGTTTTCCCGGCCGGAGTCGTTAATCGGTCGCGCTTTTCATATTGGCGGCTTCGATAACTATGACTTTGTGAAGGGCAAAGGTCTGGCAATAACAATATCGAGGAAAACCTGTACAACGATGGGCAAACTGCCGCCAGCAACACCAGCAAATCACATCTGCGCCTTCCCAGATAAAGTCGTCGAGTTTTATGATGGCGCTGCCATAATGGGCACCAATGTGGAGAGGGATGTGCCGCGTAACTTCTACCTGGCTGGTATATGGATGAATTATTTGTACTCTGATGAGACGGCGCTAATAATTGTTCACAAAATAGAACCAGTCCGTCAATGGATTATAAATAATACCCGCACAACGGATAAATGATATATAACTCATTTTTAAAATAACAAATATCCAATTGTAATTGAATAAATTATTCAAGGGAACTACCCACAGTTCCGCATGTAAAACGAGTTTCATTCGCGTTTTGAATAGTATAAAATACTTATATTTAATCACCAAGAGTAACAAGAACTGTTTCTATCTCTAAATGAAGTAAGACTAAATTACCAATTTTATACTCAAATTTAAAGTCTGACATTGGTAAAGTGATTTTAAAAATATGCTATAAAGATTTCGAGACTTTTTAGGTATTTATTTTGCTTATTCAGTTTATTCTTTTGCTACTTGGAGAATAAATTTCCCTTACTAAAAATGCACACTTGATAAATTTACGTATCAGTTTGAAGTAATATAAAATATATATTTTTTTTTATTTTACTAATTTAGAGTTACATAAAAACATAAGTATACCACTTAAATATTTTTACTTTTGTTTTCGAACTCAAAACTGATAGAGAAACCCTCTCTTCAATCTACGCTTGTGTAATCCGTTAAAATAGCCAATTTCGTAGAACAACTTCCAGTTTTCAATCGTGCTTCAAGATGCAATTAGTAATCGATTTGACTTTTGAGCTATCGCATTTTTTCATGTACAATCGTCAGATTTCTTTAAAAAAAAAAGACAAACTAGTGGCTGGCCTAAAGTTTTTTTTTTTTGGCAATCGCGGGAAACCTACAGTTTTGCCATGGCACATAGATATGCTGACAACAGCTTGACAGACTAAATTATTTAGTTTGTCCACAAACTTTGCTTCGACCTATAGCTGCTCATCAAAATGAAAATATATATATATATATATATATATACCAGAACTATTAAAGTAGCTATATGTGAGAAAAATGGAGATTGCAGATTAAGCACTTTTTACACACATTTTCTTCAGACAGATTAGAGACTTGTTTTCATTTTGGGTACGTATGTAAAAAGTTTTGCCCTGTTTCGATAAACGGAAATCATTTTTATATAAAAAAAAATGTTATATAAAAAAGGATCCTGACGAATTGGTTTTGTGAGGCTAACGCCAAGTGAAGTCAGGTCAAACTGAGTTTCTTTGGAACTACTTAAAAACCAACCAGAAAAAAAGTACAACAATAAGAATTTTTATTTTCTACTTTTCAATTGAGAGTATGATTATTATTTTCTTTTTATTTATATATGTTGAAATTAATCGGGAATAAAAATATTCTTTAAAACTAGAAAACCGAAGTCAGCAATTTTTGTACACAAATTTGGTAATAGGAAAATTCTATGATCTATGACAAAAATAAAAATCATTACGTTCTCTTATTTAAGTTTACTTCGACTCGATTTGCTTGCACTTAATATCATTATAAAATGTAAATTACAGAGACTAAAAGAAATGGAGCTGGTAAATAGACAAACAGCAGGAAGGCGACATTAAAAATTTGAGGTCGCCACAGAGACTGTGGGTGGGTGAATATTTTTTGTTGTTCTTATTTGTTGGTTGTTTACGGGTCAAAACAAAACAGAAATCTAAAACAGCTGTGAAAGACAGCGTGCGGAGAAAGTGAGTGTGAGAGAGAGAGAGAGAGAGAGAGAGAGAGAGGGAGAGCGGGAGAGAGTGAGCTTGCGCTTTGAGTGTAGGGTGCCGTGAGATGTAGGCAAGCTTACAACAACAACAACAACAACAACAGCTTAAAAAAAAACAACAGCAGCAACATTGAGCGAGGACAACACGCGGCGTATACGCAATGTGACAGCTTTAGTGGTTATGGTCAAGCGCAACGTTTGAGCGAGGGCACGAGCCAAAAGCGAAAGTGACGCCAAAAAGATATACGTATGTGCTACTCATATAAACACACACACAAACACAAACACATAGCCACACACACACACCTGTGCAACAACTATAAGAAGAACAGTAGTCCAACATTGGGTGGCAAGAGAGGCTTGCCACAAAGCGCACACTTCAAAAACGTTGCCCGCCAAGATATTTCAATTTTTTCGTGCAGATAGTACACAAAAATTTAAAAAATCTAAAAATGCTATAATTTAAAAAATCTCAAGTATACCTCGATAAGTAGATCAATTTTTTATTATCAGTTTAATAATTTTTGGTCACTTTATGGTTCATTGAAGTAATCAAGATTAAATGAAAATTAAGCTGTTAAAATATGAATTAGATAAGATTAGATGATTCATGATTAAAATGAGTAGATTGCATCTGAATCAGACATTTAGGTTGTAATTAAATAATACTATTAAACATGATTTCTTACAAATTCTTTCCTTAATTTTGTATTTATTTATTATTATTTTTTTTTTTTAGCGTAAGCGTTGTTGTAGCTTTTTGACAGTGGCATCTACAAATGTGGTTTTAAATCCCTTTTAGAATATTCTTAAATGTGTTCAAAAAACACTTTTTTATTTATGTGCATTAATGCGTTAAATGTTTTTATGTAATTTATTAGCTAAGCACTTAATGGCATTTTGCGACATTGTCCGCAGAAACATATTTTACGCAATTCTTTCGCATTCTATTGCTCACTTACACAATATCTGCGTCTCTCTCCCTCTTTCTCTCTCTCTCTCTCTCTTTCGCTCATGCTGTCTTTATTCTTATTAAAAGCCATTATTTTGCCCCTTTCGTTTGTTGTTCTATATCATTTTTGGAGCAGCTCAGAAATACTGGACTGAAAGGTGAACGGATACACAAAACGCACACGCACATAGATACACACTAACACACACGCACGCTCTCGCCTACACACACCCACTCACAATAGAAAACGCACTCACACACACACACACACACACATATATATATATATATATGTAGAGTGTGTGCGCATTAATTTTAGATACCCCCAAAAAAGTCGTAGAATTGTTTCTGCCACTTTAACTTGCCTTTTCACTAGTTTTTCTTAGGCTGTGTGGCAAAAAACAGTTTTCTTTCTGCTGGCGTTTTTCCAGCTTTTCCCTTTTAGCGCGCGCTACTCGACTTCTTCAGTGCGTTTCTAGCCAGAAATCTCAACGTCGACTGAAACTTATTCCTGAGTACGCCTCCAAAAAGCGGCCAAAGCTTGTTTTTCTGTTCTCTCAAAAGCCCTTTCTCGTGAAGCTCTCTCACTCTCCCACGCTCTACCTCTCTCTCTCTGTCTCTCTCACAAATCACCCGTATAGTTGACACTTGTTAGAGATTTCCTTGCGATTTGTGATTTGTTGTTATTTGCTTTGGCTTTGGAAACCCCATTTGTAAGACTGGCTTCCTCGTCGTAGACAATTTGAAGGACTCAATAAATTGTTTTGGTAACGACAACTATTTCAGATGGCGAACCGATAAGCTATTGCAGTTAGTGTCTTGTTGACAAGAAGGCATATCATATTACCAGTACAACAAATATACAAATATTCTTTATATGCAGTTTTCGAAATGAGTTTTATTACAAATGGAAAACAGTTGAACTACCACATTCCGGGGTCATTGATAGGCCACAATTATAATGCTTTAATAACAGTCACTATTTGAAGGGCAAAGGTCTGACAATGACCATATCGAGACAATACTATACAGGGCTGGGTAAATTGTCGATAGCAATTCCGGAAAATCCATTTTGCACCAATCCCCATTTCTATAATGGCGCTGCCCGAATGGCTGTTATTATGAAGAAACATTTGAATGTTGGTGTTTTTCCACGATTTTATCCCCGTTCGTCAATGGATAATAAATAATAAAAAAAATAAAATTTCATGTTGTAATTGAATAAATTAATCTAGGGAACTACCCATAGTCCATAATTTCGCATATAAAACTGGTTTTTTTTTTTTATTGTAAGTCAACTGGTGGACGGCAAATAGTGTTTTTTGTTCTTTAGGTACTCGTTTGAGATTTTCAATATAGAATAAAATTTAATTTATTTTTTTTTTAAGTTTCAAATTAGGAAATTTTGAATCAGAGTTGCAGCATTGTATTTCCCTTTAACTTCAACTACATATTAATTATGAACTTAAGAGTTAAGAAAAAAAAAATGACAGAACTGTTGCATTGGAGCTGAAAACTGTTGGAGAAACCCTCTCTTTAGTGTACAGTTGTACAATGCTTTAACATTGTCAATGTCGTAGAATAATTTCCAGTTTAGTTAACTTTTAGTCGTGCTTCAAGATGCAACTAGAAATCGGATTGTTTTGTGCACTTTTCGCAATATTTGCTGTGCAATCAGCGGATGCAGAATGCGTCACTGTAGTCGAGCGAGAAATGTTGAAAAAGGCAGACAAATATGCCTTACCAACGGAGCAGCAGTGGCTGGCGCGGATAACCTATTATGATGGTAAGTGATCTCGCTTGGAGTGTCTATAAATGTTGTACTAAAAAAAAGGGAAGAAATAACATGACTTTTGTTAAACAAATTGAAACTTACTTATTGAATTTAGGAAAAAAGAGGCAACCATAAATTTGTTTTGTCAAATTCCTTGTAATTAATTAAATTTCTAAATTAATCTAAATATGGAATTATTTTCTAGAGTTAAAAAAATTTTACTGTACGTTGGAAGCAAGAAAAATTGGTCAGTGGAAATTGTCATTATGATTGCTTATAAAACAAATTGATTCCGATTTGATAATAAAGAGAAAATGTTAATTTTCAAGAACGTAGCAATCTCGATTCAAGTTTGCTTCTTCTAGTAAAAACGAATCCAAATAAAGAATTAATTTATGGCTTACGATTTGTTTAATTTATTTTGCTTTAAACAGGTGATGAGTCGAAACTGCCGGATAAGAGTTGCCTGGGAGCACTCATATCGAGGCTCAATGTTCTGGCGCCCGCCCACTGTTTCCTCCAATATGACGGAATGGCGGATGCATATTCTGTGCAGCTTGGCGTATGGAACAAGAGTTCCAAAGCGGACGATTTGAATTGCGACGATTTGGGGTTTTGTGTGATGAGCCCACAAGATATACCGCTGGCGGAGATCGCCTTACATCCCGAATACGATCCATTCACGCTAAAACACACCCTTGCCGTCCTCAGACTCAGCCGGCCTGCGGAGCTGACGGCAAATGTGATTCCAATCTGTATGCCGCCGCTTTCGGTGATGAATGAGACGGTGGTTAATCAGTTGTTTGTGTTGGCCGGACTGCCCGTTAATGCTGCCCTGAAGCTCAAGACATTCGTGAATACGATCAGTCTACCCTACTGCAAAAGTGCCAAGATTGGCAAATTAGTTACCAGCGGTTCCATTTTTTGCGGCATTCAGGATGATAAAGTTAAATATTATTTGGGTGCACCACTGGCCGGTTTAAATGTCAAAAATGATGAGCCGTTAAATTACTATTTGGCCGGTCTGCTCATCGACTCCCGTGAAGCAAGTACGGGACGTACTGTGGCCAGTTTTCTCGATATTCGTCCCTATATGAGTTTCATTAATCGCAATGCTGAAGAACTTACTTGGGAAAACTCAGTCTGAAATTCTGAAATTTGTACAGCTTCATTATATATCGCTGAGATGGCTTTATCTTCACAAATTTTAAGTTTCTAACTGCTTTAGTCTGTAAAATCGGCTTGTACATTTGAATTTATTTTATAGAAGTTATTTGAATTTAATTATATTTCATCAAATAAAATCGGGTATAATATATATTGAAGTATTTTCACATTGAAGAATTCCTTTTTTGTTGGCCCTCAAATTTTTTTTATAAATTTTCCCTTGACTCTCTCTGTTATTACCCCCTCGATTCATATGTGTTTTGGGTAACCGCGGTATTCTCACACCTTTTGGCACCAAACAAAACAAGCAACAAATAGCTGCCAACAGGTCGGCCAAGTTAATTATTCAGTTATTCAACCTGGAGTTGACTTAAATTTTTGCTCATGCAATATGCAAATGATTTATATACTAGAACTGTTAATTGCTAATGTGAGATATATGGAGATTGGGCATAAAACATATTTTACCCACATATTATTTGTTGTAATTTAATACATTACTTTGACAGGAATATACGAGACTTTATTCAGGTAATTAGAGACTTGTTATTATGGCCATGTTTGTAAAACGGAAGAAAGGAAGCGGAACAATGGCTTCCGTCCATTGACGGCCTGCAAACTATTTAATCAGAAAACCATTTTTTTTTTTAATCCAATCAAAGGTATCATTTTGAAATATGTCAATTTGGATCAGAAAATTAATATTTTGCATAGCAGCAAAAACGAAATGTAACAAAAATTACGTATGATATTTTGACAAGCTGATTTACTCGTAATTTCTCTTCTTAACATAGTTTTTGTGAGTGTATGACTAACCGGGATTAGCAATGGGTGCGTGACTTGGTTAGCTTTACGTATTTGTGACTTGTGATTGTGTTATGTGGCGATAAATATTATTCTACATTTGGGTCAACATGTAAATAATTCACAAAATACTAATTTAATCATTTTTTATGTTTATTTACCTGCCCAAATTGGGAGAGTTGCATTTTTCAAAAAACCAAAAAACCAAAATATATGAATAATTTTACACTCTAAAATCAACAAGCCTTTTTTCCACAATGATAAGTTTTGTGCTTGAATCGAGAATTTACTCTTGATTGTCATCCTTTAAGAGGATCGGGATATATTGAATACTATTCTTAATGCCTCCTCGAAATGTGCTTTCTTTAAAACTGAATAGAATTTTTTTGGTCGCAGTTTCCTCAGTTCTGCAATATGTTTGTTTAAGATACATTTAAATAATCCGCTTGGCATACATATTAGTTGGGTTAATAAAGCTTCCAAAATGACAGTCGTTATCCGAAGAGGAAACCAAATTTATATATATACGCAAAAATTCTCTAAGGCATGTAAAATATGTCAGCACGTTCTACCCTTTAAGTTTTCTCGGACTTGGTGTGTTTGCATTGGAAATAGCAATCAAATTTAAATGGCCAAACAACATGTGGGCCAGAGCTCCGGTGGGTGAGGGCACGATTTAAAACCGGTTAAAATTTCTAGTCGCACTTTTCCCAAGCCATTCCCATATAACTATAATGCTATTTATACACAATAATTCGCTTAGTCAGCAGATAAATAGCTAAATCTATTGAATCTATTAACTGACTGAAAATGCGAGCCAGTTGCGATATTTTTCTTAAAGCAAACTTTTAGTTTGCTCTGAGCACTGATTCCGACGAGAATTAAATGCGCATAGGAAAATCGAGACGAGATGAATACAATTGCAAAACTTATTGGGCTCCTTATATGCATAATGCTGAGCGGTGAATGTTATTTCATGTTCATTTTCCAATTCACAAATATTTATTGTTAAACAAATAATTGTTTTTGAAAAAACTTGCAGTCAAGGCAAACGCGGCGACTCCACAATGCGGCAAACTTAATGAGGATATGTTGTACAGTAGAGGATGGGAAGCGAATCCAAACGAATATCCATGGATGGGTGTACTCTTTGAAATGAAAGATGGTGTCGAACAAAATACCCACTGCAACGTTGTCATCGTAAGTGAGGCACATGTCCTGACAACTGGACCTTGTGTGCGAAAAAAACGTCCTGAGATGCTTATCGCACGGCTGGGCATGTGGGATGAGAAGCAATTGCCTGAAGAGCCGTTAGTGTGCAATTCGAAAGGCTTTTGTGTATCCAGTCCTGTGAATTATCAGGTCAAGAGCATCTTAGCACATCCGCTGGCGGATAAGGAGACGGGAGATTATGATTTGGCCATACTGGAGGTGGCATCACGCATCAAAATGAATCCATACACTCAACCGCTATGCGTGGATCAGTTTTCCCGGCCGGAGTCGTTAATCGGTCGCACTTTTCATATTGGCGGCTTCGATAACTATGACTATAAGAAGGGCAAAGGTCTGGCAATAACAATATCGAGGAAAACCTGTACAACGATGGGCAAACTGCCGCCAGCAACACCAGCAAATCACATCTGCGCCTTCCCAGATAAAGTCGTCGAGTTTTATGATGGCGCTGCCATAATGGGCACCAATGTGGAGAGGGATGTGCCGCGTAACTTCTACCTGGCTGGTATATGGATGAATTATTTGTACTCTGATGAGACGGCGCTAATAATTGTTCACAAAATAGAACCAGTCCGTCAATGGATTATAAATAATACCCGCACAACGGATAAATGATATATAACTCATTTTTAAAATAACAAATATCCAATTGTAATTGAATAAATTATTCAAGGGAACTACCCACAGTTCCGCATGTAAAACGAGTTTCATTCGCGTTTTGAATAGTATAAAATGCTTATATTTAATCACCAAGAGTAACAAGAACTGTTTCTATCTCTAAATGAAGTAAGACTAAATTACCAATTTTATACTCAAATTTAAAGTCTGACATTGGTAAAGTGATTTTAAAAATATGCTATAAAGATTTCGAGACTTTTTAGGTATTTATTTTGCTTATTCAGTTTATTCTTTTGCTACTTGGAGAATAAATTTCCCTTACTAAAAATGCACACTTGATAAATTTACGTATCAGTTTGAAGTAATATAAAATCTACTTTTTTTTTATTTTACTAATTTAGAGTTACATAAAAACATAAGTAAACCACTTAAATATTTTTACTTTTGTTTTCGAACTCAAAACTGATAGAGAAACCCTCTCTTCAATCTACGCTTGTGTAATCCGTTAAAATAGCCAATTTCGTAGAACAATTTCCAGTTTTCAATCGTGCTTCAAGATGCAATTAGTAATCGATTTGACTTTTGAGCTATCGCATTTTTTCCTGTACAATCGTCAGATTTCTTAAAAAAAAAAAGACAAACTAGTGGCTGGCCTAAAGTTTTTTTTTTTTTGGCAATCGCGGGAAACCTATAGTTTTGCCATGGCACATAGATATGCTGACAACAGCTCGACAGACTAAATTATTTAGTTTGTCCACAAACTTTGCTTCGACCTATAGCTGCTCATCAAAATGAAAATATATATATAAATATATATATATACTAGAACTATTAAAGTAGCTATATGTGAGAAAAATGGAGATTGCACATTAAGCACTTTTTACACACATTTTCTTCAGACAGATTAGAGACTTGTTTTCATTTTGGGTACGTATGTAAAAAGTTTTGCCCTGTTTCGATAAACGGAAATCATTTTTATATAAAAAAAAATGTTATATAAAAAAGGATCCTGACGAATTGGTTTTGTGAGGCTAACGCCAAGTGAAGTCAGGTCAAACTGAGTTTCTTTGGAACTACTTAAAAACCAACCAGAAAAAAAGTACAACAATAAGAATTTATATTTTCTACTTTTCAATTCAGAGTATGATTATTATTTCCTTTTTATTTATATATGTTGAAATTAATCGGGAATAAAAATATTCTTTGAAACTAGAAAACCGAAGTCAGCAATTTTTGTAGTAGGAAAAATCTATGATCTATGACAAAAATAAAAATCATTACGTTCTCTTATTTAAGTTTACTTCGACTCGATTTGCTTGCACTTAATATCATTATAAAATGTAAATTACAGAGACTAAAAGAAATGGAGCTGGTAAATAGACAAACAGCAGGAAGGCGACATTAAAAATTTGAGGTCGCCACAGAGACTGTGGGTGGGTGAATATTTTTTGTTGTTCTTATTTGTTGGTTGTTTACGGGTCAAAACAAAACAGAAATCTAAAACAGCTGTGAAAGACAGCGTGCGGAGAAAGTGAGTGTGAGAGAGAGAGAGAGAGAGAGAGAGAGAGAGACAAACAGAGAGAGAGAGGGAGAGCGGGAGAGAGTGAGCTTGCGCTTTGAGTGTAGGGTGCCGTGAGATGTAGGCAAGCTTACAACAACAACAACAACAACAACAGCTTAAAAAAAAACAACAGCAGCAACATTGAGCGAGGACAACACGCGGCGTATACGCAATGTGACAGCTTTAGTGGTTATGGTCAAGCGCAACGTTTGAGCGAGGGCACGAGCCAAAAGCGAAAGTGACGCCAAAAAGATGTACGTATGTGCTACTCATATAAACACACACACACACACACAAACACATAGCCACACACACACACCTGTGCAACAACTATAAGAAGAACAGTAGTCCAACATTGGGTGGCAAGAGTGGCTTGCCACAAAGCGCACACTTCAAAAACGTTGCCCGCCAAGATATTTCAATTTTTTCGTGCAGATAGTACACAAAAATTTAAAAAATCTAAAAATGCTATAATTTAAAAAATCTCAAGTATACCTCGATAAGTAGATCAATTGTTTATTATCAGTTTAATAATTTTTGGTCACTTTATGGTTCATTGAAGTAATCAAGATTAAATGAAAATTAAGCTGTTAAAATATGAATTAGATTAGATTATATGATTCATGATTAATATGAGTAGATTGCATCTGAATCAGACATTTAGGTTGTAATTAAATAATACTATTAAACATGATTTCTTACAAATTCTTTCCTTAATTTTGTATTTATTTATTATTATTATTTTTTTTTAGCGTAAGCGTTGTTGTAGCTTTTTGACAGTGGCATCTACAAATGTGGTTTTAAATCCCTTTTAGAATATTCTTAAATGTGTTCAAAAAACACATTTTTATTTATGTGCATTAATGCGTTAAATGTTTTTATGTAATTTATTAGCTAAGCACTTAATGGCATTTTGCGACATTGTCCGCAGAAACATATTTTACGCAATTCTTTCGCATTCTATTGCTCACTTACACAATATCTGCGTCTCTCTCCCTCTTTCTCTCTCTCTCTCTCTCTCTCTCTCTTTCGCTCATGCTGTCTTTATTCTTATTAAAGGCCATTATTTTGCCCCTTTCGTTTGTTGTTCTATATCATTTTTGGAGCAGCTCAGAAATACTGGACTGAAAGGTGAACGGATACACAAAACGCACACGCACATAGATACACACTAACACACACGCACGCTCTCGCCTACACACACCCACTCACAATAGAAAACGCACTCACACACACACACACATATATATATATATGTAGAGTGTGTACGCATTAATTTTAGAGACCCCCAAAAAAGTCGTAGAATTGTTTCTGCCATTTTAACTTGCCTTTTCACTAGTTTTTCTTAGGCTGTGTGGCAAAAAACAGTTTTCTTTCTGCTGGCGTTTTTCCAGCTTTTCCCTTTCAGCGCGCGCTACTCGACTTCTTCAGTGCGTTTCTAGCCAGAAATCTCAACGTCGACTGAAACTTATTCCTGAGTACGCCTCCAAAAAGCGGCCAAAGCTTGTTTTTCTGTTCTCTCAAAAGCCCTTTCTCGTGAAGCTCTCTAACTCTCCGACGCTCTACCTCTCTCTCTCTCTGTCTCTCCCTCTCACAACCCATCGTATTATGTGGTAGTTGACACTTGTTAGAGATTTCCTTGCGATTTGTGATTTGTTGTTATTTGCTTTGGCTTTTGAAACCCCATTTGTAAGACTGGCTTCCTCGTCGTAGACAATTTGAAGGACTCAATAAATTGTTTTGGTAACGACAACTATTTCAGATGGCGACCCGATAAGCTATTGCAGTTAGTGTCTTGTTGACAAGAAGGCATATCGAAGCATTGCTGGGGACCAATATTACCAGTACAACAAATATACAAATATTCTTTATATGCAGTTTTCAAACTGAGTTTTATTACAAACGGATAATAGTTGAATATTTACCGCTTTCAATGTTCATCTAATTGGTGTTAATTGCAAAAAGCAATAATAACAATTGAGTAATAATTCCAATAAGTATTTATCTTTTTATTTTTTTCTACTTGGATCATATAGATCATTTAATTGAATACGCTACCATATATACAAATTGTTATAGCTCGTAGTGTTGAATATTAAATAGGCTTAATAAATTCATTGATTTACGATAACAGGACACTCCCAGAAAACAAAAATTGGGGCTTAACATACTTAAAAGCACTTATCAACATAAGCAAAAATAAATTTGTACATTTAAATGGGAAGAACTGGTTTTAAGAAATGGCAAAAAGAGATGAACATGATTTTTACTTCATTGGGCTAAATAAATAACACCAGCAAATTAACATATGAATGGATGTGATGATTGTTAGCTGCCAAACTGGCCATTAGATGCCCAATAGAAAACTTTCAAATCAAGAATTGGGTTAGTTAGTCATCAATAATATCTATGCATATGAATAACGCTATTTTCCATTCGATATTGCCATATTCATACTAAAAACTTTCACTGGCCAACCTTCATTTAGCCAAATAAAATACCATTCAAATCGACCAAAGATCTAATGTAAGAATGGTTAGATGGAAATTGGCTTTATTGACATCTTAGGTTCAAGCTGAATTAAATATCAGTCGTCAATGGACCAGCATCGGGAACAGTCTCTTAAAGTCTCCTCCCATCACTATGTATTGGCAATTATGTGCAGCAATCCTGCTGCTGTTGGTGTGGCAAGGTGCTCACAACCAGATCCAAGCAGCTACGGCAACTAATTTAGATATTTTGGAGAATTGGCAACCACAGACAGTGAAGCAGTCGCAGAGAAAATCTAGGTAAGCCTACAAAATATATAATGATTTTTGGATTTTCATTTTTATAAAGATAAATTCGTGCTAATACAGAAAAAAACCCTTTATTTAATGTCAAAACTCAAGAACTGATAAATTTTCTATCAACTAAATAAATTTGAGTTTTTATAAAAAAAACAATTTTATAATTTATAATTAACAACGATTTTCAAATATAAGAAACGCAATTTTCGATGTTTCTTTCCTGTTGATATGTGAAGTAAATATTTTTTTTTTTGTTGTCCCAACAATAGTCAATTTATATTGAATCCCCGCCTGGAGTTAATACAGAGCAGAGCTACAAGTGGAGGATACAATCGTCGTCGCCAATATTCTGGATATGGCAATGCGAGAGGAACTGCCACCACAGAGCGACCACTTATCCGGGTGTGGAACAGTTTCTTGCGTAGTGTGCAACCGAATTTCGGTCTTCGCAATCTGACTAATCCGCTGGTGAATCTGTTCAGCAATGGCAATGCGAACTTCATTGAAACGCTGCCCCTGCAAACAGACCTGTACAACGACGAACAGACGACGGAGGAGGATGTGCAGCAGCAGCAGCCACAACAATCAACTGCTAACAAAAGTAAACGGCGGCGACGCAAACAACAAAAGCGTCGTCCCAGCTTTGAATCGGAGGAGCAAACAGATTATCCATATGATTACTACGGTGCCAATACGTTACCCATGCCATCGGAGTACTACTATAATCCGTATGATTATTATGACTATGCGCAGCCGGCTAGTTATTATTATCCGTATTTCGTTGAGCAAAATACAGTCAACGAGGAGCAGACGAATTCACAATATACATCCACGGACAATTTAGGTAAACTCAATACCAAAAAAAAAGTAGCAGTACTGCGACCGCTCAGCTTGGCATTTGCCTTGCCGGCAGCTAAACAGAATATAGCCAACAAGCACGTCGTAGTCAGCAGCAGTGCAGCAACCAATGAAAATGTAGATGGAAACGATTCTTTTTTGGTTATCGGCGGCAAACCCGAAGTCAACGTCAGCGGCACAACCAACGATGATCATGCTACCGCAACGCTCTCGGCTAGCACGAGGAATGCATTGCGAGGCGATGTACAGAGTCGCCAGCGTCAGTCAATCCGTAAATCCGAGCAACAACAGAAGGTGGGTGGTGCAAGCGATAAGGCGAAATATTCTCAACACCAGCAGCACCAGCAACATTATATACTTTCTGCGCGCCTGTTTAAGAATCTTTAATCTTTAATAAAAATTCGTATTTAAAATATGAAAATGAGTTGTGTATTTTACTGATTCTGTATGTTGTGAGTCTGAATATGTCTGAGTGAAATGAAGTTGAGATCTGTAAAATAAAAAAAAAGTAAAAGTAAATATTTATATTTATGGTATTTTATATAGTTAAGTCTGTTTATATTTACACTATTTAAAAATACATCGTTGAGGTAGATATTTGCACTTACTCTAAGAAATATTACTAAGAACGTGATAGCCACCATATGGTAATGTGGATATTTCACTGCGGGTCATACGAGCTGGGTAAGACGCGACGCGCTGCCTGCATTGGGATCGACAGGTAATGCCACATTATCCACATGCTGTACATTCTGAAAGTAGACATGCTGCAGCGCATCCTTGGCCGATATCCTCAGATTAGGATCATAGCACAGCATTGACTAAAGTGAGTTTTGTCATTAGCTATTTGTATTTGTCAAAGTTCAACTGTAGTTGGTAATATTACCATTATGAGATCATGTGCTTCGTGATCGCGTATCGCTGAAGGCACATTGGATGCCTCCCATTTGGGAAACTTGGCCTTAAAGTCCGGCAACTGGGTAACACCCGGCCACTTGGATTCGTCGGGTGTGCTCAATGTGCGAAAGATGCGGTATAACTGATCAATTTCACTATCGCCCGGAAACAGTGAACGTCTCATGATCTGCAAAATGCCCAAAATAAAGGAGAGAAAAAAAACCAGATTCCAGAGACTCACCATTTCAGCAAATATGCAGCCAAGACTCCAGATGTCCACGCCCGTCGAATAGTACTTGGTGCCGAGCAGGATTTCTGGAGCACGATACCAAAGTGTGACCACCTCGTGCGTATATGCGCGCATGGGCACATTGAATGCTCGAGCCAAGCCAAAATCCGCCAGCTGCAAAACAGTTTCGATTAGTAAGTTTATAGGATATAATTATGAATAATCTAGTAGCTTATACCTTAATGTTGCCTGCCGTATCAACGAGCAGATTCTGCGGCTTTAGATCCCGATGTAGAATGCGACTCGTGTGACAAAAGGCTAAAGCATCAAATATCTGATACATGTAGCTCTGAAATATGATTATGCTAGGAATTGTAACAAATATGATACAACCATTAAATTAGTATATTACTTTAATTAATTGCTGCGTGAAGACCTCCTTCTTTTTATCCATTAGTTTCTTGAGATCCATATTTAGGAATTCGAATATCATGTACAGATTGTTGCCCGATATCACGACATCGAAGAGCTGGACAACGTTCTTGTGCCTCAGATTCTTTAATAATGATATTTCCCTAATCGCAGTCGATGGAACGCCTTCGGATTCCCTAACCAGATAAAAGATTACAGAATGTTAAATGATTTTTGTATTTAAGATATATTGATTGATGTATCTTTCTGACGATGGAGTTGCTTGCACCACGAAGCCGAATCATGTGGTGCTACGTATATGTATGTATGGCAAATCAGCAAACGCAGCACACACAGAATCCGGGCTTCCTTGTACAGCATTTGACATTTGTCAAGGACATCAGGAATAACGTTTGCGGTAGCAGCTGTCAAGGTGTGAAAAACACAAGTATTAAACAATTTCTTGTGTCGTTTGCTATCTTTCAATTCGTCCAATGCGTCCACTTCAGTTGTGAGTGTTTGGTGGCCACTTACCCTTCCAGGCGTATTTTTTTGAGTGCAACATCCTGGCCAGTTCGATTGTGGCACGCCTTGTACACAATGCCGTAGGTGCCTTCTCCGATTTTCTCGGCGCGTTGAAAATTCTCCAGCGCTGTTTGCATCGAATCAAATTCTTGATTAAATTGATTATCAGTTATAACTTGTTGTTTTTGCAATTCAGATCCGTTTTGTGCGGGAAAGCATAAAATGGAGGGAAAATTGTTTATAATTTGGTAGCATCAAATGAAAACAACCCTGAATAGTCGCTCTCTGCGTTTTAGCTCCATTCATCGAATATACCAAACTATCGATTGACATTTTGTATTTCAGTCGATAATCGAATATATCATTAATAACTATAGTACAAGTTGTTCAGACTTTCCCATAACAAGAACAAAACCATGTACTTTTAGGTGGGCCTACAAAAAGAACACTATAAAACTGGCTAATATTCTCCAAAACTGCTTTCAAAATAGAGTAAACACTTGCCAGATGCAATGCCACACAAAAGTGGCAACGCTCACGCCAAAAACTGTTCACTCACTGGTTAACATCTAAATGAACATGTCTGGCAACATCGCGACCGTTGTCAAGCGTTTCTGACAGATTTAGCACAGTTAACAAATTTTCAGTTAAAAGTTGAAGTAAATGTGATCTGTTTTAATTTTACATATGGTATATTATTTTCTAATTGTGCTTTATGTAGAAAAGTGTATTTAATTTTTAATTTTTTTCTTGTGTTGCTACTATTAAGTGGGGTTATTAAAACTAGTTCTGGTGCCTTAATTATCTGAAAAATTTACAGTTGCATCAAGCAATCTGGATCTGATAAAAATTTTCATATTACCTTTCACTGTATTTAATAATATCCGTTAATTGAAGCGTTTTCATTAATCAATTAAAAGTCCAATATGTAATCAACTTTCAAATTTTTTTTAATTTGTTTATAATTTTTTCGAATGTATATGTAACTACCTAGTTAGTTCAGTTCATCAATTGTTCAGTTGTTAGTCCTTTCCAATTTATTTATTGATAAAAGTGGCTTTTGTTATCTGTATAATATATGAATTTTTAGAGTTGATTCGAAACCCATCTGATCTTTGTTTTCTTAAGTACATGATTTATGTAACTAATTGGTTAATATGAAAATAAGTGAAACATTTACATGTGTCTTAAAATTTCTGGGTTAACTATTTTTTATCATTTCAATATTTACTCAAGTATGCCGTTCAATGGTTCCAAGGTAGATCTAAAGTCGTTCTTTTCCTTTTAGCATACCAAAAAAAAAAAAATATATATATATATATTTATATGTATATATATATAAATGTTGTGACTATTCTATTTATTTTTTCTTGTATACTTAAAACGTAACCCAAACCAAATCGGTTCGGAACAGTTGTCTGATCAGTGTTATGGTTAGATTTTATTAAAATTATGGCATGCTGATATGTAAGGTTAAGGTTAAGGTTAAAGTTAATGTAAAAAAGTGAGTAATTGCAATTTAGTAGCCCATAGCAAAAATTAAATGAAAGAATTCATGCAAAAGGTTTTTTCGGCCATCTAATGACCAAAGTTGTGCGCCACAGTTGAAAACGTAAAATTGAACAGAAAATACATTTCCCGTAGTGACGACAATGAGCATCCCTTCCGGTCAACGCTAGCCCGCAACCTATATCCCGCCGTGAAAGTTGCGTGTGATTTATGCATTTGGGTCCTGGGCATAAGTAAACTTGAGGCATACAATTTACTAACTGTGCACTTGCTAAAGAAACGTAGATATAGCTATAACAACAACAACAACAACAACAGTAGCAATCCACTTGAGTAAAAACTTAGCAATTTACATTCGCTTGGCTTTGCATTTTGGGCGTTTTATTTTTAATTCATTTTCCTTCTTTACGCTATGCATTAATCTCCTCGCTCGAACATTAAATCTTGAAATTTCAGTTGTTGTCTAATTTGTTGGCTACACATTTCATTGGCAAAGAAAAAAAAAAAAAAAATCTAGTGTACAAAGTTTTTTTCCCCAAGGAATTGAATTGTTTTACTTTGAACCCTTTAAAAAATTCACAATTGCATAAATATTGAATGAGTATTTCGAATGCGCAAAAATGTATTTAATTTGCCTTTAAAACGATTTTTCCATTCAAAAGTTAGTTTTTATGGGCTGATGCATCCATTTGTTTTCAACATATTCAATTCTTGTTCATGTGGCACCTTTTATGTGGCCCTTTTATGCAATTGAGCTGGTTTTTGCTTTTGTACTGTGGTTTGCCATAAAGCAAAAATCATTTCAGCTCATCGCCACATTTTATTTTTATTATTATTCATTTTTATTTATATTTTAAAGTTAGACACAATGCTTAAGCGTGTGTGTGTGTGTGTGTGTCTGAGCATTGGGTCCAGCTAAATAAAATGCCACCTTTGGCTTTACACACGATTGCTCTTACACACACTCTCACACACACACACTCACACACACAATTGTATGTGAATGATGGAATGGAAACCGTTGTTGAGCGCAATTCAATTGGAATTAAATTCTAGCGGGGCAGCAGTTGCCACCAGGTTTCGTTGGCTGCAATTCTTGTTGTTGCCCCCATTTCTGGCTTAGCTTTTCACACAAGTATCTTCTCTCTGTGTGTGTGTGGGTCTGTCCGTGCGTGTTTGGGTGTTGTGCATCCAGTTGCTACCTGTATTCTGAGAAAATTTCTGTAAAAATTGCAAATCGTTTTTATCGTCGAGAATTAATTTCAATAAAGCTGCTTTACATTTGAAAATTTCAGAATTGCAAAGAAAGTATTGAGAAATATATAATATATAATCTAAGTAAAACTGGTTATTTTATTCTCTGAGTGTATATTCATAAATGGGTTTGTGTTTCTAAATCTATGTGAACTTTTGCAACAGTTTTGCTTTTGTTGTTGGCTTACAAGTTGCATTTTTGCTGCTATTGATGACAGTGGTCAGATTTACACAGCAATGCGGGTTGCTGTTCTATGTGTGTGTGTGTGTGTGTGTGTGTGTGTGTGTGTGTGTGTGTGTGTGTGTCAATATCCTGTGGCATTGTTTCATGCAGCACACGCGCCACCGCCGCCTGCTCGTTAGCGGTAATTACCAGCTGCACAAGCTCCTGCCGCAATTCCTGTTGACCTTCTTTTTTTTTTTTTTTTTGCAAACTTTGACATTTGACATGACCTAACTTGCTACCTTAATGTTAATCTGTTCTAGGTCTGCCAGTGGTTCGTGGTCATCTCGCTTTATTTAAAACATCCGGCGATTCACAGCTCTATTTAAAATCAATTATAAATATTTGTGAATCATTTCGAATAAATTAATCCGGTTCATGGTCAATTGAGCTAATTAAGGCAATAACTATACAATTAAATATTTATTGCTATTGTAAAGAGACGATACTATTCAAAGAATTAATTGCCATAGCATTAAACATTCAATATAATACATTTTATTGTACATATATATTTATTTTCTCAAAATAAATCAGTATTTCAATCGAATTGAAATACGAAAGTTTAATTAATTCAAAAAATCTCTTAACTAAAAAATGATTCCCTGAGATGTATACGATACATTCTTGATATATTTTTTGGTTGCCTTTGGTTTATTGTGATTTCAAACCCTTAAGTTCCATAAAATGTGTTTTATTGGCAGCCCGATTTAACTTGCCATTTGGACTCCGTTTTAGATCGTCAACAATGATTGCTCCGCCATTTAATTGTTTATGTTTTTCATTGCATTGTTTTTTCACATAGTCCACAACATCAACTGCTTCTAGTTTAGCTCCTGGTTTTTTAACGACAGCTGCAACAGCTTCGTCTCCTCTGATCTCGTTCCATATGCCAAATACACAAACTTCAGATACTTGCGGCATTTGGCAAATAATTTCCTCAATCTCATTGGGAAAGTATTGCATACGTTGAAATTTAAGTAATTCCTTTTTCCGATCGACTATATATAGAAAACCATCTTCATCCATATAGCCCAAGTCACCAGTATGAAACCATTGGTCAGTGTCTTGAACATGACGCGACTCTTCTGGGTTGCCATAGTATCCTGCCCAGTGCTGTCCGTTGTTGAGGCACACTTCCCCCACTTCATTTGGACCCATGGCTTTGTTCTGATCGTTCAGAATTTTAAGTTGGAATCCTTTCAATAAGCGGCCAACTGAGTTTGGCTTTTCGTTAAAATGCCAGTTCATTGTTGCACAGGCTCCAACTTCCGTGAGCCCATAGAGAAAGTTCAGGATATTTCTCTGTAGACGCTTTGTAAAACGATGTTGTGCATCCAAGGAGCAACGTCCTCCGCCATAAAGGATATACTTCAAACTATCCAGGTTTGCTCGCTCAAATTGAGGAGAGGAAACGATTGTTGTCATAAAGCCGGATCCTATATTCAACCATGTTATTTGATGTTCCTCAATGAGATCCAGCACTTCCTCCGGCTCGAGGGGCCTATCAGATATTATGCGCTTCGTGCTGAACACTGCCGATGTTATATTGGTTAACAGACCAGAAATCCAGTCCAAACCACTAAGTACAAGCTGAACATCCGAGTTTGTTAACATCCTGTGGAGGAATAGTACTTTCCGGATAGAAAATTACTTATATTTTTTTTTAACTGAGTGTACTTACAAGTTGCCATTTAAAATCTTGCGACTGTTGGAAACCGTTACTGCCTTAGGGAATCCAGTGGTGCCCGAGGAGCAGAGAATGGCCAATGTTTGATCGTTACCCTGGTCCAAACGAGCAGGTTTAAAATTATCGTCCACAGGATTCAGGAGGATATCTTCGATACGAATACTGTCCACTGAAGGATGATTGCGCATTGTGATAATCTGAAGATCCAGCTTCCTTGTTGCTCCTTTTACCTTCTCGAATTCATCACCATCGCAAAAAATAATGCGGGGCTTTGTTAGATCAAGTAGTTTCTCGATGGTTGCCTCGGGGTGCATGGCGTTAATCGAATGGAAAGCGATTCCGTTGAAATAACAGGCATAAGCCACGGCGGATAAATGAGTTGTATTCCTAGCCACGATCCCAACAATATCCGATTGAACTAGTCCCACATTTCGCATATAGCTGGCTATTCGCACAGCATTCGAAAGTATTTCCTTATTGGTTAATACGGTTTTTTCCGTTACCGAAATCTGATATCAAACAATTGCATAATAATACTTTCTTGTGAAATCGTTGTTTAATTGTTATATTACCTGAGCAATTTTATTGGGATGACGTTGCATCTCTTGGTAGATTATCTCACCTATAGACAGATCGGGTGGAAAGTCATCATTGTCTTCTTCGTTTTTCCAAATATTGGTCACTTTGTCGAAACTTATTTTCGGTTTGAAAGGCATGTTGAATGCTACTTGCTGATGATATTACTGTCGAAATATTCCGAAGAGCTCTGTCTTTTATACAATTTGCCAACTTATCAGCTACTATATTTAATCAGCTTTTTGATAAACAAATTTCACAACTTCCTCATCAGACAGAGAGTCTACATAAACAAAGCAATAAAGATATTTGTTAAGCTTAATTTTATTAAATTGGTTTAGATTTGAGTAATAAATGTGTGTTAAAATTTACAACAAGCTGAGCAAATTACCAGCAAAAGAGTATTATTAATATAAAACCTACTGAAAGATGATTTTTTTTATTTGAGTAAAGCAATGAATATCTTTACAAATTAAATAATGCAGATTTTAAACATTAGAGCACAACATATATATTTAATCTTTTACGATAATACCTATCAAATTCAGATAATGATTCCTGGAATTTCAGCTGTCTGGCTATGAAAACTAAAAAATATTCCATTTGACATGTGCCGTGATGTGCAAATATGATGACTTTTGATTTTGCTCAATCAGCTGGGCTCCGTAAACAATTTATATCTCTTTAAATTTAGCTTGACACGCGCCAATGTTTATAAGGCACACCACACACACGCACACACACACACACACACACACACACACACACTCCAATACACACACACACAAATAGACACAAAGACGCTGTTCAAACATATTATGTGCGTGTGTTTTGGGTAAGTTTAAAAGTTATTCATGCCTGGCATTTGGGATTTGTTGCAATATTCTAGAATGCCAAATGGGGTTTGTCTTGTTTTGTATGCGCCACATTGCCACGTTGTGCGTACGCCGCACAACCAACCATCTTCACCATTTAGAGGCATCTGTTAGACACGAGTGAAAGAAGTACACAGCGAAAAAGTGTAACGATTTTGACATTAATTGCATAAAATACAAACTGTATCGTTTTGTATGTGAACAGAATGGCAAAAAAATAAATTGATACATTTTTGTGTTTTAATCTTAAAGAATAAAAAAACTTAACCTGTAAGAAATGTTGTTTCATCAGTGTATGCGCTTGTCGCATTTGTGGTTAGAGCAACGTCTTCCGCACATTGTCGCAAATAAGATTGCAAAAAAAAGAAGAAAGAAAAAAAGGAAGCCAACGATTGAAAAGGGCAAAATAGGCAACAGGACTCGAGGCGTTCCGACGTTTTTGCTGCTTACCAAAAGGATTGTTGGCGTTGCTCTTGTTGTTGTTGTTGTTGTTGCCACGATAAATGGCACAAGTTCACAGTAAGTGTGAAAAAAATCTATAAAAAAAATATAAAAGTGTCATTAGCGCACAACAATGGGCAGACACAAGCATATTCCATATTTATGTATGCTCTGAGATTTGCCTAAAATACTTTTGGAATGCGCATTGTTGCGTTACAATTTTAACCAACTTCGTGCACATTTTTGCAAGTTTTACTTATCACTTTACAATTCAAATGACACAATTTTTTTTTTTTTTGTTTCTTTTACACCTACTATGATTTTAGTTAATTAAAACGCTTTTCGTGTACGTTTGCAAAGGTGATTAGCAAAATCGCATATTTTGCTTCCGTATTTAAAGTTCACTGAAAAGAGATAAGATTAGACAATTTCGTCAAGAAAAGTCGTGTGTAATCTAATGATTTGTCATGCACATTTAGTTCCTGCTTAGAGTTTTTTTTTTAGATTTCAAGCTATGCAGCTAATTTTAACGAATTTCCAATCAGTCTTTAAATTTGCGTTTAAAAAAAAATATGACATGGTTCGCTTCGTAGCTTACAATTAGAAAGTTTATTAATTTTTTTTTAATAATCCTCTAAATCTCCTGATTAAGAATTATTATAAATATATTTTTTATTTTTGTGGAGCTATTCAATGAATTTTATTTGAAGCATAAAACTAGCATTGTTCTCGAACTTTAAGTGACTAATTTTGTTGGCAAATGTCGCATTGAATTTAATGGCTAAAGAATTCTTTTCTTTTGGCTATGGCTTTGTTGGCTGGGTCGACATTGACAAACGTCAGTGATGTGGATTATGTAATTTATTTAATTCAACCATAGACCGACAACTGTCATTTGGACACAGTATCAAAGCTTGTCCGCACCGGCTTAGAGCCGCAGGCGAGATAAACTTTTCGCCAAAGTAATGTAAAAGTTGACTGCGAAGGCGCAGAGTTTAATTAAAGCCGTCGGCGATGGGGCAACAAATGGAAGCAACAAGTGATTTGCGGCAAGTTGCGGCTGCAGAAAACAAGCTGGCAAGGAATACCAAAATGGATTTAGCTACGGCATAAAAACTCTATAGATAAATTTTGATTTATTTTTGAACACATACATAAATATAATTCAAAAGTTTATTTCCAATTTTAGCCAGATAAAATGAGATTAGAATTGTATTATGCAATTGGGAGCATTTATTCGTTTATTGTTGTTGTGTTCCAATTCTGTTCTGTTCGATTTCAAATGCCAACACGTTCCCTGGAAAACAACGCATTCCAATGGCGGTTGCTGTTTGGCCAAAACCCATTGGCTTTGTCAGTTGGCTAACAGCTGCCGACGGCCAAGCAGCGATTGCTACTGCGCATGAATCATTGTTAAATTCATTTTTAGTGCATTTAGACGCCTTTTCTCACCTGTCACTGACGTTATGAATTTACTATTTATTTCTGTTAGCTGCAGCTGAATGACTCAATTCAAATGCAATACTATTAAAATTTTAATTGAAAAGTCTGTCTTAGAAATCCAATGCAAAAATAAGTTGCAAAAAATGTTGAGTGCTATAGAAAACTGCCAGATGGCAATAAACTGTTGAAATGCCGCCGCCTTTTGCAAAATGTGGCCAACATGTCGTATACGCAATCGACTGACTATTGATACAGAGGTGTGTGTGTGTGTGTGTGTGTGTGTGCTTGTGAGGGCTTGGCTCGTAGTCTGTAGCTACAAAAAATCCAGGATTGTATTCCAAAAATTTTTTTTCGCAAACGACGCTTTAATTTACAATAAAAACCGAAAACAGTTATGATGAGTAAAGTTTTTTTATACTTTAAATAAATATTCAATTAAAAACTAGATTTATTTTTAATTTTTTTTTTATATTTATATGTAAGATAGTTTTGTATGTAAGCAATATAGAAACGTGTCTTAAGAGTAAAACCTTTTCAACTGTAAATGTCGTTTTATGGGTTTAGCCAAGTCGCTTTTGAAATAGGGATTAACAAAAAAAGACTTTGATAAAGATTGTAAAAAATGTTCTATTTAATTTTCTCTAAGTGCCAATTGAATTCGCGCCCAGGACCCGCAGCTGTTTGCCCTCGAGCCTGGCAACATTACTTCACATTTTATTCAATTTTAATTTATTATTTTTTTTTTCTTATTCTTTGAGTTTGGATTATTTTTGTGTGTAAATATTTGCCACCAGCTCATTGTCAAATTTTCTGCTTGACATTTCACTGATTTTTTTTATTTTTCATTTTATTTAATGTTCGCAGTTTGCGTATTGTTTCTTTGTGTGTAAGTTTTTTTTTTGCCTTGACTATTGGCAGTGCTTTGTGTTATTTTTAGCCCGCAGCTTGTTATTTCTATACTGTGATAAAAAAGTATATCAGATTTATTGTATCTGTCACGCTGACTGTGTCTGTGCCTGCGACAGAAAATTTGACGTCCACTAGGATGCTAGGAAATCGATCAAATTGATCATTGCAAATCGATAAAAAAAAAAAAAAATCTTTAGCCGTAAAGCCGCGTTTCAATATAATATTTTATTTACTGACTTTCTAATCGTAATATTTTATTTTAAACTAGTCGATGTTTAAAGAAAAACCACAAAATGTTTACTTTATGTGTCCTTGTTGTCCATCACTGTTCGAGAAGGCTTGTTTTTGTGTTTTGTCATTAATTAAAAATTATACTTTCGTCTGTTCCTCGCTTCTGTGTGTAAACTGCACTCAGTTTCGCAAATGCACAAAAACAATAGAGACGCCACGTCCCTCTCCTCCTCTCCGATCTCCACCAACCGCCCTTTAATGACATTGTCATGGTAACTGGGCATAGGAGTGGAACTGAAAGTGGAACTTAATACTGAAACTTTACTGCCTGCAAATGTGGTTGCCATAATGCGTGTAATTACTTTGTTAATGCTCAGCGTATTTAGTCGGCCAATTTAATTACAAGTCAAGCAACAAATTGTGAGTGAAGCCAACAACTTGCGACTTACTGTAAAAATCAAACCAATCTTTTCAAGCTCTACTTTGACTTTATGTCTTTAAAGAGAATATTTGATTTTAACATTTGTCATTTTGGCCATTTTAAAGGGACAGCTGTTGGCCGAGAGCTTAGACAATTTCCAATAGAAAAACAAAACTAAAAAGAACTTAAACTATTTTCAGGTTCGTTAACTTTAACTTGATTATCTATTTTTCGAAGAATTCATGTTTGGTTTTCTTTTCCAAGATTTTGGTGAGAGCCATCGGTTTATGTTTACCAATAATTTTTTGGCTTAATCACAAGTATTCCGTTAACAACTTTCTGCCTTATGATAAAAACCTCTCAAATAAGTTTAGTAAAATATTTGTGACTGAAAGGACATGGCCCTTATCGATAATTAAATTAAGGTTAACAACAACAACGATCAGGTCCAACAGGTGTTGACTTTTTCAACAATTTTGCCATTTAACTTTTTGCTATTCTTATGGCTTAAATGATTTAAGCTGCTTGCTGCTTGTTGCTTTGAATCTGCCAGCTGCTTTTTTTTTTTGTAATTGAAACACCAGCTGCAGCTCTCGGCCAGATTAGGAGTTGATAGAGTCAAAAAAAAGCTGCAAGTCGGCTACTTTCCAATTTCAATTCTGTTGAAAGTATACACAGCGAAAATGACGACTCCCGTTTCGGCGGCAAACAAGTTGGCAATTCAACAAGTACGTAAATATTATATAAAAATGCTGGAATTGACATATTTGTCTTTGATAAAAAAAGTCCACTTGATACTTTTTAGTGTAGCTGCAACTGGGGCAACATAAAATGCATCTTTTGTTTATTTTAGTTGGACGTAATTGCATTTGGCCAGCTGTAATTCGATTTAGCCTTTTGCTCGCCTTGTGTCCTTTGACTGTATTTCATTAGCAGCTTATTCAGTTAAATGCTGTAACAAATTGAGAGCAAAAGATAGAGCAGACAGACACAGTGTGGCACCAACCCAACCAGCACCACACTGCACCACAAACATTCAGCTTCACAGAATGCTTGTAATTTAAGAGCTTTTCTTTTCTTTTGGTTATCTTCTTTTGGCCAACCAAGTGCAATTTACCATCAAAACCAAAGACAAAGTTTCTGTTTAGTTTGCACCAACTACACTACAAGTGTGTGTGCATGTGTGTGTGTGTGTGTGTGTGTGTGTCTTTCGTTGTGTGCTAAATGTCAAGACGAAAAGAGTCCCAAGGAGGAAGACGCCTGTCGCCTTCTGTTGACGTCAGGGGCGATTGATTTTTTTATTGCCCAAGTGGCATGATGTATTTGACGCAAGTCTCATTATGTTGCGTGTGGCAATGGTAATTTTTAATGGAGGATTTTTTTATGCCGCCCAACCGCATGTCTAAGCCTACGCAGTCGTCTTTTTAATTCGTTGGATTTGTGAAGCAATTTGGATTGTTTGTGTAGGCGCTACTTGACGTAGAATTTAATTGTGCCTCATTTTTCTTGCCTTATATATATATATGTATTTATTTGTACATATATTCAAACTGTAAATGAGTGATAAGCCAGTCAACTTAAAGCCCAAAGAGCAGCTGAATCAAGCTCATTTAATCGCTAAGAGCACAGCAACAGCAACAGCCACAGCCGATAAATGGCTAAGTGAAGATGGCAAGAGCCTTTGGACTGCTCTCTTATCCAACTAATTTCTCAAAGGATTTGGGGCGACGCGAAGTTGTCTTTGTTTAGGGCGATAACATGTTAAGAATTTTGGTTTCGATTACAGCCCAAGAGATTCGAGAATCGGCAGTTTGGGTGTCATCATTGTGCCTCTATTAGGGATGGGTGCGTGTCGTGTCGTGACACGAAGATCTTTACTAATAAGGACACACGTAACTATAGCTATATATAAGCCATAAGATTTGTACATTTGAATTCTGGTTACTTTTCTTATTGACTTGATTAAAATAAAAGCTGTGCATATTTATTGCATTGGGTTTGTTTCCTATTGGAAATGTGGCAGGCACATCGCCAGTGTGGTTTCCTTGTTGGCGGACTATTGGTTCTGGGTCATTGAATGCTGGTGCACATTAACAGGGATTTGTTGTCGCCACTTGGCTGGTCATTGGTCCATGTTGCTGCTTACAGCTGTAAGCCCTCAACTGATTGCCAAGTATTGATTGGGGACACACAATGCGGCGTATGAGTAATGTGAGCCAAGAGCCAAGAGCCAAAAGCCAAATGCTGCTTAGTGTTTTTGGTTTTTTTTTTTTTTTTTATTTGTGTTTGGCTAAAAAGTAAGTCACGTTGCACTTGTTGGGTGCCGGGAAACAGCAGAGCTGTATAAAACTGATAAATAATGTAATGATCATTAATAAACATTTGCGGCAGACAATTGTGGCAGGCAGCAACTGTCAAAGTCACTGCCCACTTGAATATATATATATATATATATATATATGTATTTATGCAACCGAATCCTTTTTCAGTATTAAATTTGTATTCTATTTTGATTTTTCAGCGGTGAACGCTTGAGTGTCTCTCTGTTGCCACAAATCTGATTTGTTGCTGCCCCATTGTGTGGGCATCATCCAATTTAGGACACCAGCTACGAAGACACCATTTAAAAGTGTTTGCTGAATCTGGTTTCGCTGCCAAAATGAAATTTGTTAATGGTTTCTCTTCTTTTTTCTTACCTGTTGCGTCTTTTCAAGGTTGCCTCAAGCAAACAAAAACTGAGCTGGGACACAGTGAGAAATTTGTGGCACCCCGACAGATCTTGATGGACACCGAATAAATGGTGCGATTTTATTAAAAAGTGAATTAAAATATCATTGTTACATTTTATTTGATAGCAGAGAACAATGATTTGAACTTGTAACAAAAGTCATAAAATTATATTTATGATCTTCGTGCCACAAAAATCATAAATGAAATCAGATGAATACAATTAATTTTAGTCAGTTCAATTATAGTGGATTATTTTGGCTTTTTCGACGTGCAAACACTGTTGATTTTTTTTTTGTTTGGGTTTCAGTTGCCAAATATTGCATATATAATTGAATCTAAAGTACTTCATTTGGGGCATAAACACGTTTTGAACGCCACGAAATTTGGGGGCAGCTATTGTTATTAATAAACCACAAAAAAGTTATGCGAGGCTTGGGTGATGCCACAAAAGCCACATGTAAACAGCAGCAGCAGCAGCAGCAGCCACAAATAACAATTCAATTTGAGCTCAATACAAATACAAATACAAATACAAAAAACACTCACATGAATAATACATTGCTTGTGGGGCAAGTTGCAGGTAAGAAATTATTGACAGACGTCAAAAGGCGCAACACGGAGATGTGCGCATATGTGTCTATGTATGTGTGTTTGTGTGTGTGTGTGTGTGTGGTTGCTGCACAACAATCAAATAAAATGAAAAAAACATTTGACTTTTTGGTTAGGCCTATTTCGATTTATGGCCATTTTTGCTTATCGAATTTTTGTGTGCGCAAATATGTTGCTCCTGTTGGGCTTCCCAGCGTCTGCACGAGTGAGATAGCATGATCGAGACACAATGGCATTGAGGGAGAAAGACAGAGAGAGAGAGAGAGAGAGAGAGAGAGGGAGTGAGAGTGTGTGTGTAAGTGGTTGTGTAACTGAGATTCTGTATTGTTGTCGATTCTTGACTTTAGTTCTTCCCCACATGTCTGTCATATATTCAATTTATTTAATAGAATTCGTTATTTGTTACGTGTGGCAAATGTGATATAAATTATTGGCGCTCTTATTATGTGTGTGTGTGTGTGTGAGTTGAGTGTGTGTACTTGAGCAACTGTGTTAAATTTATTCATGTTTGAGGACTAGCAAATTGGTTGCATAAGTCCACATAATAAATAAAAATGCAATTCACTTTTACTGACCAATCAAACGAAAGTATGTTAAAAAATTGAATTAATAAGCTCAAATAAATATGAATAAATTTCATACAATATTCGAGAAAAATGCTTTGCAGCTATAACAAATATGTTTAGCTTTTAGCCAAAAGTGAGTTTTATTTTATTCACTTTGTGTAACGTAAGCCCAATTCAAATGTGTAATAATGATGTTGGGCGAGCTTAAGGAATCTAAACTATATATATAATAATATGTTTATATCAGGAGCAATCAGAATATGTGTAGCATATCAAGTTTATTTATCGATAACTGCATTTGCATTGAGAATATCAATTCCGATAGCAAAGAAAGACGCCTTTATATCGAAATAGCTCTCCAATCGATAAATATTATATCAATTGTTAAAGTATGGATACAAAATATAAATTTTAGCCATAAATATGCCTTGGCATAGCATTAATCGACTATGCAGATAAATGCAAAAGTTGTGTCTCAAAAAGATCATTTATTTTATTACCATAAATTTATATGAGGCCAGCAGTTCTCTCATTTGTATAAATTGTTGGACTGTGATTGAGTGTATTTAAATGAAAATATTAACTGATGCCATTGGGAATTTAAGCTTTATGGGGAACTTCCAGAAAAATTTTTATCTCCAAAGCTTAACACGAATTAATTGCTTCAGGGCTTACAGCTGTGCTTTGGTTTTGGGCAACAAGTTGCCACATTCTCAAATCGCAAATACTTATCAGATCAGACAAAACACCCACAACTGTCTCCCCATAGACCATTAACTAATAAGCATAATAATATGTTAATTATAATTATAAATGAATCAGACAACTTAAGTGTAGGCCCAAAACACGATTTGCCCATTAGCAAGAGGGCGTGACAAGTTCTCAAAAACTTTCTGGTATTTTAAATAATCTGATTATTAGTAAATAGGCAGCAAATAGCGTGTGCGTGTGTGTGTGTGTTAATCTAATACATACATATACATACACATATGTATATATGTTGTATATGTTGCTTTTGATTTCACTTGAACCACCAACTCAGCTGTGTAACTGTAAAGGTTAGCCCCAAAAACCAGAGCCAAAAACCGAAAGCGAAACTTAATTTTGGATGCTGAATATTTGCATATTTTATTAACCCAAACAGCCGCCAAACGCGACGAACCCCCTTCGAGCCAACAAACAACAGCATAACCCAATCATAAAAGTTGTCCTCCCCTCCAAACCCCCAATCCTTGTCCAAGGACAAGGAAGGAAAGACCGTCCCTAATTTAATGCATAAACACAAATTCTCAACTCTAGACAAAGTTGTCGGGACACACAAGTTATTGAGGCAAAGGGTTAAAAACTTGACTGTGTTGAAATGTGCGCTGCAAAATCAACACAAACACAAACACATAAATATATTTAAATTAAATTTTAAATTTTTTCTAATCTCGGAGATTTCAGATTTAATTTTGATGAAACAGAGAACAGCGTGTTTGGCATGTTTTTTAACCTGTATTAAGTCAATTGATAAATTGAGTTTTATAGCGGAAAATTGAGTCATTCATGGTTTTTTTAAAGGGCTTATTTTTTGTGTTTCTTCTCGAAGACATTTCGAAACAGATAAACCCGAATATTCTGGCAAACAAATATCCATTTGAGTTTCAGTTTCAGTTTCACTTTGAGTTTGATTTTGAGCCTGCATTTCATACTGTGCCAAATATATGCGGGAGCTGCATTCAGTGAGTGAACATTATCTGACCCAGAGGTGCCCCAAGAAACTTTTGCCTTTATCTTAATGCTTGACTGGAGCTGGTTACTCTGTGTCTGCCCCAAAAAGTTGGCAAGCAAATGCTGGGCATCAGTTTGCACTACAGAATTAAATATATATATATTTTCTACACATGAATTCAACTTGTAAACAGGAGAAAACGTGTAGCATTTTTTCTAAGATTTTTGTGAATTTGAATTGAATGTAACATTTCGAAAATGTGTTACAAAATCCAAAAGGAAGGCATTGCTGATTGGCAAGACAAAACCTTAAAATATATACATTTTCTATTTGATTAATTAATTGAGAGAAGTATTTATAATGACGGACGAGTCCATGTTCGATGGAATATTTAGATGAAAGTAACGTTTTATGTCCATGTAAATTGCTGTAGTGGGTTCGGTTGCTGACCTTTATCAACGAGACCCAATGGAGAACTGCCAAATGAGACTAATTGAGACTTCACTGTCAGGGAGGGGTTTAAGTCATGGGCATTGCCTAGACCTGCTCCTCCTACATACTTTATAGAGAGAGGCATAATTTTTGGTATTCTGCTTCTGCTGGAGTCATCATGTTCAATGACAGCACAAAATGGACACGCGACGCGGGGCTATTTTTTTATGGCTTGGTTTTTTTTTTTTTTTTTTTTTTTTTTAGGATTTCACACGTTTGTCGCTTGTCATTTGCCACTCACCACTCGTCGATTGCCACACAGGATGCGGCAATGTTCTTTCCCTTTGTCATTTTGCATACGCAGGCGCTTTTTTTTTTTTCAATTTGAGCGCCGAGTGAGAAACGTTTGCCACAATGGGTTATCAAATGACAACATGCCACGAAGCGTATTTTGGGTTTGGGACCTTGGGTCACATAATCTTGCATAGCTGGATAACCGGATAGAAAAAAAAGGGAGCATCGCTCTTCATTTCAATTCCAATTGAAGCCTGTTTTAAATCGATTTTTATTATTTCTTTTTTACATTTACGAGCAATGTTGTTGGGCTTTTTCTATTTATTCTTCGGCTATTTCTTTTTTGTATTTTTATTTTTTTTTTTTTTTTTTGCATTGGTGTCTACTATGCGGGATAGTCGCTTAAAGCCCTTAAAGCCAAATACGACATCAGTAATCGATGTTATTTCGGTTCAGTACTGTCTAACAAATGCCGCTCGTTAAGGCATCAAGATGAATTATAACAAAAAAGAATGTTGCATGCCACCGAAAGATATCCTCTGCTGAAATCGTACATCTTAAGAACAATGCAAATATATTTTAAATAGCTGTGACTTTTAGCTGAATACAAATTGATTTTGAGCATTGTTAAAAATAACAAGTAAGAATGCTTCAGTCGAGTAAGCTCGACATACAACTTAGCGACGTACGTTGCTATATATATATATATATATACTTTATGGAGTCGGAGATGCTTTCTTCTTTTTGTTTTATACATTTGCCATTTTTTTTAATGGGTTCAGGGTATAAAAATATATACTTCATATGCTTAACTAAATCTATTTTTATACAATTTTTGAGATTCTGTCATTGCCCATTTCATGTTGAAGTGCCTCAATATTTGACAAATCTGTGATTTCAGCTGTGATTTAGAGCTGGCAACTGGGAACTGAGCGAAGGGAGCGAAATTTATTTTTGAGAAGTGGCTGGCCACAGTGGCCATTCAGTAGATGGGACAGGCAGTCATTATGAATGGCACTTGTCCAAAATCCCTCCTCTCACATTCCCATGTCTGCATCTGCTGGAGCTTCAAAGATTCGCGTAACCGCATAACTCTTGGCACAGGCCTTCAATTCCATCAATTTAGTTTTCTGTTTGATTTTGGCGTGAAGCTTTCGCCACTGATTTGAGATGGGTAAGTGTGTGGTTTGGGAGATAGAAGCGTTGTAGGTGATTTTAGTTAGAGCTGTCTCTACCCTCATTTGCCTAAAAGCTATGTCAGCACGTACCTCGCATTGGTCATCCATCTTCGCATAATAACCTGGTTCTCCGCATCATCGCAAGCCATTTGCCCTGCAGGATCTGTTCTCATCATCGCAGTCATGGCGACATGGGGTTTTTTTTTTTTACTTTTACTTTTTTCGGGCCGATTCGTCAACTTGGTAACTCGGCGTGAAGGTTGACACACTTTTTGCCCAGCTTTATTTATGGCTTGTTAAAACCGGGTGGCACACAAAGTGCGCATTGTCAGTTTACGCACGGTGTTAAACTTGCATTTGCGCGCAAGGAGCCGGTCTTTGGATGTCCTTGTGGGCGTAATGTATGCGTTGGGGGCGTGTTCAATTTAGTTGATAGATGTGTGACATTCTAAGGGGTTTCTTGATTACGTGAGCTGCCTCGTTAGTGGTGCTCAGCTACTGCAAATTGATGCTTCAATCTTGAGTACTTTGATACACTCAGTAATAACACACACACAATTCTGAGTGTGTGTGCGTGTGTGTCATTTTCTTGTAAGTCATATTTCAAATATATATCTCTTACGATTGCCCCAAAAACACAAAAAGACGGGATTTTTTGTTTATAGAAATTTAAAGCAGGCTTTTTTTACACTCGAACTTCGACGACAATTTTGCCACTTGTTTTATTTCAATTTGCTGTAATTAACGCACAAAAAAAAAAAAAACATTTAACGTTTTAAGAATGTTTTCAAAATGGCACTTTGAGAGCATTCCAAGTTTTTTGTACAAGCACAAATTACAAACATAAATCTCAAACCAAATTGCCTCAAACCCACATAAAAACGTAAAGGAAAAAAAATGTGCCATAAAACAAGCACCAAATGCACACTTCTCGAGTCCTTCAAACCATTGGCAAAGGACTCGAAGGATCCTTGGAGCGAGTGTTAATCGAATTGTGATTGATTTTTGGCTCTGTATGGAAAAATGTGGACGATCGAGCAGAGGATGGTAGCAGAAGTGGAGACGAAGTTGGGAAAAGTTGACTCGAGAAATTGATGTCAATTGCATTAAGTTATTAACATTGTAATTACAACAAAATTTAAATTGACACATTTTTTGCTGTTGTTGTTGTTGTTGTTGTTGGACAGCAAATGGAATTTGCACTGAAAGACTTTTAGGCTGATGCGACGAATATTTAATTTACTGGCAGACTATTTAACAATTGTACAATGTTAAATTGAATGCAAACAAATGGCAAGCAGTTTGAATAGTAAAATAAATAAGTTGAGCATATTTGCTGGATGTAAAAGGATATTTGCCAACTACAATGCCAGGACACTGGTGTCAGAATGCAGGCACATTTTCTTGGCAACAGGAATTTTTATTAGTCGCTTATTTATGTTGCTTGTCTGTCGGTCTGTCCGTCTGTCTGTGTGTCTGTCTGTCTTTCGGTCTGTCTGTCTGTCTGTCTGTCTGTCTGCTTGTCTGTTTTTTTTTTGCTGAGTGACTTCTGGCTGACTTGCAGACAGACTGTCTACTGAATACTTAATTTGATGAGCGCACGATACACGCACTGCGTCAACAAACTTGACACACAATGGAGCTGAAGATGGAGCTGGCGCCGGAGCTGGCGCTGGAGCTGGAGCTGAAGCTGACGCAGCTTAGCCAAGACGTGTAAATATGTTTGTGTGTTATTTTTTACACAGCTTCCGGCTTTCCGGTGATAAGCTTAAGAATTTCATCTGTCTTTGTTATTTGTTATCATTGTTTCTGCTAGTTAGACTTAGCCTCAGATTGTTGGACTGCTTTCTTCGCGCCTGCTTGTTAGTTGGCATCAAATGTGTCCCTGAATTGCCCCGAGCTGTTGGCCCCATTTCCCAATCTAAATTGGAACACTTACTTTTAAAGGTAAGAACACGCACATGTCATTCTAAATACAAACTTATTCTGTACATATATGAATAACAAATAGCCTAAAACCCGACTCAAAATATTTTTGTCTTAGCGCGAAGAAACTTGGAAATTTTATCTAGAAATGTTTTATTTAAAATGCGTTTAAAAAAAAAAAATGTTTCCAAAGCAAAAAAATAAATAAATAGTTATTATTATGGATATGTTATTATTTATTAAATTTTTGGTAATGTTTTATCCTGTAACCGGCTTAAGTATTCTGAACATATATGAATAACAAATTGACTAAAAACGACATAAAATATATATTTGTTTTAGCGTGAGGAAAATTGAAAATTGTATCTGTCAATGTTCTATTAAATATCAGCTTGTATACAAAAATAAAGTTTAAAGCAAAAATGACTTTAAAAATAACCAAAATACATAAATAGTTATGAATTTGATATTATTTATTAAATTTTTTGAAATGTTTTAATGTAACTTGCTTAAGTAGGATTTCATCTCCTGTCAACTTTTTTATATGTTCACTTTCTAAATATAAATTTACCTGAATTTATATTTTTGTTTGCGATTGTGCAAGTCTTAGTTCACTGCTGACTTCACCAAATCAATGAAATCACGTCTCAAATAATGTCACTGGCTGTGGAAAAAGCATCTTTAACTGGATAGAAATTAATCGCATCGCATTTGGTTGACTTGATTGCTGTTTGTTGGCCTGGCTTTAACAATCTCGTCTTGGCTTTTTTTTTTTGTTTTTGTGGGCGTCTTTAAATTTCTCTGTATTTTTTGATTAACGAAAAAGCTCAGGTGGCATGCGGAAGAGGCAACAGTTGGTTGGCAAGGCGATAGTAAAAATGAAAAATTAATTTGGCTAAAATGAAATATGCTGACCAAACTTGAAGTTCAGCAAAAGTTAAATTAAAGTCCAGGCGTAAATATCAGTTGCAGATAAATCCCAACAGGTGTGTTTGTTGTTGTTGTTGTTGTTGTCTATTGCGGCAGCTCTTGCTGCTGACAGCCCATCTGAATGTGGAGCGTTTAGTGGCTGCCCCATTGTGTGGCATCTGTCAGTGACATTCACAATTGTACTCAGTGGCAAAACCGACTCGAATTATGAACCGCACATTTTGGTATTAAGCAAACATCTCTTGGCAAAATTACGTAGCACAATTGTCAAATCTGTGTGTGTTTGTGTGTGTATTAGAAAAACAACGGTGAAAAGGTTGCACGTAGAGAAAAGAAAATGTATGTCAAATAAATTGAATTTTGATGTTGTAGTTCCAAATTAATAAAAAAAACCAAACACCAATAAAATTTCTTCGATTAAATTCATAGTTTTATTTACTTATTAATTTTATGCATTCCAATTTTTTTAAAAATTTGAATCAAAAAGTTATATTTACTTTACAACTTTCATTGTAAGGCAATTCCAAATAAAAAATAAAAACTTATCAACTCAAAAATTGTTAAGCGTTAAAAGCAATAAAAGTAACAAGGCAAAAATGCTCAACACCAGATGTATTACTAAATTTTATGTTATTACATTTAAATATGGTTAATATGGTTTACGGTATACGCTATCATTGGCTTAAGCTCAAATGGAGTCGACTCCAACTTTGGTTAGTGCTCTTCGTTGTGCAACGCAATGCTGACCAGTGCAGATTAAGCACAGGCAGCCTCAAAACCCATTCAGGCTACCCTTCAAGTGCTGCTGGCCAAAGTGCTTTTAATATTCATCTAATGCACTCAACACTCTCTGCTTTTTTAGTATACCCCTTAAAAGGAGGTGTTTTTATAGTGTTATATAGGGTATGGATGGTATTTAAAACCAAATGTGCATTGCGTAAAATCATATCCAGATATCCAATGTCAGATACTAGATGAACGAAACTTTTAAAAATTCGCTAAACCAAGGGTAATTTAAATAAAGTAAATAAATTTCTAAAAATCAGTTGTTTCTTCTTAACTGACTAAATATATATATATTAATTTTCTCCAATGTGTATGCAAAGCAATTATTTAAAAATATATTTTTAAGAAATTTTTTTCACTGTTCGGAATTTTAATTTAGGGCGATTTAATGAAATTGAAATTGAATTTTCTTCGATGTATAAAATAGTTAAATAGATTAATTTTTATAGATTTGGTTTTTGAGAATTTTCTTTTGCCTGACTCACTTAACAGAGTATCTCGTAGTCCAACACAAGCGTCTATTGCAGCCGCTGCCTGGCTTTGAATTGGCTTCATTTTTCTTGGCTTGGTTTTTTTTTTTTTTTTGCAGCTGCCAACTGCCAACTGCCGTTGCAAGCAGCAGGTGGGCAGTATTGCTGCAGCTGAAAACACTGGCATAATACACTCTGCTGCCAGAGTTCTCCCATTATTGGGAAGCCGGTGCACAGAAAGAGCGCTGTCCAGCATCATCTTGCAGGTATATTCACTGTATTGGCGAACGTGACGTATGCGCAATATTGTGTAGTTTGCTTTGATTAATCAGTGTGGAAGAATGCAAATGCTATTGGCATACGTCAACTGCAGCTTTACGTGATAAACATAAATAGAGGATTTATTGCATTTATCTTCATAAAACATAATCTTAAAATGCTGTTTTTGCATTTTTTGCAGAACTATATAAATAAATTCACATAAATTTGCTTTGCAATTTGCTGATTTTGTCCGAATATAGCGATTATTTATAGAGTTAACCTTTTTTGTGGTGTTTCTTGATCGACCGTTTTTTGAACTCACACTTAACTGGTTAACTGGTTTGCTGCATTTGACTTGTGGTTAAATGTGATCCTGATTCTTAGAACTTGTACAAGTTCCTTAGAAATGGGTATGCAGCTTGTTACCTCAATCAAAATTCTGTTTAAAAAATTTACTGAGAACACTAAAGTTAAAAATAAATGGATTGAATTCGAAATTAAAGTCAAAATGGCAAAATGCCATTGACAGAAGCTTAAAGGAAGTGTGTGTCTGTAGGTGAGTGTGTGTGTGTGAGTGTGTGTGTGGGCCATGACACGTGTCATTTGGCTTGGGTTGTTCCTGTGGTGGCGGTGTCTGTAATTGGGCTAATAAGACGCTGGTAATTATAATTTAATTAAGGAGGAGGGCAGGAAAATCGAGGCAGAGATGCTGAAAGAGGCTTTCTCTTCATGAGAAAGCCGTGTTTGCCACTAGAATTTCTCATGTGCAACCAATTAAAGCGAATTGAAGAAGAATGGAGAATGAAAGCAAGCTGACATAAAGTGGCTGCCGGAGTGGCAAGTAAATAAAAATTGATTTATGCCACACAAGCTCATAAAAAAAATTGCGTACTTGTGTGTGTGTGTGTGCATGTGTGCGTGTGTGTTTATCTGAGTGTGGGAAAAAAAATGCTAAAGCCAAACATTTCAATTGCAAGTCAAACACTTGAAGGCAAAAAGTTGGCGAACAAGTTTTGTGTGTTGCACAGTTGAAAAGTAACTACAACTTGTGGCAGAAGGTTCCTTGAGTCGGCTGATTACTGTAATTGCTTTAAATAAGTGCTGTTTTTTTTTTATCCTTGCCGAGGAGTTATTAAAATTTCGATAGAGTCCATGTGGCCAGGTCAAGCTGCCGTTGCAGCAAAATTAACAGCAATTTGAAACAGACAACAACCTCATCCCCGGGCTCATCAACAGGCTTCAGGCAGGGACACAGCCTTGGCCCGCTTATGTGTGCTCTAAGGCAGATGAGTGCAGTTGGGGCAAGTGGTGCTTGCTGGCGAGGCAGCTGTGGCAGGTGTTGGCTTGAGCTGTAGGTGTGTGCTCATTTGTGTATTAATAAACAAATTACGCAATTAATAACACACACTGAGTGCTCAGGAGTGCGCAAATTGTGACACGTTGAAAGTGCGACTCCTGTGTGCATCCTGCAACAGCAGGAAGGAAGCAGCTTTGCCGTTGCACCAATGAGCTAAATTAAGAAGACGCAAGTGTTTGAGTGTGCTTTACACGTTTAATTATTCAGATGTTGTACAGTAATCGTGTGTGCAACATGTGCAACCAAATGTGGCACAAAACTGTGGCCAGTGTATTCGCTGTGTAGCACAAGCCGCGGCGCTTTGTATGTGGCAAGATGTGACATTTGTATACTTGGTAAGAAAACCATCGAATTTTACGAATGTTTTCGAAAAATTTTTAGTAATTCCCAAAAGTAATTCTTTTGAGTTAAACAGTGTGAATCAAATGAATCAAAATTAGTGGCAGCAAGATATTTTTCTAAATTTTAAACTGTGATAAACCATTTTTTTGTCTAGATCTGCGATGAACAAAGTTTTAAAATTGAATTGCTGCTAGGAAATTGAAAAAAATTGCAAATCGATAAATGCACTAAACTGCCACCATTTTTCAAATTATAGTCAATAAAAAGTTGCAAAGCGTTTTTTACCCATTCGGAACATTTCAATAACTTTGTCGTCAAATTGTGCCTCAAATTGAGAGAAGGGTTTCTGGCGAGACGTCACCTCCCAAAATACGATTGAAATTGTTATTTAAAGAACACATATTTTTTATAAATTGCTGTGAGTACCCTTTACATTGATATCAGAGTATTTCGAAGTCGGTTCTGCCCAACTACAACTTTCTCACTTGATTTATCTTACTAAATGTATAAATTCTGATCAAATCTAGCAATTTAATTGATTTCAGATTTCGAATACATAACAAGTATTTTTATCATGAGTGAATTATACGAAGCAGCTGTTAAATATGACGAATCATAGTTAAAAATTATCACCTAAAATTTCTTTTAGTGTAGTGCTCAGTGTTTTTGACATGAAGTGCGCGGCTGCACTTCTCTCGTGCTGTTAACCCAATGATAGTCCTTGCTGACATTTGATGAGAGCAGCCAAATGCCTCAAAATAGAAATTGAGTTAAGTTTTCATGCGTTGCCAGCCTGCCACATGAAAATGCGCCAACGTGGCAGTTTTTCCGCAAACGGAGCCCGCATTTGCTATTCGGTGTGCGCTCAGATGGAAAATCAAGCGAAATGTATATATATGGCAGACAGGCAGAATAACCGAGCCGGATAACCGTGCGAAACGAAAGCGTTAACCAAAAACGACAAACGAATATTTATTACAGGTGTTTGCCTTTGATTGACAGAAGCGCCGAGCCAAACAGTCGCATTAGGGGCGACTTTCACAAAATACAAAGAAAACAAGCAACCAAATGCAAAAATACAAAAAAAAAAAAAAATAAATATATATCCAAAGAGAAATCCTTACAGCCAGCATAGACTACTTTGCCAATCCCAGAGCAATACGTTCAACCAAGATACACAATCAAAAGGAGTAATAAAATAAACAGTAAAATGAGCAGAGTCAAACATACATCTCTAAACGTAATCGTTATGTGCCCCCAAATCGTATTCTATTCATTTGGGCAGCATCAAAGATTCCAGATTAAAGATTATACTTTATCGATGTGAAGCAGTCTCTCCGACACATCGAGCAGAAATCTGTATTAAAGTAGACATAACTTAATTTTTTGTTAAGTTGACTTTTTTTTTAAGCCAACTACTAACGCAACCTTCATAATGCGATTACTTAAAGTATTTTTTGTACCAAAAGTAGATGGCAAAATTAAATATTCACAGCATTTTAAATTTGATTGGTCTTAAATTTAAAAAAAAAAATCAATGCAAATCCTTTAATTTAAATTGTGTTTAGATGCTCAAGCTGATAAAATCAACCGTAATTTCCAAAATACTTGGCCAAGTCTAAGCGAGTCTGATCCCTTAATTGTCAAGTATTAAATCGATACCACAAAAAGAGAGAAAAAAGTAAAAGTCAAATCACAAAATCCACATACATATAATGTGTGAATGCGAATGGTTGAGAGACATTTTTGGGATTTAAGAATGAAAAATATATAAATTGTGTGTAATCAGCTTTGTGTAAACTAAACACCGAAAATTATTTGAATAAGTGAATTATCAGAGCTCGGGTAAAGTTCTTCGACTGTAAACAGTTGCTTAAATATAAAAAAAAAAAATGAATTCTTACATTTGATGCATAAGTATTATTGCAGCGTTTTAAATTCTTTTGTCAGGTAGAAAGCACAGCAGCTGTCTCACAATATGCACCCAACTCTAACCGTTGACTCTTCGTTGTCGACTTGGCCGTTAAAGCAGCATAAAATATACGAAATCTGCACTACCAAAAAAATTAATAAATTCAAAATTTAAGAATACAATTTTATCAAACTATTAATGCTTGCCTTGACAGATTTAAATATATCTTATTTATAATTATATTATAGCAACACTTTTTTTCTAGCATTAACTTACTTTATTTATTTTGCATAACATAAAATGCTGCCACTTATTATTTTTTCACTGTTTTTAAAGCAAGTTATTATATATATATATTTATTTATTTTTTTTTTAATTATCATGCATAAATCGAATTTAATATAAGTGTAAATCGTGGTCAGTGCAACAAAACGTTGACGTTTGTAAGCCAAAAAGTCAGTTAGAAGTTTTTCGTTGGTGACTTACTGATTGCCAGGTGCCACGTCCGAGTGGATCCTTGCCGCCTGCTTATGCAAATTAACGAGGTGGCAACCAAGCAAAGCTGCAAGCAGTTGGTTGCAGTTTCAACAGAAAGTCTCCTTTGATAGCAAGATTTATTGCCGGCAGCAGGGATTGCCAGCAATGCGAAAGATACAATGTGAATGAGCCAAAAGTTAAACGAGTTTCATTTTGATTACGACGCAAAAGCAAAGAAATGTTCGTGATGTTTTTTTTTTGGAGTGGATTAGGTTTTTGGGAAGCAAGACAGTCAAGTCTAAGTAAAGGCTACAGTTGGATTTCGGGCTCGGGTTTATGTTCATGTGGCCATCATATGTAATTAAATTGGCAACAGCTGTTTATCCTAATTAGCGATGAATCCTTGCTACTGCTGCTGAAGACGATGTGCCTGGCTGTATGTGTATATGTATGTGCCTGTGTGTGAGTGTGTGTGTGTGTTGGTATAAGCCTGGGGCGTATACGTTTATTTACCGATTCACAGACTTCCAGTTGGGCGTTCAAAGTAAACAAATATCAACGATTTGCAAAATAAATTGTCCATCTAAATACATATTTACAAATATGTATGTATATATTGCAAGCCAGACCCAGACTAATGGATTTTAGTTAGACCAAATGACGAATAAATAACTTTATTTGCTTTAAATATGCCTTCATCGAAATTTCGTGGTTAGATTATTGAAATCGACGTTAACTCAACTGAGAGTTTGTGAATGCTCCAAGATATATTATATTCCATAAAAGATTAAATTTCTTTCTTTTTTTTATTTTTAGTTTTTCTTTTTATACCATTCGCTGCATTCGTTACTTTTTTACACTTCACTGCGTTTGCTTACATTTATTAAGGAGGAAGGAATTTGCCAGCAAAATAACTAGAATATATTTAAAAACTGCGTTCAGGGTGTTTAATAGTCGCGCACACACGACTACAGCATACTTACTTATTTGTATAGGTTAGCATATTTGTGTGAAATTTTGAAATGATGCAAATCACTGAAACAACGCTAATATTTATATAGATAATTAAATTAATACTAATATTTATTATGTCTCGTTCATCAAAAACTTGTTTATTCTAATATATATATAAATATATATTTGAATATTATTTATTTTTATATTCTACTATTATTTTAAGACAGTGAGGAATATTTACTTGTCTGGTGAATAGACAATAATTAATAATTCAATGATTTGTGCGTTGTCTCGAAACAGAGTTGAATATTCGCAAAAGTATAAATTACTTATAATAGTCACAATAATTGGCATTGTTTGAGCCAGCACTTGACTCTTCATACATATTCCCAAATATGCCCTTGAGCGATTTTAAGTAGTCAACTGCCGCTTATGGGGAAAGTGGCTGTAATCCCCAGTTGTGTAATGCAATCAAATCAGCTGCTAAAATCCAAAGGGCAACAGAAGCAATCAAAGCATTCGCCTTCTAATGGAAAACTGGTTACCAAAAAAAAAAAGGCGAAAATGAAAACCGAAAAAGAAATTTGGTAAATTGACAATGTTAACTTAAGCATCAATTGAAATTGTAAACAAAGCAAAAGAAGCGTCAAAACGGAAAGCCCAAAACAAAATTCACACTTTTGCAAGCTGTGCGTGTCCTTTGCGCGTTTTGGTCCCTTTTCCTGGCCAAAAGCAAATTTGCTGTAATGCTCTCAATTTATTATGCGTCCTTTAGCGGCAGAGCGTCCAAATGGCCAACAAGTAGCCTCCGTATCAAAGTGAATTTCTCAGTCGCAATTCCGCCAACATATCCGATATAAAAGAAAATGCCCTTAATTAGTGCGTTATTGATATACTTGTACACAGTAAAAAATTAGTCAACATTAAATTAGGATTACATTTTTAATTTAATTACAAACTGTATGTTTTAATTATTCACATAAAGAATTTAGAATTCAAACTGTGATTTATTCCATTTTCCATTAATTCTGTGATTTGGTGCGGAATATGGTGAATATTAACCCTGTTTGTTAGCAACACTTTTTTCATTTCGATTATGATCCATTTGGCCAACAGTAAATGCTGGTAAATGTTGGCATGTCCTGTATCGCATGCGATATTTTATTATTGATATATTTGAACACAGTATAAATATGTCAAAATTAAATTAGGATTACATTTTTGATTTAGTTACAAAACGTATTTTTAAATTATTTACATAAAGAATAAAGAAATCAGATTGTTACAAATTAATTCTGTGATTTGTTTATTAGCAATAAATTTTTCATTTCGATTATGATCCATTTGGCCAACAGTAAATGCTGCTAAATGTTGGCATGTCCTGTATCGCCTGCGATATTATATTACTGATATACTTGCACACAGTAAGAAGTTAGTCAAAATTAAATGAGGATTACATTTTGTATTTAGTTACAAAACGTATTTTTAAATTGTTCACATAAAGAATGAAGAATTCAGATTGTTGCGAATTAATTCTGTGATTAATTTGTTAGCAATACATTTTTCATTAAATGTTGGCATCTCCCGCATCGCATGCGATACTTTTGCTTCAGCTGAGTTGCCGGCAACAGTTGCTGTCGCCTTATTGGAAAACTCAGCGTGGTGGTGTGTTTCGTTTCCATAACGTTCCGCATGGGGTTGGTGCTTCAACTAGAACGAAATTGGCATTCAGTTTGTGTTGAAAATGACGCCGCGTTGGTTGCTGAACGCATGAAAAACGCCATTTTAAAACAGTGCTATATAACGGTACAATACGCCAAGTATTTAGTTGTGTGTGAGCACGTGTGTGTGTGTGTGTGTGTGCTTGTGAGCGACGAAGTGCGAAATGCGAACGAAGTGTTGATCGCAGGCGTTTTGTCTTCGTTTCAGTTTGACGCATTCAGTTGTCGTCGAGTCCTCGCATCGAATGAGTGTGCAAGGATTGCGGCTGTTCGAGTGTTATAAAAGTGAATGAATGCATTGAATGCATTCAGCAATGATTCATTCACATGATATTTGATAAGGTGACATACATACATAATTACACTGCAACTACGTGCTTCCGAATGCACAAAAAGCGCAGCAAAAACTCTCATGAAAATAATACAAAAATCAAATAAAAAGTGCACAAAATAAGAAAGTTGATCAAATATAAATTCAAATTTGTACAGTGAATGCACTTAATTTTTTAAATTTTTACTTAATACCTGTGAGTTTTAAATATATTTTATGTGATTTTATGTGTGTGGAAATGTGCACTTGTGTGTGTATGTGTGTGTTTCAGTGACAAAATCATTTGTTTTATAGTCAGTAGTCAATCGTTAGGCAATAATTTCATTGTTTTTAATGTTGAGTGTTAAATATGCAAATAGAAAAAACAAATGTCAGCAAAAAAAAAAAAAATAAAAACAAAAGCATTTTGTACACTTTTGTGCAGTAATTTGTTATGTTTTTAGCTAATCAGTTTCCAATTTAAGCAGCTTACAATTGTATTTGGACAGCTAATTAATATGTGGCCATAAATTGTTAAACAATTTAATTATATAATTTGTACGCTAAATTGCAGCGAGCTCAAAGCAATTCATGCCAATCACAAACAAATATAAATTTACAAAAACAAACAAAAAATAAATAGAATTCGTTTTTAATTTTAAAACGCATGAGTGCAACAACAAGTGTTGCAGCAAAAGAGATAGAGAGAGAGAGAGACAAAATATAAAATAGACATAATTTAAACAAACTTTCAATCCGGTTATCGCCTCTAAAGTGCATCCAACAACAACAGAAACAGCAACAAAACAAAATAAACTAAAAACTTGACCGAATTTCAAATCAATTTGGCGTCTTTAATCTCTCAGGCCCAGAGTATCGCCTTCGCCTTCTCGATTACAATCTCAATTTCGCAATGATTTATTCAGGTGAGTGAGAAACGCACTTTTTTTTTTGTATACAATTTGATTTTTTTTTGTGTGTTTCGTTCTGATGCCAGCGGCGTTTTAGCTATGCAAATTGTTCTATTTCAAATAGGCGTCTCTTGATTCTCGTTTTTGACTCTCAAGTGCAACGTTTTTAAATTATATGTTTTATTTTTATGTTGTTTTTTTTTTTTAGCCATAAATCCGCAATTCCAGCAAATTGATATTTGCTTTTGCTGTTATCGAGACGATTGTGAATATTAAATACCCTAACTAAATATTTATAGTTGATATTATTTTAGTAAATAGTTTATATTTAACAATCAGTAATTGTTAATTAATTTTGTAAGGAATTTCAATTTGCCTAATATATTCACTTTATATTGTTCATTTTTTATTTATTCTCATTTTTTTTTTTTTTAATATGTCTTAGCTTCTTTTTGCAATATATTTTTCAAAGAAATAACGCACGTTATTCGTGCCACGTGCCCATCTAGCAACCATTGCTATTGGCAATTGTCGGTGGCCTAATTAAATTAAATGCCTTCGGTATGGTGACAAATACAATGGAGTTGCAAAAGTTGAGTTTTCTACAAAAGTTTTGTTACATTTCTCGACGTGAATCTCCATGAATGCACAATACCCAGTTGCCAGTCGACTTGAATTATGCATAAAAAAAACTTTGCCTTTGACGAGCTCAGCAGAAGCCAGTTGCCTTAGTGATTAACTTACATCACCTGAAAGTTATGAATTCAACTAAGTAAGGGTTTCAGGTTGGACATAAGGATTGACACATTTGCTTAAATACTTGAATTATTTAAGAATGTCATAATAAAGATGTCACAAAGTAGTAAACTATCCTAACAATTTTCAGAGATTTAATTTAACACGAGCTGGGAGCCTTTGGGGCCAAATATTGAATAAGTCAACTTTCGATTTGTTAGCTGAAACACATTTAGAGTGATTGACAATTTGATACTATATAATTGAACATATAAGAAGTCACATTTATAGACAGATGAAATGGGCTCAATGCAAAGGTCAAATTAATAGGCCGTATTTCAAATTTATGTAATTTATCTATAATATATCATATTAATACTTAATGCTGACTGTAATCAGCGTAAAAGCTTTTCACTGTATTCAGTTTTCAAAGAGTGGGACTTGAACTTGTTTTGTTGTTGTTGTTGTTGTACAGACAAATTGTGGTTATTGTGTGGTGTTTTTGTTTGCACTCTATCAAACTCACTGAATTTTATCATGTGTTACATTCTGTGAATGCATGCAAATTACATTTATAGCAACAAAAATACAAAAACAACGACAATCGACAAACGACAGTCGACGACAGACGTGTCAGCCTACGTGCAAATGGCAATGAAACCTGAGATTCTTTAGCACAAGTTGAATGCCAAAACAAAAGCTACAAAATATATATTAAAATATGCAACAAACACACACTAAGAAAAGTATTTCAAATATTATGTGTGTATAGCTGTGTGTGTGTGTGTGTGTGGGTATGCAAAACTAACTAGTTGATATCTGGCGACTGGGTGGCTATCGAAGGCAGTCTTTATCAGCAACAGAAAGAGAGAGAGAGATAGTGAGAGAGATAGAGCTACGAGTGAGAGCAAGACTTACATATAAGGAAAGCATTGAGGAGGGTAAATATATTTATTTTATGGGTGGGCTACAAAATTGTTTTAGGTGTCTGCATTTATGTGTGTTTGTGCTGGTTGCTGGCAATAAACTTGGCATTAAATAACAACAGCATAACAATAAAACAGCTCGAGCACGACTGCCAAAGAAGCTAACAATGTGAATGGCATGGGAGAGGGGTGGGGGTTGTAAGCCATATAACCCCTTCACGAACTGTGTACGCTTCTTTTCAGCTAATTTGAGTTTGCAACCCCACCCACCCCCCTCTGATCTAATTTCGTGCCAATTTAACGCCTTCTTGCAATGTTGTCAACTCACGCCTGGCAAGACACACGTGTCGTATGAGCTATAATTGTGCAACAACTAACAAAACAAACAATAACAACAACAATGACAACAATAACAGTCTAAACTGTCGTAGCCTGACAAGTAGAAGTCTGCAAACTTCATTCGTTGCGCATACGTTGCGTGTGACAGGTGCCAAAAAATATTATTAATCAACACTGAGTAAAAAAGAGAAATGATTTGAAAAATCTTTTTCTTGCAATATGTAAATATCTGGCAGTTGACTAATACTTTTTTCAAGATGAGCACATTGAAAATTTAAGTTTTTTTTCTGTTTTATGCTTTTTTTAAATTATAATTATGAATCCAACACGAATTCTTGCATTTTTTGAATATTGATATGAGTCAAAATCACCGTTTAACTCAAAATATCATTTAAACATATTTCATATGTAAATTGACTGTTATGAAAATAACTCATGAATAAGCAAAAAATAACTTAAGATATCTTATGGATTAACATACAAAATTCCAACGAAAAAACTACAAAATCTTACAAAGTTGTAAAATAACTATAATAATTCATTTGGCCAATGCTCGATTTAGTTGTTTAAGGTTAATTAATACTTTCAACTTTTAAGAAAACTTTTAAAGCATTAAGTTAAATCGTTAAGATTGCAAACTTCAGTAAAATCCCCGAGAACAATTGCATTTTAATGATTTGCATCTTTAGCTTGCCATTAAATCGAATGTTCAATTATTTAATTAAACGTTGCCCAGTGCATTTGAACAAAGCGGCCCTTGCACATACAAATATCATTATATTTTTTTTTTTTTTTTTTTAGAGTTAAGTGTCATTTGTAAGCTGGTGTAATGAAATGGTTTAACTTCAACAAAGTTTAAGTTTAATGTTCAGACAAGTTTAAATGATGTTTCTTTACAACTGTGTAGAGTATTCACATTTAACTGCTGCCTATTTAGCAGTTTTATTTATGTTTTGCAATTTTTTGCTCAACATTTTTAGATTGTCTAAATAAATCGGCTGTCGTAAAAAACGGCCAGCGAAAATTGAAGTTGCTGTTAAAGTTTGGATTGCCTGTAAATAAACACCTCGCTTTAGCCGCAAACAAAAAAAATGTAGGTTCCAATGAAGCTTAAATAGCCAAGTACTGAAGAGAAAGATAAACAGACAGATAGAGAAAGAGAGAGAGAGAGGGGGGAAGAAGAGAGTGCGAGAATGTTAAAGTCCTTGGATGGCGGAAATGAGTTTGCAGCTCGTGGCTGAAGCTTAGCACTTGAAAAATCACTTAATTCATTCAAATAAGCACCAAAATGTCACAGCCAATGGCTTGGAAGTCCATTTGGCCAGAAAGAATGAAGGACGCCAAACAGTTCGGTTCGTCCTGTTGACTGCGCAGAGAGTCGGCAAACTAATTTAAAAATCCACTCACCAGACAACGTCTCCACACCTCCAGAGCTAGGTCAACTTTTTTCCATCCATTTTGGCTGCACTCAGCAAAAAAAAAAAGGTAGAAAAATCCAATTACATAACCAAAAAAAAAAAAATACAATTTTTAAATCTTATAAAATGCAAATTATTATAATTTTCGTAATTCATATTAGATTTATTTAGTTTGATTTAAGAACTTGAGCACTTTGAATAATAAGTAAATGTTATTAATCTAAATAATTGAGTTTTGAAGTAAGTCTTAGTCTTGGATTTCTGAATTTTATACACTTCAATGGAGTACAAAATGCTCAATTATATTTTTGAGTGTGGCTATTTATTTTTTTTTATTTCTTGCCTTTTATGATGACTTTGCAGTCGCTGCTCGGGGCATTGGTCAAAGCAAACATTTTAGCCTCAAGTGTTTGAATATAAGGACGGAAATGAGCTCTGCCTGCCAGAAGTGGGTAACTCCTGTCCCGACTGATACCCGGACTGGGATTATGCACAAATTGTGCCAACTAAATTGCACAAAAACTAAATCCTCAAGTCTTCCCACTCTTTGGGCTTTGAACAATTAATGGCGTTAAGTTTTTTTTTTTATGTCACTTCTTAATTAATTGCAAACCAGGAAAGCAATTGGAAATCATTTGCCATGTTCACTTTAAAAATTTGTCATTTCGCTTTTTAATGTTTGTCATTGTCAGAGTCATGTGGCATTAAATGAAAATGCAAAAGCTGTCAAGCGACAGACAATCGAGATAGATCACACGACAGTTACAAGTCGCAACACAAACGAATCAAAATTCCTTTTTTGGGGGCACCACCCAGCCACGCCCCTTATGTGTGTGTGTGTGTGTGCATTTGTTGGCACTTAAATTGTTTTCCCGATACGATAACAAATTGCATTTGCATTTTGCATTATTAAGCAAATTCCATATGAAAAGTAAACTAGTCGAAGTGCTAATACTCTATAAAATATTGACTAGAATCGAAGAGTTTATGAAATGCGCCAAAAGTTAATATTAAATTTGTAAAACAGCAACGAAAATGAGAAATCATTCAGCGAATATGCCGTTTACCCAGTAGAGTATAACTCAAATTAAATAAGACAATAACAAGTAAATACAAATGAAAAATCGAAAATCAAACTGATTGCAATTTATGGATTTGATTTGTGCTGTTTTGTCATTTTGATTGGCATTCCAAATTGGCAACAACTGAAATGTTATGTTTGATTTCTGTATTCTGTGTTCTGTTTTTTGTCTACGATGTCTCTAATTCAATCTATTTTTCGGTGCCAAGCACCCGAAAATTCAATTGTTGCTGTAATAATGCAATACAAATACAAATAATTCAAAGCATTGACACACAATAATCAAATGAATGAGTGAATTATTCAGATTAATTTAAAATTAATTTCCCTTTTTGGATTTTGCAATTCGTGCGTGATGTTGGCCACAATATCAATTGCGTTAAAGTTAATTGAAATAACACTTTTAATTTGTATCCATTGCTAAATGTTTGCGTTTATCATGCGTTCATTTTGACGCCATTCATTAGACCATTTTAGAGCACTCAGTCGACACGCCTCATAATCCCATGAATATAATATCACAATTATATATATACATAAAAGAAAACTATTTACATATAAAAATAAAATACGTGCTGAGAATATTAAAAATTTTTTTGTGTTCAAAGAAGACACTTTCCATTTCTCAAACCATGCATCATATGTTGACAAGTCCATCTGTCGGTCCTTCTGTGCAAATTATGCCTTATATTTTAACTTAATACAAAATATGAAACCTACTATGAATTTTTCATAGGCGTTTTTTTTAATTTAATACCAATTATAAAACCTTAGTATGAATTTTTGGCAGGCGTTTTTTTAAATTAATACAAAATATAAATCTTTAGTATGAATTTTTGGTAGTCGTCTAATAAACAGAATAATATATTGCACAAATATTCATATATTATATATTATTCACACATAAAAGTTTACGACTTTACATTGATATATTTTATTATTTATTGATATTTATAAAATCCTGAATAGTTTCTTGATAGGCAAAAAGCACAGCAATAAAATTCTATCAACTCACTTGAATATTTAACAATGTGCAGGAGATTATTTTGTAAAAAATGCACAGTTATCTTGATCATAATAAAATAATAAAGGTTTTACTAAATTTACTATTAATTCATTAAAATGATTTTCTGCATGGCTATTCTTAAATACAAAGCAAAATGTATTGTCTTCTTGCTGGAACTATTTCAAATGATGCACATTCAAAATTGCAAAACTTGCAACTTTAAACATAACAATTTGTGGATGGAAAAGCCTTTAGCAATTTAGTTTTGCCCACAAAAAATATTTCCTTATGCCACATAGAAAAAATGCTGGCAATTCTGCAACTAAAATAAAAAAAGGACACAGCAACACGAAACGGCAAGAAAGGAAAACTTGGCTAAAATATAAAAGTGGAGTGGGAAAAATGTGCGCAAAAGTGAAAACAAATTTGCCCAAAGCGTTTTCACAGCCAATTTTTTATGCAAAGTCAAAGACAACATTTCGCATATGAGCTCGTGGGTGTGCGGGGGGGCTATGCATATTGTGTGTGTGTGTGTGTGTGTTTGTTGAATGCGGCGTACGTTAATTTTTTTCTTCTTGCATTTCTCTGCAATTTTGTTGGGCATCGCACATAAATCCTTTTGTTGGTCGAAAGCGATGTAGCCGCTCGGCACGCTCAGCATTTCTTACATTTACATAAATGTACATTTTGCATGTACACCCAAAGAAAACAGCTCTTAGAATATCAGGTTTTTACATTAGAGCAAAAACTCTTGAACACGAAATAATTCTCTTTCTAGATCTTTGTTAAATTTCTTGAATTTGTAAATGAAAACTGATAGAGTTTTATCTTTTCTATGAGATCAGTATTAATTTGAATAGTTAACTTAAAAATAAAAAGTAAATGTGGCTTAAAATTTCACATTTTATGCATTTTAAATTCCTTCCTTGACAGCTAAAAATTTATAATAAGTTAGAAAAAATGCCCTATCTCCTTCTTATTAAATATATTTATAATATTCATGTCACAATAAATCAGTCTTTATTTTATTACTTTTTGTATAAGCTAATTTAATGTTTTTTTATCCTTTGTATTTATGGAATGCAACGATTAAAATTTCACATTTTATGCAGTTCGAAAGAATTTCATTCGCAGCTCTAATATTCTTAAATTGAGTAAAGAAAAAAATATGAATTTTTCCCAAGTGTGCAAGTTGATATGTGTCTATGCTTACAAATGCACGCTGCACATTTAGCACAATGAGCAGCAATGGTGTTGTAAGCCACGTACACACTCATACCCACACACACACACACACACACACACACACACACATAAAACACGTAAGTCCACACACACTTAAGTGCTGTTGCAGACCTTAAAATGCATATTACAAGGAGAGCTTCTGCTTGACACCACAGTGGGACGCGCATTAATGCAAGTGGCATGCAACTCAGCTTGTCTTCGTATCTTGCTGCAGTTGTTGTTGTTTTGTTATGGCTGTTGTTGTTGTTGCTGCTGTCAATTTCTACACATATTTACGCAAGTGAGAACACAATGACAACAAAAGGGAACTGAAATGTGTTGCCAACGTGGCATTGAGTCGAAATCTCAATCTGTTTTGCAGTCGAGTGATTTTGCCTTGACTGCGACACCACACACACTCACACACACACACACACTCGAACCTGGCCACTTGGCCAATTGTGGCTGTTTAGCTGGATAATATTCCCTGCCTTGGCACTTAAGTTGGACTTTGGGTGCCATAATGGCAATATATAAGCCATTTAATCTTTAAGGGGCATGCAACATTTTAAATTTCTTCTTTAATGCCCCGTGCAGCTTGACAGCTAAAAATTTATTATAAGCTAGAAAAATGCCCTTACCTCCATGTTAATAAATATATATTTATAATATTCATGTCACAATAAATCAGTCTTTATTATTATTACTTTTTATGGAAACTAATTTAATGTTTCTTTTTATCGTTCGTATTTATGGAATGCAACGAATTTATTTTATTTTGATCTCTTTTTGCACATTGCTCTCATAAACTTTTTAACATAACTTTAAAATTAATTAAGAGCCTCTCCAATTTTATTATATTATACTTTCACAATTCAACTTGATTAACAAAGTTAAACATATTTGCAACTCAAATAAACTACAAAAATATGAGTCTAGTGCGAACCAAGTTTGTAATTAATTATAAATTAATTATTATAGACATCTTTAAATTTAAAGCATATCTACAAAATAGGGGAATCAAAGTAATCTCGTATTACACACTTAAAATAATTAAATTAGTGGAAAATCAGCTCACCACTTCGATTGTGTGTCGATTCATGTTAAGCAGCTATAAGCCAAGAGCTGCTTTAACCAATTAGTAAATGTTATGGCGAACATTTTGAGTTACACGTTTTGGCCACAGTGATAATGGCCAAAGGATTCCATGTGTATAATGCCGTCATTAAAAAACCAGAATTCACAGGCGCACCTTTTCAGACTCTGATTATGCCAATGACAGTCAAATAAATTATAACAATAGAAACAAAATTGTAATTTTTTTTTTGATTTTCATTTGATAACGAAATGCGTCATGTTCATAGAGTATTTAAATTGTGGCCATTACGCAAAGTAGTGTCAAAGTGTTGACCTTTTGATTGAAATGACGCATAGTCAAATAATACAAATTTTTGGTTTATTTTCATCGTATATATTATATAAAGAGAGTTATTGATTCATCGATATATTGTGCGTGCAAAGCTTTCGCTTTCAAATTATTTAACACTGATTAGGTATTGATTTTTTTGTCCTTAGGTTCGGTAAACTTGAATTGAAAAAGTTTTTTGAGCGGCCAATAAAAGTGGAAAACAAGTGCAAACTAATTTCTTAGGCAAGCCGAAGATTTAATACCCTTTACAGCATTTAGTTGAGCTTTAAGAATTTTCGTATTTCCATATTAAATTGGGTTTTCTTTTCACTACTACAAAATGATAATATTTACCCGAAGTGTATAAGAATTGTGAATGTAATTTGTAATGGATAAAAATGGGAGTGGAGTGAAAAGAAAACCATCAATTCAAATCTACAATGGAAATGCAATTTGTCATACTTTGCACTTTGACGTTTAATTTGCATGCTGTGGCCAAAACCGACGAACCGAATGGAAAAGGTTAACTGACAAAACTGTTGGCCAGTGAAAAATGCTGAAACATGGCAAAATGACAGCGCATAAAATGAAAGAAAATCCAAGGAGAATTGGAATTGGCTGTGAAACAATGTTGAAAGTGCAACCGCATTGCGGCTTTTGCGACAAATTAATCAGTGTAAATAACTCAGTGGCAGTTTAATTGAAAGAAGAAAAGCTAAAGAAAAATTAACATACATACAACGGACAAAACTCAATTATTTATGTTGACAAACTTTACCATCAGCACAAAGTTTGCAAGTGCCACAAAAGGCTGCAGAAAACTTGACTAAAAACCAACTTTGAAAATTTTGATTGCAGGTGAATTGATTTGTGTGCATTGCGATTTTTAGGCAAATAAGTTATGGCAAAGTTTGAGTTTGTGCGTCAATTACAATTTGATTATAAGTATATTTGCATGCAACTGATATAATTCTCAGAAATGTTTGAAAAGCATCGGTGCAGAAATGTTGCTCTTATTCATAGCAATATTAATTATAGTGTTTATCTCATTGCGAAATGGATAAATAAAATCAATTTTAATTTGCAGATTTTTTATTGTTTTTCTCTCTCTGTGCAATGCACACAAACTTATACGTGCTTGAGTCTATATTGTCTTTCTCTCTCTCTCTCTCTCTCTGTTGCAGCATAGAGGAGGAAAGGAAACGCGGCTTGTTGCAACACGTTTGTTGATAGCCCAACCAGGACTATCATTCAGTTGGATGAGCAGTCGTGCAAACATTTTGCTGATGAATGCGAAGCTGACACACAGTGAGTGCCAAGGATTCAAAGGATGCCAGTGTTGCAGCTGCAGCTGCAGTTCAATGTGAATCGTGTCTCATATTGCCATTCGAGCGAAAACAACAAACTCAACAACAACAAAAACAACAACAACAACAACATAGATACCAAGCACAAACAACTGAGACTCAACAGTTCCTCGCTGTTCTGAATGGAGACGACTTGTGGATGCCAGGGGGCACGGGACGCAGTTGCAGCTATTGGTCTATTTGCATTGGCGACTGTTTGCCAACATCAGCTGCAACAACAACAACAGCAACAACAACAAGAACAACAACAACATGGCCATAAGGCAACAGCAACGAACTAAATGTAATTCATGTTTACAAATACCCAACAACCTGCTGATACTGGTAAGTATATATGCAAAATATATAGCTATATATATATATACATATATATATATATATATATATTAATCTATGTATAGACTTGGGCTGGTTTCTGCCTTAAGCATTACAAAGGTAAATATTAATTTAATATGGTTGCATACTATTCTCAGGAGTCTCTTTTTTGTATTGCTATTTTTACATTTCAATTTATACCTTTATAATTCCAGTCAGAGTTTATTTTTTTTGTCGTCGGTAAAAGTTTTCTATACACTATTAAAAAAAGGTTTCGCTGTGGAAAAAATGTTGAATCCAGGAACAGTTTTGTTAAATTTATGCCAGTAAATTTTCTAGAAATATTAGCAGTTTAATTTTAACTGATTTTTGTAATGTGAATGCAGCAAATTCGATGAAACATAATGATTATCATAAAAAGGAAATATTATTTATCTAACATACATTTTACATATATTTATCATCATATATATATAATTTGCATGTTTATATATCAGTTGGTTATATTAAATAGATCTTTAATGAAAATGAAACAAAAAATTTTAATTTTCGAAATTTCCCTCATGCAGCTAAAATGAAACTGCAATTTTATCCAATCACCAGTCCAACATATTTCATATATGTTTATTTTAATATCCTGTTTTAATTTGTGTTTTTATTAATTTTGTTTCATAGTTTTAGCACTCATTCATTATCTAAGCGTTTGTGTGCAATTAGTCAAAGTTGACGTGTTGAATATGTTTTGTTGGCAATAAATCCAGTTTATATTTCCGTTGCACGTTTCCACTGCTGATGAGGACACGCACATCCTGAACACAGGTTACAGTTACAGTTACACTTACAGTTACATTCACAGGCCTCCAGTTGCACTGGGGCACAAAGAGCAGGCTACTCACTCTTTGACTCGCTGGGCACGTGTGGCAGCTGCGTCTCCGTTGCACATTTGCAAGCAAAGCGAATCGCTGCTCGGCGTGTTGCAATCAGCTTTGACAAGTTGATATGTGCAGCCAGACATTGATTATGTTGTAGCTGTCGAGAGTTTACAAAACAGCAAAGCTGCAACATATATTTGTGTGGCATGCCTATTTCCATGCAGTTACCGTTTGCAATAAATCTGTTGCATGTATTTAGATGTCATCTGCTGCTGTAGCAGCAAGTTGTAGCAGCGAGTGTTGCGTCACTTTTATGAGGCACACGTGTTGCTTAGTTTGCTCATAAAAGTTACGTGTATGCACTGAGCGAAAAACGTACTACAAATAATTACTTAAAATCTGGCAAGAAGAAATGCAGCTAAATTAATAAAAAAAATCTAAAATATAAATTATAAAATTTTCTTCAAAATAGGCACTTTTTATCAAGTGCATTCTCTGAGTGTACGTTTATGCCACAAGGTTGCAGCACACACACACACACGGTCAGCTCGTAAAAACACCATTGAACAAACAGATGGACGTCAGTATTAGCCACGTCTACAGATCCTGGTAATAGTTGTAGCCATTAGGTTGAGTCGAAAGGATGTGCTTTGTAATATAAATCAAGTTTCAGGAATTTATGTCAACAGCAAAAAGGTCAACTTGAATAACTTCTTGACTTAAAATTTAAGTTTAAGTAAACTGCACTCGACACAGTCCACAAATTGAAAGTTTCGCTCCCCACTTAAATGAACTCGCCACAAAAATTAACTAAAAGTCGAAACAAATTTGCATATCACAAGTAGTTTTGGATTTTTTTATATTTTTATTTTTTTGGCCACAAATTACAGAGCCAAAACATTTTTGGATCTGTGTGCAGTTGCATGTAAATTTGCACTTTCACTCAAAAAATTGTTGCAAATGTTTTACATAATTTTGGCTCGTTTTCCGCTGCAAGTTGCAATTTGTGCTAATTAACGGCGGGCACAATTTGTGGCTGCTTATTTAAGAGACTTTTGACTTTTATGTTTTTACATATTGATTACATTTAAAATGCTCACAACAGGCAATTCAAATATCAATATTAAAAGTACTTAAGAAATTCTGATTTTCTCAGCTATTTTCTGTTTCGGCTTCGGTTCCTGTTCATTTCTCTCATTCTCAATCGAGATTACCCAAATCCCCAAAGGGCTTGCGATTGCTTTCTAATGAATCATTCATTAAGTGCTAACAATTTGTGTTTTACCCCCATTTTGCCGTGTAATTTGTTTTGCTTTTCTGCTGAGTTTCTTGTTTGTACAAATTTGCAACATTCATGCGGCAATTGGATACAAAATACTTACATTCAATTGTTTTGCAACACGTCAGCAAACATGTGTACATCAAATAAAAATAAAGTACAATATTAATTAAATTCCAACAAATCAAATTCCCGGAGTTAAAAGAAAAAATGGCATAAACATTTCTCTCTTACACGCCACAAATTATGCAACCTGTAAAAAACCGAATTAGTTTTCCCATGGGTTATGTCATTTATATCCTGTGGTAAGAATTTTTTTTGCCACAATTTTTTGAGTCTGGCGCTTTTGATCTGATTATTTTCGATGGTAAAAATACAAAACTTTTTGGCTGGTGACAATTACAATTAAAATCTGGAAAATTAGTCACAGCATTTTCAATTGTTAATATGTTAATGATTATGAAGCGACTTGCATAACAATAACTAAATATTCACAATTGCTGTGAAATGCTTTATGTTCACAATCTGCTTTACAACTTGCACTTTGTTTTTATTGTACCAACTTTTTAGCTATCCCTTGACGGCCATAAAGATTATTGCCGTATTATGGGCCAAATGTTTTCAACTGATTTACATAGTAGATATCCTTTTATTGAAATTTTATACGACCCCGAGTCTGTCTCAATTAAAACGTCATTTCGACACGCAGGCAGCTTTTTTATGCCTCCTGTAATTAAATTCAACACATTATGCACTGAAATTCACGGGCGCCACACGGCCACGTAAAGCCAGCATCAACGTGGCGTATGCGTGATATGAATAAAAGGGAAAAACGCGTATGCGCAAAGGGTGTAAAAAAAGGATTTTTGGTACTCGTTTTAAATGTCAATTATTTTATTACGATTCGCGAATTTTAACTGTATTAACTCAATTTAGCCATTTTTCATTATTGGTAGCCATAAAGCATAATATTAACGCACGCAAAATGATATGGCAAAAAATTGCACTTGAATCTGGCAAAACTTGTATTCGACTTTAATTTTGCACAACATTCTTGGTTGTAAGCATGCCATTCATGCCTCATTCCGTTGCAAATATTTGCCAGCCTTTTGTCACAAAGGCAGCAGCTCCTTTCGGTTTATACTCATGGTGACACATACACATACACATACACACACATATACACACATGTACACATGTGTACATGCATGAACATGTCTGTCATGTGAGTAATTTCGCCCACACACACACACACTCAGTGGGTGCCACTGATTGCTTTTATTGTGAGGCCGCAGCAACAAGCCCATTCCTTAGCCAACATTTTATGTTGGTAACATTTTCAGTCAACGCCAACATCAAGTAACAAGTAGCCATTTTTGTTGTCAGCTGTTTAACGCTACAATTTTGCATTTATATTTTGCTTTTACATATTTGCATATTGTCTTTGTCACAGTAAACTCAACTAGCTTATGGCTTTTCATAATAGACACACACACACACAACACACACACACACTCACCCATTACACACATTTCACTTTCTTTCATTGGTTGCATTTGAAATGCATAGTTTTCAGCTTACATCAGAGTTTGTCTTACCAATTTACATACGTCCAAATGGAAACGTAAAGCAATTATCCAATCAAAAAGTTTTCCATTTTTCTTCAACTACAAAAAAAAAAAACATTTGATGGAACTCAAATCAACTCGACTGTCGCAACAGATCAAGAATATACATATATATTTTTATTTATATTCGTAGATGCTTCTTTTTGTTCGTTGCATACATTTTTGGCAAACTTTAATATTCCTAGAAAATATACATTTTTTTTGTCAACTTATTATTGTGACATCATTTTCTTTTCTATAAATTTGAGTAATAAAAATATTGAAATCATGACATGGATATTAAATGATATTGAATTGTTCCAAGCTGACTTTATGATATCTATAAAGTTGTCAGCTTTCGTAACTATATCATAACTTAAATATTAAATTTGAGCCACGTCAGAATTTTTTCTTGACTTTGACTTAAAATGAATACATGTAAGAAATGACTTTCTGTCATAAAAAATTCACTAGCAATAATAAAGAAATTACGACACCACTTTAAAAGCAACTGTCCATATTTTAAATGACTATTATTAAATTATTAAAAATGATAATTTGCAATTTTTTTTGCACGTTGTACGATTTTGAACCAAGTAAACAGTTGAGTCCATTCGAAATTGAGGCGAACGTGACAATTGCTCTAAAATATAAATAGCTATCAAAAACGCAACACGAATTTAAGCCAAATATATTTAATCGATTAATTGCGTGCTTGGAATATTTCATAGATTCCCCCCCCCTCCCCATCTAGCAATTGATAGGAGAATTGTTGTTATTGTTTTTGTTGGCTTTCTAAGAATTAGAGTCAAAAATAATATTGCCTGGCCGCAAATATTGATTAGTTTGCCAAATTGAGTGCAAATATTGATTGAGCCAATATATCAAAATGTGTTTGATGAGCTGTGTTTGCCCTCGCAATGGCAATCAAAATTGCCATTTGTTCATTCATAAATTCCAAATGACGAAATGTAGTAAAAAACATTCAATAAAAACATGGCTAAAGCGTTGGCAATTAATGTGCGCAATTAAATTGCAGTGTGCACGATAACTGAATGAACAATTGTCACTTATTTTCTCTCTCTTTCTCTCTCTCTCTCCCTCTCTCTCTCACTCTCGCTCTCTCTCTGACACACACTCCTTCTCTCGCCTCTTCGCCATTATTGAAATGTCATCGCATCCATTTCAGCAAGCAGTTAACCTGCAATTATTATTTTGAACCTCAGCTGTGCGCCATTGTTTGGCTTATTTACGAGTTCACTTAAAAAAAAAAATAAATGACACAATAAAGTGTACAATTTCTACTGTCTAAAATTTTAAGTTTCATATAAGTTTCTGTTTATATGTTATTAAAATATGTTTAATTTAGAATTCGAAGATTTAAGCTTAAAAATGAAGTACGAAAAATATTTATTTCAAACCTTCCGAATTACAATCTTTAATGTTTAATTTAATTTAATTTCGACTTCATTTGATATAGTAATCTACAATTTAGATCTAAGTATCTCATTTTGAGTAATCAAATTCAATGTAATTAATCCCCAGTGAACCATATTCCAATCTCAGGCATTAGGGTTGTTAACCAGGTTTTTGGAAGTCAAAGTTCATTGTTGTCCGCTGGGCATTAATTTAAGTTTTTCGGCAATTTTGCGGGAGATTCTCTAAACACTGAAAAACCTGCTTGTATACGCCATTACTTTTTAGCGGCACCCCCAACCCGCATCCACCATCCCCAATCCTGATTATACTTTTAGTCTGGTGTCTGGATATTTTCATAAATTAATTAGGCATGCCGGGCACGCAGCTGGTTAGTGTCCCGGAGAAGTATAAGAAGAGAACAGGACTAATTATGCATTGAATAAGCATTTAGTGACGTTGGCCATTTTCTTATTAACTTGGCTTGCAGGTGGTGAACATAAGTCTACACCCATCACAAAAGTACCGCCATGAATGAGACGGAGTGTGAGGATCTCATTAAATCTGTGAAATGGACGGAACCGGCGAATCTGATCTCATTGGCCATACTCGAGTTTATCAACGTGCTGGTCATTGGTGGCAACTGTCTCGTCATTGCCGCCGTCTTCTGTTCAAACAAATTACGTAGTGTTACCAATTTTTTCATCGTTAACCTGGCCGTTGCCGATTTACTGGTGGGCCTCGCGGTGCTACCCTTCTCAGCCACCTGGGAAGTGTTCAAGGTAAGTGAGAAGCGTAAAATTTTTAAATAATATTAATATTTCACTCTTAAATTTTAAGTTTATAAATATAGTTTTGTAATAGTTTTATAATTTTGAGAGTATTCTAATTTTGTCTTTTCTATATTTATATAATTTTGACTCTTGACACTTTTGGTTAGGTTTGGATATTTGGAGACGTCTGGTGCCGCATTTGGCTGGCAGTGGATGTGTGGATGTGCACGGCATCGATATTGAATCTATGTGCCATATCTCTGGATCGTTACGTGGCAGTCACGCGACCGGTCACCTACCCAAGTATTATGTCAACGAAGAAGGCCAAGTCTTTAATCGCCGGCATTTGGGTGCTTTCATTTGTTATTTGCTTTCCACCCTTAGTGGGCTGGAAGGATCAAAAGGTAAGTTTTATTATCCACAAACACACACACATACACACACACCCACTTACACCAATAATCTGAAGTGAAAAACTGTTTGCACATAAACCAAATTGAAACCACGAAAACTGGTCTTTGGCGTGCAACCAACCAACAGAAATGGGCTTAAAAGAAACCTCAGCTAGACATTTCGGTCGGCAAAGTTCACAAAAAGACTGTCACTGACACCGTTACAACTTAAAGTTTTGCCCAAAAGCCGCAAAACTCGAAATGTGGCAACTGTGTTGATAGCCGTCCTGCAAGGACTGCAATCGGAGCTCATTTTTGACAAACATGACCATAAAACATGTGGGTGGGTTTCACATGGCAATGTTTGATCATGAAATACCCTTAAAGAAAAAGTTTTTGATTACAAAGAAAATATGACATTTTAGTTAATAAAATATGCCTAAAAGTTGTGCCTAAAGATATATGCCAAAATAACATTCAACGATGAATTCAGTTTTTATTTGAAGTCATTTTTTTTTGGAATGTTCTTAAAATAGGCTCTCAATAAATCAATCGATTCATGAACTTCTTGCCGACAACTCATTGAAAAATATGGATTATTTTGCTTAAATTTGTATTTATATATTTTAATAAATTTATGCCTGCAGGTCATCAATTTATTTTGTCAACAGGGTATAAAAAGTGTCAGTCCAGCCATGTGTCCATTTTGACTAGGCATGTTTTTGTCGCCCATGTGAATATATTTTTGTGTTATTTTCGTTTTTGTTTTTTTTCTTTTGGCCCACATGCATAACAATTTTTATGTCAAGGCAATGATAATGATGTGTCACATAGACAAAAGCCCCGAAACAGAAACAGAACCAAAACCAAAACCAGAACCACAACAAATGCTGACTAGACCAGACAGCGTCGCATAATTCAAGTTTCAGTCTGTGTCCTGGAATCAGTCCTGGTAATCAGATCAGTTGCGATATGCCCACTAACTGGGCCAACGAAATACGACATTCTGCAACATTTTATTCTACTTCGCCTTGGTCTGTCTGTGTGAGAATGAGTATTTATGTCCTTTGTTTTTGTGTGTGTGTGCAATAAGCCAAATTTATATGGCCAATATTGTTTCTAATTTTATGGTTAATGGAGACACTTGGACTACACAGAAATTTATATCTGTTTTTGCACTACTCGAATCAAATATTGAAAACACTGTTTCTGAATAAGTTTAGTAAAATTTGTGCTCAATTGGAAACAGTTTCTTTCTTAGAAAAAGTATACATATTTGTAGCAAGTATTTTTCATTCTTATAATTTTAAAAAGTCATCTTTTTTGTCATTAACTCATAAATCACATATTGCTTGAGAAAGTCATCTTTCGCCTTGTTTCTTGCCTCAATCTTAGTGGCATCTATCCATCTGAGAATTGCTACACTCAATCGGATTTGCCATTCACCCTACAGCATATCTTCCAATAACTGCAGCGCATAAATGCATTCAAATTCTGATTTCAATGCATCCATTGAGTGCGTCTTATGCTGCTTCCAATTCGATTGGATTTCACTGTCAGCCTGACAATGTCCTTATGAGCATAATTGGAACTCGACTTATGCCTTCTGGCATCGACTTTCTGCACAATGCTTACTGTCTTTTGACATGACTCTGTTCCATTTGGTGTCAGGTGTAGATACCAACAGCTGAATATGACAGAGCTTATCATACCTCTCCCAAAAACCTCTTAAAATTCACCCTTGGCACTCGTAAGGAGCCAGTGAGTGCTTGGGGTTGCTATTATTAAAACGCAACCCACTTCAACATTTGGGATACCCTAAATTTTATTACTGACAAACAGCGTGCTAAAAAAATTAATATGTGTAAAAATAAAATATTGGTAGTTAAACAGCTGCTATTATTATTATTGATATACCTGCTGCTAGTAAAACGGCTAAAATTAATAAAACTTGGCAACATAAAATAAGCATTCATAAATAACTAATTATTTTAACCACATTTCATATGTAATCCAATAGAAAATTCATTGTTGTACCTCAAATATATATGAAAAATTATATATTAATAGGTATTTACTAGTCGAGTATAGCTTTTTCAGAACTATGACCCGTTCCGTTCGCCTAAATGTATGCTACATCTTGGCGTAATATTTATGCAAGACGCGTCGCTGAATATCTTTTTTCTAAACGAACCGCTTAAATTTGTATTTTTATTGGCTTATTGTGAGCAATGTGTGCGAGTCTAAAATGTTCCTGAAAATTGCGTTTCTAGAATTTCAATATGTTAACCATTTTGTACAACCCGTCAAAATTTATAAAAATACACTTTGCAAAAAGTCCACTTAGAAAGCGAATACATTCTTCATTCAAGTAAAACATGTAAATGTGTGAATATAGTAAAAAATTTACATTTTAACAGTGTAGATTAAAATATGCATATATTTTTTTTTTTCTTTTGCAGGCCATGGTACAGCCGACCTACACACGGGGAAACTATACGCTTTACTATGCCACCACCATGTCGAGCACACAGGATGAGCAACTAGATGTAGATAAGATTAGGCATAAGCAGGAGGAGGAGGCGATAATAACTGAAAATGGAAATCGCAAGAGGAATGGCATTGGCAATGGGAATGCCTATAATCCATATGATCCGAACTTTGCGCCAATTGATGGCTCTGCGGAAATACATATTGCAGCCATGACAACAACAACAACAACCAGCACCATATCCCCAAGCACAGATAATGATTACGATCTGTTGAATGGCCCAGTGCAGATTGTGGCACAGCAACCGGTGGCAGCCACCAGCTGCCCGTGGAAATGTGAACTCACCAATGATCGGGGCTATGTGCTATATTCGGCATTGGGCTCCTTCTATATACCCATGTTCGTGATGCTCTTCTTCTACTGGCGGATCTATCGAGCCGCTGTGCGCACCACGCGCGCCATCAACCAGGGCTTCAAGACCACCAAGGGTGAGTAGCAAACATATATGATATATATATACATTTATCCATCATACAGTAGTGTGAACATGTATTAAAGATCGGTAGCAAAAACTCCATCAAATACATTTGGACACATTTTTTCAATCTATCATTCACAATTCAAATTATTTGGCAACTTGTGCGTAGCTAAAAGTTTTGTCCCTTTAACATTTTCTAATATTAATAATTCTCGTTCGATTTGAACAGTAAGTTATGTAAACCACGTAGCGTATGTAGTTCGTTTGTTACATACATACATACATAATTTTATCCAATAAATTTTCATCTCGTCTGCTAATCAAATTTTCGAAATTCTAAACGTGTAGTTTTAGTTGTGTGACGTCTTTGCCCCCGTTTTTTGATTTAACAAAAGAATAAAAACAAAAAAAAAAACACACCGCAATAAAAACTATAAACAAAAAAAGTGTATAAATCAACACACGCACAAAACACATACACATTAAATATATATTATATGTATATCAGTGCCATTGTTAATAACAAACACATTAAAAATAATAAGTTATGAAATCTGTTTCGGATTCGATTTGACATCAATCACTAAATAAGTCCCGTGCCAACTCAATTATTAGTCCCCTATTTATACAAATTATTGACATTATCGTTAACAAGCAAAACAAATCAAAATAATATTTAAATTTAATTATTAATAATAAAATATGTCAATAATGGTACTTTATAAATAACCAATCATATTTCTTGTTTTTGTGTTCTGCACTCGGTTCACATCATAAAAAATCAGTAAACAAACATTATAAATAATATAAATAAACAAGTAAACATTTTTAATTAGATCCCTAAGAGAAAATTCGATTGTTAATACAAATCAAATTATAAACTTAAATAGTTATGTCAACAGCCACTAAAAAAAATTAAGAAATTTACAATTTGTATAAACATTTCCCTGTAACTAAAATCCTTACATTAATTATTATATTTATTATGTACTATCTGAAGATAATGTGCATAATTATAACTTGTAGTTGTAATATATATACTTAGTTTAGTTTATCCATGTAGGTAAGACCTTAAATATATTTGACCTTAAATTTAAGCAATTGAAATTACCTTAATTCTTTAAGCTTAAACATCTCACATTTAAATTAAATACCAAATTGAATACCTTTTAATCATAAAAAAAAAAAACCTAAACCAAATATTAAATTCTTACCTAGACTAAGATTTATTTTTTTATTTGATACAACTGCTGAACAGTATCTTATTATTTTCTCTTGAAAATTTTCATATATAACAACTTGCGATCTTAACAATAATTGCCATCGTTTTCGTCCAAGTGCACATCAAACAAATCCGCTGACTCAAACAGCATAAATAAAATAAATCAAAATGAGAAAACTTCAGCCATTAAGCCCGAAAAAAAATATAGAAATGTTGTGCGATATGTGTTTATTTTTTTTTGTGCGATATTTGTTTTGCTTTGAAGTTGCTACCAAACATTGATACGCAGAGAAAAAAATGCATTATTATTAAAAGACATAAGACAATGAAACAAGTAAGAAAATAGCAAACTTAATTATAATTTTATGCATTATTAAATATAATAAAGGAATCTAGGAGCATATTTTGGAGTTTCCTATAATCAGAACCTGTTAACTTGTGGAAAAGTATGTAAGGGTATCTCCTAGTCGAGCTGTCACGACGAGTGTATTCTTGCTTGAGTCTTAATATATATTCTTTTTTTAGGTTGTCCTCTTTCTGTTTACACACTTGAATATGTTTTTATACTAGAATGTGCACATTTTTATATGTGGCTCATTAGTTGCGCAATATTTTGCCAATGTTTGCTGAGCACTTTCTTCCAGCTGATCAGCTCATTGAGCACAGTTGCTAGTTGGGTTTTTAATCTCTTCGACGACCAATCTTAAATGGAAAACTCTTCTCAAGCTTAGCGCACGCATTGGCTTTAATCTCTTCTACCCAGCTGAACGACTGACAGACAGACTGACTGACAGAGTGACTAACTGTTTATATAATAAAAATCAATAAGTCACTTTTCGTGCGCACTGCCTTCAAAGTTAATGCCTCCTGCTAATTGTGGAGCCAGAAAGCCAGCTTATAGACTTTCCCCATTACAGACATTTTTTTTTAGCAGTCCCAAAAATAAAACCCTGCAATTTGCTTGAAATCGTAACGACAGTTTAATAACGACACTGAAACATACAATTTACATTTGCGTCTGGCAATCTAAATTTGGGTTAACTTTGGGGCGCCAACTCAGTTTAAAAAAAAAAAAAAACAAAAAGAAATTAGAAATAATAGATATTACTTTTGCATAGCAAAAAGAGTGTATCAAATTACGTAATCAACTATTGTTTGCCTTTTTTCCATTACAAATAAAATGCTTTCTCATTTCCCACAGAAATTCCTCGCCAGAGTTTCTTATTTATGACTTGTTTATTCAGCAATATTATGTTCAACTTAGGATTTTCTACATAAATCGTATTTTAAAACACGCCCTAACTATATATATATTTGGCTTAAATAATGAATAAATTCGAACTCAGTTGCGTAATATGAAAAAAGGCAGCACAAAAAACACATTTAATTTTATTGGTTTATTTGCTAACAACTCAACTGATTGACGTGATTCGAAATGTTATTAGCATTGAAGGCGTGTCACTCAAATCTACCTAATTATGACCTCAATATAATAGCATTTTTCTATGATGACATCGGGTTGTTTTCTATTTAGTTGCTTAAACCTTGTTGGTGCTTTGGTTATTATTGTTTTTGTTATTGTTCTGGTTGTGTGTGTGTTGGCGTGTCCTTAACTGGGGCTATTTTGAAGACAAAGCGCAGATTTTCAGAAGAAACCGCTCATGCGACAGCCTTGAAATACACACTCTAGCACACACCCACACACACACACAAAAACACTTAAGCACACATGCAGACAGAGTGGCGCTGAGCTTGTTATAGTTTTGTATACCCAGCACCTATTCAAAATGTGTAAAGAGTTGTCTATGTGACAGGCAGAGGAAAGCATCTCCAACCCCAGATGGTATATAGATTTTAGATTTTCTATCTATTACTTGATTTTAACGATTGCTTCTATCCTTTTACTTAAGTTAAACATCATCTTAAGATGACAATGATAAATACTAATTTCGAAAAATACAGATTTTGTTGTAGGAATATCGACAATCTACGATTTCGTTGTCCGATAGGTAAGAAAATAGATAAATGGTATTTTCTAGTCAAGCTTTCTCACCTAGTAATATTAGAAATATTTTTTTTTTCATTTTTTATACGGGTCACTTGTCGTGCGTGTCTTCACTTCTTGCTCGCAGTTTTTTTTTTTTTTTGTACTCAACACGAAGCGCAAAAGTCTACAAAACATTTCGTGACACAATGCGGGGGCGGCGTTTATTGTTGTTTTTTGGTGGTATTCAGTTATGTGGCCCACTTTAGCCCTGCAGTGGCTTTTGAAGGTAATCAAGTTTCAAGTTCAAAAACTAGCTGAGGTTCATGGCGTCGTCTATTAAAATGTACGCAACAGCAGAAGCACCGAGGCACTTGAGCTTGAGCCTGTTATTGTTATTGTTGTTATTGTTGCGCCAGTTGCACACACGAGCTGTGAGGGTTTTTCAAAAATTTCAATTTGAAAAGGCGTAGTCCTGGCCCAGTCCTGGCCCTGTCCTGGCCCTGTCCTGGCCTCTGTGTCAACAACAGGCGTGTCAACTTTCACGCCAGCCTGTCTTATATTTCACCTTGACTTTCACTCGCATCAGTTTCACCGTCCCAGTGCATCGTTCAAAAGGTCACATCACATATATAAAAGCTGCACAGTTTTATATAATTAAACATTTAATAACAAAGCAGAAAACAGTTTAAAACTTAGTTGCCCAAAACTGAAGCTACACTTAATGAACAGTCCAAACATATTTATTATTTATTTTCATGTTTATTTAACAAGTTGCTTCGGTGGGAGCCATGTGATAAATCACTCAGCTGTTTATTTTGCCACATAAATGTTAAAAAAAAATATATTACCACTCGAGACTGATAAGATTGTGCAAAAATGTCTTGGTAGTCAAAATAATTTTTTATTCTTCAATTCATTATGCGATAAACATCTTAAAACTGGCAAAATAAATTATGACATTTATTGTTTATTTAACAAGCATTTAACTATGGGAGCTAAATATGATATTATTACTTGTAGCTGATGATATGTGCAGAAATATCTTGGTTGACAAAAAGGTTTTTTATTATTTTATGAATACTTTAAAAGTGCGAGAATAAAATATTAAATCTATTGGAAGGTGTATATTATTATTGGTAATCGATTCTCGTCAATATAAGCGAGTAATAATCGACAAAATTAACATAATTCAGCATATGATAGAACTTATATTCCATAATTAATATCTCTATCTCTTATGGTCTCTAAAATGGGTTTTTTCGACAACGCAAATGGTTTCTATCTTTTCATAACTTTATTAAATAGTTTCTCCAAATTTTATTGGGCTCATGGTGGAATATAAAAAAATGTATAACGTAAAAAAAAGAATTGTTAAACAACAAATTTTAATTGTATTAGAACAACACATAAGGTAAACAGAACCGCAAAGAATTTCAAAAGCAATTACATTATAAAATTTTTCGCTTAAATGGTATTTTCATAAATATGTAAATTCATTATTTCAGCAAACATTTTGTTTTTATTCAAATTCCTCTTGCTTTCCTGCTGCATAACGGTAAAAACTTCCATATGCGAGAAATTATTTGTTTATTTTTTGTGAAAAAAAGCCCACGCTTTTTTCATTATACCAACATTTCCCACTCAAATGCCTGTGGCTATACAGAGAGAAGGCTTCCGCGTCAAAGAATAAATATAAAAATAGTTTTCATGTGCACATAAATGTGAATATTTAACGTCCTCTCTTCATCTTTTTATTCCCTTTCAAAATTATTTTTTATAAGCTTTGAAAAATGGGTTTTCCTCTCCTTTTGTGCGAATGTATTATATGATATAATGTAATAAGTAATGTAAAAGCATGCTCTCTGTAATATTAATGTGTGCCAATGACGGTGTTTTGATATCCTTTACAAGTTGTCAAATAAAAGTCTTATGAAGTTGTACAAATGCATAAAAAAAGAATCTCTCAACTATAAATATCCTTGAAGAGCTTCAAAAGCCAAAGCAATCTAGCAAAATTGTTAACACTTTGCAATTTTTCTTAAATCTTCATTTATCATATTTGAGCAATATAATATGAGTGAATAATATTCATATTAATTATACTATTTTTTTTAATATGAAACATGCTCCATAATCTACTCCGAAATCTTAGATTTATGACAATTCGCCAATTGATTACAGGGTATCTAAAAGCATGGCTTTTTTGACTAATGCACATTTACTTTCTGTTATATATCTTTTTATATGCAAATTGTGTTATTTATTTCATTTTCGTTTGTCAATTGATATGTTCGTATCATTTTATCAATATTGAATTCGCGAATTAACTTCAAATAGCATTTTATTTTATTTCATTTATTTACTGTCCGTGGGCAAAAATGTCTGAAATATAAAATAAATTTTTGCCTTAACAGCAATTGTTTTGTAAAAATCTAAAAATATTTGCATTGACATTAAATCGATTTAATTGTTATACTAAGTTTTGCAACATTATTTAACAAAATTATCGGAATTTTTGAGCTATATATGTTTTAATATTTGTATTTATATAATCAATGCACAACAGACCATGAAAACTCAATTTTTCATAGCGCCAATGGACTCTTATAATTTGTGTTCATTTATCAGAGACAAATAAATCGAATTAATCAATTTAAAAAAGTGTTTTTGTCCCAAATAAGAAACAAATAACTCACAGTCTAAACACGTCAAAATAAATGCGAAATAATAAACCCAATAAATGAGGAATGTTTTTGGCGCATATAAATTATTTTTTATTAATTTTTAAGCAATTAATAATGGAATACTAACTACAGAGATTTTTACAGACTTTTTATATGGGCATGTTTTCTATATTTCTTATTAATTCCACTTTTTAAAGTCTTTATATTGAAAAATTACATTTTGTTTTTATAGCATGCCCCAAAATAATATTGCCAATAAAAAATATCTTTAATATTTTAATATTATGTGACATTTAGAATCAGACTAACTAAGTAAGTTTTTTCCTGAATTATTATAAAATAATTGCGTGCGGTTTTCCTTAACCTAATATTCTAGTCAAATAGCTGAATATATTTTTAAAAATACATAGATTGAAATTTTTTTCCAAAAACATCTATATGTTAATTTTTGTAGCTAGTTCTACCCTCGCTCAATGTAAATGTGACTCACACAAATAATGTTTTGTATCTAATCAAAGAAATAACCAAAACAAAATACCAAATTATAAATCACCAACACCCACAAATTTCATGTGTAACACAAGCAAAATTTTCTAAGCAGAGAGAAAAACAAATGGAACATAAAATCTAAATTGCAAAAAGAAATTCTTGAATTAAGATGTCAAGAGAAAAACTTGATTAAAGTTTCTTCAATTTTGGCTAATGGATTTTGTTGCATTTGTTTTTTTCGCCTGTGCAGAAATATCGTTAATAATCTAAAAAAAAAAAAAACTCAAATTAATCAAAAAGTTAAAAAAAGAATCACTCACACACGCATATACACACCCAAATTGATGTATAATACAAAGTGAATGTTCAAGAACACCCTGTGTACATTTTGTGTAATGAGTTGCATATTCGACAACCCGCCAACTTTCCACACACTCGACTTATTGCAGGCAGCCCGCGGGAATCGGGGGGCAACAATCGCGTCGATGATTCGCAGCTTATATTGCGCATCCATCGTGGTCGTCCGTGTGGGACACCGCAGCGCACACCGCTGTCCGTGCACTCCATGTCATCGACGCTGAGCGTGAACAGCAATGGAGCCACACATGGCACTGGCAATGAGGATCCGCAGTGCATCTCCCAGCTGGGCACACCCAAGCGAGCGACTTCAATGCGCGTTCAGCGTCAGCGGCACGAGAAGATTGCCATCAAAGTCTCATTTCCCTCGTCGGAAAACGTATTGGAGTCGCCTCGCCTGGGTGGCACACAGCAACAGCAGCAGCAACAGCAGCCACCATTGTCGCCTCACTATGCCGTCATCAGCAGCAAGGGGGGCACGGGGAGTCTATCCAATGGACGACGTGCATCCTTCAAGAGCAGTCTCTTCGACATCGGCGAAACCACATTCAACCTGGACACCGCGGGCCGATCAGCTGTCAATTTGGAGAGTGGCATCTCGACGGCGGCCAAAAAGCGTGCCGGAAAACGGAGCGCCAAAATTCAAGTGAAACGCTTTCGCATGGAAACAAAAGCGGCCAAAACGTTGGCCATCATTGTGGGTGGCTTCATAGTCTGTTGGCTGCCCTTCTTCACAATGTATCTGATAAGGGCGTTCTGTGAGAGTTGCATACAGCCAACGGTCTTCTCGGTGCTCTTCTGGCTGGGCTACTGCAATTCGGCCATAAATCCCGTCATTTATGCCCTATTTTCCCATGAATTTCGCATTGCATTTAAGCGGATCGTTTGCCGTTGTGTTTGCACCCGGAGCGGTTTTCGTGCTTCCGAGAATTTCCAGATGATTGCCGCACGTGCACTGATGGCACCTGCCACATTCCACAAGACCATTTCGGGCTGCTCGGACGATGGCGACGGCGTTGATTTCAGCTGACTAATTGGCAGCTATGAGACGACGGAGAGTCCGCTGCAACGCACATCATCGCTGCCCCATGATGTGGCAGTTGCAGGCTGCAGCGATGGCGACACCACGGGCAGCACCAAGCGCACACGGCGTGGTGGTTTCTGCAAGGGGCGAGTCCCCTAGGCATCTACACTTGAGAAAATAATCGATGCCTTTGAATTTAGAAAAGTTAAACTTGAAATCCCAAAAATAATTTTAATTATTTGAGAGGAATCATTTTTTTTTTTAAGTATTATGAAATTCATTTCTGGTTCTTTGACAAGCTTAATTTTATGCATTCTTGGTCGTATGATTTCTTTCAGTGTACTTACATTACTTGAGACATTGGTCAATGCATTTCAGTTTTGTACTTTTGTAAACCAAATCCATTCAATATTGACAGTATTCGCATTGAACGACGTTGTAACTTAATGGCAATAATTTTCATGTATTTAAACTAGGCTAAGAACATACATATATATATATATATATATATATATACATCTTTAGTAAATAAACTTAAGTATTGTTAAAGGAATTAATTGACGATGATACATTTAGCGATAATCATAAATAATACTTAATTTAAGCATATCCTTATTCCATATTGTTGTTAACAGAATGCTTCAGTTCAGTTATAAACAGTTATGTGTATATGTCTGAGTTATATATATATATATAGTATTTAATACATATGTCTATATGTATATGTGTGTGTATCAGCCAATAACATAACAGCATTTTCAATAAAATGAAAGCAAAAAAAAAATACAAATAAAAATAAAATATACAACGCCGTCATAATTAATGGTAATTAATAATAAAAACAATTGGTAAACACAATAACAACACACACTGAGCGAAACACAGGTAATAACAACAATCCAGTGTAAAATACACACACACACACACACAACAAAACTTATACAACATTAAGTCGAGCCTAACCAAACGGAGGGAATAAATTTGCTCTTACTTACTGAAATTAGTTATGCTCTACCTCAAGTTGGATCATTCGAATTGTGGATAATAAAAAAAGAAGCTATAATCTATCCCATTAATAGTTCTCTTATTAAATGAATAGCTTAGTAAAAATAGACGAGTAGAGTACAATTTTTAAGCTTAAGTAAAGTTTGTTTAATTACTTATGCTCTGTTTAGGCTTCTCTGAATTGAGCACATTTTAGCTGAAATTTATTTCTACTTTTATTAGTGAGCTATAATTATAACTTGCAAAATGAAGTCTGCAAATTTGTATACCTAAAGCTATTTCATATCCCAATCTTATTTAAAAAAAAAAACATACGACAAGCTCAAGCTAAATTTATTTTGAGAAAATTAATTCGATTTTGTTTTACTAGTTTTGACCATTGAAAATGCTTTAAATGAAAGTAAAAGTAACTTGTTTTTAGCTGATAATTTTTCCTATTTTTATTAGTGCCTTATAATCATAACTTGCAAGTTACATTTATTTGGAGATATAGGAAATTCGTTGCTAAATAATAAATTAACTTTTCTGCTGCAACATGATGGACACATTTGCTCCAATTCGACGGTACCAAAATTTTTCATGAGCACAACAACATCAAACAGTCAAACAGTCAAAAGCATTACACAAACTTGAGATATATATTTTATATATTAAAGTACTTCGTGGTCGATGTCCTTACGAGTGTAAAACATTTAATTTTAGATTAGGGCAACGGCTCGTTGTGACAATGACAGCGTCATAAATATTTTAACAGTTCGTGGGATAAGGGGCGTGGGGGGGGAGCCAGGCATAGCAGCAACATCAGAAGCAACATCAGCAGAAAGTATAAACTGAATAACATGGAATTATTGTGCTGATTATTCATTACACTCACGCGGCAGTGTAATGGAAATTTACACAGCTGTTAAACGTGCGTATGAGTAATAAATGCAAAGCTAACTGTTTAAGTGGGTGTGCGTGTGTGTGTGTGTGTGTGTGTGTGAATTTATGCAAATGTATGCTTATTAATGAAATAAAGTTCCCTTTGATGGAGGATTAAGCGCGACTAAGACAAGCGAAACATGGATCATATTGTTGCCACGGCCAGACGGTGCAGGGGGAGTGTTCGTGCTCCAGAGGGGGGGGGGGAAGGTAATACGGATAAGGGGATGAGGGGACACATTGAGCATTGAGTGCTTGTCGCGTTTATGTCAAAAGCTATTTGCATAATTACGCGATTAATTTGCTAAAGTGCAGCCTGGCATCAGGCCAAGTTGGCATTGGCAACATCCATTCAACATTAAGTTTTATGTATTACTGAATGTATGGGCGATATTCAATAAAGAATGGACAAACAGCCAGCAGTATGCACTTGAAAAAAAAAAGTACACCTTCTTGTTGCCAATTCAAGTAGAAACATTGTGCAAATTCAGCAAAATTTCAAGGAGAGATTTTTTTCTTACTATTAATTTATTATTGTGAATAAAGTTATTAAATAGTATTTAAATATTTAAATCAATACTAATATCAGCGAAGAATAAAACCAAATTATATTGAAACAAAATTTTCATGTAAAATTGGTTTCTTGATTACAAAATTGTTGTGATTTTTAACTATCAATTTTGATTACAAGAATATTGTGGAATATTCCTGGATAAATTGTAGTACAAAAATTGTTGTTCTGCTTGAATTTAGGTATGGTTTTTTTCTCTCAGTGTAGATGGTAAATAGTTTGCGTGCTGTGCAAAGGGGCGTATAAGTAATATTAAATAAGAGACAGGAAACAGTTTGTTGAATTGTTTGTTGTGCGAACTAATGCTTTATTCTACTCTCCATTTCTCCCTCTCTCTCTCTCTCTTTATCCTTCTCTCTCTCTCCCTCTCTCTCTCTCTGGATTTTTCACATTCTGTTAGGCTCCAAGGGCATTGGCTCACGTTTCGAGGAGCAAAGATTGACGCTGCGCATTCATCGGGGACGCGGCTCCAATCAACAGGATTCGATGCACAGCAATGGGAGCACTCAGAGCACAACAACAACACTGGGCACACCATCGCCGGAGAGGCTAAGTAAATATGCGACGAGGCGACTACATCATCAGCACGACAAGATCAAGATCTCCGTCTCGTATCCATCCAGCGAGAACATCAACGAGTTAACCCAATCGGATGAGAGGCGCCCATCGAACAATGCCCTGTTCTCCGTGCACTACAACGGATCGCATGGACGCGAGGCAACCGAGTCGCAGCTTTATAGGCAGCAGCAGCATCATGGTGGTAGCACCTGTTATCTTCAGGTGGGCAAGGCTTTACCGGATCTGTCGCGAAGGCAAAGCAACGCCAGCGATGGCGGTGGCATAATTGGTCATCCACGCAGCGCCAACAAAAAGATGGGCAGACGGAATATCAAGGCGCAAGTGAAACGCTTTCGCATGGAGACAAAGGCGGCCAAGACGCTGGCCATCATCGTTGGCATGTTCATCTTCTGCTGGTGTCCCTTCTTCACGATGTACATCATACGACCATTTTGCCAGGATTGCGTGGATCCGTTGCTGTTCTCGGTGCTCTTCTGGCTGGGCTACTGCAACTCGGCCGTGAATCCCATGATTTATGCGCTCTTCTCCAAGGACTTTCGTTTCGCCTTCAAGCGCATTATTTGCCGCTGCTTCTGCTCCAGGCAGAGCGTATCCTTGAAGAGTTCCCGCCGCGGATCGGACATGTCCGCCATTAGGATACATGGCAGAACGCCCAGCATTACACCCAGTGCAGCGGCACACAGTTTTGGGGATGAGAGCGAACTGCATCATTCACACTCTGACCTGGGCAATGAGTCGATGAGCAGATGACGTTCATTTGGGCCCAGCTCGAGCTCGCAGAGCAGCTTGGGCGGGTTGCGTAAGACGAGCCTCAAGGTGCCCGTCTACGAGATATGCCATCCCCTGGTAATGGAAACACCATCCTACTCTTATGTGGAGGCACCGGGCGATGCACCCGGCTCTGGTGGCCATGGGGTGGCCAAGAGGACACAATTGTAGCCGCGGGAGCTGCTGGCGCTGCGCAGCCTGGCAGCCACAGACATTAGCTCCAATTCCCATCGAGGGCAAAGGCCAAGACGCACGGTGCGCATAGAGTATAGTGATGCTAGGGTCTAAGGGCGCCATTGGGCCAAGTTAAGAGTAGTGCTTAACGAATGAGAGGGGGGAGGGGGGGACAACTTCGAGTTAAGTGTTAATAAATATTCAAAATATTCGTTAAAATTGTTATTTGGTAAAACCAAAACTTTTTCTTTTTCTCATCTTTTCTCCTATTCTGAATCTCTATGGAAAAATAATATTTTTAATTATCTTAAAAAAACAGATTTTAAAATGTACAAAATACATTTTTTGTTATATAAAAAATCGGTTCTAAAATGCAGTAAAATATTTTTCGGAACAAGGAAATTATATTATTGAATGAAGAGTTTTTGTACAAAAAATTAGCTAATTGTGCTTATAAGTAATAAATTTTCTACCCTTAAATATTTTCTAAGATCTGAGGCATATATTGTATTTACTTCTAAGATATATCTGTCATTCAATGTACATAATATTGATTCAATATATTTATGAAGAAAGATTTAAAATAAAAAATGTATACATTTAAATTAAGTAGGTAGCTAAAAAAAAAACAGAACAAAACAATATATTCAACTAATTAAATGTGTGTCTATTTCATATATAAAATATATGCACAATATAAATAGTTATGTATATAAATATTTGAGCAGGCCAAATTTCGGTGTTATCGCTAAAAACCAAAATTGAGAGAATTGTACCTTTTTAAATTCCAAAAACAAAAGACAAAAATATTCGTAAGCAAATGTTATAGCAGAAAAATATCACAGTAACCGAAACAAAATTGTTTAAACATGCTAATTAAATATTAAAATAAATTATAATTGTTAATTGTTGTGCACTTTTCAGTATTCAGATATTCTTTCATATATATAAATATAAATATAAATGTATATAAATAAATAAATGTAACATATATATGTACATATATAGCAAATGACTCTCACATATATATATATATATATTAAATACAATTCTAGTTAAATGTTCAGTGTGCTATAAATAAATTCAAACTTAATTTATTGAAATTACTGTGTTTTTATACTTGTATTTTTAGTTAAGTTAAATGAAGTTTTCAGTCGCAATAAGCAGTACTCCATATAAAAAAGACCTTATCAAAATCAGCTCAAAACTTCTCAAAACAATTAAAAAATGTTCTTTTAAAAACTCCTCTCGAAATTTGTCTTAAAACTTTTCATTGACTTTTCTAATTGTTTTGGTTATAAAGAAATTTCAATGCATTTGCCTTTTTATATTTTTCTGGTTTTATCCGATTTTAAATAGAGTTCCAAACAAGTTTAAATTGTCTTATATTATTTTTTTCTAGTAGAGCATTTCCTTTGAAACTTCACTTTATGACCAGAAGGTATAAAAATGCCAAGGTTAATATAATCAAAGGGAAAGTGTAAAGGGCATACGGCGACTGCAACTGCAACTTAATTAAAATCTGGTGGGAGCACCTGGCAATGGCGTCAAGTTAATATTAAGCTTAAATTACAACTTGGTCAGCAGATGGCAAGCAACTTTAATCAGAGGCAACATCTTTGGGGCAAGGGATGCGGCAATAAATACTTTTAAAGCAATGACTTTGCTACCCTTTTTGCAGTGGAAGAAGAAGAATTGAGCAACTAATTTATGCGGCGAGGGGCTATTTGCTTTTAGGGCGTAACTAACTAACTTTTTGGGAGTTGCTCATTGCCATGAGCATTCCGTTAAAAGGAATCCAATTCATTTGGCTACATTTCGTTGCTTCCACTTCCAGTTCCTCTTCCTCTTATACTTAATCTTGCTCCGCTCGCTACAAACTGCGTTCATCTGATGGAACCCAATTGATAAAACGCATTAGCCTGGCGCCAAAGTTGCCCAGTTTTCCCATTTAAGTACCTACCATAAAAACGTGCACGATGGCCAAGTGGAGGTAAGTTGAGCAAATAACATCGATTGTTCATTTAAGTTAGACACTCGCTAGCTCTCTGTAACATTATCCCATTGTTTATCATCTACTCGGAACCAACACCTACATAGGAACTCCTCTCCATAATACCAATTCAACTGTGTAGTGCCAAGTTTGACTACATAAACTACACTTTTGCTTCTGCATCTAATGCGCGGCAATCAGACACTTATTTAGATTAAGTGCTTCTTAAATTTACCGATTTAATTAATCAAATTGAGTTCTACATTTGATGAGCTTTCACTAAATTGCACTTTGGAGCCGTTTTTATCAGAATTCGTACAAACAGAAAAAAAAACCCATGCAATGAGAAATTGCGAATGATTTTATGATTAAATTAAGGTGAGTATTAAACGAGAATTCGCTCAACTTGAAACTTATTCAAGCTTTAAGTTTGAGTTTATTTAAGTACCTTTTGGCTTATGCAAATATCACAAGTATGTATATTAATATATCAACATTTCAAGTAGTCACATCAGGTTGCAAGTGCTTCAACTTGTTGGACATAAAAACATTAAACATGACACACATCCAATCCACTTGTTGTCTGTCTTCTTCTGCTCACAACTTGAGTGCGGCGCCAAGGGAGTTCCTCAGTGAACTGGGAACATGCAAATGTTCAGCTTAACTTATGATGTCTAGACATAAACCCTTTATGAATGCGATTCAATTCTACCATTAATAATAATAACAAAAATGTAATCATTTAACGATGCATTTCACTTATGGCTAAATAGATGTATATATGGATTTTCTAACGTTGACACATTTTCTTTGCAGTCTTGTAACCACAATGACATTCTCAAAAAATCCATAAGGATTTGGCCAAGTTAATGATATTTTATGTGAAAGGGAAATGTGTTCGAAGGTTCTCAAAAGGCCACTTATTTTTGAGTTCAGGTAATCAACGTTAATAGCGACTATTGATTTTTGCACAGAAGTTCAAAGGAAAATTGTCTATTTAAACTCTATTTGAATTTTCTTAAGATTTACAATATTCCTTGGCTTACTGATTTAAATCAACAAAAATATTGACAAAGATTCGTTAAACATTTAAATAAAATATTAAACTAAATAAATCGCAATTTTAGTTCTCGGCAATTGCTTGAGGTTTCTTGAAGCATAGCTCAAAAAAGTAGTTTTGCGATTATGGGCAAGTTACTAATCTTCATAATACCTGAGAGACACACAGCTTAGTTCACATCCCCAAAAGTATGCACTGACAGAAAATCAATTTTTTTTGCGTTTAAGTAAAACATTTTGAACAACATATTTTCAGCGTAAAAATTTAAGCGCCTAGCAGTATGCCTTGTATATTTAATATCCTATAGTAACGTATAAATATATTTGATTACACAAGAGTTTTCACAGCCTTAATTCCTCTTAGTTAAAATAAATATTTCTTAAAGATTTATATGCACAAAGTTCTTATATACAGACAATATTACTAGGGTAAATAGAATGCCCGCTCTAAATAGACCTTGCAGAAGTATAAATAGAAATATTTTCAAACAGGTCAAAATCCGATTATGCTGAGCTGGAAAGATTCTATAATAAGAAAGAAATGCACAATCGCAATATTCGATCAATACATAACTTTCCTGTAAGCCATATAATTGAATAATATTCGTATGTCTGCCAAGAGTATGCAAATGTAAATTGGCTTTCGTAACTTTTGTTAACCGTAATAGAATTTCTATGACCTCTTTTCTCCGCCATCCCGCTTTAGGGGCTTGTGGAATCCAAATTGATTTATCTGAAATTTTGCACTTGGTTACTTTGTATTTAAAATAATTTAACTACATTAAGTTGTACGTCATTTAATTAAACATCTTCAGTCATTGTTGGTAATGGGATTATGTAGGAGGATATCGAGAAAGTGTTTTAAATATTATAAGAGATGGAAAATTCGACTACTAAGAATTTTGATTTGTTTTATGAAGTGAGTTTCAGTTATTTTAAACTCAGAAGCATTGTGTCATATTTTTAACAAATAAAACGGAAATGGCAGACAACATAATATATATTATATACATAAATAATATATTCGGATTATATATACTATATACTATATATTATATTGACTGCCAAATCATATAGTCAAAACTGTTGCCGATTGTACAACAAATTTTGTATACCAAGAAGAAATAAATCATTAAAAGTAATTATATCAGATTATATTAATGATTGCATTAAATATTTTGTTAACGATAAATCATGTTAAGACAACAAAAATTTGTCAAACATAAAGTTATTCAAATCAACTTTAAAATTGATTGACTCAGTGAAGTTTTGGTAAGGCGAATGTTAAGCCTTTAAGTCCGAACTTGAAATGAGTTAAAAAAAAAACGTAGAATGTAAACAGAGACACATCTGGAGAAACAGTAAAACTACTCTAAATGCAGTCATTATTATACACAGTTGCTTTGATAGAGGAATCCTAACTGGTTGTCTAACGGAATGCTTTGTCTTTGGATTTGCCTTTGGTTTTTGCTTTGCCTTTGGCCAAGTCCATCCAATGCGCTGAAGTTGTTTACTCTGCTAGGTGTAAATAGAGAGCGAGAGAGAAAGAGGGAGAGAGAAAGAGAGAGAGAGAGAGAGAGAGAGAGAGAGAGGGGCAGGCAAATGATAGGAAACTGTAAGCTGAGGGCAGGCAAATAGTCGCTGCTATCAGACAATCGATAAAGCAAACAAATCTGCATACAGAATGCGAGGCAAGGAAAATGTTGCAAATAAAGTGGGTCTGGAAAAAAGCATTGCAGCCATTTATCTTGCCACAATATAAGCTTAAATGTTTAACATGTCAATATTTGGCTAACGCAGTTCTCTCATTAAAGTCAGATAATTGATTCTGATTAACTGAGTTTCTTCGCGTACAGCTAGCAAAAAATCATAAAAGTTATGTGAAAATCTAAGTTTTTAACTAACACACACTTTCTTTTCAGTTTTTTCACAACTCAAACAGCAGGCAAAACTATAAAGCAGATAAAGCAGATTGAGCAATGGACCGGAAACAAAAATATGAACAGTTGCAAGATTTTATGTGCAACAACAAAAAGCTAGAAAACATCCACAGAGCATCTAAGCCATAAGGTATAAAGAAAGTGTGTAGAAAGCATGGGAAAAACCAGCAACTGTTAACATACTTTGGAAAGTGACGGTATGTTGTGGCAAAGTTTTTCAGAGTGCTGCACAGTGATTCGATGTGTTAAAAGGAAACGAAACTAAAGCAAAAACATGGCCAAAAGGCGCTACACAGTCAATTTGGCTTTTCTGGGGATAATCGTTGCTGAAAGTTATTCAACCGAATGCAACTCTTATGGCACATTTGCTTTTAGGATGTGCTTCCTTGTTATGTCTTATAAAGTTTTGAACTTTATAGAGTGTTATACTAAAAATCAAAAAGTATTTGCCGAACAACAAGCTTTACTTATTCACAAAAAAAAGTATAGATAAAAGTATTTGTTAAGTTTTATTTATTTATTAGTTCAATCATATCATTAAAAGTTAAATATAATATTTGTTTAAGTAATATAAATTAAAGAGGCTTAATATAAATTTAAATTATTAAATTTTTTCATATTACTCAGCGTACGTTAGACATTTAAGAATGTCGGATATGCATTCTTCCGCCAGTGAAATAAATTTGCACAATTTAATATGTCCTTGTTCCATTATAATATATTCATAAAAATATTACTCTGTTTAGTATTATTATTATTATTTGCGATTGATTATAAATTATAACAACATTTTGATTATCAAACTCAATCTATATTAAAAAAAAAAAACCAAAGTAATAACAATCAAAAACATATGTTACACATTCGCTTGTAGAACATTTCAACCTGCTCTAAGTAGACCACATAAGTGCATGATTTGGCCAAGCATGTGGGCAACAAAATGGGAAGCTTAATGGCCAGTTAAATGGATCCCACTTCTGCGCAGTTGTTGCTGTGGTTAGCCGCAAAGAGTACCATATATATAAAAAAAAAAGGGCCAAAATGCGTTGCCAAGCGTTGTGTGTTGTGTGTGCATTCGGTCAACTGTGACGCTGTTGGTAATCTGTTGACAATTTGCACAAAGCGTTAATTCCCTTAATTTAAGTCTAATTGTTACGATCGCCCGCGGTGCAATCAACAGCAAAAACAGCGAACACTTCACGCAGTCAACTCAGTTAGTAACAATTGGTTTCATTGAAATAAACGACATAAAAAAGGGAAGCAAAAAAAAATGCTTGCCATGGCTATCGGAGAAGAAACTGGGAATTTCAATGATTTTTTGCGCAGCTGAAAAATGCCGAATAGCCTTGTTGAAAAAGGTTACAGCTGATTTTTCCAGCCACTTAGCAGTTCAATAACCCATTTTCAAGTACACCTCCACAGCTAATATACGTACACTCAGAAAAAAAGGTAATAACTTGATACGAATAACTAATAAGTAGAAGAATTTTCAGTTTTCATAATAAATTGTTTTGTGTTTAATTTAAAAACTCTGTGTTTCTTATATACTAAAATAAAAAAAATAGTTTTATATCTGATGTAACACGATTTTTCTCTGAGTTTAAATGTGTTCACATATACCGAAGGACATCAACACCGTTACGAGTATTTTGTTGCGACCCATCCACAAAAATGGCAACCGATACGCTTTTATGTGGGAAAAAAAAACATGGCCAATCTAAACGGATATCCTTATGCCACTCTACACTCTACCAGCCACTCAACTCCCCACTTTACCTTAACACCAACCAAACTGTGTGCAGTCATGGTCAATTTGGTTTCTTGACTTTTTACAAAAACTTTCTGGTCTACACATTTTTTGTTGGCCTATATGAGACGTCTTCTGACGGCAGACATATGATTTCTGACAGATGTTCGACTCAATTTCATCACTGATTAGCTAAAATTGAATTTATGGCAGTCAGACAAATTGGCAAATGCACTTTGAGTGATGTTGTTGACACTAGTATTTTTACGCAGATATTGTTACACTTGAAAGAATTCTGTCGTTACATAAAACGCAGTTGAAAATCGCAGTTAGAAAGTTTGTTTAAATTAGCAAAATAAGCTTAAGGCACAAAGTAAGTAAGTAAGTAACTGAACTGAGCTGAATGTCAGCCGCATGAAGCCATAAACCTTAACGGCCTAAAATGTTCTTTCAACAAACCAAAAAAGTTGGCTTTCGCATTTATTAACTTCTTTGCTCCCAGCGTTTGGCTACAAGCGGAAACGGAAGTCAAAGTCATTGCCATTGTCAGGCTCCCTGCTGACTCCCCTGTCAGCTCATTGTTTTTTTTTATTTGTGTGTGTTTGTTTTAGTTTAAGCAGGTTGTGCGTGTACACATGTGTGTGTGTGTGTGTGTGTGTGTGTGTGTAACAGCAGTACTAGAGATGCTTGCTTCTTGTATTACCATAAATTGTAACATATCACTTTAAATTGTTTTACACATTTTGTATCGTATTTCTCGGAATTGTGTTTAACTTTAATTAAGTTTATAAAAGGAATAAATAAGTTTTAAATTTATCATTATTAAAGATTTAATCAGAATTCGAGTGCAACTTCGACTTATTTAATTGACTACAAAATACTTTTTGAAAGATCTTTAAAAAAAAAATCAGTTTATTTCCAACGGAATCCGAGCTTATAAGCAACTCTGAATATTTGCTTTAGTTTTCTTATTCCAAGTTTTACATAAACAGTTTTCTAAATACATTTTATAAGTTTTATTTCATATATAGATTTTTTTTTTGATTATCGATTAATGCAATGCAAATCGTAGATGAACTTTGCCAGTTTTAGAAACTTCTCTAAAAAGGCAAAAGCAGTTACCCAAAATGTTAATCTGCTTGTTACAAACAGTTTTAATGTTACCAAAAATATGCCTGAAGCTCAGCAACAGCAACTTTCCCAAATTGAGTGGGTCTTAAAAAGTTCAACAAAATTAACATATGTTGCAATTTTGTGATAATAAAAAACAGAGAAAAGAAAAATTAAATCTTTTAGTTACTTGAAAAATAAAAATTAAATCTTTTAGATACTTGAATTACATGCAGATAATTGGGAGTCCAAACAAGAGCTCAAAACTAATGAATGTTAATATTGAAAAGATTAATACACTCTTGGCATTCGCATAGTTTCAAGTAAAATCTAAGCACTTTCATATTGCATATTCAGTTTTGGCTAATTGAAATACTCGCCCAAACTCAATGAAGCCGTAATGGCAACAAAAGCTTTATTCAAATAGCCAGAGGCTTACCAGAATTTAGAAATTAAAGCGACCCAAATTGAAGACCATTTTGACACTGATTCTGGGTCATCAACACCTCGAGGGCAAACTGTAAGGGGGGGGGGCTGTGGGTGGGTTGGGTGGTGTGTGAGCAGAACCAGAGACACAAACAAACAAACAAACAAAGAAACAGGCTAAAAACACCTGCGGCGCATAAAAGGCACAAAGCGACACAAAGCGGCCAGAAGGCCTTGGCCATTGAAACTCATTTGGCGGCCATTAATTGCAAGTTTATTGCCAGAAAATGGCTCAAGCCCGACAACCGGTTCCCATTTCGGTTCAGGCTCCCACAGCCGGATCTGTGTGGGTGCGCCGACTACCTTTTGTGACCCAAACCCAAAACCACCCACTTCGCGCCCACAAAATGTTTGCTCTGCTTTCACGATGCGCATAATATAATAAATAAAGAAGGAGTGGTTACTGGGTTACCGGGTTACCGGGTGCTCCATAAGGCCATAGATATGATATGACAGCCGAGCTGTGAGTAACTTTTATGATGGCAGCACTTATTTATTACATTGTGCACCACTGAGTGCATGTGTGCTGAAAGTGTCTGATATGAAGTGGTTGAAAGGAGATTCAACATATATTCCACATTATGTGTATATAACTCTTAAAAACTGCAATTTTATATTGAATTTAATTTAAAGTAGTTAAAGCGCATTAAGCACAGCTCAAAGTTCAATTTACACTTTGCTTACCTAACAGATGGAAGAATTCAAGTTGAGTGAATTGTTGTGTTTAAAAATTCAATGATCCTAAACTCTGTTCACTTTTGTAGTCCCCAGACGCACATTTAATCCTTATTCCCGACGCTGATTTACAAATGTAAGGAAACATAAAAAATTTATATAAGCAATTTGCTAAACCTATTTCACTGCCAGTTGTAAATAAACGGCAATGTTTCTGGGAATATTAGCATTTTAATGTCGTTGCCGGGGAACAATTTCTTTCTTTGCGAAGTATTTGCATTTTGAGTTTTGGGGCTAACATTTATTTTCATTCACTTTTAATCAAAGTCAAAATTTGTCGGATTAATTTGTGCTTCGATGTTCTGCATTTCAATGGAAACTTTTCGGCATTTGACATCTTTTATTTATCCAAGTTTGTGTTTGTAATGCAAACTGTATTGTGTGACCTTTTAGATGACTTTCTGCCCCAGTTAAAGCTTACAGCATTTTTCCGGTTGAACATCACGCCCACATGCACAGTTGGTGACATTTACGCCCACATGGCAGACTAGGAAACCAGCGTGCCACTCGCTACTTGGCTCAAAGTCAGCTGATTTTTGAGTACGAAACGTGTATCGAGTATCATCCTGCCACAGTCCTTAGCGGCTTTTCGTGGCATTCGCTTAAATGTCAAACTGCCTTGTTTGGTGAAGGGGGAGGGGGGGGGGAGAGCAGCATTTGGATTTGGAATCCGCGTCGACAGCGCTCACAGATAAACAGACGTCCTGCCGCTTGGCTGGCATTAAACTGCTTCCGGTTGCCACAACTACTGATGGTGCAACAGCGCCGCCACGAACAGAACGTAAATCTAAAAACCACAAAGGCCCTCAGCAATTCTGGTTCAATGTGCAGCTAAAACCAACTTTTCAATGGACTCACTTCGTGTTGTCACTGTTTTGTTGCCACTTTTGCTAACAGTGCGCAAAAAGTTTAGAAACAACTTATACAAAATATGCTAAGCAAATCTTGGATAATAAATTGAAATTTCTGAAGCAGCAAATCATATCAAGTTACCAATAATAAATACTGAAATTCTCAAATTGAGTCGTATCTAAAAATATTATTTTTTTTAATATTTTTTGTTGAATTTTTCTCTCAGTGTATGGTTGGTGTAGCGGCACACAGTGTCTGTGTTGTACATATTGTAGTTGGCAAGCGAAAAAACAGGCTGAGAAGAAGAATGGTTTTTAGTGCCACTGCCACATGCTGTGCTTAAACTGCAGCGATGAGCTGAGAATTTCAAGTAGCCAACATTTTGCAACAGTCTCAATTATGGGCAGCCAATTGAGCTGTTTGCTTCTAGCCAAAAAAAAAGAAAAAAATGTCAAAGCATCACGCCGCAAAGGAGCTGTTAATAAGGCGTAGCCATAAATCAATTGGTTTTCTAGTTGTAGCACACTGAAAACTCGACATCAGGAAAGGCACCTGGATACGTATCGAGCTCTACGAAATACAAGAAAACACAAATACCAAAAAATAAAAAATGCAGAACGAACAATGTGCTCATTGGCGAAACTTATCACGCAATTAGAGCCGCCGCACACCTGGCCATAAATTATGGGCCCAGCACAAAAGTAGGCAAAATTCGGCAGAACAAAAAATTAAAAGGCCAAACGAAAAACCAAGAACATGATAAAAACAAACCGTAGAACTGTAACGGTATCCGAAACAGAATGAGTATATGCACTCAGAGAAAATGTGTGGAACTACAGACTGAAATTAATATGTCGTAGAAAGTATACTAAAAATCTTCAATATCAAAAATTTATTACTATTATTATTATTTAAATAGAATGAGTGTAAAAATCATGAATCCCGTTTTTCTCGAAGTGAGTATTTTTGTAATATGTTTGAATAAGTTGTGCTGAGTGCACAAGCAGCAGGACACACGGTGCGTATGATTAATGCGTTATAATAAAAGATGATTTGTTTTAAGGTTGGGGCCACAAGGGCATTGCGAGAAGTCAACAGACGCTACATAAAAGTCAAGCTTTCGGGCTCAACATTCGCACAATGGCCTTAGGTGTTATACACACACACACACACACACACCTCCCACCCACAATTTACGTGTTTGTATGTGTGTGCGTGACATGTAAATTGGTTTGGGGCGCCTTTTTGGTTTGGTTTTGTTATATTTAGATTTAGATTTTCTTTGCTGTTTCATCAATAGCCAAAAAAAAAAGAATGTGCAGAAAAGTTATGGCATTTTGTGCGCAATAAATTTTAACTGTAAGAAAACTTACTTTAAGAAGTGTTATTTGGCATCAAATAAATACCTAAAAGTGCTACTTAAGCATGCTGCCAAAAGGGAGAGAACAACTGATATGTTTAGGAAACTTAAAAAACAATATCTTAGCTACAGGAATGTCTGATGCGTCAGAGCATTCCCACACCAACAGGTTGTTCTGTTTGCTTTGAGATGCTTTGGGATTTCAAATACCAAAGGGGCGATATCAGCCACACTCCCTAAATACTTTAATATATATGTACTCACTCACTTGCCTGGGGTGTCGCGCATAGACCCGGACATTTATATAAATGGGGCGACAACTAAGCCAAATCTTGCCAAGACTAAATTCAAAAAACTTCAAGGAGCAATCCATTCAATTATCAAGGACTCAGCTCCAATTGCTTTCAATTGCTGAAAGCAGTTTACATATATAACTTTCCCTGTGCTGCCACTGTGACTTTGACTGTGTCTACACTCAAAAAAACTAAAGAAAAATAATACTATTTAGACTGCTGTAGCTCAGATAGCTTGTCCGGGAAATACTCTTATCCAAATTTATTTATTTAAGGTCAACTAAAGACAATCAAAACAAAAAAATAAAATAGGTTAAATATTCCTAAAATATATTCAATATAAGACATCATCAAAAAAATATTAATTCGAGTTATTTTAAATGCTATATCTTTGAAATTGTGTATTTTGTTTTAAAATAAATTCGATTTGGATATGATATACGAGAAATTATAAATCAAATATAAATTCTTAACTCTTACAGTCTTAGATCAGTTTGTTGCATTATTTAGTATAAATTTTAAAACTTGATTATACAATTCTTAACTTTTCTTTTAGTGTGGTTTTGATTAGGTTTGAGAATGGATTTCAGATTGTCGTTTCTGCTTCAACTTCTGCTGCTGCTGTTAACACCAATTATGCGGGACAAGAGCTGTGAGATAATGTAATTGGGACCATTGACAATGGCACCAAATGAAGCACAAGTTTAATTTATACTACATCAAATGTGTCGGGCTTGCTTCGATTTGGCTTAAGCTTAAAAACTTGGCTAATTTATGTTCACTGCAAACCCAAAAAAAGCCTTCTGGCGTCATTTGGCATTGCGTTAATCAGCAACACAAAATGGATCGTTTAAAGGGAAGTTGAACCAGAAAATATTACGAAGTAATTAAAACTAAAATTTTTACTTTTTTTCTTCTTCTCTTTTTCGACATTACAGTTGAGGAAGACTTTCATAATTTTAAATTATTGTTACCCTTATAAATCAAGGCATCTTTTGCCATTGCAATGTCGATAAAGTCAAATAAACTTATGGATGATTGCCCCAGGGGGGGGTTGGGGAGCTGAGTGGGCAAGACAAGCCGGAGGCAGCCAGCCTATGAATAACACTGATATTAATAGCAAAATCGTGCTTACAACAGATTTTAAGATTTTCCGACTTTGCGACTTTGCGCATGAACTCCCCAACAGATTTAGTGGACCTTAAAGATTCCTCAGATTAAGTCACCGAAGTGTGAAGCGTTGCTCTGTGGCTAGATTTCTGTTGTATTTGTTTTTTTTTTGCTCGTAAATTGTTTACTGATTAGCCATGGCGTCAAAAGGCCAATAAACGCCTTGAGTCCACAGCAAAAACGCACAAATGCAATCAAACTGAATCAGAAACTATAGAAACGATATAAACGCCGTTATGATATGATCATAAACGGCAAAACACACACACATATACACACACACACACAAAATCATCGCTGACTCAACAAACCAATTTGCTGGCACCTCATAAAAACAATAATAATATTGGCAACACTTGTTATTAAAGTCGAAGCATTTTGCTCTGCAATCTGTTTTCAATTCATTTTTTTTTTTTTTTTATTTTTTCAAGTATTTCTGTAACAAATATTGCGTATCATAAAACTGTGCAACACATCCAATGCCATAATTTATATACTCTCCAACAACTTCACAAATTCGACAGTCTGCCTGATAGTCTGATAATATCATTTTGGAAGTTGCTTTTACTATAGAATTTATTTGTTGCTTTTAGCAAAGCAACATTTCAATGCAATGAGAAAACTTAATTTTGGTTATTTTGTGTGCATATTCATTTAGGGAAATGGGCTATAAAGAAAAGGGGGAAAAGTGTGTAACCAGCAAGGATACATGGGCGATATCCGACCCACCATAAAGTATATATTTCCTTGATGAACATTTATCGCCGACTAACTTTATTTTGAATGAACAGATAACAAATAGGTCCAAAAGGTTATCAAATCTTAGTTTCTACTTTTGTGTGATTGTTTAAGAAATAAGATTTTTAAATGTAGCAACAATATGCACAATAGCAGAAATAAATTTTAATTAAATTATTATTATAAATAATTTTAATATGCTCGTGCTTATTTCCTAAAGTGCTTTTGTGACTTTAATATTTATCTGTATATATTAATACATACATATATAAAGCACACTCCAATTTTAAATAAATTAATCGATATATATGCATATAAATATATTTATATATATACATATTTATTACACATAGCAGTAAATTCAGTTCAAGCGATTTTCGATGTTTTAATGTGAATCAAACGCTGTTTGTAATTCGTTCGAGTTGTGTGTCTATATAATATATATTTTTGTCTGGCTTCATATTCGATTTGTTATTGATGGCTTTGTCGACACTTTCAGCAGGCCCCCGCATATTGTGACAGCTGTAATGACCCTTCATGTTCCCTATATCTGTCATGCCCGGTGCTTTTGGCCAACACATAGCATTTATTGTTGGTCTGTAGTCAAGTCAGAGTTGTACGTGGCATGAGTACTTGCAACAAGCATCATAAATCATCTCACTTCGCGCACTCTGAAGGTGTAGGGGGAAACACAGTCTGAAAACGTAAAATGTCCTCGTTTAGGTGTAATATTTGTTGGCCAAAAAGTAACTACAAACGATGCTGGTTTTTATTGTAGAATAAAAGGAATTTTTTGTTCAAGAACTAAAGGACAGTTTTTGAATTTACTGTTAAGTGTCTCAAAAATAGCTTGTTAGAGTAAGAGGTGAAGTGGTCAACCATTGTTCTAACTCTAATGCTTTTAACTTACTCTTTGATTTTTTAAAGATTCCCAATAATATTTTGAAACATTTAAAAGCTGTATCTCAACTATATAAATGCTGCGCCTTATTTACTATTTAATCAGATGCGGTTTTTATATGACTTTCTATGTGTTCCAATGTATTTGTTTCCCATTCCTATTATTTTTTTTCAAATACAAAAAAAAATCCAATTTCCAGCAAAGTAGTTTCTTTAATTGGAAACATGGGCGTTTAATGAATTTACAATTGGAAAGGTACTCGAGACTGGGACTAATACAGTATCCTAGTTTTCAGTTGCTTGAAATGCTGCTCACACACTTTTTTCAGAAGCAGGCAATCGTGTGTGCACAGACACACACAAAAACACACACACAAAAACACACACACCCACACCAGCCACATTGCTCATTAAGCATTCGCCCAGTCGTAATCATTTCTGTATACCGTATTAGATCTGCTCATCGTGCGGTCTTCCCAAACTAACAACACACACACACACACATACGTACACACAGATACTCACTCGGTTACACTCACCAATACACACAAGCGTTCGACACGTAGAAGCCTTTTTTTGTCGCACAATAAAAATCAGTTGCTACACAACAAAAAAAAAAATGTCGATTATTTTTTGGTTACACATTTCACCAATGTAGTTACTTGTATACACAAACCTTAAAAATAATAACTGTTTACAGAGAACGAATCATTAATCACTATAATTAAGTTGCTAAAAAAAAAAAAAAGTATAATCCTTTAGAGACCAAAAAACCTTTTGGTTTATTTCGATTCATATTTTTTGTGTAAATAAAGTCAACTTGACTTGGCCTGTCTGTCAGCTAACAAATGGAGCTTGAGAAAAACTATTAATATACTCACCACCCTTTTGTTGGGGTTAGGATTGGGTCTGTGGTTGGCCGGTCCCGGCCGGGACGTGTGAATGAATTAATAGCTGGCTGCTCTGGTCGAGTCGAAACCAGCATATTTAAGCCCATTGTTTACGTCGGCTGCTCCTCGATTGGCGCCACTGTTTTGATTAATAGACAGTTCGTCAGTGTTGGTAAATGCTGGAAGAACATATCGAATTATTTGCAATGCAAGCAAAAAATGAAATCTCAGTAAAAATGCGCACAAGTTGGCAACATCATTTCGCGTGCAAGTCGCGTTTCGTAATTCCCTCGACTGGGTTAATTGGTTTGCAGCTTGGTTGTTGTTGTTTCTGTATTTGGGAAAGGGGAGGTGGGTAACTTGCTAACTAGCCAACTAACTAACTGCTTGCTGCTCACTGGCAAGCATCCCTCGAGCGTGTATTGTTGCGTATTTTTATCAGCTGTTGCCACACGCACAGAACGCCACCCCAACCCCTCCGCACAATCGTGTTGTTTTGAATAATGTTGTAGGACGTGGAAAAAGACATGGAGAATAAAACGAGCATAATGATGATAACGGCCTTGTTGCCGTTATGCTTCTGCTCTTGCTCCAGATCCTGTTCCCACTGCTGTCTCTTGTTCGCTTGTTTGCTTAATTGATTTACTCGATGTTCATCATTTATGTGGAACCCAGTTCTCCAGTGCCCCAGGAAACCGCAGCAGCCACAACCACCAGACCCAGGCACTTTATATTTTCCGCCACTGTATAACACTATTTGAAAAGCGACGATAAATATGAGGCAAGAATATCATCTATATTTGGCACGCCGAAAATCGAATACACTAGCAGATAACAGTCCACTTGTTAAAAAATTAAATTTGTTATTAAATTTAAAAGCCAACTGATTGCTTATGTTCAATATGTATGAATTTGGTTTAAATACCCGACAAACACACAAGTTTTTCAAATCAGAACTTTTTCATATATGTTGAACCAGATACGCTGATGGATCTATAGTACTGAGATACTTTGGTAGGGTAGTAAACCAGTTAGACAGCTCTTCAAACGCCTTAACTTTTGTATCCAACATGCAATCCTCGCACCAGATTGGAATCAAAGACGCCAACACCACTCGGAGTTAATTTTCTTGACCATGAATGGAATCTTATCTTGGCAAGCTGAGAGCAGCTCATTTAAATTGGAACAAATTTTAATTATTTATTGATCAAGTATTGAGAAATTGCAAGAATCTGGATCAGCTTAATTTATAGTTATATTGAGATATGTCTTAGTCTAAATACCCTACACTAAAAATTACGAACCTTAATAGGAAATACATATCTGGCCATAAGAAGAATCGTATGCACATTTTCTCTTGATACATTGCTGAAATTAAAAAACATTTAAATGAATTTTTTAATAAACATTTTTAAAGTGTCTCTTTTGAGTCATCAAAGATGCTGAGGAATGCCAATTAATCAAATTATTAACTCATTCATTCCGATAAATCAAATGCAGTTGAACAGTATTCTCAAGGTCAAAACAAGTGACATAACTGCGTATTTTACTGACGGGTTTTGTAAGCCAAGTTTACACTACACACAGTAACACATTGCAAATTATTGTAATTGATATTGCTCATATAACAAAATATAAATTAGTTGGGCTTATTAGATCAATGCAGTAGCTGATTCCATTTATAGACAATGTTAGATTCTCGTAATCCAGATTGGACAGAATCGATAAATATATATATACTAGGCAAGGGCATACTGAATGGAGTCAGTTCGACAATAACCTCTGCCGAGATCAGACTCAAAGAGGTAGAACTATAATAATCCAGATTCCAGGATGCGTACAACGGCGGTAAGCAATAAATTGTGTTAATAAATTGTTGAGTCGATATAGACCATACATAAACCAATATATATATAAATATATATATATTTATATATATATATAAATATGTTGTAGATGACTAAAGTGGCTTACTATATTTAAATTATTTATTACATTTTATTTGAATTTGATTTGGTCTGCAAGGAATCTCAAAGTTTAAATTGTTTGGATTTTTAATGTTTGGATTTAATCAGATTTTTATCTGCAGCTGTTGCTGCTGATTGTGGCTATCGCCCATGTGGGCGTGGCACATGTGGTGCCATTGACTCTTCCAGCTGTTGGCACCTATTTGTTGCCGCCAGCTGTGCCAATTTTGCTCCTGGTGCAGCAGGTTCCTGAGGACGATGGCAGCTATAAGCCGTCAATTATTGAGGATGATGGCCTGTGGAAGCCACAACCAGGTCTGGAGGGTGAATACATTGAATCCTCGACAGGCGATTCGAGTGCCACTGATGCGAATGACGGACTCCTAATTGACAGCTCAGCCACTGCGACAGGCACTTCGGGTGGTGCTGAAGCTGCCGATGGTGGTGCGGGTGCTGGCGGTGCTGGTGACGGTGGAGAGGGTGGTCAGGCTGGCAGCGTTCTGGGCGGTGCTGGCGGTGGAGGTGGTGCTGGCGGTGCAGGTGGCGCTGGTGGTGGCGGCGGTGGTGGTGGTGGCGGTGGAGGTGGAACACTCACATCCGGGCAGAGCGGACAATCGGGACAGCCTGGCGGCCCAAGTCCTGCTGGGCCACAACCAGATGGTGAGGACGGTGCGGATGGAGCTGACGGTCCCGACGGACCCGATGGCTCCAAGGGTGGCAAGGGAGGTGCCGGTGGGAAGGGAGCACGCAATGGTGCTGGTGGCGGCGGAGGCGCCGGTGGTGCTGCACCACAGCCCCCAGCGCCCGCAGCTGTGCTGCTTCCGGCGCCCGTCTGGCCGGAACAGGAACGCAATTTAATGTAAGTGGATAAAGCCACAGCCAAACTTGTTTTGAACTTTGAAGTCGAACTTACGATCTTTGTGCCTTGCAGCGACTGGGTCTAGACGGATGCCCCAAAAAGATGAACTCCACAATAAGGTAGCACTTTAAGTCATCTTTAAGTCATCTGTTCTTAGCCATAGTTCTAGTCGAATACCAAGCAAACGAATATTAAAATTCGAGAAAGCATCAGCAAAACTCTACATGTATAAATATGTTTTTTTTTGCACTTTATGTAATTAAAGACTGTTTCCACGGCCAGCCATAAATCTTTGTAGTATTTTACACACTTGGACATCCAACAGCTGGACAAAGTTCTCTATCAGAACAGCAGCAGCTTTCTGATACTTAAAGCAAAAATAGTATTGCACATGGAAAAGCAGACTTGATGTGGCTCTCTTTTGCTCTCTCTCTTTGTACCTCTCTCTCTCTCTGCTTCTCTCTCCCACTCTCTTTGTCTGTCTCTCTGCTTCTCTGTCTGTCGTGCAATTTAAACTTTTGTCAAAAGACCATAAATAAGCTTGCGGTACTTGTGTGTTTTTAGCAGAGTTGCCAACGCTTGATGTAATAAATCTAAAAATAGATAATAATTTGAATAAAGCGCAGTTTTTATAAATGTTGTTTTTATTCTACTAGCTTATGAATTGTAGCATGTACAATTTAAGCAAATGGGGTATTTTCATTGTCAAATTTAAACTGAATTATATTGTGATGTAAGTTAGATTATTTTACATATCAATGAGCTTACATATTTATTCTTATTTATTTATTCTTAAATATTCTTCTGTTAATTATTCTAATGTAGATTTCTGAATATTACTTAGTGAATTGAATAATCAATTGAGTCATTAAGTACTCAATTTTTAACTGCTTCTTCCGGGATTAAAATGCATTCGTTTGTGGTTTGTATTCTCAACTAATCCATCTAAATATGTAATTATAACATACCTATTAAATTTCCAATTTTAATATACATAAGTATTAAATAAAATTTTGAAAACAATATTTTTTACATTTATTGTGGTTATCAGCATAGTCAAACGGTTTATAAGAAATTTAATAAGTAAATTTTTATTTTGAGCCAATTCAATTTCTGTTGGCAACCCTGCTGTCCAGCACTTCGAGCATTTGTGGGTTGGCTTCGGTTGTTATGCATAATTTGATGACATTTTAATAAGCTTTTGACAGATGCTTTCAATTGTCGAGTGGCATTTAAATGTTGACATACATAAACCACATACAACAACATGATTTTCCATGCATTCTCATGACAGTCAACACTAGTAATTTAGAGAATATAGGAGAAATACGGAGGTGGAATTATGTTAAAGGAAAATTGACTGTTAACAATTTAACTCTTTTTTTTAAGTGCAATCGGCAACTGTTTCAAACGCACTTAATAACAAAAATAATGCCTATACTAAAGATATAATCTCCTATAAAAAAGTAGTTTCACTCACCAAAAAAACTGATGTGTAAACTTAAAAAATATATATATCAAGCAACAAAAAAAATAATTTGACGATTCGTTAACAAACTACTTGCCAAAGTAGACTTTTAGTGATAAATATTATATTTCTTTCTTATATTTAACTCGACTCAAGAATATAAATTTTGTTGACTCGAAGGACTTCCTTTCAATGCGTAACAAACCTCACACAATAAAAGTTATACACACATATATATATATATATATATATATATGTATTTACTTATGTAATAGTATTTTGCACGACTCATCGACAACCATTTTTCAACCTTTCAGCGGGATTCCTTTTGACGGTTTTTTCAAAGCGTTTTTACAACTCGATTTCTTTGTTCAGCAGTTATTCTTGGACTCTTTTTTTATGGCTGATTATGATGCAAATGAGATGATTTTCAATGATTTATTGTGAGTTAAATGCGAATTGTATTTAATATGTTTGTCTGGCTGCATTTTCACTTTGCTATTGATGGCCACGCATATTGTGACAGTTGTAACGACCATTCATGTTCCCTCAAAATGCCATTTCCCGGCCTCTTGGCCACAACATGGCACTTGCTGATGGTCTGCAGTCGAGTAGGGGCTCATTTTTGTGTGGTGTCAGCATTACGAGTACTTGCAACAAGCATCATAAATCATCTCACTTCACATATTCTAAAGGTAAATGGGGAAACATTCTCTGAAAACGAAAAATGTCCTCGTTTAGGTGTAATATTTGTTGGCCAAAAAGTGACAAAAAAAAACGCTGCAGGTTTTTATTGTGGAACAATAAAAAAAGGTTTTTATATAACAACTAAAGTGCAGAAAAATATTGTGTAACTAAATCATATTTATTTTAAACAAAGGACAACACTTTTTATATTGTTATAGCAAGCAAATAAGTTAAAGTAAAAATTTGTTTAATGTTTTATGTATTTTACTTTACTTTTTCAATGTGATCCTTAAACATAAACCTTTTTCAACCTAATCATACTAACCAATTTCTTTATTTGATTACCAGCTGGTGTTTCTATGTGGCTTTCCATTCCTATTATTTGTGCAAATAAATAAATCCAATTTCCAGCATGGCAGATTCTTTAATTGGAAACATGGGCGTTCAATGAATTTACAATTGGAAAGATACTCAAGTCTGTGTCTGATGAAGTATCCTAGTTTACAGTTGCTTGAAATGCTGCTCACACACTTATTTCGGAAGCAAGCAATCGTGTGTGCACAGACACACACAACACACACACACTACACACACAGAGCCACATTGCTCATTAAGCATTCGCCCAGTCGAAATCATTTCTGTAAACCGTATTAGATCTGCTCATCGTGTGGTCTTCCCAAACTAAGAACCCGCACATACATACACACACACACACACACACATACACACACACAAGTGTGAGACACGTAAAAGCCTTTTTGTGTCGCGCAACAAAAATCAGTTTTATGTAGTTGCTACAAAACAAAAAAGTCTTCGTTTATTGCGAATAGAAATTTCGCCATCGCATTTAATTGTGTAAGCTGAACAAAGAAAATATTTATTAATAAATATAATTAGTTGAGTGATGAGATTTAATACAAAAGACCCTTAGGTCTTACACAATTATACTCTGAAGGTTATATATATATTTTATGTGTAACTGTGATGTGGTTGTCCGCATATAAAAACGATAGCAATGTCAACTTGACTGCTCCTGTTCGTCAGCTTGAAGCTCCAGCAAAACTATTTATATACTATGGGGTTTGGGTTGTGGTTGACGTTGTTGCCAGGCAGCGACCAGGACGTGTGAATGAATTAATAGCTGGCTGCTCTGGTCGAATCGAAGCCAGCTTATTTAAGCCCATTGTTTACGTCGGCTGCTCCTCGATTGGCGCCAATGTTTTGATTAATAGTCCATCCAGCAGCACCTTGAAAAACAGTCTGTCAGCTGGTCAGTGTTGGTAAATGTTGAAACAACACATAGAATTATTCGCAATGCTAGCAGAAAATGGAATCTCAGTAAAAATGCGCACAAGTTGGCAACATCATTTCGCGTGCAAGTCGCGTTTCGTAATTCCCTCGACTGCGTTAATTGGTTTGCAGCTTGGTTGTTGTTGTTTCTGTTTTTGGGGAAGGGAAAGGGGAGGTGGGTAACTCGCTAACTAGCCAACTAACTAACTGTTTGCTCAGTGCTCAGTGGCAAGCATCCGACGAGCCTGTATTTATCGGCTGATGCCACACGCACAAACCATTTAGTTTAGCAACACAACATAACCCGCTTCCCCCTTCACTTTCCTTCTTGCTGTTTCCCTGAATAATGTTAGAGGATGTGAAAAAGGACTTGGAGAAGAAAACGAGAATGATGATTATAATAGCCTCGTTGCCGTTTGCTCCTGCTCCTGCTCCAGATTCTGTTCGCTCTTTTGTTTTCATTCGCTTGTTGGCTTAATTGATTTACTCTAAGCTCGTCATTTACGTGGAACACAGTGGAGCAAGCCGGAAAAATATAGCAGACAAAACTAGACCCAGGCACTTAATATTTTCCGCCACTGTATAGCACTATTTGAGAAGCGACGATTAATATGAGGCAAGAAATAACATTAATATTAGTCACGCCTAAGTTTGAATACACTAGCAGATTGCATTCCCCTTGCTAAAAATTCAATATTTTATTAAATTTAAAAGCCAACATATTGCCAATATTGAATATGTTTCAATTTGGTTTAAATACCTGATAAATATAAAAGTATTTTAAAATAAGAACTTTTTTATATTTGTAGAACGCTGATAGATGATATAGTATTGGGATACTTTGGAAGGGTAATAAACCAGTTAGTCAGCTCTTCAAACACCTCTACTTCATAGCAAACATGCAATCCTCTCACCACCTTGGAATCAAAGACGCCAACACCACACGGAGTTAATTTTCTTGACCATAAATGGAATCTTATCTTGGCAAGCTGAGAGCAGCCCATTTAAATTGGAACAAATTTTAATTATTTATTAGTTCAAGTATTGAGAAATTGCAAGAATCTGGATCAGCTTAATTTAAATCATATTAAGATATGCTTTACTTTGAATACCCTCTACTAAAAATAATTAAATGACTAATGAAATACATATTTAGTCTTAAGTTGTTTTTATGCTTAAGAACTTTATGTAACTTTTATCTGGATACATTGTAGAAATTAAAAACATTTGAAGGAATTGTCATAAACATTTTGAAAGTGTCTCTTTTGAGTCATCAAAGATGTTGGGGAACGCCTTCAATTAATCAATTAATTAACTCATTCATTCAGGTAAATCAAATGCAGTTCAGCATTCTCGAGGCTAGAGCAAGAGACTTAACTGCGTATTTTAACTGACGGGTTTTGTAAGCCAAGTTTACACACACACTCAGAGTAACACGAACATTGCAAATTATTGTAATTGATATTGCTCATATAAGAAAAGAGTACTTAGACTTAAATCAAAGGGGACTTATGCAGTAGCTGCTTCCATTTATAGACAATGTCAGATTCTCGTAACCCAGTTTTAGTTAATCAACGCTATATGGACAGATTTGATATATATACTAGGCAAGGGCATACTGAATGGAGTCAGTTCGACAATAACCTTTGCCGAGATCGGACTCAAAGGGGTAGCACTATAATATTCCAGATTCCAGGATGCGTACAACGGCGGTGAGCAATAAATTGTCTTCATTTACTGATTTCAATTTTGTATTTCCTTGCAAAGTGAATTATAATTTGTGTAAATATTTACTGTGAGCCATAATTCATTACACTTTTCGCCACTTGAACAGGGCACATTGCAAAGCAGTATTTAATCCAGATCAAATGTTATTTGACGGAAGGTTTAATGTTGGCTTTTATGTATAAACAAAAAAAAAAAATCAGTTAAAATAAAATCCTAAAACTGTTGCAAATAAATTAGTGCAATCCTAAAGTGAACAGAATATTGCGATATTTTGTCAGTCTGCTTTTTGAGGAAAGTGTAAGAGTTGTCCTATTCATGTGTCGAGGAGTGTATGTATGAAGTGAAATTGTTGAGTCGATATAGACTTGCGCATCTGTCCATATACCCACCTGTTGGAGACGACTGAAGTGTTTTACTATAGCATATAGCTGCTATAGGAACAATCGATGGGATATTTAAATTAATTATTAGATTTTGATCACTGCTCTGCAAGGAAACTCAAAGTTTAAATAATTTAAATTGTTTGGATTTAATCAGATTTTTTTCTGCAGCTGTTGCTGCTAATTGTGGCTATCGCCCATGTGGGCGTGGCACATGTGGTGCCATTGACTCTTCCAGCTGCTGGCACCTATTTGTTGGCGCCAGCTGTGCCAGTTTTGCTCCTGGTGCAGCAGGTTCCCGAGGACGATGGCAGCTATAAGCCGTCAATTATCGAGGATGATGGCCTGTGGAAGCCACAACCAGGTCTGGAGGGTGAATACGTTGAATCCTCGACAGGCGATGCGAGTGCCACTGATGCGAATGACGGGCTCCTAATTGACAGCTCAGCCACTGCGACAGGCACTTCGGGTGGTGCTGAAGCTGCCGATGGTGGTGCGGGTGCTGGTGACGGTGGAGAGGGTGGTCAGGCTGGCAGCGTTCTGGGCGGTGCTGGCGGTGGAGGTGGTGCTGGCGGTGCAGGTGGCGCTGGTGGTGGCGGGGGTGGTGGTGGTGGCGGTGGAGGTGGAGGTGGAACACTCACTTCCGGGCAGAGCGGACAATCGGGACAGCCTGGCGGCCCAAGTCCTGCTGGGCCACAACCAGATGGTGAGGACGGTGCGGATGGAGCTGACGGTCCCGACGGACCCGATGGCTCCAAGGGTGGCAAGGGAGGTGCCGGTGGGCAGGGAGCACGCAATGGTGCTGGTGGCGGCGGAGGAGCCGGTGGTGCTGCACCACAGCCCCCAGCGCCCGCAGCTGTGCTGCTTCCGACTCCCGTCTGGCCGGAACCGGAACGCAATTTAATGTAAGTGGATAAACCGCAGCCAAACTTGTTTTGAACTTTGAAGTCGAACTTACGATCTTTGTGCCTTGCAGCGACTGGGTCTAGACGAATGCCCCAAAGAGATGAACTCCACAATAAGGTAGCCATTTAATTCATCTCTGTTCTTAGCCATAGTCATAGTTCTAGTCGAATACCAAGCAAACGAATATTAAAATTCGAGAAAGCATCAGCAAAACTCTACATGTCTTAATATGTTTTTGTGCACTTTGTGTAATTAAAGACTGTTTCCACGGCCAGTCATAAATCTTTGTAGTATTTTACAAACTGGAACATCCAACAGCTGGACAAAGTTCTCTATCAGAACAGCAGCAGCACATGGGAATTACAACATGGTCTGTTTCTTTTCTTCTTTCTCTCTCTCTCTCTCTCTATCACTCTCTTTCTCTCCTTTTCTGTTTGTCGAGCAATTTAAACTTTGGCCAAAAGGCTATAAATAATATTTTGGTACTTGTGTGTTTTTAGCAGAGTTTCCATCGCTTCAGAGACAAAAAAGCTAACAATAAAAAACATGAAATAAAAGCGAAGAATAAAGTGTTTTTATTTTTAAATTATGGTCTTCTCTTGCCATGACAATATCGGTATAGTTTTATACTTAGGCTATTATTTATTGTGATTTTTGATCACTTGGGATGCATTTATAATTGTATTCATTATATACATTTCTAATAAATATTGTCAATATCAGTTTGACTCGAGAATTGCGTCGTTTGCAACACTGTTGCCCAGCACTAATCCAAGGTTGTTGGCTTGGATTGTTATGCATAATTTTATGGCAGATTAATAAGCTTTTGACAGATGCTTTCAATTATCAAATGTTGACATAAATTAGCCCAAAGCCTAAAAGCAGGCAACAAAATATTTGCTTCACATTCACATGACAGTCAACACTAGCAATTGATGGAATAAGAGGGAAAGATTGAGAAGTTATCTTAATAGCAATTTTAGAGTATTGCCTAGTTTTTTATTTTTTTACTATTTGCCGCACTCAGGAGACATAGGATAGTGGTAAGTGTTGAGTTTCTCACGTACGTGGCAAGCATCGAATTTCAATTTGAGATTTTTCCGCTGCACCAAAAGGAGGAAAGCCTTGGAAAATCGTTTGGCAGACAGCTGACAGCAATCAGCAATCGCATTTTCCTTTTGTTTACTTTGTTGTGCAAGTTTGGCAAATATTCGCAGCGCATTTGCCGCATCAGCAGCAGCAATTGCAACATTTTGTTGCAGTGTTGCTTTATCTCTGCTTATTGTTTCAATTCGCTGCTACATTTGCAGCTCTTGCTCTTTTTTGCAATTTTGTTGCACAGTTTTGAGCACAATTCAGTTTTCGGCAACAAAATTGAAAAGAAAAATCTTTTACAGCTTCTAAGCAAGCTGCTTTTATACTGAACATTTATTTTCAACAACTTTTAGCATATTTTCTATAGGTAATCATAATTTTTATTAAAATACAAGCCAAACGTTTTGATTGCGTAGCGTAGATCTTCAAAACTTTCATCAACTGTATATTAAAAAATATAAATAAAAGACGACTGCCTCTAATCAGGCCAGTTTTTTAATTGTTCGAATTGCTCCTTTTTTCCGAATTATTTTTTATAAAATTCTATGCTCTGATTAAAAATTAATACATTTAAGAAAAAAAGTCAACAAAATTAGAGTGTGGATTTCTAGGAAACACGCATTTCCACATTTATTTTCGTTCACGCCGACATCCATTCTGCTTGCCAGTTCGTCCATAAATTGTGCCAATAGGATTTCCGCATCCAAAAGTTTTTCAGCATCTCAACATGTCAGCCCTATAATCCCAAGATTACCAGTAGGTATATCCATATTGCCCTTGTGATGTACACCATGATTTTCTGGCTTTGCTAAGACATGCTTTCGAGCCCGGAATTTGCAGATGACATCTCGTAAAATTGTTGATAAAAATCTACGGAATTTGCCGCCTTCCTGGGTGCTTTGTGTCCACCTTCTACGTTGGAGACGATGATTTTCTCATATCAACTTTCTTCTGTAGATCACTTATGAGGATCGTCCCGTAAGTCCCATGTCCTGTATCTTTATACCACAACATTTCCGATTATTAGCAGCACAACACCCACAAGGATCCCGCAAGCAACACTCTTATCCGCCGGGCACGTCCTTGTAGAAGTATCCTCCTCTGGCGCATGCATGTTACTGAGTTACTTGGGGGCAGTTGAATCCTTTGCTTTCTTCAGAGATTTTTTACATTAATATTCATTCAGAGCGCACATCAATTATTTTCATACATTTTCATCAAATCCTTTATAATAATATGATATTAAAAATCATACAATAAAAGAAAAATATGAAAATCCCAAGTTAAAGTCGAGTTTTATTTGCTTTGCATGCAATATGCATTTCAACACAAAGCCGCTTTGAAATATATTCAAATTGGTTCAATTAGGCCATAAATTAACGCCTTGGCCATAAATTAAATTGATGCAAAACATAAAATCCACTTTAATACCAAAAAAATATATGCAAAATGCTCCAAGTAAACGCCTACTAACCAACAAAAACAACAACAACAGCAAAAAAAAAAAAAAAAAAATAATAAAATGAAATATCAATTTGCCAAGAGATAGAAGAGAACAAAGTGTCGAAAAATGGCTTCGTAATTGTGTTATTTTATTCAAATTTGTTGGCTAACAGTTGTTTGCTTAGCGGTTGTTGGTGTTTTGACTGACGTTGGCCGCTGGGCTGGAACTACAAGTGGAAGAAGTGGATGTGGAAGTGGAACTGACCCTCCAATTAATCGCCGTTCTTTCTGGCTGGCGGCAAGAGCAAACTGGTTGCCAAATTGCTGTGCATGCAAATGACAGCCACAAACGAAATTCTTCGATTCTTTTGAAATATGAGCGGACATTAAATCAAATACGTTGACAACTAAAAGATGCCCTTTAAGCAGAACAAACACAAATAAAATATTTACTAGTCAATAAAAAAAAATTTGACTAATAAAATACTGCATTTTAACAGAGAGTGTAAATTTCTTAGAAAGTTAATTTTTTTAGATTTACAAATTACAACTGAGTAGAATAAATAAAAATGACTTTATAATTTTTTTAGTTAAAGCTGATTAAATTTAATCAAACTTTTTTGTACAGGGTATTGGGTACAAAATACACAAATGAGGTAATCAAAGTCGTGGCAAGAAGCGAGTCTGCTTGCCACTTGTGCAAATCAACGCCAAAAATTGCAATAATAAAGCTAGCAAGAAGAAAAAAAAATAAAAATGATTTGGCCCAACAACAAAGACAACAAAAATGTAGCACATTCACTTTTGACGTGGGCTGCGTGCCACGCCCCACAGCTTGTGGCAAGCTGAACCAACAGCACGTTACGGTCAAGCTACTGTTGCAACTAACTATTTTGCAGCCACTCACACACACACACACACACACACACAGACATTCTGAACTGGCCATTTATGCTTAATGCTGGTTGGCAATTTAAATTATTTCAATTGCGCATTCTTTTTTGCCAGTGGCATAATTAATTAAATTAAGTTAAATTAGATTTGATCAAATAAGTGCACTAATTTTAAGCAACACCTGTTGCTATGCAAAAGCTGTCTTTCATCTCAAGGTCGTTTGGCTTGGCCCAAACACAGAGAAACCCATTTAAGCTAAAATTTCGGTTGTAATTTATTTATTTTTATTTAGTGCAATTTGCTGTGAAATAATTTAAATGAATAAAAAAAAAGTTATAGAAATTTTTTTAAGAGAACTTTTTCTTTTATAATAAACTTCCCACATTGACTTGGATTTAGAAAAGGATGCCATATTTTTCGCTGAGTGCAGGATTTGGGCACTTCACTAATTTGCAGGTTGGGTGGTAATTTTCGACTGCGTGACCCTTCTGTTATTTATGCGAAGCAAAATCGAACCGTGTTGGCCACTTGTCCTATGACCTTTGCGTGAGCCGCTTCAATTGTTAATTTTTAATTAGTTGGCTTGCCACGGCTTGATTTGGGCCGCCGAGGTTATTGACTAGTGCAAAGGTTTCATTTCAATTTATGGCCTCCTAACATGAGGCCTTGAAAATAAATTCATCAGCCATACAAATAAAAAAAAAATATATATGTATATATTTTCTATTGAACAGCAGCCACACACGGTTGTAGCCAATTTATAAGGGTACTGTAAATAGTTTAGGTGAAAATTACTAATACAAAAATTGATTTTACAAATTGATTGGCAGTCTAAGCGCGAATAAGCTATTTGAGCCATCTTCCGTTTTATAGAAAACAATTTGCTGCACTGTTGAAAATAGTTCAAATTCCTTTATTGGCAACGTGGCATGCATATTTCAATCGCTGCAATGCAAATACATGTATACAAACACACACATACACACAGACAAGCATATTTACAAGTATAGAGAATGTTACTCTAAAATGTTACAACCAAAAATTCCAAAATTACAGCCATAGAAATTCGTTTTCACAAAAAATGCTTCAACTATTAATTATTATTTTTTAGACATGAACTAAGATTTTCAGTAAAACCCAAGAATTGGCATCAATTATAAGTGATGTTTATTTAATAATATTTAAAGCTTTTATGTATTTAAAATTAAACAAACAACATTGTTATTCCTCAGATACTTAAATATCCTTTTTCTCAATTCGCATCTGTAATAAAAACAAGGACAAAGTTCAACAAACTGTCGCCAGAAAGCAAAAGAAAAATTCATTTTATGCCATAAAATGCGTAAAACTTGTTTAAAGCCTATGAAATGGCAATTCATATGATAAACCCACTCTTTCGCCGGGTTTGTCGCAAGAGATACAATTTTTTGCACTGAACTTCTTGGAAGATGCAAACTTTTTTTGGAAATCACCTGAGCAGTCTGGCAAAAAAAGGGTTAGAAATCTGCAAAAAAAAAACAACCTTTCAAAACGTCTGATGAGTTCAATCAACTCTCCTGAAAAAATGTAATTCACAACATCTTCAGGTAAGGATGTACTTGAATTTGTAGTCCTTTAAATAAAATAAATCAAAATTTTTATATATATTTTATATATATATATTTTTTATATATAAATTATCTCTTAGACTTTCATTTGGTTACAGCTACTCATCTGATTTGCAATTGAAAATAGTTTGTATTTTTTAGAATAAATAAATACAAATAAACTATTTGTAAATACGAATAATAAACAGGAAAAAAATCAAAGTTATTTAATAATTGCACACATTAATAAATATTGTAGTTAAATGTTTATTTGTAGTAAAGAAATAAAAACACAATTGCATTTTTTTTTTTGTGATCAAATACATTTTTGCAGTTTATTTGTCTGTTTGCAGTTTCATATAATAATATTTATAGATACATATCGGTTGCACGTGGATGCAAGATATATAGAAAATTACAACAATTATTTACAACATTATCGTTCAGCGTTGCTCTAAAGTCAAAGGAGAATTAAATAAAGTTGAGGAGCAGAGCTAGTGAGAAGAGAGTATGAGAGTGAGGAAGAGAGAGAGAGAGTGGAGAAAGGCAGTTAAGTACTGGAAATCATTTGAGAGATTTCTACTTAAGAAGTCAGAGATGGGATAGAAACTGAAGCGGGCAAATGAGACAGCTGCTCAAATCTCCCGTGTGTAGTTGTTTTCTGTTAAGGTGTTCCTCTGTAACAGAGATGAGAATGAGACATACATAAAGATAGAGAGAGAGAGAGAGAGGGAGAGACGCTAGCTTGCTTCGGTTGTCTCGGGCAGATAGTCTTGGGTTGCTCGTCGTTTTTTCGTTGTCACAATGGCAATAACTCCTCCTTAATAGTGATTGTAGTGGGCATGGTATTGGCCATCATCCTCGTGGGCAGAGCCGCCGTAGTAACCATGTCCGGCGTGTCCGGCGGCACCGCCATGACTGGCAGCTGCAACCGCATTCAGATGGGCGGCACGAGCATGTTGCACCTCAGCGGGCTCAACGGGAACACCATTGTGGATGACGGGAATGTGAATGGGACCCTTGTGCGCGTAACCTGTGGCATAGCCGTGGGCGTGGCTATCGTGACCGCCCTCCCAGCGACCATCGTAGTGACCCTCATCCCAGGAGCTGTGCGAGCTGCCGCCATGAGCGGATGCCTGCGAGAGAGCGGCATAGTGGGCAGCCTTGGCGTGCTGCACCTCGGGCGTATCAACCGGAACACCATTGTGGATCACGGGCACATGATAGCCACCATGGGCAATCGGAGCAATCGCATGTCCACCGGAACGAGCAGCGGCATGGGCAGCAAAATGCGCGGCCTTGGCGTGCTGCACCTCGGGCGTCTCAATGGGGGCGCCATGAGCATGTGCGGAGTGACCGAGTGCCTTGGCATGGGCAGCATAATGCTCGGCCTTGGCATGTTGCACCTCGGGTGTATCAACGGGGACGCCATCGTGTGTCAGGGAGACATGAGCGGGAGCCGCATTATAGCCCCAACCGCCGCCATAAATCGAACGCTTGTAAAGATGATGACCATCATGGGCGCCATGGGCAGCGGCGGCATGTGCGGCCGCATGGGCAGCCTTGGCATGTTGCACCTCGGGTGTATCAACGGGGACGCCGCCATGGGTCAGCACCGGAATGTGGATGCCATGCGCATGATGAGCATATGGCACATAGGCGGCATGGGCATGAGCAGCAGCATAGACGGGAGCATGGGCATGATGCACTGGCGCCTGGGGCAGATTGGTGCCGACCGCATTGAAGCCATGATGGGGATCCGCTGTATACGACACCGACTGCAAATGGCCATGGCCGTCCACATAGGAATAGGAGCCGCGCGTGGTGCCATCGTGGGCACGAGTCTCATGCTTCTGTGAATTGGGATCGGCGTAGCCATACGAATAAGTGTGGCTATGCGGATCCAAGTGCTGATATTGTGTGGAGACAGCACCGTGCCAAGTGGCAGACACCGTCGAGATGAGCAGCGCAGCGGCAATCAACTGCAGAGAAAGAGAGAAAGACAGAGAAAGGAGTATAGAGAGAAAGAGACGATGAATTAGGGTAATAAAACTAAATTAAATAAAACACTTTTTTAATTCAGTCTATTAAAATCATGCTTAAATTTAACAATTGCCATTTCAATGATAGAATTGTAAAATATTTCATTTAATTTGTGTTTTGTAATTGCGATTGTCAGTCGACAAATAAAGTTTGCAAAGTTGGTCATTTTGCCAGTTGGCCAGTTTAAAAGTTGGCAATTTCTTGCGTTTCTCTTTCACTTTCGCTTTCGCTTCAAACCATCCACACACGCCTTCACAACAAACACACACACAACACACACACACACACACACATGTGTGTGTATCTTTGTGTGCTGTCAAGTGAAACATTTGATTTGATTTCGATTGGAGATACACGTTACTATTAGCCAAGTTGTAGATATTACCGCATTTGCAAGAGTGGCCATTATTATTATGTGGAGCAGCCGCATAAGCAAGCAATCTTTGACTATGCCACATGCAACATGTCAATTGCTTATCAACGGCAAGCTGTTGGCAGCAGCTGTTGCTGATTTTCTCTCTGTGCCACTTGACATGCACCCAAATTATTTAACTTGGCCAACAAACTGTTGGTTGACAAATAGGCACAGCGGGATTCATCGTTTTATAACTAAAACTTAAATTGTAAAAATGTCAGCAAATAAACAAGGATCAATTTCTAAATGCGAAACCTTCACATTTCTTACTTAATTTAATTAAATGTTCTAACAAATCAGCTACTCCTGCTAAATATTTATTTAATATTATGCAAAATTGATGCTGAATCTAGAAAATTTTACATATAACTGAGCAAATAAATGTATTTATAAAGAAATCTAGTATTAAAAATATATATCAAAATTTTAATTTGTAGCCTGCGAGATATAAACATATAAATAGAATTTATCCTCTTCAGATTCAGTATTTAATGGATAAATATTTTGTCTACTCTGTTGGATGTGTTTTTTTTTTTTTCAATTTTTTAATAAATTTTCTAAACTTTTACAATCCAAAGCATATCTTATAAATTAAGTTTTCCTACATTTATTTTTTCTAAATATTTGAAAACAAGTAACATATTTTTGATCCCTTCTAGGCATTTTCAAATTTAAAATCACATAAAGATTTGAGTTTAATCTTGAATTAAAGCACAAATTCTTATTAACATATTTAAAAATAAATAAATGTATCAAAAGAATTATAGAATTGAATCCTAATCACTTTCAGAATATGGAGTATTACAAAGATTCCTTTACTATTCTTTTTTTTCTATGTCATATCCAATGTAGCTAATGTATCCTTTTCACAAACTAAACCATAAACAACAATTATTCAAAGTATTTAATAATATTTTACTTGAGTTAAGCACACTTTTTTGTTTTTACTTACAAATGGCTTCATTTTTGTTTCACAAAAAGTTAATCACAAAAGTTGAGTTGGTTTCGTTTCGAACCGAACGTTTAAAGGATTTGGGTTTGGAATTGGATTTGGTTTAACTGGGAGTAACAGAAAACAAACTACACACACGACGACGACGACAACTGGTCGCTGGACGCTGGTTGAACCTCCTAGAATCTCGGACTAGGACTGTTAACGAACTGTGCTGACTGTTGGCTTTTGGCTCTAATATATACCTCAAGAGACACACAAAGCTGGCTGAGACGCCGGCGACTGCTCCAAAGACACAAAAGCAAAAGCAATAGCAATAACCAGAGCAACAAATGCATACACACAACACACACACCACACACAACACACACCACACACACACACACACATACACATACAGTCAATAATAATAGTAACAGTACAATGAGAGCAGCAGCAGAACAATGTGGCACAAGAGTAATCGAATTACAACGTTAATCGCGGCTCGAAGCTGGTTTTAGCCAAAAGCCAAAGCCGAAGCCGAAGTCGAACTCGAAGTCGAGGCCGAAACGAGATACGAGGAATATGTTGCCAAAGCCATGTTGCCAGTGATTTAGCTAGATATTGCCAACGATTTAGCGGGCTTATAGCTGGAAATGGCTATCAAACACCATATACACTGAGAGAAAGTATTAATATCTCGAATAGTCTTCAAATATTCATGTATTTTGAATACTTGATTAAAGTACGATTTTAGCAGAGTACAATTTCTTTAGTTAGATGCTCATAAATTGAGAAAAAAAATAACAACAATTTTGTCATATTTTTTTCAGTGCATTATTGGTTTACTCTAAGATTTTTATGCTAAATTTCATTCTTAACCAAAAACAAAATATATTTTAATAACATCTGTTTTTTCGCTCAGTGTATAAATTCTTGTAAGCACATCAATTACTGTTGCATTTTACGTTTGTCACTGCAAATGCTGCCCTGACCTTGCTTTCAGTCTTGCTCAAACGTCGGAAAGGAATTTTAATTGCCAACCGGCTGCTATTTTTTATTAGTTTTGGGCTCTTTACTAATGTGCGTGTGTGTGTGCGTGTGTGTATGTATGTGCGTGTGCGTGTGTGTGTGTGGACAAGCGATTGAACTTCCGTGCATTGAACAATTAGCACTCATTATTTGCTATAAATGTTGAACACTTCGATCTTATCGATTCGTGCCTTTCCAAAAAAAAAAAGAGGAAAAAATGCCCAGCATACCACGCCCAACAAAAGCCGCTCACATAATAAACAGCTAACAAGGCAACAAGGGGGGGCAGGCGGGATGACGGGTTGGAGTCAGTAAATTAAAAAATTCTTATGAATTTTGTGTGGCTAGTACAACGCTTAGGGAGCCGGCCTGCCGTCAGTTGGCCACAGCTTGCAACATGCCACGGGCCACAGCAATAACAACAATAACAACAGCTCAAATCGAAAAGCGAGCAGAAAAAAAAAATTTATATATAAAATTGTAAACCAATTTCTGGGCGTTTTGCCTCTTTAATCATTGAACTGCATCGAAAGCGAGCTGAAACGAAAAGTTTGCAAATTAAAAATAAAAGCGCAGCACACAAAACAAAAGACATAAAATTGAGTATTGCTGCCGCTGTTGTTGCCACATGTTGCAGCATTTCTTTAGAGCAGTACATTCAATCTTGATGTTGCATTTGCCACACTTTGCAATAGTTGTTGATGTTGTTGTTGTTGCTGTTTCTGTCCGCTTATTGTTTTACCTGACACACAAGCAACAACAACAACAACAAGCAACACAAGAAACACATTTAATAACGAATTCGATGATTTGCATTCGATAGGCGCCACATCTATGTGTGTTGCATGTGCCACATAGCGGCAACTTAATTTGCTCAACTCTCTGTCCGATACGCCAGCGCCCAATTTTATTTAAATAAACCAAAATGCAACTTGCTCTGTTGAACTCCCTCTACAAACGTTTTTATAAGCACTCAAAAAAAAAAACAATAAAATTTAACTGAAATAAAAATTCAAATAATTCCTTCCGTAGGCCAAAAGAATTTTTTGATTTCGTGATATAGTTTACGAAATACATTTTCAAAAATAAAAATACATTTTAGCTGCTTTAATTTATTTTATTATTTATATTAAATTAAGTTCATAATTATTTCTCAAAGCAAAGAGTAAATTTTGTTTTCTAAAAATAATTTATTTATTGTGAAAACACATTAATAAATATTATAATATATTTATTAGTTAAAAAGTAAAAAAAAAGTGAGCACTGCCTTTCGCTACATTCTAAAAATTATAATTTTTTCAAGTGCATAAATGTGTATAATTTTTGGGGGCGTGTCGGGTGTGTTTTGGCATATTTGCCGCATGCGCAACATTATAAATTATATTCCCGTTGTCACCTTCGCTTTCAGTTTATTTATATTTTTCTACACACTATTTTAAGTGTGTGTGGTTTATTTTATTTATTTATTTTTCTGAGCCATTTGCCGACATGTAGGCTGAACTACTCAAGTGCAATCTACAGATTTGTGTGTAAGCCCACCTATCCAGCAATTTGTGAGCTATAATTATCATTTCAGATGGGTGCGCTACAAGTTTGCCTCTACGGTACATTTATGCATACATATATTGAATAATGCAAATAGGTGTTAATTAAATAATAATATATATCAGGAAATTGTCTTTGAACTCTAACTGACACTTGCTAATAGTATTAGTATACTTTATTTTTCTAAGTATAGTAATTAAGTTCTTAACACTAATGGATGAGAACGTTCCTATGATTTATGTGAAATATTTATTCTTAATGTTGACATCCACTCTATCACTCTAATAAATTAATCTTAGTGGGAATATTATTTTAATATATGAAGACACATTTTATTGCAATTTTTATAATCGCAACATAACACTCAAAGAAAATATATATATAGATTTTAATGTGAATATATACTCTCTGTTAAGAATACACAATTTTTATACCCAGAACTCACTATAAATGGATTGAGGCACTTATGAGAGACAATCGGATCCCATAACGCATATATAATCTTGATCAGCATCACCAATCGATTTGATATTGGTATATTCAACTGAATAAAATAGTAAATTTCAGAGAAATAAATTGCTAGGGAATTGTGAATATAAGTTCCCGCATATCATACGTGGATTACTGTATTTTATATTATCGATAACTTCACCTGCTTCGATAATATCGAAATATAATATAATAATAAACGAGACATTTTATTGTAAATAGTTTTCAAGAAATATTATTGAACAACTGTAATCATTTTAATAAAATCGCAGAGGAAACACAAATTTTTGTGCAAAATAAATTATTTTCAAATTGCAGTAACCTTGACTTAGAGAAACCCTTATATATATGATATATGCAAAAAAGGGTATCTGCCAGTCAAGCTCTCCTTACTAGCGTATTTTTGGTATAACAATGTTTTTACGCCTTAATTTTATCACACTTGCCATAATTGACCCACAATTAGATAAAAAAATTAAATAAAATTCCATGCGAAACTCTTAAAAAGCAGCTGCAAAAGCAAGATAAACTGCAGATGGTGTTTTAGGGCACTCGAGGACAGGCTATGCCGAATTAGAATTTGCACAGTTGCAGTCATAAGTTGAACAATGCACAGTGGGTGTGGACAGTCTGCGGCCAGTTTATGCAAATTAATTATGCAGAATACAAAAGACAAAATCTGCTCGTAAATTGCATTGCCAAATGGCCTGCCGATTGTCAATGTCTGCTTAATTATTCAAGCTTAATTGTGTGGCTGCACTCAGCGAAAATTGTACCATTTACTAAATAAATTTTACTTAAACATACTTGAATCATTTTAGACACTCTTTTTACGTGAGTGAAGTAAATAATTGTTTTCAAGAGTGTAGCTAATATGTATTTTGGCTTTTGTACTAGGTGTTCAGCCAGGCAGTTAACCAGATGGTATTTTTGCCCCATTTGCAGTTGTTTATTGTGCAATTCGAAGTTCGATAATGCATATTCATAAACAAATCATGATTAATTAATTACGTTGTAAAACAACATAATTGCGGGCAAATTCTACAAGAAAAGTCGCCGCGGGTGTTGGACATCTAACCAGTTGGTCAACCTACCGGATCATTAGGCAAATTAACGCGTTCAACACTTGGCCAATTAATATTTAAATTGCATATAGCCAACACAATAAAAGCGCAACGCCAGTTGGCAACCACGTGGCCAATTCCACCGCAAGGCCCCCTTTTTAAATCCACATCACGCACCACTGCATTGGCATTGAAATTCTTGCATTCGACACACTCAAATTTGATTTCCATATTATTTGGGGGTACTCAACTCTAACTGCACCACATTGCCCACTGATGCAGTGAAGCACAACCAACGCCACTCTCCAAAATGGAATTGTACAGTTGGTGGTGCGATTTCTCGCCCCCCACTTTGGGTGTATCAATTATTGCATTGCCCACTCATGTGTCTGGTCTCTATTTGTTCTTACACAAGTCGCTAGTTGCTTCAAATATTTAATACTAATTAACTTACACAAATTGCTTAGAAATCATTGCATATTGTTTATACAGGATGATTCAGCTGAATACAAATAATATTTACACAACAAATTGAGCACTTGACTTCTAAATGAGTTTTGTGCTTTGAAATATTGACTATCAACATTTATCGTTTAACATAAATTATTTATTATTATATAATATTCTTAATTTATTTATTTGAATAGCTGGCGGCAGCACCCTGTTACATTTAGCTCAAGAATTAATTCAATGTGCTTGCTAAGCGTGCAAAGCGAAAATAAATCATTAAAATTTATGAATTTAATTGCCTTCAATTATTGCCACAGATAAAAAGCGTTGCAAACTGTGATCACAGATCGCAGATCACAGATCGCAACTTGAACTGCAACAACCATTTATAAGTTATAGCCACACTTGCTGTTGGCCACTTTTCTGACCATTTGGCTTTAGATTCCGAGTTGGTTTTTACGAATCTGCGCTGCTGAATGGCTGATAATTCAATTCAATCAACGGTAGCCGCCCTAACATGAAATTACAAAAAATTTTGAATTGTATAGAGTATATGGACATGGCAAACATATCATTAGAGTGTTACCTGCAACGAAGTGGGGAGAATTGGGTTCAAGGCAGGTGCGGACCGCACAAGGGGCGGAGGCGAAAAACTGCATGCCGACCAAGTTAATTGCCTGCTGCATAGGGCCAAGTCAACTAGTGCAATTTAAGCCCCACATAAAAATCAAATTACAAAAGATACTACGAAATTAGCTAATTAAGACACATCGAAAATGAAATACGCTTTATAATGAGAGCTCAGCTGAAGAAGAAGATTTTATATATAATAACACTCATAAAAGAGTTCGCATGTCGTAAAACAAGCTAAAACATTAAATATAAAAAGTAAAAAAAAAAAAACAGTTTAAGTTTTAAATATATTATGTAATTTCTTGATAAATTTTTTTTTATTTATATGTTAACATTTTATGGATTTATTAAACAACTTAAACATAAAAAAAATACATAATTGCCATTTTATTATTTTAAAAAAAAAAATTTACATATATTATTCCAATTCAAATAACTTTAAGAAAATTGCGTAATTAAAAACAAATTTGTTAAAATCAGAACTGGTTTTGGTTTTTTTTTTACACACTTGTGCACTTGACTAAATTACTTGATAAACCTATGGATTCCCCCACTTCATGACAAAATTATAATATCCATTGCCAGCTGTGTATGCAGAAATGATTGATTGGCATATTGTATGTGTGTGTGTGTGCTTATTAGATGGCAAATTGACTGGGAAGCTATTTGGGTGCAGTGCACCCAGAGTTGACCGCGTGGGTTGGTTCTCCACTATTGATATTGATATTGATATTAATATTGCAGTTTGGTGGCTAAAGTTGGAGTTAGCAGCAGCAGCAGCTGCTGCCATCCAATCCAGCAAACTAACTTCAAAGCAATTTGACACGCTTCAAACCAGTCTTTTCGGTCTGGTCTCAACTGCTCTTGCAAGACTTTTTTCGGTTTTCTCACAATTCGGCAACGATTCGCCACAGGTGCCAGCCAGGCCAAGCCCCAAAAACATAAACTCTGACCACCTATCTTGCCTTGCCATAAATGGTTGGCTACGCGTGACAATCCTGTTAAGGATATGTTGCACGTGCCACGTATGCTTGCGTCTCGCTTACATTTTGAACCCCCATTGAAAAAAAGCAGCGTCTGAAATAACGACACACATCCACTTCAGGACTTGCAAAAAACGGCCCAAAAATAATAAAAAATGACACATAAGCCGCAGTAAAACAATGTGTACAGGCCCCCCCCCCCCCCCCTGCACCACATCGCAATGCCTGTTTTGGCCAGATTCATGTCTATAAAATGCGCACAAGCGAATAAAATGACGAGCGAAACAACTGGTGCGCTTGCTGGAGGCGCGGCCGACTCTGTTGAGACTCTTTTGGCCTCTGATATTAAAATGCAAACAAATCACAAAAAAAAAAAAAAACAAAAAAACATTTATAAATACAAGTAAAAGTGCTCTATTTAAGTGTGCACAACTTGATGATACCCTTTAGCTGGTCGATATATAAAAAAAAAAAAACCTAGGAAATTGGATCAGTTCCAGAATTTTACTGCTATTTTGTAAGTAACAAATTATAATTTTATGGCTTATTTTAGATATGTAAAATTTGACTACCTTTTAATAAATTAATGTTTAAATAGTATTTGTAATTTATTTGATTAATAATTTATTTCATTTTTTAGTTTTTAACATGCTATTTTATCATATAAAAATACAGAAAATAGGACTTGTAATTCGAGCTTAAACTCATTTATATAAATACCTAAAAAAAGTTACCAACTTTTGCCAGCCACATACATGAGCAAATCTACCCCTTTTTTTCAATAATGTATAATGGCTGCAGGGTATGTGAATATAAGTCAACGAAAATGCATAAAAAAAAATGAGCCAAAAAGTCAGAGTTGCACTGCAGCATTCAGCTGACCACCCAGCAAATGCAGAGACCTCAAAAACCCGAACCCCGAAAACCCAACACGTCGCTGGCTGATGGGGCAAGCTATGCAACTACGTGCAATGGCAGCCGTTGCAAGTAAAGTTGGTTTTAGCTTAAGCAAACAAACGAGAATTGAGTGGAGGAGCCCAGACTGAGATTAATATTGGAGGTGAGTTTTGCTGAAAAGAGCGTATAAAATAAGGTAAGCACTGAATTAAAAAGCTGCTGCTGCGGCTTCTGCCACCTACTGCCGCCACTTACAAGGATTGTGAAGCACAACGGGGCATTAAATTTGAGCACCATAAAATGTTATAAAATACGGTGAAAAATTTGAAGACTTTATCTGCGGGTGGCTCACTTGAGACTTGAGCACTGTGAAAATTATGCATAACATGTTAATAGAGACCCATAAAATTGTCAAATCATTTAATCCTGCTGACTTTTAAGTGGCTACTTATTTTCAGACACAATGACACAATTTTTTGTCCAATTTAAAGCTTTCAATGAGTTTTTTTTTTGATAGAGAAATAATTTAAAGGTTACTTAAAGCTGCAGGTAAGTTGACTCAAGGTTTTCGAGTGCCTTAAAAGTTCCGTCAAGCTTTTTCATTGATGGAAATAAGTAAGTATTTAACTTGAAAATGTTTTATATTTGTTCAAAAAAATACTTATTTTCGGCTTAACATTTATGTTATTTAACTATTTACCATTACTTATTTACAAAGTTTATGTAAAATTCAAGCATCTCACAATACTCTGAATAATATTAGAAATTTCGATTAATGATAAATAGTTTTTAGCTAAAACGCATTATTCAAATAAAAAGGGATATGCTAAGAGGTAAAAAAAAAAAATTAACATATTTTTTAATTTGATGATATTCAGGCAGCCAGCAAGTCAGCTTTTCTTTCGACCCTCATTTAATATTTATTTTCAGATCATATTTCTGACACTTTTATTAATGCTTCCGTTCAAGGTCAGAGCGGTGACATCTCTGCCTGTCCAAGAGCCCCACCCAAAGCAAACACCACACAGCAGCCAAGTAACGAATAAATGGCCATATCTCAATAGCAATGCCTTAGAGAAGATGCCTAAAAAAAAAAATAACAGAAAACCAATAAAGGTAAAAAACTACAAAAGAAAAGTTTAGTTTGAAATGCCGAATTTTAGATACCGTTCAAAATCAGAATCCAAATGTTTTCTTTTGATTGAAAGACAAAAAGATAAGTTTGTTTCCGCTGATTGTTCCTATTGAGAACCAAGTAAAGTAGTTGTTGAAAAATACTGTAAAAAGTGATATTTATTAAGTATCATAAAGTAAGAAAATATAAATCTATCAGGCAAACTTATGAGCGCTTCAAATATAGTAGCTCGATCTGGTAAATTTTATTAAATTAGCTTTAAAACAGAGGTCACAAAATAATAATACGCACTTTTCAATAATGAAACTTTATTAGATTTTTGTATGTAGTATCTATACATAATTTACCTTTTCTTACTTAACGCTAAAAGTACAACACCCTCTGTTCAGTAGGGTATACCAACCAACCAACCAACAAAAAAAAAAAAAAGGAAGTGTTGCTCAAGTGTCGCATGATTATTCACTCACTCTACTCCAGAAAAGCATCTTTATCTAATCGGAAGGTTGACAGCTTCTGTTTCAGCATCAGTAACAGTATCAGTTTCGGTTTCAGTATAACTTTACTTTTAAATTCAGGAAAGGAAAATGTCCACAATGAGTGCCAGCAAAATGAGAGCTGGCACAGCATAACAAAGGTCACAAACTGTAAACTTTTCGATTGATTGATTGGTTCGGTAGGTAGATATCAATGTCTCCGACAGCTCCACTCCCCAGTAGACCTTTGACAAGGCCGACATTCAAGGTTTATAAATACGCAGTGAGGGATTCAGATTGAGATTGAGATTGACAGACGTTCATTAAGTATAGGAAGTGAAGACTTCAAATGTTAAGCAAATTTTCAAATGTAATTAAAGTAAATACAGTTATTAATGATTTAGTTAAATTGCGATTCTTGATTCAAGAATTCTTTGTTTTTTAATTGACAATTGTTATCTGAAATCGGTATCTATAATTTCAACAATCAACTCAATTTTTCATTCTACAATAATTTCACTCAATTCAATTAAATATTTCTTATCTTCTTTGTGCTGCATATTATACGATTTTTTGTCATAATAATTAATTTCGATGCCAGATAAGAAGAAAAAGCAAAAGCAGAAAATGCAGCATGTTTTCTGGTTTTGTACATTTCAACAGCTGCCAAGTTCATGAAAATGAAAGGAGATTAAAATCGAATTAAGCAGAGCAAATGAAAAAACAGAGTGCAGACCTAAAAAATCTTTTAAAAAAAATTACAAGTTAAAAGAACGTGCTGAAATTGCATGGCTCAACAGCCAATGGCTAATTAGCCGAGATGAAGCTAAAGTTTTGCCAAAGTCCTTTTTTAATTGCAGTCATTTCTCTTTTATAATTATGTCTTGTCTTGCCATATCTTGGCTTATTGCCAGCTAATTAGCTTAATCGATTTTGCATAATCGATTGCCTGGCCAATTGAATTGTCACTTTGCAATCACCAGCACGAATATTGCGTGAAAGTCCGCAACGGCGTCAAATGAAAGAAAATCTCATATGGAAATGCATTAAAGCAAATTCAATTCAATTCAAAACAAATTGCATTGAATAAAAAAAACCACGCAACTTGCTAATGCGATTAGCGACAAGTGTGACAAATCGAAAGCAACATACAACTCAAATACACATACACTCTCACACACACACACATACATTGCGTTACTATGCAGTGCTGCACGCTGCGTATACGCAATATCTGGTTCATCAGCCTTGAAGTGCGACCAAAAAAAAAAACAACAAAAAAAAGGAAGGAAAAACATGAAAACCAGTTGCAGTTACAATTTAGCGGTAAACTTGCGTGTGGCAACGCAACGCATTTTTAAGTCAATGTCATGGCTGAAGTTCAGTTACTGAATGTGGCAACTGAAGGTGTCTAATTGATGACTGGTATTTTTTGGAGTTCAATGATTTTTAGCGGAACACAAAAGTTGTTTAGGAACTTTGCATTCATTAGCAATTGAGGTGAGCGTTCTGTTTTAATTAATTATTATGAACCCTTGGAGATTGAACCAATTTTAAAATTAAGGTTATAGAATGTTTGTTTGTTGTCTTACAACAACAACATGCTTTAGCAGGCGAATTTAAAAAATCATAAAAAAATAAATAAAATTACATAATATTCAAATTAGATTAAATATTTTTTAAAATGCTGTTTATTAGCTATATTATTTACATTGAAGTAGGTAAGATAAGATAAGTAGTACAACTAGGAACACTTTCAGTCTAAAGATGTGTTTTTGTAAGAACCCCTTTTATATTCACCAAGACAAAACAAAAAATTAAAATAAATTCGTTGCAACGTTATTGAAATTACTTAACATTATTTTCCCAAGCAAGAAATTCAATAAGTATAAATTATTTAGTTGACAAAGCTCGACCAGGAACTCAGTTTTTAAATTTATTACTTCTTTTAAACATAAACATTTCCCATAAGTGACACAAACATATTGAACTAGTATAATTTCTTATAAGTGACACAAATATATTGAACTTGTATAATTTCTTGATTATTTTTAAGTGTGTAATTAAACACAGTCAAGTTATGCAGGTGCTATAAATTTAATATAAATTTATTATTACTTGCACAGACTTGCAGCTTTTATGTAACAAATTATATTACGATTTGTTGAATAAAATATGTGTTACTTAATGGATCGTAAATGAAATTATCAATAACATAAAGAACATGTGATCTGAGTGTGGTTACCGAGAAACTTACATTCCAAGTACTCAGCTCATAAAGACTCTTTTCATGTAGATGAAAAATATCTTTCTTCTGACACGTACTACAATTTTTTTTATCTATTCAGTGTGTAAATATACATTTCTTTAGAAACGACAAATTCTGACACTTTTTATCTATACTCAATTCAGTGTATCAATATTAATTTCTTAGAAACGACAAATTTGAGTTCAAACTTTAATGTTGCAATCGAATTGTTGGTAAACAAGAAACAACCTACAAAAAACCTACAAAATGCCGAGCTCAGCAGTCAGTGTCGGCTGTTTGTAATATTATTAAGCATATCAATATACAGTTAGTGCAACAAGAAACACCTCTTGCGAATGCACAACGCACACACACACACACACACACACACACACACACAACACACAACAACAGCAGAAAACGACGCGATATCCAATGTTGGCCAAAAATGTTGGCGGGCGAGTCGTGCGGGTGGGTGAGTGTTGGTGTGGCTGGTGTGTTGGTGTGGTTGGTCAGTCGGGCAATGGTAATTGCAATACCTATCGTAAAAGTGCAAAGTCACGGATGAAAGAGCAGACAGTTGAAGCCGGCTGGAACTTTGCTTCAGCGATTCGTTTTAATTGATTTTACTGTGTGTGGCTTGTGTTGGTCAATTGCGCCTGCACCGCCAGCAACCAAAAGCCACCAAAGAGTCGATGAGTTGCCAAACAATATTTTGCGCTTGGGCAACTAATTTGGCTTAACATGGAGTGGAGACAGTGGAAACTCAATCCAAATAGTCCGGCTATGCAAAAGAGTTGCCAAACATTCGCGGCCAAATTCGGTGGTCGCCTAATTGTCGATTTTGGCATCCCATTGACGCCGCAAACCAGAAGCACTTTGCTGATAATTCCAATTGGCACCCTCTCGCTTCCAATGCCTGGTGGCGTTGATATACTCTATACACTCTATGCTCATTACAGGACCAATAAAGAGTAACATAAAATTGAGGCAAAACTCTTTTGCCAGGGTATATCAGTTCCGTTAGTGGTTTCTAAAAACTGTTGAATTGTAAGTAAATAAATAAAAATTTCTATATAAGTCACATCTTTAATTTAAAATTATAATTTTTATATATTTGTTTTTCTCTTGAATAAAATAAATGTCAAGCAAAACATAACTGTTTATATTCATATTTTAATATGACAAAATATGAACTAAAATTTTAAGTAAATATTAAGTTTTTTGGGGTATTTTTTTATGATAGAGTATTCGAAATTCTGATAGTTACTGCTGCTGCTATTGGTTTTATTATAATTGCAATGGTTTGTACATTTTTTTTTTTAGCTAATTTTCAAATGCGGTGGCGTTGGCCCAATGAATTTTCATTTCCACTCGCTAGCCATAAACTTTTTGGCGGCATTTGTTGTTGGGCCACTCCAAGTGGTAGTTGTTGTTGATATTACGGTTACTGTTGTTGATGGTGCTTATGCAATCAAAATTCTTGGCAGCCCCGTGGCAAAATGGCAAAAACAACAACAACAACAAAACCAACGACTCGAATGGCACTTGTGGGTGCAATTGTAATTATCCTAATTTATGTGGTGTGTGGCTCGATTCGCCACAGCTTTCAGGTTTTCCATAGTACGCCCCACCATCGAAATTCTAATGCCGCACCGATTTATTGTAAATTATCTCACCGCTTGACAATGATCGATAGCACAAAAAATTTATACACAAAATTAAGGTAATAAAACTGCGCTGCATGTTGCCCATTTTTGGGGAACAACTCTTTGCATGCAACTACTGCCACTGCATATTTTTAACCAACTCCCAAATCGAGTTATTAGTATTGATTTTGATTTTGGTTTTGTGGACGTATTTCCATTTCTGTGTGCGATAATTTAAAATCTTTACCACTGCCTTATTATATACAAATAAATAACGCGACACTTTTGAATCGAATTAGTTCGTGTGTAGTGCATTAGTGAAATTCACAAACTAGATTATTTTGTTAAATTATTCGCTGCTTACAATTATGTAAATTGAGTGCACAATCTACATAATTTGTTCATGTTCAATGAAAATTTAATCATTGGTAAATATATGCTTTATTCTATTATTGAAATGTTTTTAGGCAAACTCTTTAAATTCAAATACAATTACTTTGTGCAATGTGATAAATCGTTTTGTTCAACAAAATCTGTGTTTTTCATCCGCTCTTAAAATAAAATAAAGGCAATATTTTTACATTTAATTATTTTTAAACTGTCTAACGGGAAACTGGCGTAGTTTTTATAAATTGTAATTAAGTTCAAACTGGAAGCCTCTAAAATGCATTTATAATATATATTTGATGAACTACATATAGCATGGCAACGGGTATAATTAACTTTTCATGCTGCAAATTAAAATACTTCGTCTGAAAATTATTTATAATTATAAAAAAAACATTAATCAATCTGAACTCAGCCTGAAAGAATTTCAAAACTTGTTCACATTTTCCACAACTAGCAGAATGTAATTACTCGTCTATTATATTAATAGTCTGAACGGAGTTTAGCAATAAAAATAAATAGTTTACGTAATATCAAACATATGGTAAAAAAAAATATATTAAATTGTCATTTGTTAGTTGCACAGTAAATATTAGCATAGGGCGTCACAGCAGAAAGTGCAATTTGTATATTAAATGAGTGTCTACAACAAACTGTTAAATTATTAAATATGCTCAACCATTCAACAAAACCCATAACAATAATCGGTAAGCCATTTAACAATAACCTGGCATGCAAAAATCACTTTAAATAAAAATTATTAGATTGGAGTTGTGGAGCATTGTGTCTTGACATGACACAGCAACATTCACCTGCTTCATGGTGTAATTCATTATTAAATAAAATAAAAAATAATAATCAATTTTCGCACTGATCGGTGTTCCATTGGCACCTTAGGTGTGGCCCACAGACCACACAAATTGAAATGTTCTTGTCAAAGTCTGACAACAAATAAGCTTAAACATAAAATTGCATTTGTTCCGTCATTAATTCAGCCAAGAACATAAGCGCAGACAGGGCCAATTCGATTGATTAATGGACATTCGCAACTGTTTACCATAATTAATACCACTCGACTGCCAATTAATATTTATTTGCACGCACACCCAACTTGTCAGTTTGAGTATGATTTTTTTTTTTTACTGCATTAAATTAAATGCGTGAGTTAAAATAGCTTAAATAATATTTGCTAAAAGCAGGTGTGAAAGGTCGTTTTGGTGGTCAAGTACGAAGATAGGGAAGGGGAGATAATTGTCATACTCTCCCATTGTATCTCTCTTCTTCTTCCTCTATCTCCATTTCTTAATTTTTTTAAAATTTTTTCCCTAATTACCCATATTTTTTAATTTCTCCCTCTCAATTTTATTTATAAACTTTTCGAAATATTTTGCTATTAAATATTAGCAATTAACGATTAATCATTTTTTTTTGTCTCGTTCATTTTTCCCTTGCTTACAACCCATCCACCCAATCAATACTTTTCAATTTTCATTTTAAATATTGATTTGATTGCTCATTTTTTATTTTTCATCAAATTACCAGTACTTTTAAATTATTTTCTTCTACTTTAGGCTAGTATCATTTACATATTAAATATTCATTTTACAGCGAATGCAATAAATCACTTTGTGATTTACGAACTTGTAGTATAAAAGTTTACTCATATGCAAACACACACAGAGAATAAGAGAGAGAGAGAGAGAGAGAGAGAGAAACAGTCAATCGATTGAGAAGCACTTTTGAAGTCTTGGGGTGCTTTGGCTATTAAGTCAACTGATTAAAGTTAAGAAACTCAGACTGATAAACTGTTAGTATAAGTAAGCCTACAGCTGAGTTCCCAACTGATATTCACAGTGAGTGTGCGAGTGTGCGAGTGTGCTCAAAGCAGATGCGTCTTGTTGCTGCTGCTTTGCACATTTCAATTAGCGGTAATCTCGCGCCAGTTAAAATAAGCAACGACAAAGTGCTGGGCACATTAAGTAGCAGCAACAGTAGCAACAGCAGCAGCAGCTACAGCAGTAGCAGTAGTGGTAGTAGCAGCAGCAGTAGCTTTATCGTTATTCAGGCAACAAAAGCAACAAGCAACAACTAATCGGTGGCTTCCTCGCTTCAAGTTGTCAATTTGGGAAAACATTCGAGACTTCACCTTCAAACCGATAACAGGCAGATGAAGCAGCATCCGCTCCAAACAAACATCAACGTTGCCAAATCAATATATTAAAGCAAGTACCCCCCACACTCCCCCCTTGGAAAAACTGGAAATTGTGCAAGTGCCGTGAAGTGTGCTCAAAAGTTGTCATGTAAGTGTCTTCTCTACAAAGAATCTTAGCTGTGATTATAACTTGTTAACTGAGCCCCAATGGCTAAGAACAAGTTCTGCTCAAAAAAATACTTGGCTTCCAATTAAAATTACAGCTCTATGTAAAATATATTCTTAATTCCTGTAAAACATGCTAGATCGTGTTTTTGACTAAGTTAACTATAAACCTGTAAGCACTCAGAAGAAAAACAGCAACTACAAAAAATGATAATCGGACTAATCGAGAGTTGCCATATACCCAAGTCGAACTAATCGAGAGATGCAATATACCTATATCATAAACAATTACCCATTAGTTTTTGTATATGGTATAGGTATATAATCAACACACGTCTTACATAAGTTAATATATATATATATTTGTTGAAGTGTACTATTCAACCGATTAGACTCACTGTCTGCTGATCTGATTGGGAATTTTTGTTATTTGCTAGCTGATAGTTTAGGCAATTGTTGAATGACTGCGCAAATCGAAAGTTCATTAAGAACTGGCACTAATTCATTAGAACTACATTTCAAAAGTGATTCATTATATTAGTTCATTTACCTGATAACCCCCAATTCTGAATTCAGAGAGTATAAAAATTGATTCATGATAATGATAATAATGCTCTTGAAATATTGATCAAATGAGAATACAAAATTTTAAACAAGAGGCTGCAATTGCAGTAAGATTTGTGTGTGTGTGTGTTTGTGTGTGTTTGTGTGTGTTTGTGTGTATTTGTGTGTATCTACTGATAAATGGACATGTTTTTTACAATCTCGGTCATAGTCGCTAATTAAAAGGTTTAAGGCTAAAATTAGCATACGAGGCAAATGGCAATTCAAATTGAAGACCACTACAGATGCAACACACAACAAACCACACATGCGCACACACACACATACATCCCACTACTCACACACACACACACACACACATATGCAAATTTGCGTGTTTACTGTTCATGAAACTGAAATTCATGCGAAGAAGTCACAAACGATACATTTTCAACGATGCACTGAACAAATTAATTTGCGAAATGTATTGAAAACTAAACTTTTTAAAATACTCACTTAATTTAATGTTGTTATTAGTTTGAGCTGAAAAAGTTTTTTTTTATATTATATATTTGCTGTATAAAAGAAATGTTTCTTTTTCACATGGTCATTTTTGGTGCTCAGTGCATTTGTGTGTGTGTGTGTGTGTGTGTGTGTGTGGTCGAGGATTGCGAGGATGTTGCTCACAAATGAGCTGCGTGGCGTCATATTAGATGGCATCGCATGCCAGCAATTATCCGCATAATCTTGTAACACTAACCTAAGCCAGAAACGATGTCGAAAGGCAATTTACTTGCATTATATTTTTTATATATTTTTTTCTTTGCAAGTAGCTTAAATTCACTTAACTAGTTGTTTGCGTGTCGGTGCCTGTGTAGTGTGTGAGTGTGTGTGGTGTGCGTGTGTAGGCCAGTGATTATGCATATAAACATATAAAAACAGTAAATACATTTGACATTTTCATAGCAGTGATGAAAATTACGTATACGCACCGTGCGCCTTGAGCAACTCTGCGTTAGAATCTATTTATATAATTCTGAACTTTCTACTTACACAAGCCAGCATCAAATTACATTATTTAATTTAAATGTTTCACTACACAAACTTGTTGATGTGTAACAGAAGCGACGTGTTAATCTAACTTTGTTTAATTTTAAGTTAGTTATGCAAATATTAAAGAAACTTTAACTTTAACTTTAACAAAGAGAGACGCGATATTTGATAGACCCGAATTAATTCTATGGCAACTTTTTAAATTTATTTATTTATTTATTAAATATTTCCATATACGATTGAACTTTTATTAAAGCAAATTCCGCTTTTTAGGGTTCCATTTCGCATTGCTTTAGAGTAATTAGTTTCCAGTGATTATCAGACAAATCGAATTGTGAATATGCCCCATTTAGAGTAGGGTGTATCTCGAAAGTTTAACCTGCATTTTTTTGTTTGCCATCTGTTCTTCGGTTGTGTTCTGTTTTTCTGTGCTCTGCACAATTGTTTTGTGAAATTAAATTAAATTGATTGAATTTAGACTCAATTCAAGCTGAACCCACACGGAGGTCAAAAGCAGAGGTGCCCAAGCTATACATATATATAGAGTACTATATATAAATATATATGTGTGTGTGCCAGTGATAATGACACTAATTTGTGTATGATCTGTTTGTTATTGCGTTTCTGATGATGTTTTTATTGTATTGTTATAACAAAAACTCGCTTGCTGATTAACAGATATTAATGTAACCGGAAGCAGCTGCTTTGTGTGCAGCTTCAAATCAGGTTAACAAGTCAAATGTCAAACTTGTGAGAATGCGACTAACTGAGTTTAAGGTGCAGGTGCAGAGGTTCAAGCCCTTGTCTAAGGTCAAAACACCCATTGATATCTGCCGGACAATCAACTATCAATATTTACGCGACTTTACTTAACGCACTGGCGCACAAACTGAATGATACACTCAAAAAAAAATAACAGTATAGCAAACAACAGTAAATTATAATTAAAGGTCTACAAGCTGTTATTAGCTGTGACTAAATATATATATAAACTATATAAATTTAATTCTATATAAAGCTAAATAAATTTATAAATATTTATTTAATTTGTTTCTCAAAGTTAACTCTGTAAAACTTGTCTAAATATTTAAGAAAATTAAAGAAAAATACAAATTTTTGCTCTACTGTTGATTAAGATCAGACAATTTCAAAACGACAGTCGTTTTCCAATTTTGAAAATATTTATATTACGAATTTAAACAATTTTATTTATCTTCTGAAATCTCATTCAGTTTATCTGTGCTCTTTTCACTTGTTATATATATATACATATATACATATTTTTTTGAGTGGACAGTAAACAAAGATCACAAACATTGCGGCAACATAGAAACCAATTTACTAGTTTACCACTCCTCCGGCTGCTTCACCTCCGCTTTCTCCTGCTCTTCTCTATCTGCTCTCTGCTTTTTGAGGGGATTCTCTTTTTTTTTGTGTATCTTTTTTTATTGAAGCGCCGCTTTGTCGCCGTCTGTCTGTCTGTCTGTCTGTCTGTCTGTTTGACTGTCTGTCGTCTTCATTCAATTGTTTGTCGCGCGCCGTGATTCGCGTCCAGCTTTGACCGCCGCACTGGATTGAGCTCTGAGCTCTGGGAGCACTTTCAGTAGGCAATCCGAGCGCGACTGATGCGCTCGCTCGAGATCTCGCCTCGCTGCTCGCTGCTCGATTTCTCCGTGTCTCCGTGATTCCGTTTCTCCGTTTGTCCGATTCTCAGTTCTCTCGTCACTCGTTTCGCAATTGCGTCGCGTTAAAAATTGCGTTTAATTAAAGTATAAAGGCCATTTGTGCACAGCTATATTTTTTGGCACTCGCATCAACATTTTCATAATCAGCGTCGTTTTGTAATATTTACTATGAGTCGTCATAGTCCGTTAAAGTTGTCGCTGGTGCAGGTGCATGGTGTGCCATCCACTGACTCCCCGCGCCCCCCGTCTGCCACGCCTCGTGGCGGTGTCAAGTTGGGCTTGGGTGTCAATCAGCAGACAGGTCGCGTCCAATGGTGTCCTGGTTTAACGTGCTGCAAACTGCTCTTGCTGCTTCCAGTGGTGATGCTGCCATTGACATTGGTCCTGCTGCTACTACTCCGACTCGATGGCATGCTGCAGGCGCTCCAGCTCAGCGAGGAACAACAGCGACACCAACGATCCGCAGCTGCTGCGCGGCCCAGTTATCTGGATGAATATGAATCTCTGCTGCCGGAGGGTAACGCCTACAATGAGCTGATCAACGAGGAGTTCATATTGCCGCAGTCCAAGCGCTCTCAGCTGGAATTCTTGGCGACGGAGCGTGCGAGACGCTGCCTGCCCTATCGCTATGGCAATGTGGAGACGCTCGAGCTGGAGGATCGCAGCATTTTGATGAAGGATGCACGAACATCGTTTCTGCCCCATGGCCAGCCGCGCGAATGTTATGGCAACGAGCTGGACATGCAGGAGACGGGCGAGGAGTTCGAGACGAGCCACAAAAAGGATTTGCCCAAACGTTATCCAGAGACATATCAATATTGGACGCGACGTGGACGTCGGGAGGCACAGGAGCAAGTCGTTGATGAGCTGGCACTTGTTGAGAACTCGCTGCCCTCCTTCTGGAATGAACAGGGAACGCGCGAGGACATCCGTCAGGCTCAATCGAAGACCATGCAACGTTATATGAGTCCCGAGGTCGATCCGTGTGTGGATTTCTATCAGTATGCCTGCGGCAACTGGGAGAAACTGCATTCCATACCCAAGGACAAGGCTGGCTTCGACACCTTCGAGATGCTGCGCGAAAGTCTGGACGTGGTGCTACGCAATCTGCTCGAGAAGAATGAGGTACACCCCCAGCTCAGTCCGGAGACGCGTGTGCGCCAAAACACCTTCAAGCTGAACGAACAACAGTCGGAAACAGATCCGGCAACCGAACTGAAAGCAGAGCGACTGCGTCGACATATTGTGGAACGCAGAGATCTGCTTAATCGTGTTCTGGTAAGGTATAAGCGCTTTTCGAATGGCACCAAGAGGAAACGGCTCATTGAGCAGACGCGCGAGAAATCCAAGGAGGAGGAAGCACCGCCAATTACATTCAATAGAGAGAAGGAACCGGACAAGCACAAGGAGGATGCAATGCATACTATACAATCCAGCAGCACCAGGGAGTACCTCAAGCCCAAATACGATGCCCAGGCAAAGGCCAAGAATCTCTACAAGTCCTGCGTGCACAGTGAGCTCTTAGCCCGTCGAGGATTAGAGCCGCTTCACGCACTCATCCGCCAGTTGGGTGGCTGGCCAGTCCTCGATCGTGATTGGCATGGCACCCACTTCAATTGGCAACAACTGGCGGCCACGTTGCGTCGCTACAACAACGACATTCTCATCGTGCAGTGGGTGGGCGCCGATATCAAGAACTCCGAGGAGAATATCATTCAATTCGACCAAACTGGACTGGGTTTGCCCACCCGTGAATACTTCCTGCAGCAGAACAATGCCAAGTATCTGCATGCCTATCAGCGCTACATGTCCGAGGTAATGCACAAACTGGGCGCCAGCAAAACAGATTCACAGCGAGTCGCCACCGAACTGGTCGCCTTCGAGACGCGTCTGGCGGCGATTACAGCGCCGGCGGAACAAAGACTCAACGTGACAAAGGTGAGTTACTCCAAGCTGTGAGCTATATTAAATATGATTATTATTTTTTATTTATTATATTTATATTTATTATATTTATTTATATTTTAAAATATTGAAATTTCCATTGGGACTCTTCTGGGAGTCGATCTGCTTTCATGCTAACAAAAAAAATCAATAAGGAAATTTATTTGCCTTAATAAGATTTTTGCATCATTTTATAAAAGCTCGTTTCCCATTGCATAACTGAAAGCCAAAAAAATATGTTATTTACCAAAATGAGAATTCGTATTATGTTTTCAGATATTAACTATTTTTAATAACAATTTATTTTAATTAATGTCTGCTAAGCACGGTTTTCAAAATTTAAAAGCGAGTAAAGGTAAAACTTGTAAATTTAATTTAACTACTGAAAGGTACAAAATCAAAATTATGAAAGTTAAAAATAGTTCAGAGTTCATAATAAATCTTCTAAGTCAAGCATAATAGTTAAAATAGGAGCAAATAGTTAAAATACATGAGTTCTGCATCTTTAATCATTTTTAAGATAAATATTACTTAAATATTTTGATACACACCAACAAATTACTAATTTTAATTCATTACAGTAGAATTGCAATTTAATTTAAATGGTGTAAAATCACAATTATGAAAGTAAAAAATATACCAATGTTTCTTTAAAACATTCTAAGCAATAAAATTAAATTAGAATGAGAACTAGTTAAAATATTCTTTAAGCATGATTACTTAAATATTTTGACACACACTATCAAATTATTAATTTAAATTCATAAATGTAGAATTGTGAATTCTTCTAAAATTGATTTGATAAGTGACGGGATGTAATATATATTTAGTGACATTGTTATTATTAGTTTCGCTTATTTAATAGATTTTGTATCCAATTTATTAATGTACGTTAAACGATAAAATTATTTATATTTATTTATTTATATTTATATATTAGATTTAGACAATCCTTAGTTAAAAACAAATTGAAACAAATTAAATTGCATATTCTAATTTATAATTTCCAACTGCTTAAGTTAAATTTCTTCAAAGATGGCAACTTGATTATTTTGGAAATGATCTTATAAATCATATTAAATTATCTACTTCATTTTTTTTTTAATCTGCAGCTCTATAAGCGAATGTCGCTGCAGCAGTTGAAGGCAACTGTGCCACAGATTTGTTGGACCACATACCTGAGCACGCTTCAAGGACGCACTGTGAACGATACGGAACAGGTGGTCATCTATGCGGTGGAGTACATGAAGCAACTGGTGGCACTGCTGGCCGTAACGGAACCCCGAACTGTGGCCAATTATATGATGTGGCGCTTTGTGAGGCATCGAATTAACAACGTGGATGACCGATTCGATGATATCAAGCAAAACTTTTTTCATTCCCTCTTTGGAAGGGAGGAGAGTCCGCAGCGGTGGAAGGTATGCATTGCCCAGGTGAACACCAATATGGGCATGGCTGTGGGATCGATGTTTGTGAGTCGCTACTTCGATGACAATAGCAAGCAGGACACTTTAAGGATGACCCATGAGTTGCAGCAGGCATTCAGGGATATATTAAAGACCACAGACTGGTTGGATCAACACACAAAACTGCTGGCCGAGGAGAAGGTAAATGCGATGTCCCTGAAAATTGGATATCCGGATTTCATACTCAATGCCGAGGAATTAAATGAGAAATATGCCGGTATTGACATACATCCGGATACGTATTTTGAGAACACACTGAATGTTCTGCTGCACACGGCCAAGATGGAACAGGCTAAGCTCCATGAACGTGTGAACAAGACCAACTGGCAGACAGCGCCGGCCATTGTGAATGCCTATTATAGTCGCAATAAGAATCAAATAATGTTCCCCGCTGGCATTCTCCAGCCACCATTCTATCATCGCCATTTCCCCAAGTCACTGAATTTTGGCGGCATCGGTGTCGTCATTGGACATGAGCTGACCCACGGCTTCGACGACAAGGGTCGCCTTTTCGACAGCAATGGCAACATTCACAAATGGTGGACGGACGCCTCAATACGTGGATTTGATGACCGCGCCCGCTGCATCATTTCACAGTACGGCAATTATACCGTCGAGGAGGTGGGCATCTCACTGAATGGCGAGAGTACCCAAGGTAAGTCATTAATATACACAAAACTTTTGAAATCGACTGTTGTAAAAGCAATTCATATATATATATATATACAATTTAATTTTTACTAATGCTACAAATGAGAAATTTTGAAGCTTAGTTTCTTTTTTCCTAAATTAAATCTGTTTTTTGCATAGTATTTATTTTTTTATTTATTTATTTATTATTATTTTCCTTCCCATCGAAGAACACACTTTATAAAAAAATATTACAGCATATCTCCCAGTCGGTTACATTTGACTGGAGGCACATTTGGCTAATCATATTTTCCATGGCTCATGATTAATCTCTCCCCTTAGGCGAGAATATTGCAGATAATGGCGGCTTGCGGCAGGCTTTTCACGCCTACATGCGCTGGGCAAATGAGAATCCCCATGAGGCAAGGGACGAAATGTTGCCGGGGCTGAATATGACCGGACCACAGCTGTTCTTCTTGAATTTTGGCCAGGTCTGGTGTGGAGCAATGCGACCGGAGGCGATAAGGAATAAGCTCAATACGGCCATACACAGTCCGGGACGCTATCGGGTAATTGGCACTTTGTCCAATTCCTATGATTTTGCACGGGAATTCAATTGTGCGGCCGGCACACCAATGAATCCCAACAAAAAATGCAGCGTGTGGTAGCATTTGTTGTTTGTGGTTGCCAGCCCCCATTCCCAAAGAGTATTACAGACACAATGATGTATTCCTAAATATCAGTAAATACCAGTTGGATCCAACGCTAACTGTAAGTAGACAAAACACAATTCCAAGCACTTAAAATCGCTCCACTTTCAAAGTTGCCACTTGATTAGGAGTACGTGTCGCCTGTCATCCACATACCTTCATACATTCCATGCCCCATGTCTCCGTCGCTTGTTGTGTCAACAACAGCAGCGCAATTCACTTGCCACATTCGCCACATTCACTTAATTAATGGTGATTTATGCCCAACAGTTGTTGCTGGATTCTTGCCTTCTCAATGAGGAACCTTCTTTCCCTGCATCCCGTACATTTTCTTGTTAGTTTTGCAAAACTTCTTCAATTGTCTATGCACAATTATTATGCGCCACTTTTGCAGATTCTCAGAATTTTTTCAATGATTCCTAATTAATGTGCATATTCAATATCAACCGACATTGAGCATAAAAATAGGAAATACTTTTAATCATTCAACATGAAAGAATAAAATCTACAAGTCATATATCTAATTTCTGCATACAGCAATTTGTTAAAGCAGAAAAGAAATATACAAAATAAATCGAAATTTAACAAAACGAAAACACAAAGAAATATCCAAATAAATCGATTTAATACTTTAGCAAAAGATGAATCCTCTTAAAAGTCGGATATAGTTTTAGTTGAAAACACATAAAAGAATTACTTTTAAAACTTATTACAATATTAAAAATTTGTATTTTTCTTCTCTTTCAGCGTTTATTGTTATTTTCTGGGCCTAATCACCAAAGTAGACTTGCCATTCCACATTATGAATTAACCAAATATACTCGCAGCTGTATTTATACCCATATATAAAATCCAAACTGTGCCAAAAAACTAAAAAAAAATGTGTATCATAATGTTTGCTATATAATTTTATATATTTTATAGTAATTAATTATTTATATTTGTAACTTGAAATAATATAGTTGACACTATTTATGTTTGTGATAATTCTAATTAAATATTAACGAACAAATTGCAAAAAAATGCGTTTGAAGATTTTATTATTGTTTTATTGTGGGAATCAATTTTTTTTTGATGTGTGCAGAACTGCTAAAAATTCTAAAACTTACCAGATTTTTGAAGTTATCAATCAAATCAACAAAAGATATATTGAAAGTAAATAATTTTCAAATTAATATTAATTTACAAATATGAACCTTTATCTTAATCATTTAATAAAATAGTGGACAATATTATTTTGGGATTGTGCAACACTGTTAATAATCTCAAAACTTTCCAGCTTTAAAGCTCAAAAAACCAAACAAATATTTTGGAAAACTTTTGAGCATATTTTGTATAAAAAATGCAGCTAAATTTTTCAGTTCGAGCTGTTTGCTCAACGGGAACGGAACGCCGAAAAATCAGTCTGTGTGGGTGATCCAAAAATATATATAGACATAAAAAAAACTAACCAAAATAGACACGAAAAATACCAATTGATATGTAATACTAAACAAGACAAAAAATCAAAGTAAAATAGAAAATATTGTAATGAATTTGTGGATAATTTGTATGATATTATTGTGGGCCAACAATGTGCAAAGTTATGGATCGAATAGCTATGGATCGGTCAGCGGACAAGCCATACGCATTGGTAAGTTCACAGAAGGGAGAGAGAGAGAGAGAGAGAGAGAGAGAGAGAGAGAGAGAGAGAGAGAGAGAGGGAGAGAGAGTATGAGTGAGAGAGGGAGGCTGATATATTCTATTCTCTCTTTGACTCAAAACAAATGCGGCAGGTCTTATCACAGATGATAGCACGGATAGAATACGACAGACATTTGAGCATGCCATATCCGTGGTGAACAGCGATCTTAGCGTTCCTCTGGCGGGCGAAACGGAGCAGGTTTCCTTTGGCAATTCCGTGCAGGCATTTACACAACTCTGCAGACTAATGCAGGTGAGCATGTGAAATGTAAAGTTTTAAATCAACATCCAATTTTAAAATAAATAACTTTTTTTTTAGAACGGAGTAGGTGCAGTTTTTGGACCCGCTGCCAAGCATACAGCGGCACATTTACTTAACGCTTGCGATGCCAAGGATATACCCTTTATATACCCTCACCTCTCGTGGAGTCCACAAACGGATGGCTTCAACTTGCATCCGCATCCCGAGGATATTGCTCATGCGCTCTATGACATTATCACACAATTTGAATGGTCGCGTTTTATATTCTGCTATGAATCGGGTAAGTGCTAAAAAAAAATATGTAAAGAATTCGATTATGATTCTGGACTACTTGCAGCGGAATACCTCACAATATTGGATCATCTGATGACACTCTATGGCATCAAAGGACCCGTCATTAAGGTAATGCGTTATGATCTTAACCTAAATGGCAATTACAAATCGGTTTTGCGACGCGTTCGCAAATCGGAGGATAATCGAATTGTGATCGTCGGTTCGACGGAAGGAGTCGCTGAGCTGCTCCGTCAGGCCCAGCAGGTGGGCATCATGAATGAGGATTATACGTATCTGGTGGGTAATCTGGATCTGCACACCTACGAGCTGGAGGAGTACAAGTACAGTGAGGCTAACATAACCGGCTTGCGAATGTTTGATCCCGATAAAATGGAGGTGCGCCAGTTAATTGAAACCCTACAACATGAACTGGGCGAAAGTGAGCCCATTAATAATGGTAAGTTCCTGAGACTTTCATAGCTTTCATTCTTAGTTTGCGGTTCTCTTCAGGTTCCTCACCCATTACTCTGGCCATGGCTCTGACCTACGATGCTGTTCGTGTTATTGCCGAAACTACCAACTTTTTGCCATATCAGCCACAGCAGTTGAACTGCTCGGAACGACATGATAATGTCCAACCAGATGGTTCTACTTTCCGGAACTATATGAGATCGGTAAGAGCACTTTTAACAGATATACTTCTTATCATCTTGTCGAGCACTCTCGACTCTTACTTACCTAAACTCTTCTACTTCCACATTTACAGCTGGAGATACTGGAGAAGACGATCACTGGCCGTATATTTTTTCAGGGTAATATGCGAAAGGGATTCAGTTTCGATGTGATTGAACTGCAGACCGTCGGTCTGGTCAAGGTGGGCACCTGGGAGGAGGGCAAGGAGTTTCAATTCAAGCGTCCACCACAAACAATAAATTTCAATGACAATGAAGACAATTCGTTAGTCAACAAAACATTCAAAGTTCTTATATCAGTTCCGGTAAGATGAAACCTAAAAAAAAAAATCCAAACATTTTATCTACTTATAATCATGTTCAACTTAGAATAAACCCTATGCCAGTTTGGTGGAGAGCATTAACACATTAATAGGCAATAATCAGTATGAAGGATATGGAATCGATTTGATCAAGGAGTTGGCCGAAAAACTGGGTTTTAATTTCACCTTTCAAAATGGCGGCAATGATTATGGTTCTTTCAATAAGACCACAAATATGACAACAGGCATGCTTAAGGAAATTGTAGAGGGAGTAAGTTATGCAATACGTACTATTTACCAATAATATATAACCTGGAGCTAATCTGCCAATATTTTCCAGCATGCTGACTTGGCAATCACAGACTTAACTATAACTTCAGAACGTGAAGAAGCAATCGATTTTTCCATACCTTTTATGAATCTGGGTAAGTTTCATAAATTTTACAATTGCTGATATCTTAAATAATTTTAAATCTCTTCAGGTATTGCCATTTTATATGTGAAACCACAAAAAGCGGAGCCAGCACTCTTCTCCTTCATGGAACCCTTCTCAAAAGAGGTTTGGCTTTATCTGGGCATTGCTTATGTAGGCGTCTCTCTGTGTCTCTTTGTACTTGGACGTTTGTCACCATCCGAATGGGATAATCCCTATCCTTGTATTGAGGAACCGGAAGAGCTAGAGAATCAATTTACCATTAACAATTCTTGGTGGTTTGCCACGGGAGCCCTGTTACAGCAGGGTTCCGAAATTGCGCCCAAGTAAGTTTTTTTTATGGATAATTCTAGAAAATAAAATGGTTATGTTAATTTATTAATTTCACAGAGCACTGAGCACCCGAACAATATCAGCTATTTGGTGGTTTTTTACATTAATCATGGTTTCATCATACACAGCCAACTTGGCTGCTTTCCTAACCATTGTGAACCCATCGAGCTCCATTGACAGCGTTGAGGATTTGGCCGAAAACAAGGACGATGTGCAATATGGAGCCAAACGAACGGGTTCAACCAGAAACTTTTTCTTAGTCAGTATCATTTATAATTATATAGTTTTGATACATTTGGTGCTTTATCCAAAATATAATCTTAATTTTTGTATTATTTTTAAATGACTAAAATTATAATCGATTTTATTTTCAAGACCTCTGAAGAAGATATATACATGAAGATGAATGCATATTTGACCAATAATCCAGACTTGCTGACGGAAACCAATCAGGATGGCGTCGACAAGGTCAAAGCAGGCACAAAATATGCATTTCTCATGGAATCCACTTCCATTGAGTATAATACGGTGAGGGAATGCAATCTGAAGAAAATAGGCGAAGCGCTCGATGAGAAGGGTTATGGAATTGCAATGCCTAAGAGTAAGTAAGACATATAAAAAAAAATATAAATATATATTTATGATATTGCACATTAGATTGGCCATATCGGGATAAATTTAACAATGCGCTGCTTGAGCTGCAAGAACAGGGCGTGTTGGCCAGGCTTAAAAACAAATGGTGGAATGAAATCGGAGCAGGAGTTTGCAGCGTGAGTTAAAAATTTTTAATTTACAAGAAAAAGTCTCCCATTTTGTTACTCTCAAATAGGCCAAAAGCGGTGATGATGGCCATTCGGAGCTGGGCGTGGAAAATTTAAGTGGCATCTATGCTGTACTAATTGTTGGCTCCATATTGTCCTTTATCTTATCCTTTTCCTACTGGTGCCTTTTTGTTTTCAAGAAAGCCAAATTCTATCAGGCAAGCAAAGCCAATTAATAAGTTAATGTAACTAAATAATAAACATAATCCAATTACAGGTGCCATTCTGTGATGCACTCGCCGAGGAGTTCAAAATTGTTGTCAGTTTTGCGGAGAACGAGAGGGCCTTGAAGAGTGCCCAATCTGTCTATTCTCGCAGTCGCAATTCTTCGCAATCCATTGAATCCCTACAAATGGATTCGGATAATGATGACACGGTGCCCGAGGATGATTGAGCATAATTTTTTTTAAATATTATTTCTCTTTGTTTTTCACTCAAATAAAAAACTTTTTCATGCTCAAAGCTTTTTTGTCGAAACTTGCACTCAAAACAACGCACTAAATCCACATTTTGGAAATGATCACAGTTGTCACTTTCCGCTCAACGCAAACAGAATACATAATTTGGATAGACTTTATTTTTATTTTTTAATTATAATGCGTATAAATATATAGTTTACGCAATAAATGCCAAAATGCCAAAATGGAATAATTCGCTACAATTTTCAATAATATTTTTATTAAGAATTTTGATGCTCAATGCACAATACGAGAATTATGGTGGTTACGATAGATTCCAAAATATGGACAATGTACCGATTGGTGAGTATTTTGTAGACGCCCGATTTATTTTTAATGCCTCATAAATAGAGGAGAACATGTTGTTCGTTCCATCAACGCTGAAAGCTCATAAAAATGCTTTTAAGTATTTGTTTGTTTTGGATTCTAAATGTACTATGGATATATATACATATATATATAGATATATATCTATAGATGTAGATTGCGTTAAGTTCAAGTTTTTGTTGATAAACAAACCGGCAAATTTGTTTAGCATTTTACAATGTTCATTTTGTTTATTGATTTTTCGTGTATTTTATAGGTCTACTTACCGATCAGAATACGGAGCAAATGAATATAGTATTTGATCATGCTATCGAAGTGGCCAACGTGGATCTTGGCTTAGCTATGTCTTCCCTCAAAGCGGATGTGAACTATGGCGATGCCTATCACAGCTATGGCCAACTGTGCAGAATGTTGGAGGTAAATGGGAGGTTAATTTGAATTTCTAAATATTCTTTAATTTTCTTTTTTTTCACAGACTGGCATCGCTGGCGTCTTTGGTCCTTCATCGCGCCACACGGCTGTGCATTTGATGTCCATATGCGATGCCATGGATATACCACACATCTATTCCTATATGAGTGAATATGCCGAGGGTTTCAATTTGCATCCCCATCCCGCTGATCTTTCCAAGGCTTTGTATAGTCTGATAACAGCTTTCGACTGGTCGCGTTTTATATTTCTTTATGAATCAGGTGAGGTATTAGATATTTTTATACATATTTTTGTACCTCTAATCCCTCTTTAGCGGAATACCTGAGTATTCTAAATGAGCTCAATACCCTATTCGGCACGAATGGACCCATTGTGACGGTCCTACGATATGATATGCAACTCAATGGAAACTATAAACCGATTTTAAGACGTGTGCGCAAATCGATGGATAATCGCATTTTAGTCGTCGGATCTACTGAGACGGTACCCGAGTTTCTGAATCAGGTGGGTTGTCATACGGAACATTCAATCTTTATGCAATATATAAATTCTTTGTTTTCCGTTTATCAGGCCCAACAAGTGGGTATTATTAATGAGGACTATAGCTATATAATTGGCAATCTCGACTTTCACTCCTTCGATCTGGAGGAGTACAAGTACAGTGAAGCGAATATAACAAGTCTGCGTCTGTTCTCGCCAGAAAAAAGGGCTGTCAACGAACTGATGCAAAAAATGGGTTATAATAACGATCAAGATGACTTTCGAAATGGCAAGTAGAATTTACTTTTATAAAATTTAAAAGAAATAAATAAAATTTTAAATATATTAACCTTTTTTGTAAAACATATATTTGTAGGCTCTTGTCCCGTAACTGTGGAAATGGCTCTCACCTACGATGCGGTTCAACTATTTGCTGAAACTCTTAAGAATCTGCCCTTTAAGCCGGTCTCGCAAAACTGCTCTCAGCGCACCGAAAGTGTGCGAGATGATGGATCGTCCTTTAAAAACTATATGAGAACGGTAAGTCTCCCGATTTTCCCATATAATATAAATTATATTGAAAACCGTTTACTCTCTCAGCTGCGTCTGAGGGAACGCCTACTTACTGGACCCATCTACTTTGAGGGGAATGTGCGGAAGGGCTACCACTTGGATGTCATTGAACTGCAACCATCTGGAATTGTCAAAGTAGGAACTTGGGATGAGCAGCGTGACTATAGACCTGAGCGCATGGCACCCACCAACTCTCAGTTTGATAATATCGATAATTCTCTGGCCAATAAAACATTTATAATATTGCTTTCGGTTCCGGTAAGAGACTTAATACTATTTAGATCTTCCTGTCAAGATTCAAGAAGTTTTTAATAATATTATTTTTTTTAGAACAAACCCTATGCCAGTTTGGTGGAGAGTTATAAACAGCTCGAGGGCAACAGTCAGTATGAGGGATATGGCGTAGATCTTATCAAGGAACTGGCCGATAAGCTGGGCTTCAACTTTACCTTTCAAAATGGCGGCAATGATTATGGCTCATATAATAAGACTTCCAATGAATCAACGGGCATGTTAAGGGAGATAATGCATGGGGTGGGCCTTTAAATATATAACATAATTGACATATTTTAGATAACAAAATTTTACTATGTAGTACGCTGACTTGGCAATTACCGATTTGACTATAACATCGGAGCGTGAAGAAGCCATCGATTTTACTATACCATTTATGAATCTTGGTAAGTTCTTAATTGTAAACTTCATATATGTTTCAGGAGAAATAAATTATTTTTAATAGGCATTGCCATACTGTATCTGAAGCCACAGAAGGCCACACCAGAACTGTTCACATTCATGGATCCATTTTCTGAGGAAGTTTGGTGGTTTCTGGGTTTATCCTTTTTCGGTGTCGCATTGAGCTTTTTCATACTTGGTCGTCTGTCACCATCCGAATGGGATAATCCATATCCGTGCATTGAGGAGCCCGAAGAGCTGGAGAATCAGTTCACGATAGGCAATTCCATTTGGTTTACAACTGGAGCTCTGCTGCAACAGGGATCAGAAATTGGACCCAAGTGAGTAGTCATTGGCCTAATTAGCATAAGTAAATCCTTAACGCTTTTGAAATCTCCATTAGAGCCTTGTCCACGCGAACTGTGGCCAGCTTCTGGTGGTTTTTCACCTTGATTGTCGTTTCCTCTTACACCGCCAATCTGGCTGCATTCTTGACCATTGAGAAGCCGCAGAGTTTGATCAACAGCGTTGACGATCTGGCCGAGAATAAAGATGGCGTTGTTTATGGAGCCAAGCGAACCGGTTCAACTAGAAATTTCTTTTTGGTATGGCCTAAAAAATAAACTATTTCAGCTGTGTATTTTTTTTATATATACCTTTTTTCAGACTTCCGAGGATGAGCGATATGTGAGAATGAATAAATTTATGACCGAGCATCCGGAGTATTTGACAGAGACCAATCAGGAGGGCGTGGATCGCGTCAAGATAAGCACTCATTATGCCTTCCTCATGGAGTCCACATCTATTGAGTTTAACACGAAACGCGAGTGCAATCTGAAAAAAATTGGCGATGCTCTCGATGAGAAGGGCTATGGAATTGCCATGAGAAAAAGTAAGTGCAGAACTAAAGAAATATTTAAATTTGTTTAGACTGAGCTGGAATCTGAAAGAACCGTTCTTTCCAAGGATTGAATCTGCTCCTCAAGAATAAGTTAACCCAGAGAAATGAATTCAAATATGTTAATTTCCCTTGACAGATTGGCCACATCGCGACAAGTTTAATAATGCGCTGTTGGAGCTGCAGGAGCAGGGTGTGCTAGAGAAAATGAAGAACAAATGGTGGAATGAGGTGGGCTCTGGCATATGTGCAACCAAGGAAGATGCACCCGATGCCACGCCCCTGGCCATGGACAATTTGGAGGGCGTCTTCTTTGTGCTACTTGTGGGTTCATGCTGTGCTTTGCTATATGGCGCCATCAGCTGGGCGCTGTTCATCATCAAGAAAGCCCATCATTATAAGGTAAGTGTTTACAATTTGCTTCCCTGGTGCACTCGACTCATCTGAGCTGTCTTTCAGGTGCCATTGCTGGAGGCTCTTAAAGAGGAGTTGAAGTTTCTCATTGAATTCAATAACTATGTGCGTGTGCTGAAGAGCTCGGAATCGATTTATTCACGCAGTCGCCAGTCATCCATGTCGGTGGGCTCCATCAGGCCGCAGGAGCCACTTGCACCTTACGGTTAAATAAATGTTAAAATTCTCATTTTTATTGAAAGTTTATAATGATTATTTGAAATGGAATGCTTGCTAGTAAATAGCACTTAAAATATTATTCGAAAATATTTTTTAAAAAAATGTTTAAATATTATTAGTGACCTCAACAATTGCGATTAGCTTAGTTATTAATAGTTTTAATGTGCCACTAAAATCATCTCAGCGTGATTCGTTTAACAAACTATTATTCAAAAAGTTACTATTTGTGGATTAATAAATATTATAACAGTAAAAGGTAGTTGAATTTAGTCTGAGATCGGTTTAGGTCCAGTGTTTGGCTCGCCACAGCAGGCAATGTATGTGATTATCCACATCCACCGGTGGCACAGATTTGGCTGCCCCGTGCGTCGGTGTGCTTGCCACAGAATTGGACGCATGTGATGTGCTTTCACCCATGTCCACATAGCGCGTGATCAACGAACGATAGCGGCGCCCCAATGTGGCAATTAGTGGTACATTGGCATTCGGCATGGTTATGATGGCCTTGATCTAAAGTGGTAAAAGAAAAATAATGTTGCATTATTAAAACTTTAAAACAACTACGAAAATGATTTACATTAAAACGAAAAAAAAAATACATTTTAAATAATGCAAAGGAAAGATTTTTCTTTTAAAGTAAATATAATTTATTTTAATTTATCTCTAGCTAATTAAATTAGTCAAGTGGTTTTTAGTCAGTGCAAATTTGAAAAAATCATTATTTTATTTTAATTCGATATATTTCGAGCATCTTGAGGATTTGTCTTTAGAGAGAGATTTGGCTGAGGAAATTCAATTTAAATTTAAGCTTAATAAATTTAAGATTAATTAATATGACAATGAACAAATTTTTCGTTTGTATTGAAAATTTTTGTTAAGCCTCTTAAAATGCTTTCTCAATTTGATAAGGATATATTCCAGGGAAGAAAATAAAATTACTAGCTAAATTAAAAATATATTAAAAGTTAATAAAAATTGCAAAGTGCAATTAAAATGCCTCACAAATCAAGCCAAATGCGCCTACCTCATTCTCATATGGTCGAAAAACGCTAATTGGGCGCAGAGTTTGCAGCTCAGCGACGATGAGACATCCCCAGGTGGTGCCAATGTATAGCTCCGTGTTGTGTGCGGCCAAGGCAGAGATTTGGCACTTAATCAAATTAACGTGCTCATCAATGGCAATGCTCTGCAGCGACTCGGAGCAGGGCAGCAATTTGGAGCAATCCAGTTTGTTCTCAATGCGCTTTGAGGTTGCGCCCCATTGGTAGACCATGCAACCGGGATAGAGACAGCTAAACACATGGCTATCATTGCTGCACATGCGCACCACTTTCACATCCTCGATCAGATTGGGCTCCTCGCTGTGGCACAAGGCCTGATGTCCACACACACCCGACTCGTTCAGCGGAAAAACATTAATTTTTCCAGCCAATTCTCCACACCAAAGTTCATAGTTGCTGCGTTGGGCGAAATCAAGGGATTAAAGAAATGATACAAAGAGAAAGATAACTCACCCCTCAATAAGGACAGAGCAGGCGGCGTGCAGCACAAAGCCGGAACAGATTTCGGTGAGCACAAATGAGCCTTCGGCAAAGGCGCAGTTGCTCGGCACACGATTTGCATCCACGAGAAACACCCGACCATTGTGCAATCCAACAGCAACGCGTGCAATGCCCTCCATATGGACTAGGCTTATCACAGCTGACTTGATGGCAGGATCGAGCATATAGGAGAACAGATGGGCATAGCTTGTGGTGCTATATGCGTGCAGATTGCCAGACACATCACCCATCCAGATGGCTTCGCCCACCAGACAGCAGCACAGCATATTCACCTTGGGTGTACGCTGAGCGGAGCGGGCACGAGCGGTGGCGCTATTCTCCGGCGTCTTTGGCGTGGCACCCATCTGTGGCTGTGGGGCACAACTGATGCTGCTGCATTGCAACAAACTGCCCGTTGGCGACACATCCAAAATATCAATGCGCGAACCAAACGCAGGCAGCCACAATTCTAGCCCAGAACGCTCCTCCTCCAAACCACCCATAAGCAACTGAAAGGCGCCACAAACAATTTTATCGCTATGCGGCAACGCAACCACATCCAACAGATGAATACATTCGGGTGCACTAAACAAAAAATTATAATAATATTTTAATATATATAATTTTAAGATGGATTGCCAAACTCACCTGAGTATGGAGACAATTTGGCTAGCTGATGGTCTACGTCGTGGCTGCTCGTGCCAACACAGCACCATTAGATCCAGGCAACAGGTTGGGAATTGAGTTTCTCGTTGCGTCAGCGCCGGACGACTGCCTTCGAGTATGCACTCCTTGATGGACTCGTGTCCCTCAAAGGGCTGACGAAGGCTAATGTTCTCATAGATGAACATGCCAAACGAAAAGCAATCCACCTGAAAGAACAATTAATATGATTAAGCAGATCCCATAACATTTTCTCTCGGTGTATCTTTGCTACGGCACCTGCAACGTTCTCAGTTGATTCCCTTACCTTTTCCGTGTATTCCTCCTCGCCGTTAAAGCGTATAATTTCCGGCGCCATAAAACCTTCAGTACCGCCAAATCCTTTGGCGCTCAGACCCGCCGCTGTCTGACGACTGATGCCATAATCGGCGATCTTGATGTGCACCTGATTGCGCGGACCATCCTCACTGTGCGGTTGCGGCAGCTCCCAAACGAGCACATTCTCCGACTTCAAGTCGCGATAAATGATACGACGGCGGTGCAGATACTCAATGGCACGTGCAGCCTGCAGCACCAGCATTTGGAATGTGTGCGGACCCATGTGTGCCCCACTGCGTCTATATTGACGCAGAAGGGCATCGAGTCCGCCAAGCGGCGCCAACTCCAGCACCAAAGCTAGCGGCTTAATGCAAATACCCACAAGAGGCACAATATTCGGGTGCTTCAGTGTCAGCAGCACGGCCAGCTCCTGTCTGGCGGTGCAGTACGCTTTACACGAATGCTGCAATGGATCGCGATCCCATTTGCCCAGCGCCACCTTGTAGGCCATCAAGGCACTCTAGCAAAGAGATGTTTAATTAGTTAAGTGTTATGTAATTGCGGTCAAAATAATAGAACCACTGCTTTTCAAAATAATATGACTCCATTTATGGTGATCAAATCAAGAATTCTTTAAAATTATTAATATGAAAACTTAACTCAAATCGACAGAACAAAAAATGACTGGTTTCTAATCTGGGATTCTAGTTTTTTTAATTAGTAATTAGCCGCAGGGAAAGCAGAGAAAACTACATTATTATTCAGCTAACATTTTAACAATAAATACATTTAAGAACTTTAATTTTTTTTTGTTAACAAATTTGATCGCTATGCCAATTTTTAATGGATAATTTTTATCAGAATTGATTGCTTGTAATTAAATAAATATTTCCTAGTTTTTAACTTAATTTTATCAAATCGAAACCTCTTCAAAATCATTAAAATAAATAATTAATGGAAATCGACATAATAAAAACTGCCTGGTTTCCAATCTGGGAATCTAGTTTTTTGAAATAGTAAAGAAAACTTTAAATTTATTCCACTACTTTAAAGATGATCAATTTACATAATTTGTTTAATTATTTTGTTAATAAGTTTTTGGGCTATGCAAACTTTTAATGGATAATTTCCATCCGAATTCTTTAAAAAAAACTTCTTAATATTGAACTTTATTTTAAGACGAATATTTCGTAGTTTTTAACTTTATTTTAATAATATTTCCTAGCTTTTAACTTTATTTTAAGTCGTTTTTTTTTTTAATATTTTCCAAAATATAATCGAGTACTACTATTATTTTGACCGCAACTGTATGTACATATTTATATATTCTGTTAACTCACCTCCTTGGCTCGCGCACCTGGCGGCACTGGCTGCAGCATTTTCATGGCGACCGGACGAAAGGCGCGTGCTCCACGCAACTTGCAGCTGGCCTTGAAGACAAAGCCAAAGGCACCGCGTCCCAACAGCGAACCCTTTATGATGCACTCCGTGGCAATTGTGTGCTTATCGGGTATATCGGCAAAGATGACATCTGGCGCCAGCTGAGCCATCGACTGTTCCAGATGCACGGGACAACTGAGTTTGCTTTGATTGTACACCGATAAAATGCACTCCTCCACCATCCAGGCGTAGCAGACATTCGAGTTATCCGGCAGATGGTGTGATGAATACGCTGGGTGGCCATCCACAGAGGTGTTTCTCGAAGAGAAGGCAGAGTCGGGACCAACGCCCGAATCAGCATCCGATCCGGCGCCCAGCGAGTCAGCCGATCTTCGCTCCCTGCTGGCAGTGGCATTCAGATAGGCAGAGAAGACATTTAAAGCACCATCGTCACCCGCTTCACCAGCTCCATGCAAGAAGAACGGACCACGTTTGCCACTCCGACTGGGACGATTCCCACACATGGTGGGCTCTCGTTCCAGCGGTTCGGCTCCGTTTTGTAGCTGCAGCTTGCGCAGACAGCGCGGACAAAGCACCAGTCGCGTGATTAGGAACCTGCCCTCCGAGGTGTGCACGAAACGGGTGCCCAGCGCTGGATACCAATCCTCCAGCAGGAGATCAATGTGATCCACGACCAACGCTAATAGTTTGGCCACCTGTGACATATTCGGTTGCAGTTCCGCCAACAGCTGTCGCTCCCCAGCATCCAGTTCCTGGGCAATGCTCACATGATATAATGGAAAGTACACTTCGAGGATACTCGACGAATTCAGATTGACATCACTCCAAATGCCGTCCAATTTGAGCTTGAAGCGATTGCTGGCCGTGCGAAAGGGCTGCGTGCGCTCCGTGCTCTGGTAAGGCACTTCCCAGATGCGAAATATCAATATGGGTCCATAGTACAAGGCCAGGCCCGTCTGCCACAGATTCCACTGGGTGTCCTGCTCAAGCGAACCACGCAAATCAAAGTCCAGATATTTCTGAAGAAGTAATAATATATTATTAAATGATTGTAGAAATAAGAAGTGGGATATTCGAAATCCCTGGCCAAATCTTTCCTAGCTTAATCTTTCCTAACTTTGGCAAGAATTCTCGCTTAGTAAGGGAAATGGCTATATTGATATATAATCCTCAAATCTTGACAAAATATGTCTTAGTAACAGAACCCGTTGGAATACCTAAGTCGAGGGAACTCGGTTCCAGGCTTGCTAAGATTGGTTTTTTCAATATTCAACTTTGCTTTGGTTAACCAAATCTGAGTTTCATATTTTAATTTGTACGAGTCGGATTAGTAGAGATTCTTCACAAGAGTCTGTCCATGACTTATAATATCTTTGCAGATAACCAAATGTGAGGAATGGTGTTGGATAGAAATCTACTCAGTTTAGTAGCTGCTGGAGTAGATTTCATACCACAGCAAAATTCCTTTCATGACTTGTGACCAAAGAGGATGTGGAAAGAGAAATTCATTTTGGCTAGGATTAATTAGTTGGATTTCTTTTTAAGAATCTTTTCGAATTAACATCAATACTTTTGGTCGGTGTATAAAAAGGATTCATAGTTCAAACTCACATCCTGTGCGGCCACATAAATCGCTCGAATGGCCTCGATGATCTGTTCGTCGGCCAGGACGCGTGTAATCAGGCGCGACCAGAAGCCCGATGGGAAATACGTCATCAGCAGCATGCGACGCAGACCCTGACTGGACGCCACCGATGTAGACGAGGCAGTGCGTGGCAAGTGATGCTCGTAGATGAGCTTGTTCAGATTCAGCTCCTGCGAGACGGAACAGCCCAGATTGTGATTGCGTCCGCGAACGCGTTGCAGCAATTTAACTGTTGTGCCATCATTGTAGGCAGCTGCCTCCTGCAGGGGCAACAATGAGGGTATCAACAGTGTGCGCGAATCCCACGTCAAAGCCACCTCAAACTTGTTCAACAAACTGACGATGTAGCTGCGAAGGATCAGGAAAACAAATTGGTAAAAAATATTCTATGCGTTGATTGGAGTTCGTACTGCTCCCACCTGCGGTTCCCATTACCCTGGGCGTGCACACTGCGAAATAGCAGCTGGAGATCATCGAGCTTCATGACACCGGTTGGGGCAAACGGATTAATTTCGCGCACTGTGACCACATGGGCCAACATATCGCACAGCCACTGCGGATCGAGAAAGTAGTAATCCCTTAATGTGGCATCATCGTAGTGCAGCAGGACGCCATTCTCGTGACACCACGTTGTCGCCTGCTGCAGCTCGGAGGCATCCCGGAAACTTTTGTAGTTATGCAAACGCATTTGTTCCGTCACCAGGCAACGATACTGTTCCGCATCCAGGACGGGATCACGACCAGCGGCACGCAAATTACAAGCAATCACATTCACAATGTCCTCCAGGGCAATATAGCTGGCGGGGATCTTTTGCAGCAGCAGGGGATCCTTGGAACCAGGCGAACGCAACTGCATCGCCGTATCATAGATGATGTTGGCCAGCAAATGGATATTGTGCAGCGTGCTTAGGGATCAAATTAAGGATTAGGAAATATAAGATTTAATTACAGAATATTACTTACCGGCAGCTAATCTCAATGGAGTCAATGACGCGCGGTAATCCAATTTTCTCCGCATCGGGAATTGCAATAAATTTCTCACGTATCAGTTGCTGCAGTTGCTCTGCCTGCTGGGCAGAGATGGACTCACCGACAGTATCAAAATGTGTGCCCACAATCAGCACCGGTGAATTTGGCGCACGCGCTTGAATATTGCCCAGCCATTGAAGCAGCTCAGCCAAACCCTTGTGGCCATCACTGATCTTCCAGAGCACCAGATACAGACTGCGCTTCGATAGAAAATACTGATGGGTGGCATAGTACTCCTTCTGCCCGCCAAAATCCCAAGTGCGAAAAACTATCGCCTGGCAACCCGTCGCACGCTTGCGTTTCTCACAGATCCAGGTGCCAATATCGACGCCAACCGTGGAGATATTCGCCTGGCGATGCGACCTTGAAGTGCTCCGCGCGTGTCCCATGCGCTTGGCCCAATGATTCTCATTGGCGCGATGGGATCGCTGTGAACTGGCGCTGCTTGAATGGTTGCCAACGCCCTGACGCAGCAGATCCAGCAGTGTCGTCTTGCCAATGCCACACGAACCCACCACCATTAGTTTCATACGCGCATAGGGCTGGGCATCCTCATAGATGGACTTGAGATAGCCAACAATATCCATCGTTTTGTGCTTCTTGCTCTCAATCATGGAGCGCAGCGGCTCTTGCAGTAGACAACCCCGCGTATTTAGATTCCACAGACGCGAGAGCAAGCCGAGGTGTGGTGGCAATTCGGAGATCTGAACATTTCCACTGATATTCAGCACGGACAGGCTGGAGAGTTCGTGCAGCGAGGCTGGTATCTCTTTGAGGCAATTATTGGTCATGTCCAGCATGGAGAGATTGGGAAAGATGACCTTGGACTTGTTGACGCCGACTACATTCCAATCGGCATCCTCACTTTCATTGAACAGCGTCGTCGCATCATCGGTGGACAACTGAATGCGTGTCAGCAGATTATCAGCAAGGATTAGGGTACGCAACGCCTCCAGACGCAAATGCCGGCGATGGCGGCAGACGCTCTTCAGCACCGAGGCGCGAAAAGAGCAACTGCTGCCCTTTGTCGTTGTCTTATATATGGGTTCATCCGATCCGTCCGGCAGCTGGACGTGACTGTAGCACAATAGATTCGGATCGGATTCGGTGATGCGCGGCAAGCTGGGCCAACACGAGATCTCATTGTGGCTCAAATCCAATTGCTTCAGCGTCGCTGGATAACTGGTCACATGTCCCATGGAACGCAGACTGTTGTAGGACATGTTCAGGCGTGTCAGATTCACTGCGAGACAGGGCAAAGCAGCCGGAATTGAGGTAAACAAATTGTTGGCAATATTCAGGCTGCTCAACTGGGAAGCGCCATGTGGCGGCTTCTTGCCATCGGCCAATGCTTGTTCCTGCTCCTGATCCTGCTGCCATTTCATATCATTATCCGTTATATCCAACGCTGTGGACCACAGATTCCGATGAGTCAAAGTCTGTTGGCAGAGCGTATGCGGTTTATTGGATGAGGGCTCATCGCAGGATTGCAGCAGCTGCAGCTTGTCCAGACTGAGCAGAGAACCGCTCGTTTGCATTGGAGGCACTGGCAGTTCCCTCAGCAAATTGAATGCCACATTCAATTCACGCAGCTTTGGGGCTCGCCACATATCGAAGGGCAATTGTTGCAGCTTATTGTTGGATATATCCAATATCGTTAGAGCGGCCAATTGGAAGATTGCCGCCGGCAAAGATGTCAACTGATTATCCTGCAGGAAGAGTTCGTCCAGCACGGGACAACTGTAGGTTTTGCCCAGCGGCGCCGGCAACTCGGCGATTTTGTTCTGTGCCAAGTTGAGATATCTACAACAAAAAACGACAAGTTGAGGTAAAGCTGCGAGGATAATAAAATCCTATGTGGACACTCACTTGAGGCTAACCAGTTGAAAGAGTTCCGGCGGAATGCTGGTGAGTACGTTGTGCGAGAAGTCGATGCGAGTGATGGCCGTTAAAGCGATCTCACTGAGTCGCGGATGCGTTGTTAGCTTGGGATTGAGCTGTAGAACACCACTGACCAGCCAGTCGATGCGCACAAAGGACAACTGGACATTCATGCTGAGACTGTGCCAATCGATGATGGTCGGCACATTGGGAAACATGGCGCTGTACGAGATATTGCTGGCCGAGGGCAGGAAAACATTCACCTCGACGGGCGTGGGCAGACCCTTCTTATTGATCTTATAATCGGAGTCGGGATGGACACGTCGGGCCAAGAGGCGACTCAATAGAGCCTCATCCTCGCTGGCAATTGCCACACAGATGGCGCTGCCATTGTCATCTCTCGCCCCAAACTTAAGCAGCAGATCCAGCATGGCCAGCGAACGCTGCTTGCATGCCTCCGCAATGGGCACATTGCTCAGGCCATAGATCTCTTCGCTGCACTTGGGATCGTTGTGATCCTCGACGGGTTTCGCAATTATATTGGGATTGGCGCCATGCTGCAACAGCGCTTGGGCCACATCCAAGTGCCCACCACGAACGGCAGCCAGCAAAGCTGTTTCCCTTGCCGCACCGCACAGCAAATTGATATGGATTGGGCAGCGTTGCGAGTCCTGATCTTGCATCGTAGCTTCGAGTGCATCACCCTCGCCGGAGATGTGCAGCCGCGACATGATGGCCTGTATGCCAAACGAGATGCGTTTCCTTGTCGGTGTTATGGGCGTGCTCTGGCCACCCGTTACGGAGCCGCTGCTGGTGCCAACTGCGCCAGCATCTCCGCCGCCGACGCTGCCATCCTCGCCCAACGTTCGCCGGCATCTGATTTGCCATTTGAGGAGGACGCCGAGCAACTGCTTGTTGCCCAACAAACTGGCAATATAGAGACTCGTCTGACCTGTCACATCCTGGGCATTCGCATCGTAGGGCAGCCGCCACTCCCATTGGCCCTCCTCGTCGCGATATGTCTGATAGAGATACTCGGGATATGCATAGCCAATAATCAGTTCCAGCAACCGGATGTGCCCATTAATGCACGCAGCATGCAACGGCAACCAACGCTCCACTGTCGCCTGTTGTATCAGCTCCGGAAAGCGTTCCAGCATCACCTTGGCAATCCCATAATGGCCATTGTGCACAGCAGCATAGAGCGGTGAGTATTTGGTAACCGCATGCGAACGTCCATCGGCGCCGGCATCGATCAATCTCTGCGTGATGCTCTCAAAGCCCGATTGACTGGCACTGGAATTGAAATTAGGAATTTGGAATGTAAAGTAAAATTAAATATTAATTAATATAACAGGTAACAGACGAGGAAAGAGATCTGCATTATTTAAAGTGAACTCAAAATTAATTTAAATAAACTAGAAATAATCCGCAGCTGAATCTGGTGATAAGTATAAAAATAATAATGATTATAATACTATTAATACTATTAATAATAATAATAATAAAAAAATATATACTTTTATTTAAACAAATTATGTGTTTTTTAAATTTATTGTTGCTATGGGATTGTTGCTATGGCATCCATATAGCAAAGTTGAAGTGTTCGAGTCGACTCTAATAGGACACACTCTTAAGACAGCTCTTAAATATTAAGTAATTAATATGTTTTGTTTAAAAAAAATCTAAGTATCCTAATTTTAAGCATCTTCACCAATAATTCAATATTTAATATTCCCAATTTAAAAATAACCAGCATTTAATATCGAATAATCTTGTATTAAATATGTATAATAAGCTCTTACATGAAAATCAGCGTATTTGCGCCCGATGGTGCCATGTTGACAATAATCTGACGCTCCCTGCCCAATGCCTCGAGGAGCACACGAACAGTGCGTTCATCTCCGGCGCTGACTGCAACACGCAGTTCATTGTGCTTTATCTGCCGCACCTCCTCGCGCGCATCTGCGGAAGATTCAAAATAAGTTCATGATAATTTTCTTAGTCATATGTTTAACTGTAAAGAGGCTTTAGTTCACCGCACCCCTTCCGCCCGTTGAATCTATGACCTCATCGACGAAATAGTCGCAGGCCTCCAAGGCTGTTTCGGTGCCAGGCTTTGGTCGCTCCACAAATTTCCAAGACATGTTTATGTAAGTAGTTCACACACAAAAAAAAAAAGCAACAAAAAATAACCGACAAGCTTTGCAAATTTTATGCCATCATCAGCAATGGAAAAGCCGTCTAAACTTGCCACTGCCTCAGTTGTAACTGAGCCCAAAACTGATTGCCTTGGAAAATCGATGCGATTGTCGCGCCTCGACTTGATTCATTCATTCATTGATGGCACAGTAGCAGTAGGCACAACGCACTGTCCACTGCGCAAGACACACAAATCGAGAGACAACTGTTGCACATCATTGCATTGTGTAGGGTAGTCCATGGACAGTGGCCAGCTTTATACCCATTCAAAATGTACAACAAAAGGGGGTAGTATTAAAATGTTCACATTCATGCAACATCAGAAAACTAAACGTTTCTTTCCAGAAATTTTTCGGAATTATGAAAACAGAACAAAAAAATTTGTAATACTTTTTTATTATTTTGGTATTTTGTCTATGAGTTTCTTAGTTGACTGCAATTTGGGTTTCTACTTAATTTGTGGAATCAAATTTGTATATTTGATTTGGGGTTTTTTTAATATTCGATTATATGATTTTAAATTCAGGGCTTTTATTTAGTCTATATATATACACATAAATAATAAAAACTGTTCATTAATTAAACATAATAAAAACAATCCAATAAATAAAAATTATATCTTATAGTCTAGCAAAATATAGCGGATTTTTATTATACGTTATACATATTTTAAAATTGATCAAAGGATATTGTCTATGTCGGTTTAAGAGCAGTAAATAATATGCATATATCAAATGATAACAAATCGTACTTAGCACTGCACTTCACATTACATTCAAATTTTGCTGTTTTCCGCGCCCAATTATTACATTTGACGAACCACCCTGTCAACGCGCTATTTTATTGACTTTTACCACTACCAGCGCACACACACAGTGTTGCCAATTTGGCCATTTATTAAATCAAATCAATTATTTTTAATAGTCTTCATTAGAAGAAGCATCCATATCGTAATTGCAAATTGAGAATAAAGGATTTTTCAATAGGCATTAACAGGAATTGCATAAATTCATAATAAGTAGTTTTATTGCGTCAGATTTGATTTCGAAGTTTCATTCATGTATTTAGTTTAGTTTTCACAGGCGATAGTTGGCATCTCTGATTAGCAGCTCTAGCAGAGGCTTTTATTCCTTGTATGAAACATCTGCTTATGTATGAGTGTAAATTTTATAGTTAGTGATTTTACTCACCCTCATCGGAGTCGTCATTATGGTTCATGTCAAATAGGGCGCACTTTTCACAATACAAGTTAATTATCTATTGTTACACATGTTTATCATATTTTAGCGCCCTTTTTACAAATATTTTGGCGTTTTACTCGCGAATTTTTCACTTTGTTTGTTTACTTTCGCGCCAGGGCTGGCGATAGCGACTCTGAGTTTCGTTAAAATTTTTTGTTGCTATTTATAGTTTCGATTACACAGCGGTGCATCATTGTACTGAATATTAGTTATACAACACTGGATCTCTTTCAACAAGTAAACAGGAAGGGAAAAAAATAAAGCAGACGATAATCGAGATACAAAAAATTTAATATTTATTTTGAACGGTTTCATTGTGTTCCTTGTGCCTGAGGTAGTGATTTTGTAAATAGTGCAACTTCGGGCGGACTGAAGTAGAAGAATAACAACAAAAACACAGCAAAGACAAGCTTGCGCAGCACACACCCAAAAAAATATACATATGTATGTGTGTGTGTGAGACAGACTCGGTAATAAACACAACAATAAAAACGAATGGAAAAGTTTGAATATTATGATTTGCAAAAATAAAAAGCTATTTGTAAAAATTTTAGACAGCGCTTTTTCCAAACCGTTTTCCAATGTAATTCCAAGCGCGTCTTTTACTTATAGATGAGACATCGGTGGCAAAGGCCGTACCGCGTAAATAATTGTACTCCGACACCCTAAACGTGAAGAGTACGAAGAATTTCTGATTGATTTTGCAACATTTCAATTCTGCTTGTTTAATGCACAAAATGGTTGTTGTTTACAAAATGCACTAAAATTAAATTTAAGCAAAAAAAGTCTAGTTGAGGAATTTTGTGAAAATCATTGTAGAAAAACGAGAATGTGATCATTAATGCTAAGAAAAAGGGTATTCCCTATGCGCTCAAGTAGTTTTAATTTTTTTTTTTGCTTTTTACTTGTTTGCCTTTGGCACCGATGCTGCCGTCGCCACCGTTCTCACCTCTTCACCTCCCTCACTGAACGGCACTGTATGATTCATACTAACAAAATATCAAGTCAATGTTTTTTAGAGAATTACGATTTTTGTCAATAAGATCTATTCATATTGCTCATGCGATAATAATGAGTGATTATTGCACTTTCTTAATGAGAAAAAGCACATTAACATTTGTATAATTTTACGGCTTTTTAAATTGTTCGAAGTATTTCACAATAACACGGGTCGCATGTTAGTACGCTTTTATATTTTTTTATTAAGCTTTTAAGAACATTTTATTATTCAGATGCCATGCAAATCTAAAAACTATAAAAAAAAATCATAAAATCAAACAAATTTCTAGAAATTGATCATTCACTATAGTTGCCAGGAATACCCTTTTACAAACATCAAAACGTCGCCATCTTATTTTATTATTTTTTTTGTCAATTACACACAGATCGCCATGACTAAAAACTGAGTCGCTGACGTAAAGTGGAACAAAATCAACACCAACAAAAACAATATGTACCAACTACAACAGCAACAACAACAAAAACGCGAACGAAAACGGAGTCTGCTCGTAACAAGGATAAAAAAGAAAACCGAAACTGCATTAAACACCGATTAAAAGACAAACCGGAGCAGCAAAGAGAAGAGAGGAAAAATTCAACATAAATAAATAATATTTAAGATATACACATATATATATAAATATTATATATATATATAAATATAAATAATAATTAAAGATGTGCGAAATACAATACGCACCCTGCCAACCGCCGCATGTGAACTCCGCCATGTGCTTCTCGATATATCTCTGGAAATATGATCCTCCCGATATTGTGGATCTAACCTGCCTGATGCCCAACGGGGTTGTGATCCAGTTGCGCGCCAAATCAACGGCAACCATACGGGAGGTGAAGGCGGAAATGGTGGCACTGGGCAAAGTGCAGCCCTTGGGCTATCTGATCAAGGATGCATGTGATTATCAGGTGAACGGCATTTCTCACTACACCATCGAACCGTATACGGATGAGACGAAGCGACTGATTGAGGTTCAACCGTATTTTGGTCTACTCAATTTGGGTGAACGCACGGATACCACCAACTTTTCGAGTGATTATGAACTAACGAAAATGGTCAGCGACATCATTGGCAAATCCTTCGATCATCAGAATAGTCACGGGACACCAGAGGTGGAATACTTTCGCAGCAAAGTCAACGTGATATGCGATGGCATCAAGGTGGAACGCACAAAATACTCCTGGCAACAGCGATTACTTTATGAGCATCCGCTGCGATTGGGTAACTCAACACAAATGCCGGAGTTGATACGGCAACGACATCCAACATCGGCATTCCTCATCACCGTAAAGAACGAAAACGATCAGAGCGCATTTACGCTCTCCGTCTTAGAGCATGATACTCCATTGAGTTTGATTGAGAGCACACTGCAGAAGATGTATCGTTCACAGATCAAGGTTAATGATCGCGCCAACGACTATATACTCAAGGTGAGCGGACGGGATGAGTATCTGTTTGGGGATCATCCGCTTATACAGTTCCTCTACATCCAAGAGATGCTCTCCGATGCGGCGGTGCCCAATGTTGTACTCCAGCCTGTCATCCGTCTCGATGCGTACATCAACCATTACAACGAGCAGCAGAATCTAAGTCTGAAACGTCCCCCAAAGCCGGAACGTCAAATTGTTATGGAGAAATCCATGGCAATGCTTTGGGATTTGCAAACGCAAAATTTTACGCTCACCTTGCATGGCGTGACAAATGTGAACTTTGATCCGGCGCGTGCATTTAAGGTGGGCGTCCATGTGGGACTATATCATGGCGACCGCAAGCTATGCGTTCAGCGCAGCGTGGATGCTTCGAGCTCTGGCAACTCATTGGATTTTACATTTGAAAATAATGATTTGGAATTCGATATTAAAATGCATAATTTGCCACGCATGACGCGACTCTGCATTGTGGTCTTTGAGGTGACGAAAATGTCGCGCTCAAAGAAGTCATCGAACAGTAACAACAGCACTTTTAAGGATGTATACTACAACAACAATCCCTTGGCGTGGGTCAACACAACGCTCTTCGACTATAAGAATCAGTTGCGCAATGGTCGCCAGACCCTGTACACCTGGACCTATGCAGATGATATACAATCGGATGATGTTTTCTATCCGCTTGGCACCGTTGAATCGAATCCGCGCAAAGACGAGTGTGCCGTTGTTCATCTGCAATTTCATCAGGGCAGCAGCGAGTTTGAGCACACGCAAGTCTGCTATCCCAGCGAGGATGAAGTGCTCCAATATGCCGCGGATCGGGCTCGAGCGAATCGCGATAAGCAACAGCAAATGGTGGATCCGGAGAAACAGTTGCGAGACCTGAGCTTTCTGCTGTCCAACTATTCGGGCAAAGACAAAATCTACGAGATGGTCGATCAGGATCGTAATATCATCTGGGAACGCAAGTTAGTTGATAACGTTTATTCTATTCCATGTCGAATTCTAATTGTTGCGTATTTATAGAAACGAAATATTGCGCGAATTCCCGGAAGAGCTTTCCGTGCTGCTGCACTGTGTCTATTGGAATGAGCGCGATGATGTTGCCGACATTTGGTACCTGCTCAAACAGTGGCCACTCATCGCCATCGAACGCTCGCTGGAGCTGCTGGACTACGCCTATCCAGATCCGGCTGTGCGTCGGTTTGCCATCAAATGTCTGCACTACCTGAAGTGAGTTCAAATTTAAAATATAAATATATATATGAACAGAATATGTATATCATTATGTGCAACACACAGGGACGAGGATCTGTTGCTGTATCTGCTGCAGCTGATGCAGGCGATCAAGCATGAATCGTATTTGGAGAACGATCTGGTTATATTTTTGCTGGAGCGCTCGTTGCGCAATCAACGAATTGGACACTATTTCTTTTGGCATCTGCGCTCCGAAATGCATACGCCTTGTATGCAGACACGATTCGGATTGCTGCTGGAGGCGTATCTTAAGGGTTGCAAGCAGCATGTGAAACCGTTGCGGAAGCAGCTCGAAGTGCTGGAGAAATTGAAGCAGGGTTCAGTGATAGCCAAGAAGGGCAGCAAGGAGAAGGTGCGCAATGAGCTACAAAAGTTTCTGCACAACGAGCACAACAACGGCGCCTTCCAGAACATTCAGAATCCGTTGAATCCCAGCTTCAGATGCAGCCGCGTCACGCCCGACAAGTGCAAGGTGATGGACAGCAAGATGCGACCGCTGTGGGTAGTCTTCGAGAACATCGATGAGACGGCGAGCGATGTGTATATCATATTCAAGAATGGCGATGATCTGCGCCAAGACATGCTCACCCTGCAAATGCTGCGCGTTATGGATCAGTTGTGGAAACGCGAAGGGTGCGTATTATTATGTGTATAATATATAATATACCACAAACCGTAACCATATTAATCCATATACTTCAAGCTAATTTTTAATTCTTCTTTTAATTTAAGTTCTGATTCCGATTCAGATTTTCGATCGGTAAAAATGCCTGATTTAACATTAAAAATATTTGTCTAACCCTTAGAATGGATTTACGCATGAATATCTACAATTGCATTAGCATGGAGCAGAGATTGGGCATGATCGAGGTGGTTCGGCATGCGGAGACAATAGCCAACATACAAAAGGAGAAAGGCATGTTTTCGGCGACGTCACCATTTAAGAAGGGCTCGCTCTACAGTTGGCTTAAGGAGCACAACAAGGCGCCCGAGAAACTCAACAAGGCCATCAAGGAGTTTACGCTTAGTTGTGCCGGCTACTGTGTGGCAACCTATGTCCTCGGCGTTGCCGATCGTCATTCGGACAATATAATGGTCAAGCGTAATGGACAGGTTTGTGAAATTAGCCAAAATTGCATCTTTACTTTTGCTATTAACAACTTGTTAATTTGTACAGCTTTTCCACATCGATTTTGGCCATATTCTGGGCCATTTTAAAGAGAAGTTTGGTGTGCGGCGTGAACGTGTTCCTTTTGTGCTCACACATGATTTTGTTTATGTCATCAACAAAGGATGCATTGATCGTGAGGCAAAGGAATTTTGCTATTTTCAAGAGCTGTGCGAGCGCGTAAGTTGCAAATAACTTCATAAATATAATGAAAACCACGTTTCAAATCTTTGTGTTTTTTTTTGCACTCCATTTTAGGCCTTTTTAATTTTACGTAAACACGGCTGCCTTATTTTATCGCTGTTCTCAATGATGATTTCAACCGGACTGCCGGAACTGTCCTCTGAAAAGGATCTAAACTATTTACGTGAGACTTTGGTAAGCCTTGTTATACATAATTGTATCCTTAACCTTATCTTTTTTTACTCAAAACATCCGTTGTAGTAGAACGATTTTTTTTAATTCTTTGCTGAAAAGCGTAAAAGTAGAATTGATTATTATGTATAATTTGGTATTTAAAAATCAAATTATTGTATTTTAATTTTATTGCTAATATTATATTCTATTAATTTATTAAGATAAATTATATAAAATTAATTTATTCATTTTACTAACTAATCTATGTCATATTTGCTGTGATCTTTTAATAAATAATAATATAGAAATGAATATTATAAAAAATAATATATTATTCTGCATATTTTTACCAGGTGCTGGACTACACGGAGGAGAATGCGCGCAAACATTTCCAGGCGAAATTCAGCGAAGCTTTGGCCAATTCGTGGAAGACCTCACTCAATTGGGCCTCGCACAATTTTTCGAAAAACAACAAACAATGAACGACTACAGACAAATAACATCAATCAGATATTTTTGCGACATATAAAACCAGAATCACACCCACACACACTTCTCCCACACCCTAAAAATTTTAGCTACCGTTTACGTTTCTGTCAAACATTTATCTGTGTTTTCTGTTTTTCGGACGAGGCATAGTAAAATTTTTGTTCATATATAATACAACTCGAGTTCAAAACTATGTGTTCACTACATTAGGCCAACATACTGAAACACACATACACTGTCAGACACAGCACAAACACATACTTTATATACTTTACATATAGACAGCCGTTATATTCTGAAAACAAATGCTCCAATATTATTATGTTTTTTTTGTTCCCATTGTAAATTCATTAATTATTTTCTAACGTTTGCCAAATTGTATAAAAATGTTTTCAAGTTTTCTGTTTTGATATTTTGTCCCACACACATACACACACTTACCTTTACAAATTATTATGAATGTATCCTATTATTATATATCTTTAATTTAAGCGTGTAACTTTTCGTATCTATTAAGTTGATTATACATATTATTAATACGGGTCTTATGTACTCCAATTTGGTCGACTGACAACCGAAAAAGGAAAACAACTTTTGTGTTTTATGGTTTTTTGTAATATTATGTTTATCTTATACCGTATTTCATGCGTGGCTGGATGATAAGAGTAATTAAACGAAACATCTTACAAAAGAAAAACAAACAAAAAAAAAAAGTTTATAAAATATGCCGGGTAATTCATAAACCTTATGCATGCATATACCATTCGACATATATTATGAATGATGTATACATTAGTCGAAAGATAAAATTATAAAGAAATAAATAAAAATGTGCTTCTACGGATAGACTGTATGCAACACCAAATTGTGTTTTTTTTTCTATTTCAGGGGTTTTTTTTTTATATAAATGGCGTCCTTTCTTAAAGAAATTACCTGAAATAATAGATCTAATGGCATTATACGATGCGTAAATGAGTCCTATTATTAGTAGTATTTTCTTATTTTAACTTACATTTGGACATTGCAGTTCTATAAAGAATATCCATCCAACCATCAAGTCCTTAAAAAATCTATAAGGAATTTAGAGAAAGATATATTTTTAAAGGGGAGATATTAACCATAATCTGTAGTTTCCCCGAGCATAAGGATATAATTTGAAAGTATCGATCCATCCAGAAAATAAAATTGAATAAAAACACAACTCAGAACTCATTTAGTATAAATTTTTATTTGACATCAATAAATCAGTTTCAGTTTTATGTACGTATATAAAATATATTATTTGTTTAAAACTAGTTTCGTTTCCGGTTAACTTTACACTCATCTCATGACCATAGACGACGCAGCATATATATATTTATATGTATATAAATATATATACTATACTATATAACCCTATCGCGCGTTTTTCAGTTAGGTTCGCGGCTCTAAGTGTTTGAAACCTTTGCCAAACAGCGTCTTCTAAATGCACACAGTACACTATTAAAAAACGTTGCCAGCGTTCTACATATATATATATATAAACAAACGGATGATGAATAAATTTAAAACAAAAACCTTGTGTACACAGTACCGAGAAATATATATCGTAATACAAATCTTTAGAGCCTAGGCGGAATTAATATTCATGGAAATTTGATTTTCTCTTCATGTTTTGCATTTCGCTTTTTGCTTTCATTTTTTTGTTTCTTTTTTATTTATTTTGTTTTTTGTTATTTTTTTTAACGCTAACTATAAAAAGGTTAACGGTAAATCGGGGAAATATTTAGGTTATGGAATCGAATAGATTTTATTATTGTTTATACGTCAGTAGTATATCAAGTTAATATCCTTTAATAAAAATAGTTTATATTAAATATATGGGTTATTTTTTTTGTTTTTACTCATTTGTTGCTTTAGTTTTGTTGTTGTTTTTGTTTGTTGTTACATTGTTGTCGGTGTAAAAATACTGTATTTACAAAAATTACAACTATTTTTACTTATAGCATAACATATAAATAGTCATTTTTGTATTATATAAATAATTTAGAAAATATGAGAAATATTTTTTTTTTTGTCTTTTTTACTTTTTAGGAATATATATTCTTTTCGTTTATTTGTATTTGTTTCAGTTGTACGAAATTTAGGTCTGTGTGTGTTTTTTTTTGTAAATATTTTTTGTATATGTTCTTTTTGTACAATTTTTGTTTTTTTGTTTGCAATTTTAATTAGTTTTATATTATTTTCTTAGCTTAAATTGACGTTTTGTATTAAGCTGAGCCATACATCGAAACTGTCCAAATACATATTTAATTAAACAGTTTAAAATTAAGAAAATTTTGACAATTCAAAGTCAATCTTAAACTACTTAATTAAATTTTAGTTTTGATTGTTTAAAATTGTTTAAGATTATTAATGAATATCTTTCAAATGAAAATATATTAAAATAAATAAAATATTTTACAATATTTTCATTTAATATTTAATGAAGTTACGAAACACATTTTAAAACTTGTAAAAATGTTAAACATGTCTGTTAAATTATTGTTATTAATTAAATGTTTGCTATATCAAATGTTTGCAATGATAATTTCTTTTTTCTCATACGTAAGGCTCTAATTTAATACAAAATCGATTGTCAATCCCTTGCTATTCGCATCTGGTGTTTGGACCTCTCTTTTTTAGCTTTGTATACGATTTAGGTATGCATTTTAGAATAACATATTGTTTGAAAACCGTTTTTGTTTCATGTGTGAATGTTTCAATTTGTAAGTAGAAGTTTCGTAGTACATTTCTCTCCATTTTGTTTTTATAAATCCCTAGTTTTATTTTCATGTTCAAAGGCACACGCATTCTATATAAAAAATCTGATTTGTTTTTTCTTTCGTTTTTTTTTTTGTTTTTGATTTTTTTTCCAAAATGTTTCGTTATATAACACACACATACATATAAAAAGTAAGATGCAGTGGTCTATTTTAATTTCTTATTTTTTTCTCTAAAAAAATTTTAAGTTCAGTCTGTTTCAAGGAAATGTTTTGATAAATAAAATGTTCTAAGGACCGATAGCTCAATGGACATTGAAATACGGGTCTTTAAATATTTTTTTTGAGATTCTTCAAGACGCGCATCTTATGGGAATTTGAAAAAAAAAACTAAATAAAATATATGTATTATATTTTACTCAAAAGTTTGATTAGTGAATATGTTGACCAAAAAATACATGCCTGATTGGCTATTTATATTCTTAACTGATTGCATAAATAGTTATGGAAAGGGTTTGAAAACTTTTTAAAATTTAATTTTCTTTTTTTTAGGAAAACTCGTAGTTTTTAATTGTCTCGGCCTTAAAAATAAAAACCCTAGCTAACTTAATGCAAAACAATTGAGTTACAACTAAAATATCAGCTAAGCTTATCTGATAGTTATGTGTGTAGTGTGTGTGTGGTGTGTGTGTGTGTGTGTGTGGTTTGAATGTCGTCTTCTTAAGCTCTACTAGTGCAATAATGTACTTAACTCGAGGGCGGCCCAGACACTGGAAAGTTAGCGCTGGGCGGTGGTTTAGTGGGGGTGGTGTTGGTGGTGCAAGGGAGCAAATGAGGGTCTCTCAGTGTTTTGACAGATTCAATGGTAAGTCTGCAAAATAAAAAGTAATTAAATTAGTTATTTTTTGACATTTGAAAGTGTAAGTTTTGTACTTTACCTGAACTTAGTTCATTTCTTAGACTACTATTTTGAAACATTGCGGATTGTACTGAGGAGGCGAGGCTGCCGCTTGCACCGCCGATGCCACCACCAATTGGTGCACTGGCGCTGGAAGCGGAAATGTTGGTCGTGGTGGTGCTGGTGGTGGTGGTGCGATGATGACTGGACGACGACGACGATGACGACGACGATGCAGCATTTGTTGACAACATTTGGTCAGTACAAGAATCAGTCAGTTTTGGCGTGTGCGTTCGATGCTCGGCCAAATGTGTGGGCGGCGTATGGTTATGATGCGCCACCGGATGTACCGCCGCATGCATATGGCCCATATGCGCAGGATTCGATGACGATGGCGATGGCTGGCCAAAAGCTGAGGCCGCCGCGGCCGCTGCAGCAGCAACAGCCGCAGCACTCACACCATTATAGCCAAAAGGATGATACGGCGATTGTGGCGATAGACGAGCCACGGCTCCACCGCTGCTCGAATGCGAATGTGGATGCGAATGCTGCTGCGGCGGCGGTGGCGGTGGCAACAGCGGCGAAGCGCCCGCCTGATAATGCTGCACCCACAACGGATTGTGCCGCAGCGCTGCAAGCGTCGATATGTATGGATGGTAAAGCGAAGGCGACACCACCGATGGAATGTATGCGGCTGCAGCAGCAGCGGCAGCAGCAGCTGCAACCGCTGCACTGCTTGTCGTCGGCGTGGGACTGGCTGTGCCGCCACCATTTAATTGTGACGCCGCAGCCGGCGGATACATATAATAGTGCAAAGGTGAGCCAACAGCAGCTGCAGCAGCAGCAGCGGCAGCCGCAGCTTGTGCCGCTGCAGCTTGCGCGCTTGGCGAGCCACGCTGGAGTTGCTGGAGATGTCGTCGTTGCTCTGGGGAGGATGTGCTGCTGCGCTCGCTGGGCGAGGGGCAACTTGTATTGCTATTATTGCTATTGCAGCTGGTTGTCGGTGAAGCGAACTCGCGCCGTATCGATGCAGTTTTCTTGGGCACGGTGCGATGCGGCGTATTCCCAGCACCACCAGCTGCAGCTGGCGAGGCGCTAGATGAACGCGGCGGCGATAACAGTTCACGTGTGCCACCGCCAGCAGTCTGTGGAATGCCAGCGCCAACATAGGGCGCATAAAAGGAATGATGCTGCTGCTGCAGCTGCTGGGCCAGCTTATAGCTGCTCTCCGGCGGCGTGCGTCGCCCGTAGTCGATGGGCAGCGGTGACCCAGCAGCGGTGGCATATGGCGGCGAACGTTGCTTCTTGCTGGCCGCATGCGATGGCGATTTACCGCCATTGCTGCCGCTGATGCCCATTTCCGGTGATTTCGGTGAGTGGTGCAACGCTCGAGGATAGCTCGTGGAGCTGCCGCTGCTGCTGCCATACAAGCCATGATGATGCTGATGATGATGCGAATGATGATGCGAATGATGCACATTGCTGATTATCGTCGCCGGCTGATCGTGACTTTTTTTGCTGCCGCTGCTGCTGCTGCTTCCGCCGCTGCCGCCCAGCAGCGAGTGTATGCTATATGAGCTATTCAGTCGTGTCGGCTGCTGCGTTGCTTGTGCACCAGTTGCAGCTGCAGCTGCTGCTGCTGTCGATGTCGTTGTGGTGGGGGGCGTAGTCAGCATCACTTTGGCCTGCGGCGGCGCTAGATTCATTGGCATCGTCGCTTTACTGGCCAGTGTGCTGCTTATTAATGTACTGCTATTGCTGCCGCCACCTTTGGCGCGACTTCGTTTGCCACCAACGCCACCACTACCACTGAGACTGCCTCCACCGCCAATACCGCCGCCGCCTCCTCCTCCTCCGCCACTGCTACCATTGTTAATACAACCATTGTTATCCTCCAGCGATACCTTCTCGAATTCACGCAGTATGCGCTTGCGCGGCGACTGATGATGATATTCGACTAGACGGCTGGCAGCCGCTGCCGACGATGGCGGCGAGACCTAAAAAACATATTAAAAGATTAAAGACAATTAATTAAATAAAATTTCAATTTAATGGGGTCTTATTCTGCAAAAAGCATTGTCGAAGTGCTGAGAATGGGCTTGCATATGAATCTGTTCGATATCAAATTGTATACTGATATACTAATCAATTTTTGTCTAAGCATTATAAAAAACTTATTATTCTTAAGTTTCAAAAGATTCATGTTCTCAAGGTGAACCAAAATAAAAATGAACATATAAACATTTAATCTAATTCGATTTGATCGTACTTCCAGCTTTATGAGTTCATATCAACATATTATAAACAAAGAAATAAACATAAACCTTTTTGTCGCTAGGGCTGATATACTTTATGAGTTTATGTTATATTATACTTCCTGCTTTCTGAGTTGTTATATACATATTAGAAACGCTACACACAACTCTTTAGTGATTCATTTGATCAAGCGAGGTTTGGTTAGCAACAGCTTTACAGTTGCCTTTAACATGCTGCTTAGTCACATCGTGGATGTTGTTAGCGGTATCTTTCTATTTTCTACTGGCAAAAATTGTTTCACTTTTTTGTTGATTAAGATTGATAAAGTTGAAGAGTTTGGTCTACAAAATCAGCTACAAAAATGTGAGATAAGCTAGATAATGCATTACACAAAGCTAATCCTACACATTCGTATTGATTCGATGCATACCTTGTGGGCCAAGGAGTGACTTAGACTACCGATGGCTCCGCCACCGCTGCTGCTGCTGTTGCGTTCTGCCGTTGACGTTGGCGCTGTTGATGCTGCTGCTGCTATTGCCGCCGTCGCTGCTGGTGTCTTTGACAATTGCTCGAGGCGTGCGGGAACGCCATCGATTAGTTTCTGTATGATGCTATTGAGCTTTGCTCTGGGTTTCTGCTTTTTAAGTCTTATATCTGTTGTCGATTTTGTTGTTGCCGTTGCTGTCGTCGCTGATGTTGTCGTCCTTGTGCTCATCTCGCTCCCAGCCTCCTTCTCATACATGAGATCGCCATTCAGCTCACTCGAATTGCCGTTGAGCAAGTTGGCTGCCGTTGGTGTCGCATCGTTCACAGTAACGGACATGGCATCCTCATCCTCGCTCGTGTTCATTTTCTCCACAGTCGCTTCAGCTTTGAGCTCATCTTTGTTGTCATCATCCGGAAACAATTTTGCCTCCGGCTCTGTCTTGATCTCATCAGCCACATCATCCTCGTCCACTTTTATCGCTTCTGGCTCGACTTTAAATTCATCACCTGACTGCTGCTGCTGTTCCGGCGTCTCTATAGCTTTAAGCGTCTCATCGCCATTCTCCAGCGTTTGGATGCGCTCAAAAATCGACAGTGGATCGTCGATAGCAATCGTTGGCTCGTAGGGACGACGTCGCTTACGCGCCGCTGCCTGTCGCGCACTTTGGCTAAGGACCACATTGTGGCGGGGACGCTGGTAGTATAGCGACAGTTCTTTGGAGATGCCACGACGCGGCTGCGTCTGCTTCCAGGGCTGATCTCGTTGCCACGGCGATGACTGTATGGAGCTATTATCATCCGAAACTGCAAAGCCACATTTTATAAATATATATTTCTAAAATTATAATTATAATTCCACTTACAGCTTAGCGATGTTGAATTCTCATTCTTTGGATACGTGGTGGTCACGGCAGATGTGGGAGTCACCGTCGCCGATGTCGCCGCCGATGGTGTCCGAAATGGTTTTCGTGGCACCGACACCCAACCACCCTTATCGCCGTCCTTAGCCCGTGCCAGTTCCAATATGAATCTACCATCTGGCAGACAAACAAGTGCAAGTTGATTATTATTTAAATTGCGAATGCGTCAATTAGTTTCAATAATCTATATCGGTTACCAGTTAAAAACCTAGATTTACCGCTGATCGGAAAACTTGTGTCCTCTTCTGCAATCTATGTTCTGATAAGCTACTATAAGATTTTCGCAAAAAGTTCGTGTCTGATCCGGACCAGATTTAATCAATAAAATGTCTGGGATACATTATAAATTTGAAAACTATATTTTACAACGGTGTCTCATATCGCTAATAAATTAAGTAAACTAGATCTTTGTATGGTATACAAGAATTCATATTTCAAATATTAAAAATCCAGCTGTTGAAACCCAAGAGATTGATTTGTTTATACCGACGGAGAGACAGACTGCTAATAAAGAATGTAAATATCATATTGGATAATAGCTGCTTCCTTCTGACTTTTACATAGTTTTGCAACAATTTATTGTATCTCTTTTCCTATTTATATTGTCTTTGGGAACAAAAAAATTAACTTAAAGCTTCCATCAGAAATGATGTAGTCCATAATTTGTTCGACAATAAGTCTGAAGAACTGTGAACAAATCACAGATCAGTCTACAAAACGGTTTTGTGAATATTTAATAACAATCGAAGTGGTTACCTTTGAAAAACTGCAGCCGGCCACCCAAGCCTGGCATGCTGTTGTTGCTGTGCGTTGATATCGGATGCCTGCCCATGTCAAAGCCACTGCTGCTGCCGTTATTAAATTTGCTGCCCTTCGTTGTTGTTGATGAGGCAACCGCAACGGCAGCAGCGGCGGCACTTGGACCATTTAGTGAGCTATAATCCAGAACACCCGACATGACATCGATTGGCGCTTTTGGAGCTGCGGCAGAGGCGGCAATGAGCGCCGTGGCAGAGGCCGTCGCCATGGTGAGAAGACTTGGGCTGCTGCTGCTTTGGCTGCTGCTGCTGATGCTGCTTTGGCTGCTGTTTGTTTTAGTGGGCGCTGACAAAGTGGGCGTGATGCCATTGGATGTCGTTGATAATGTTGTTGATGAGGTTGATGATGTCGATGTGGTTGTTGCTATTCCCGTTGTTGTTGGTATCTTCAGTTCTGGTGCGGCGGGAAGTTGAAATGTGGCAGAAGCAGAAGCAGCTGCAGCTACTGTCGTTAACAGTTGAGCGGCCGCTGCGGCTGCTGCATTGGTGCCGTTTAAACCATTTTTGAGTAAAAACTTGGCAGCCGCCTCTGCAATTAGGCGCTCGCTGTTATTGGCACTGTTATTGCTGCTGCTGCTGCCGCTGCTGTTACTGTTGTTTTTGCTGTTATTGTTATTGTTGTTGTTGCTGCTGCTCTTATTGCGCTCATCGGTCATTTTTGCATTAGCTGCAACATTTTTACGCCGTACTTTATGTTATGTTGTTTCTGTTTGTTGTTTGCCTCGGTTCACTTCATCAGTTTCTTTTTATTCGTTTTTTTCTTTCTTCCTTTCCTTTTATTTGTTGTTTTTCTTGCACACACGCACACAGGCACACACAACAGTTAGTTTTCACTGCCACTGTTGCTGTTGTTGAGACAAGCACATCCACACTAAATCAAATGAAAATTATGTTTAATTTTGTGTGTAACATATTTTGTTTTTTTTACTCTTCGCTTTCTGGTTTTTATACGTTCGCATTTTGTTATTATATTTTGTGCTCCATCTTTTTACTCCACACTCTGTTACATACACACGCACACACAATTGCACACAGCCTAACACTTTCCACGTTAACTGAACACACACACATATAGACGAGAGCAACAAACACTCGCTACTTCACTCGTTCGCTCTCTCTCTTTCTTTCGCGCTCTCTCTCTGTGTGAGCGAGCGAGTGTCCGGTGCTGCTCACACCCAAGAACGTTTGCTGCGTGCTCCACCAACTGCCATTTTGTTTAATTTTTAATTTTAGCGTACGACTGAATTTACATGCATGGTTGCTTTATACGCAGATACATATACATATATATATGTATGTATGTATGAGGTGCACTATCTATGAAATGTGTCCTAGGTTATGAACCGACGATAAATGATGTAAATTACATTCAACAGTTAGCCGATACACAAATTACACAATTAAAAATTACAGTTAGAAGCCGGCATAAATAAAAGTTTATTATTGTCAAAAAAATTTACGCATAATCATTTATTAATGGTTATCAACACGGCCCATTGGACTTCGGACATATACATACATACATAAACACACACATTAACGTCTTCTTGTATGCATGTATTTACGTACTTATATTTTGCCATATGTTTTGAGATGCTGCGTAACAATTGTTTTATAATAGTTTACTGTCGAGCTCATTTAACCAGTAAACCAGTCTCAGCGTTTTTTGAGCATTTCATTTTTGTATTGTATGTTCTAAAGCACGCACACATAAAACATTATTGTTTTTTTGTTGTTGTAAATTCCTGGCGCAGAGTGCAAAGCGAACAGTTCGCGGCCGTTGATTATCGCACAAATTTGACGGCGTCGCATAACAAAATATGCCAGCTCGGCATCGTGTGTGTGTTGAGTAGCAGAGGGAGCGTCTGCTATCATTTTTAATGTTGTTGCACCTCATTCAATTATTTAGATGCATTTTAGTGTTAATATCATATTTTTCACATATTTATTTATTTTTCACACACACATTAACAATTGCGCATGGGCATGCAGCAGTTGGTTGGTTGCATGGTTAGAGGGAGCAGGAGCACAAAGAGCACGTAGAGCACCACACAAAAAACGAAGCGGAAGAGGAGATAAAATAATAGAAAAAAATGTTCTCCAATTACCATTACCATCGGCAATGTTTTTCACATTTTTCACACAAATCGCGCGCACGAAAATACGTAAAATCTTAAGGAAAACGTTGCGGTATCTTCGATGGGCACTTTGAAACTATTTGAAACGAATAAATTACTAAATTAATACGTTAAAACTTAATTTTAAAAAAATTATCAACGAAAAACGCAGTGCTCAAGCACAGACGGTAGGGAAGTTGATATCGATTGTACATATCGATAAATAAAATGTGCATGCAGTTTATGCATGCATATCGATGCGACGAATATCGATATATTTTAAATAAATCATAATTTCAACTATGCCCAGACAGCGTTGCCAACTAAACGTTGTAAGTTGTGAACGTCATTTGAAAATAACGTAATTTTGATATAAAACATATATACAGAATAAAGTGATTATCATTATTTGGAAAGATTAAAGTCACATCAATTTTTTTCTTTTACATTTATTTATTTTAGCTAGGTAAATATTAATGGTATTGCAACTGTCATTTATTTCTGGATAATACTGTATACGCGATAAGAATCGGTTATTTCGGTTATTTTCAATCTTTTTTTTAGCATGGAATAAAATATAATATTATTATTAGTATTATTAATAAGCTTATGCGTACGAATGTGTTTGTTGTGTGTATGTGTGTCTTTAGTCGAAATACAACCCATCTGCTGCTGCTTACAAATTAATACAACTCCGATTTGCCTGCATCTCTCTGAACTTTCTCCCACTATATAATATGTTGCATTATCTTAGGTCAAATATATATAATTATTTTTAATTTAATACATAGTATAGAGGGGCATATGTCGCCCTAGAGTTTAATGCTACGCGCTTTTGATATGAGTGAGAAAGTTGTTTGTTTTTCAATTGCACAAAAGTGGTTAAGAATACAATTATGAATAGTTTTTTTTTTTTTTTTTTTTTTTTTTAGAAAATATTGCACAAAGTAAATTGCAGTTTGCAACAAAAGAAGCACACAATAATAAATTAATTTTAATTTCGGTTTTTTGCTAATGCTTGTGCTTGGTAAACATAATTTAAATATCACAGACTTTTTGCCAATTGAATTAATATGATTAGTTAATTTTGTTTATGCCAAAAGTGTAAATGAAACGAAAGAAGATTTAAATAATAAATAAATGTAAGGAAATCTTGAAAGATATCTTAATCTTAGACTTAAGCGCATAAATCTAAACAAGCCCGTTGAGCACCAGCTTAAAGTGTTAACTAAAACTTAATCTAAACACATTTTAAGCCAACGTCATTGCAGCTATACAAAATCAGTCAAATATTGAAATGAAATCAAGTCTTGTGTTTGAACCATGGCACATAATATATATATACTATATAGTTATAAGTGAAAAACCATGAGCCAAGCCTATGAAGATGATAATATCTCTATATATAAATATATATGTAATCTTCTATATAAATACTGTATTGTTGTTGTTGTTGTTGGGATATTCGCAGGATTAAGTTATTACCTAACGTAATTTAAGATGCGATTTAGCTTCGAGTTTTCGGTTCACTTAATGCAAGTTATCCACACGACTGGACTGCAAGCCAAGTGTGTTTAGGTTCATTCCTGGCGGCACCACGCCAACTCCCACTCCAACGCCAACGCCCCCAACGCTGACGCTACCGCCCTCGCTTTCGCTCTTCCAGGACGAGACAGGAATATGCGGTGCTGGCAAACAATTACGCAGCGTCTGCACTATTTGTATGGTGTCCATTAGAGCTGTGCGGAAGAGGAGGGAGAATACATTCAGTCAAGTAAAAAAGATTAATATTTACAGGATGCACTTACTCTTCTGGAGACTTTCGCTCTGCTTGCCATAGGGCTTGCACATGGAGGGTCTTATGTAGGTCTTCATGCGCGACATATTGCGCATCAGCTCCGAGAAGATGCGCACAATCTTGTCCTGACCGACGCCCATGTGATCGATGCGATTCGCATCCTGACTGGCCCAGGCACCATTGTGCAAAGCCAATAGGTCCTTGTTCGATTCAATCGAGTCCAGATTGGAGCTAAGCAATAGACAATAAAAGATTATATCCACAGCTGTCTTAATTATAATATTGATAAAAATACTTCAAATATAGTAAAATATTATCAAATTTCAAGCAATAATTGAGATAGTTAGAAGTAAGGATTAAAAATGGGCAAAGCTACACAATTTATTAGCAAACAAAATTAAAGTCCTTTGTAGATTGTAGATTAATTATTATATTTAGAATTAGAGAAATCAAACATTTATTGTCTAACAGAATTTAATTTTTCTGTATATAAAATATTTCGGAGAAGTCTTAAATTTGATCACCATAAAATGAGACCTTTTTTATATAGAAGTCAATATTACATGATATGCGTGCGAAACTCACCGTAAGGACTCGGCCATATTCTTGTGCGTTAGCTGATCCATTGAAGAGTGCGAGGAAGACGAGGAAGACAACGAGTGCGGCGACTGCGACGGCGATGGAAGCGTATGATGGCCATGATGCACCTGCACGCCAACGCTAGAGCTGATTGCTGCTGAGCTTGTGCTGGCAGCCAAAGATGCCGCTGGCTGTTGCTGTTGTTGTTGTAGCTGCTGTTGCTGATTGGAGGCAACTGCGGCGGCAACTGCTTGCGACTGCATCATGCCTTGAATTTGCAAATTGGCCGCGGCAGCTGCCACAGCCATGGGATCAAAATGCTTCGGATCAAGCTGAGCAAAGACGCGCTGTTTCTCCAAGGCGCTCAAATTGCTCAACTTCTCCAGGCTCTGCTGGGCGAGCACGCGATTCTGTTGTTGTATCAAGGCAGCCGTTAATTGTTGCTGCTGATGTTTCGCTTGAGCTTGAGCCTGAGCTTGTTGTTGCTGCTGCTGTTGTTGTTGCTGCTGTTGTTGTTGCTGTTGCTGCTGTTGTTGTTGTTGTTGCTGCTGCTGCTGTTGTTGTTGCTGCTGTTGTTGCTGGTGATGTGCGGCGACGGCAGCTGCACTGATCTGAGACAGCTGTGATTGAATGCTGCTCTGCTGCTGCTTGGTCAAATGTTGTAATTGTGGCGGCACCTTTGCGCCACTTGACTTGGACAGATCAATCTCAACGGTTGCAGCATTGCTGCTGTTACTAGACACACCACTCGCAGCAGCAGCAGCAGCTGCAGCCGCCGCCGCAGCAGCACTTGCAGTGGTAGCACTGCCCGCTGCTGCACTCGGTGGTAGATGCGACAAGCGCTGAATAAAGTCGGGCGTGTTGACACCCGGATATTGCTGCTCCATAAATGGCATTGGGGAGATGCCCATGTGGTTTTTGTAGTAGCGACAAGCGGGACTCGGACACGATTGCACCACCTCAATAATGAACTCCTTCTCCATGCCAAACTGATCCCGTCCAATCGTGTACGATTCGATTACCGCACGCACTGTCGCATCCACACTGAGATGGAGGCCATGTGGTCCGGACATGTGCTTCAGCATGACAGCATTGGCAAAGTGCTCGAACGGCAACACAATCTTGCCATTGTCGCGCAGAATCAGACGTCCCTGCGAGTCCAGCGTAAGCCGATTCGCCAACACTCTGTAAAACAGTTGAATTTTAGTGGGACACTCATAATTCGAATTTTGGATACTCACTGCAAGTATGCAGCACTGGGCAGCATTGCATTGTCCTTCAGATCGCTAAAACACTGCAACAACTCGGCACTCGGATTCCAACCCTTGTTCTGCAGATAAAGTTGGAGCAACATGTACAGCTTTTCGGTCACATAACCCACGCCGGCGTTGGGCTGCTGTTGCTGCAACAAATCGCTCAGAGATGGTGCACCCATCGAGCTGGATAAATTGCTGTTGTTGCTGCTGCTTCCGCTGCTGCTACTGCCTGTGGCGTTGACCACGCCCCCACTACCGCCCACTGGGCCCTTTGAAAGTGCCGCCTTCATCGTCTCCGATAAATCCAATTTGTAGTTTTCGGGATAAAAGTGTTTTACGTGATCCTGTAATTTCAATTCAAATTTGATTTAGTTAGGAGTGCGAAAAAAAAATATATAAAAATAGATATATAAATATTATATTATTAATGTATAAGTACATCTGTCTTAGACAGATCATAGATTACATTGAGCGATTGTTCCTCTGAAAGCTATTTGATACAGTAATCAGACTTTGCTGATTTGAAGATGATGACTATTTTCATTTATATTATTATATTAAAATGGTGTGATATATATAATATATTATATGGTGATGCAATACAGACGATTTCTTCATTAAAAGACTTCATCAAAGATATTATTGCGTTACAAAGTTAAGAAAACTTTTTAAATACTGTCAGCATAAAGGGTATACAGAAACAAACACAAATACAGACACATTAGCGTTAACAGAATTCGCACACAGTCTGTTAAATTCGTATACATGCACGGCAAAACATATACACGACCACCCACCCACCCATCGACGATGCACACACACATCTGCACATACGCATACACATACAGAGCAGCAGACTTACCAAATTGTTCATTTTTCGGCTATTGACTCTTTTTGCTTGTGCAGCGGCGGCATCTGCATCTATTTGATCTGGCGCCTCCAACGCATCTTTGAAACACTAACGGCTCTTGTCTTGATGACCAAATTGTTGGAAAAATGGCTCCAAGCTATATTAGTGAAATTGAAATTGAAAAATTTTATGTGTCTGCCAACTATTGCTGTTGTCCTTCGGCAAGGAAGTGGGGATTGTTGATACTCATCATATCGATTCATCGCTTAGCGATGTTTCCATCGTTTATTAGGCAATACATCGATATATGATAAAGCATAATTTACCGATACATCGATTGTGTTCTTTGGCAATTAATTGTATATTTAAGTTTAAGTTCGAACATTATTATGCAGCAATTGGAATATATGTATATAAAATGTATAAAATTTTACAGCTATCGTTGACAGTATATTTGAAACTTCTAGCACAGTAGAGAAGACAATCTAACATTTAATAAATAATTGCAGATAGACTGTAACGTACACCAAAAATAAATAAACTATACAACTATTTGTTAACTAATACAACAATATTGCAATGTATTAAGTTAAGAGTAAGAATTTGCTTATTTGCCAGCATTAATTCAGGCCGTAAGTAAAATGATTTCAGCAAGAAGTTAGCAAACATATAAACGAACTAATCACAATTTACAGCACGCAAATATGGCAAATTAAAACTCATCTGGCACGCGATGTTATCCAAAGCGTAACAAGTGACGCCCATATTAAACCTTTTCCATTGCTGAGCTCCAAACAAAGCCCAAATGACCAAAGAACTCTCAACCATCAGTTGTAATGAGCATTTTGCAGCTGTACACTTAGTGAAAAAGACCGGTCCCCATTCAATTAGAAGTGGGATTGAATAATTTTCATTCCATTCTATATTTAAGACGAATTAAGTTGAATATTTATTAGATTTAGTTTCCATTTTAAATAGATGCTTTATTGAACATTAAATTCTATATTTATTCTATTTTCTTAAAACATCTGGGATGATTTAAGAAGTTTGATACTTACTCTTACTCATAACTCGATTTACTTTAAAAATATATATATATATATATAATTTATAAATACAAAAAATGTCTAACAATCTTCTTCTTTCTTTCCTTGCTTAATTATTTTCTCAGTGTTCTAAGCGGTCGTCGCCACCGACGGATGTGAATATATAAACATGTATATATACAAGGGGGTTGAGTTTGGGTAGCTATAGCAACTTTTGACAAACAATCTAGGCAATATAAATGCGGCCAAGGAACTTGTTTACCGCCCGAGCTTCACCTGCAATTGCAGCAAGCTTGAACTCAGTTCCCATTCGAAATTCACTGAGTACAGTACTAAAACTGAGAGTTCAGACATATAAACATAAATATTATGTGCTTCCATTGTTTTAATTGGTTCTTCCCCGTATTATTGTGGACAATAGCTTCCACTAAATTGGGCAATTGCACCCAACTGGATCCGAAACAGACTCCGACGCCTCAAACATTTCGTTATCAAAATATTCAAAAGTGTGTGAAAAATGAGTTCTACAATTTGAACTACTTTGAATGTTCGCCATGTCAAAACGAGGCTGGAGACGGAGGAGGACCTGATGGAGGTCGAGGAACCATCAACGAGTTGCAACCTACAGCGGATAGTAAGTCTACTATTGATTTAACAAATCTCTCTCCATGGTGCTGAGCAGGGGTTGAATATTGCAATTTAAATATTTATATATAGCTTTTGTACTTTAAATAGACCGCAATGTATGTGATATGAGGTTATTTCATATGTGGTTTAATATATGCAAAACGAACTCTCTATAAATCGTAATTGTATTTCCTTAAGAAACAAGATCTGGGCAGCTCTGATCTAGACAGCTTGCTGACATTATTTGTTTTGTTTATTAAAATTTCTTTCTTATACAATCTTAATAAAATATGTATATGTTAATATATCAAATTACATAATATATTTATCGGGATGCTATTTTTTCACAATTCCATCTGATTTTCGAAAACTAATATTTGTTGATTTTTAATAATTTTGGCAGCAGTTACGAAAACTCATTTTACAAATTTTCAATCTCTAAATCCTAATGTCTTCAAGATGGGAAGATGCCTAAATCGACTCGACTTTCATTTCGGATGAGAAATATTTTAGCTTTATAGAGTCGGTCATGTGTTCCTCGTTTTTTTTATATATATTTTCTAAAAATTTATATACTTTATATTTTTATTACCATTTTAAATTCTATAAACTTATAGCCAGAATGGGCGAAAATGTAAATCATTAAATCATTACTACAAAAAAAAGTGAAAGTAACTCATAATAATTCTTGAAAATTGAGTTTGCTCACACATCAGAACCTTCGGCAAAAATATGACTTTATGACAATAACTGTTATTGTTTTACACGAAAATGCAAAAAATCAGGATAGGCAAAGAAAAGGCTCAAGAATATATAAAAGGTCTTTTACGCAGGAGAATATTTTAAACAATGAACAGGATTCGCATTTAATTTATTGTCTAGACTTTGTTTAAATGATTTTATGACCTTTCCAAATTTTACGCACGCCCTCAGTCATAAAAGAGGAATACAAAAGAAACATAAATCTGCAGATGACATTATGATTCGGGTCACGTTTAAGGGACACAAACTACCCTTACAGAAAACTAACACTTGTGAAGACTAACAAATTTTAATGGTATCTGTTGATCTTTTCTTTGCACACACATACGAAGTGATTTCGCCTACTTTTTACAGATAATTAGTATTCTATAAGTGTAAAAAAAGATTTTTTCCCTTATCTTGAAAGTTTTGCAAATTTATACACAAAAAAAAAATTCTTTAACAATCTATGTAAACTTTTCAGAATTCGCCTGCCAATGTCCGATTGGCCACATATCCATATTTGAGAAAATTAAACGTTGGCCCATTTGTGATGAGATATGCAACAATTTAAACACATCACAAATTGATAATTGCACAATTGTTTTTCAATCGCCTTTGCAATGCCGTTTTCAATATTTAAATACCTCATCGGGTTATCAACAAAGTGGAGCTATTGTGTTAACCAAAACAAATCCTGACAGCAACATCAGTGATTGCCATAATTGTGATCCGGCCTATAATTTCCGTTATCAGGACTTCTGCATAGCCAACACTTTATTGCGTCCCTATTTGCATTACAATGCGTTTTGGCAGGCAACGATTAAGTCTAACCAAAACTCGGGATGGCATTTTGGGGATCTGAAGTTTGTGGCATTCTTTTGCCTGGCTTTGAAGAACGACAGTGCCTGCCAACAGTTGGCGAATCTGTGTGTGCTCTCCCATTACTCCATGGACAAGCATTCGCCTTGCAGCCCATTTCTGCTCACCCAGATGTCGGATGTGGTCATGAAATATGCTCACGCCGGGGAACAGCTGAAGGCTCTCGAACCCTTTGTGTTTTACAAGAAGGGCAGAATAACCAAAGAACTGTTGACGACCACACTCCAGTTGGCGAATCCGGCGGAGTTACAAATATTTAGCACAAACTATGATCTGGCGGGCAGTTTAAGCCGCTGGGGTCGCTTCAATCTGCAGCAATTGAATCTATGTCCAGGTGAAAAAGTGCCCAGCTTGAGTTTTGCTCAGCGGCAGGGGGAGATCAATTGCCAGCTGAGTCTGGAGCAGCTTATAGATGTGGCCAGTCAGCAGGCCAATGACAACTACATCAATCTGTATCTAAACTTTAGCAGCAACCATCAGTTCCTGCTGCATCAGTTGCCCGTGCTCATCGAGACACTGACGTCGGAAAATCAGGTAGGAACAACTGTATATAAATATTTATATAAATACAATTTTAAAACTTAAATTTATTAAAAAGACAATAATTTTGTTATATTTTAAACACGTTTAACATCATTAATAAATTAATTGTCTGATTTTTGTCTTTAAAATACGTTTCAACAAATATCTTTATTATTAGTCTTAAGAATAGGTTTCAAGTCAAACTTTTATCATGAATAAATATATAGATTTAGGTATCTTGTTTTAAGAACATGTTTCAAGTCCAATTAAATATAGACACTTAAGTATCTTAATTTATGAATAGGTTTAAAAAAAAATAAAGTAAAAATAACTTTAAATAAATTTATTGTCTAACTTTTCTTTAGAAAACGCTTAACTTCAATCAACATTTAAAAACCACAAATTTAAATATCTTAATCATATATTATATCTTTATGTTTGCTCATCTGCAGCGTGCCCAAGAAGAGGAATGGCATCTGGTGAAGCGCTTCCAGCTTATCGCAGCACAGCCGCGAGATAATCGCCAGCACAAATCGCTGCCGCGCTATGAGGATGCCCACAAGCTGGAGCTGTACAGATCTCTGCGCTATGTGGATCAGGTGGAATTGCATTATAGCATTCAGGCTGGGAATCGCATTGGGTTACCGCTTCTGAGACTACGCTATCGGCACATTGAGCTGGGCGCTGGCAATGCATCCTTAAGTAAAGTTTATCCCTTTCGTATGCGGGTGCACTTTGAGCTTGTGCCCCAAGGAGTGACTTCCAAGCTGGTGTTAGAGCTGGTGCTCCCATTATTTTTAGTGTTGGCTTTGTTGGCCGCATTGTTGCGTTTGCAGAATCTCAGACGACGGCGACGTGAGGATCTGTGTCAGATGATAAATCTGCTGGAGCTGCTCCTTCAACTGGCCGCCAATGTGGCACTGGCGCTGCTCGTCACAGCGCTGCTCCTGCTGGCTCTACAGGCCTTCGATCTGCAACAGTTGTCGCTAATCATATATCCGGCCTGCCTGCTGCAGTTCGTCTTTCTGGCTGTTCATCTGCGCCGTTGCAGCCAGCTGGAACTGTTCCTCATCGATTGGGAGCGACCACGGAGCAGCTGTGGTGAGGGGCAACGTTTGAATCTGGACAGCTCCTCGATGTGCTCCAGCGTGCGCACCTATGTCGCAGAGAGTAGTGTATCCGCCTGGCGAGTGCTCTTCACAGCCAATGCTTGGATCCGTTTGAGTGCTTCCCAAAGATATTCGAGTCTACTTCAGGCATTTGTTGTCATCGCCGCCCATCGACTCCTGGAGCGTTACACGAGCAGCGATTTTAGCTTTAGCTGTTGTTTAATCTCTGGGGTTTATTTGGTTACCTATGTCCTGCAATTGCTATTGCGTCGTCTTCTTCAAGCCAATCCCCTGGTGAAATTTGTTGATCTCTGCAGTTTAGCGAATATATCGTTATTCTCCCTGTTGGAACCTGGCTATGGTTACTATATACACGGACGTTCACCGCACGGCTTTGCGGACACGGACATGTCCTCGATGATCCTCCAACTACAGCGCGAGGCGCAGAACATGTGCGGACGCAGAGGATTGCTCATCGATTCAGATAAACAGGCCTACATTATTCTACCACCTCGTAATCTGCGGTAAGTAGATACTTACACAGTTGCTATATATATATATATATAATCATTTTAGAGTTGTAGGAAAATGAACTATAAAGTCATTTTCTAGGATATGCTGAAAATTATATCAAAGTGTCGCCGCAATCGGTACTTGAAACAAATTGGGCTAGAGATGTGAAAACGCAGAGTTCTTTTTGTTCTTTATCTTTAACGGAGTCGCTTGTAAGGCGACTCCATGTGATGTTTATTCTTAAACCAGCTAAGTGTTGCAGAGTTTGTAAGGCGACTCCATGTGGTGTATTCTTAATCTAATGCAGCCACTTGAAGTGGACTTCGTGTGAGGTTTTCTTATTTAACTGCAACCACTTGAACGTCGACTCTATGTTATATTTTGACATTAAAATAGCTGAGCCTTGCAACGTTTAAGAAACAATGTTTACATGCAACCTATGGGTCGCTTTTGAAGAAATCATACAGGAGTCGAGACTGAAAGTTCCAGTTTTAAGTCACCATATTTAAGCAATTATTATTATAGCTTAAAATATTCAAATAGTTAAGATTTCCAGTAAAATAAAATTGTCCTTGCAAACACTGAACCGATTTTCAAAAGCTTGGAAAAATTGATAATGATTTAAATTTGTTAATACAATTTTCTCACACAATTATTGGTTATATTCAATATTTATTTATGATAGCATCTATTTGGAGCGATTGCTGTTGCCTTTCCAGCGCAGCCGAAATGGCAGCATGTCCCAGACTCTGCTCTATCAAAAGGATCTGCAAATCTCGAGCATTGATGGTCAGGTGGAGCGCACCTCCATTGCCTATGCCAGCGTCAATCGTTTCTTCTGCGCCTTTATTGATCACGTAAGTTAATCGATTATTAATTTTATATATATATAAACTACAACTATTGCTTACAGGCCATTAAGGATATGGATTATGTGATTAAAGAGAAATCTTTGCTGGAGAAACTCTTTAATTGTGAGATTGAAAACTATTTGACAGAAAGTACGTTTATTAGTAGCAATATTCCATCAATATATATATTTAACATATGGTTTATCTTACAGATAAGGGCACCTTCTATATAGACGATGCCCTGAGCTTTAGTCGTGTTCTATTGCTGGGAAATCATTTCAACATCTTTGTGCTGGAACTGCTTGTGCTCCTCTCAATTTATTTGCTAACTTCCAGTTTACTGTTGGCTGCCGCTGTGGCATGTGCTTTAAATATGGTAATATTTCTATAATATTTTTGAATATCTGACATCTCTCAATTAATCTTTGTAGCTATTGCGGCAAATCTTTCGTCTCTGGGTGCGTCGCAATGTGTCCAAGAAGACGTTGATTGATGAACGATTTCTACTGTAGCCTAACGGTCACATCGAAGAGCAATATATGCGGGACGATGGCTTCTTTGATATATAAAATTATACATTGCTGGTAAAAAAAAAGGTGTACTTCATTTAAATACAATTTGGCTAGAAGTCCTGTCCTAAAATGTATACACAAATGAGCTAGAATTCGTTTCTCAAAATGTTATCTAAAAATGTCATTCTGGATTTCAGGAGGTGCATATGACATTTTAAATTCTTGAATCAAGAACTAAGTTTGCATTAAAACCATTTTAATACGCAAAATAAGTTTATGTTATACATTGGAAAACTTCAATTATTTTTTAGTTCATTCCACCTATTTTTTAGTATAGCATTGCTGGAAATAGGAATTGAATATATTTCCCGTAGTAGTCAAAGTTCTTGTTTAAAATATATCTTGAGAAGATTTAGAAACCCAACATTTGTTGAATTAAAACATTCTCCAAAAAAGTTAAAGTTTTCCCAACCGTTTTCCATAGTTTAATTCACACAGAATTCTGATAAGTCTTGAGTTGACTCTACACGAAAAATGAAATATTGCCTTTTTCAATTTATTTAAAAATCCACTGATAGTAAGTAGTACATTCATTAGTTACTTTTGTAGTTATTTATCATAAAACTTACGACTAAAAACAGATAAAATAATTTCTATGGTTTCACATTCAACATCTATAAACATACTTAGGTATTTCAGCATGTTGTATGTATTTTATTTCACTTTCATTTGCATTGCTGTAATTTCGATAGGATAGCACACATTCATGTTCCTCTAATTAATACACTTATATATAGATATATATATGTATATGTATGTATACATATATATATATTCTGTTGTTAGATTATCAATATAATTTCAATTTAATGTTTAATGTTTATTTTCATTGTGTGACATCAATAGGATTTGCTTTATTTCTGCAGCTTTGAGTAGTTCAGTTAGAAGATATTGTAGTTAAAATATTTATAAAAATATTCGCGTTATTCGCGAATTGAGTTATATATTCAAGTTTTAAATCTTATTATCGTATGCAATTAAAAATTATAAACAAAGTAAATGGGCACAGCATTTGACTGATTTGGATAAATACATTGCAAATAAAAATCATGGATACTTTTTCATATACACATCAATACCAATTCATATGAGAGTAGTGTGTTATCTTATTCCAGATTATAGTAGTATTTATGTGTTTATGGCCGTAATGGGCATTTCTAGTAGACTGATTGGCTGTATGCCTGATCGGCTCTTTTTCTTTCTATATATACATATATATGTATATATGTATATATATATAGTTGTAGACTATAGCTAAAACGTCAAACGTACAACATTAAAATATCTACGCTTATTGTATAGTTATGAATGTTATGCATATAAATGAATATGTATACATATTTTGTGTTTGATTCAATTCAACTTATAAGCCTAATTGCAACTTACTACAAGTGTCTTCTTAAATGGTATACGAATGTTTGCGGTTTAAATGAGCGAATGGATGAAAAGAAAAAAATTGCATATATGTATATATATCTATATGTATAAAGATATAGATATATTTTAGGGGCAATAAATATAGTACATAGCATTCGAAAATAACAAGAGAAATGAAATGTCTAAATGAGTTGGGTGTGAAATTCATATACTTATTAGGATATAATTTGTTCATCTTCTTTTTGATTTCTTTTTTTTTTATTGTTTATCGCTATCACAAAAGTAAATACAACTCCAAAAGATATGGGGTTAGAGGGGAGAGAGAGTTTGGGGAAAAACACTCTTCATGAGTTCAGTTTGTCCGTAATCTTAGATTTTATCTCTACTTGGTATATCTGATTAAATATGTATATTCAACACTTAAGACAGTAACCTAAAAGATATTCTTCACGTGACCATCGAGTTGATTAATGCATTATTATAATCGAAAATAAATCATATCAAATGACTTGCCTTATTTACAGTACGTGTTTTTGTCTGTGTGTATGTGTGTGTGTGTGTGGGTTATTAATAACTAAATGTACACCAGCCACTAGTTTGTTTGTTCTAAATTCTTAAAAATATATGTATATATATTATTTGTTGTAATAGCGCCAATACTTAATTTACAACAACAATGCTTGCCTTGGGAGTTTTCGAGAGTGTGTCTTTGTGTGTACGGATATGTTCCTCCCGAATCGACTTAGAGTCCGAACGCAGCCGCATATGCATGCAGCAGCTGGAGCACGTAGTCGGCACTCTCCTGTATCGTATTGCTACCCAAACTACGCGGTCGTTGTGGCAACTCCAGCTCCAAATCACCAAAGTTCGACTCTTGCTTCTGCTGCTTCTCATCTTCAATTGGCGCCCGATGCGACTGCTGCTGCTGTTTCTGTTGTTGCTTTTGATTATCCTCCTCTACCATCGGCGGCTGCTCATCCGTGCCCTTCTTGTCGGGCGAATGCTCGTTCTATTCGTGCGCCGAGCGACGCGACCGTTTGGCCGGCAAGCAAGCATCCTCACTGTCTGCCAACGACGCGGAGCTGCAGCTCTTGCGACCGTTATCAATTGGTGCAGGCGACCCGGCCGCTGTAGCCAGCAAACTTGGTGAATTCGAGGTGGATGCACCGTTTGCCGCAATCTTGCTGCCAAAGTTTGGCAACCATTTGGCCAACTGCTCTTCGAAGAAGTTCTCCAAATACTTGGCATTGCTAAATGTTTTCGAATCCTCCTGTGTAAAAGCAAGTGCAACATAAATTGTATTGATTGGTTGACAACGCACAAATAAATCTCGATTCACTCACCTGATAGAAGAGATACGTATTCTTGAAGATTAGACGGACATCGTAAACAAAACCGGCTATATCCTTGTAATGATTGGGACTAGAGGGATCCAGTCGAGTGCGTATAACATCCAATGACATGGGGCTAAAGGGAAAACATAAATAATTTTATCAGAAAATTATACATATATTATTTTATTATATAGTCTTATTTAATTATATATATATATATATATATATATGAATAGTGCTACTTACTTGCAAATAATCTCATAGTATTGAGAGTTGGCCGGCGATTCCGGTTCGCGAAAGTTGAGACTCTGCTCATATTGACAGTACAGCTCCAGACAGATGCGTTGCAGTATTCGGAGCTCAATGCTGCTCAGCTCATTGGGATGCGGTTTCTCGTTGGTCTCGGTTTTGGTTAGCTCCTTGAGATTGACACAGAGCAGACACTGCCAGGATTCGCTTTCGTCCGGTAGCGAACTAATCGCGGGTATGTGACAATTCTGATGGAATACTTTGGGGCATTTGTCGCAGCACATCAATTCGCCGCCATCCAGGCACACGGCACACCAATCCTCATTGGGGTCGTCTTTTTGTTCGTTTTTATTATTAACTGATATGATTAGTTTTTCGGTTTGGAATTTTGCATATTTGGTTGTGTGTGTGTGGGATTGTGTATGGGTGTATGAGTGTGTGTATGTTTTTTTATGTATTGTTTTTATTTGATTTGTTTGTATATCATTTTTGGGTTTGTTGGGTTAGTAATTTATTTGTTTTTGTTTATTTCGCGTTTAAATTGATTTTTTTTTTTTTTTCATTTTTGAGTTTTTTTTTTGAGAAACGAGTTTGCAGTTTTGAAAATAGAAATAAACAAAGCAAAGTTATATGAGAATTGGATATCGATATCAACCAGCAGCAAAAGTAATGTTAAAACATAACACTATGTTATAATAAAATGCATAGAGGACTATATAAAATTAACTAAATCACAAAAAGCCGTTGCTCCTCTCACATCGATTTTAACATTTATATGTATACAAATATATAAACTTTTTTTGTTAATGCTGCTTAGCAGCATTCCAAATTTATATTAGCTTTATATAAAGAAAACCAAAAATCAGACATAATGTTTGCCACTTATATTTAAATTTACAAATTGGTCTTACTTATTTTTATTTGTTTTATTTAAGAACTCCTTAATGTGGAAAATAAACTTAAGAGAGCATCTAAAGGAACTACAACAGCATACACACAACGCACACACCCCAACACCTATAATAAATTTAGCCGAGACCAAAGCGTGAATAACTTGAAGTGTGAATGTGGTGCTTACCTTCTTGAGTATTGGACAGATCCGTTGAGCTATGCACCTGCGGCGAGGTGGTCTTGGTACGCCCCTCTGGCAGCACCTGCACACCGTTTGAGTCCAGTTTTGCGATGGTGGCAATCAGATCATTGATGGAATCATCACGCACCTTGTCAATGGGCTCGGTAAAATCCTTGGTATTCTATTCTCAAAATAACACATGCAATTTGGTTAGCAAGCAGAGAATAATATTGAAGTTTAAAGGTCTTACCTCATGTGTGCTGGGGCTTGGTGTCTTTGGATTTGTCGATGTGACATTGGAGAGTATGGATACAGCGGGCCCCAGGCCCAGGGCAGCGGCATTCAACTGTGCCAAATTGTTGGCCGATGTCGTCCCATTGGCCAGGGCCGGCAAACTGGGTGGGCCTCCAACATTAACGCTGCTGGGCGGTGTGCTATTCTTCAGAGTATTTGGCGATTTCAATGAGATTTTAAAATTTTCCGATGTCTGACGTCCATTGGCGAAAGGCAACAGCGGACCTTGCTGTTGGCACACTGCAAAGCAAACCAAACAAATTGAAATGTTAATTAAACTGTGTATATTGAACTAACTGCAACTGCATTGCTGCAACAGAATGCTCACTGTTTGATTGCTGCGCGGATTGTGGAATATGCCATTTGGCTAGACTGTGCATAGCGTTGCTCAGCTGCGGCGACGTTTGTGGCGGACCAGCGTTAAAGACAGCCTGGCTCCCATGAAACCCCAACGCCTAAAAAGGAATTCACAATTATTCTCAGATTAATTTGGTTTGAAAAAGGTCTGTTTCAAATAAAAATTTTGCACTCTTGTATGTCGACAAATAAAATTAAAATTAAAATTAATAATACAAATTTGTCTGTGTTTTTACTTTTCTTTTCTCATCTTCAGCTCGAGTCGACTAATCACAAACAATTGGAAAAGACGTCAACAACTAACGCTTAATAATATTTATACAAATTTAGGAAAAAAAATATAAAACCGGTTTTTAAAATGTTGCAAATTATTATTTCGAACTCTTTGATGGAAACAGCTCGACTAACAGATGCCCTTATAGATCGAAAAACAAATAACAAAATAAAAAAAAAAACTTGATATGGATAAGTCTACTCGACTACGAGATAAATAATAATGCTCTCCTCGGCCTGTTACATAATTTAAAGTATGATAAAATTGTAATCAATTAATTCACTTAAAAATTGACAGATTTTTAATGTTTACTTATTATTAGAAACTGCAAGAAAATTCGAAACAGATCTGAATTGTAAAAAATAATTCAAACTGGCTTATTCGCTTACATTCTGCATGGGATTGGACATCATTGGGGGACGTTGCAGTGAACCGGGAGAGGGTATCTGTCCCCCGCCGCCGCCTCCCGCGCCTGCCATCGCAGCTGCTGCTGCCGCCTGCTGGACATGGCTCGCCATGCGCTGATATTGCGACTGGAAGCGGGCATTGCTGTTCATGAAGCTGTTGGTGTCTCTGACGCCGCCCCCGCCGGGTACACCGCCCTGACCAAAATTCTGCTGGCCAGGCATAAAATGCGGCCGCATCTGTGGCATTTGCTGTTGATGGGCCGGTGATGGTGCGCCCTGTGGTCCAGCGGAATAACTGGGCGGCCCATTGAAGGCCAGATGAGCATTTGGGCTCTGCGCTGCCTGATTATTCAAAAGACCACGCAAACTTATGTCTAAAAAGATAGAATTAAAACCAATAAAGAAATGAGTGTGTATTACTTAGTTTTTGGGGGTTAATTCCTCATTTGTTTAACGTACCCATATTCTGTGGATGTGTGGAGGAGCTGACATGTGGCTGACCCTGACGCTGCATGCCTACCGGCGGCATGCCAGCAAATCGAACTGCAAGCACAAATTGAAATAAATATATTCGTAAAGAGATTGTGTTTTTTTTGCGCAAAAAATTCATTAAATTAAATTTAAAGGTTGCTTATATACAAATAAAATATAAAAAACTGTGTGCTGACAGTTTGATAAACTGTCTAAATAAATAATTGACAACGTTTTTATAGTTATTGGTTATTAATGAATTAGTGGCCAAATATAATTTATTGACTTCATTGATTTTTATCGCCTTCAGGTTAAGGTTTTAGAATTCATGTCAACCCCCTGCCTGGAACCCCCTGTTGGAAAACTACACTGACCACTAAAAACAACACTAAGAAAAACATACAAAATAAAGGAACATGCTCTTTTACCTTATAAAATTGTAAATAGATTAAAATGTAATAAATTAAATTTGAAAATAATCTTTACTTTTTCAAACGTCACTTTTTCTATAGTTTTAATCATTTAGAAAATCAAATCTTAATAAAGTAGAGAATATGTGGGGAACCTTTCTCGTCCAAGCTTGGGTTCCAAAGTGTATCTAATTTAATTTCAAACCGATCTTTACGGTACAAATCCAAACTGTAGACTTGAAGGAATACTAATCTAGCATTTTTTTTTATAAAGATTTCCTCATTCTATCTTTTTGTAATCGACTTATATTTAATGTAAATCAAAAGAAAATTTAAAAAATTCTATTTTAAATATAAGAAAAAAGCATATTCCCTCAATTGAATTTCTCTGAGTGTATACAGTTTTGTAGATTGAAGCATTTCCTTACCTGACCCATCGCCTGGAAAGGAGCGACTCATGGAAAGATTGTTGAACTGCTGCTGTGCGGCGGCATTGCTATACATGGGCGGACCATTCTGTACGCCAAATCCGCCTGGCGGTCCATTTGGCGAGAGACCTGCCGGCATACCTGGCGGCAGGACGGGACGTAGCGGTGGCGCCATATTCGGACTGGGTGGCTGACGTGGCGGCGGCGGTTGTGGGCCATTGGGTGAGGGTGCCGGTGCCGGTGGATATGGTTTGCCATCGACAATTACAATGCCCAGCTGTGAGATGACCTTTTGCAGTTCGGTGACCTGATTGAGCTGCACTTGAATCCTAACCGGAATCTCGGGATTGGGTATATCAGCCCTTTGGCATTTGAGTTTCTGCAGATGACGCACCAACGACTTTTTGCTGGACAAAATGGCAAAATCACTACCCTTCTCGAGAGCATTCTGCATAAATTCAATGCAATGATCTGTGTTATCTGAGAGCAACTGCAACGTTTCCTTCTTCTCCACAAGGACTTTCAGTTTGCTGTCGCAGACCTCGTTGAGACGCATCACCAACTGTTTGCCACGCAAATTAACCGTGTTGGTGATCTTTACTACCATAGCTGTGATCTCTTTGATCAGATCCTTCTTCTTGTCATGTATCAGCTGCTGTCGATCATCGATCACCTTGGTGGCCGATGAGAGCAGAAAGCGCTTGTAGTTGATCTCCGAGACGAGCGTGGAAAGCGCCTGTCGCGATTCGGTGGCAATCTCATGAGCGAATTTGTATTTGTGATCCCGATGATCGCTCAGCTGGCAATCGCGACAGGTCAACTTGTCGCACGTCTCACAGAACAGCGACAGCTTTTCCTGTGTGTGCAGCTGGCACATGTGCAGCTTGTCCACGCCGACAGTGCCGGCGAGTTGTTCATTGTTGGCCTCATCCTTTGGCTTGATCGTGTGATCCTTGGTGATCTTGAGACGTTGATGCGCTTGCACACAACTATCGCATATGTATTCGGAGCAATCAACACACCAGGATGTGGCCACAGCACCATCCGAGCAACTGCTGCACTGAATATTCGCAGCTTGTGAACTCTTCGAACCATCACCGGATCCATTGCCATCGCCAGCATCTCCGGCGGCACATTGCTCAATCAGGAATTGATTCTCGATGATGTAGCCCTTCTGTGAGGCATTGTCGCAGACTGGACAGTGGATCAGTGGTGGCAACGAACGATCCAGTTCGGAGAACTTTGTGTTCACACACTGTCCGCATGCCACATGGAGGCATTCCAACAGCTTGGGTCGATCATTGAGGCCCAGCAACTGGGCGCAATAAACGCACTTGAACAGCGTAAATTTGGCAGAAGCCGATGAATTTGATTCCGACTGAAAATAGTAAGGAAAAAACAAAATATTATATATAAAAAGAGGTTAAAAAAGGCTAAGTTGATTTGCCTTATAATTCTAAATAAATCTATAGTATTAATTTACCATAAAGTGAGAATGGTCGAGCCACATTTTCTCTCCTCAAGCAAAACAATTTAAATCAATAATTTTTAGAAGATTTATATTATGTCAAGGTATACAAATACCAAACTAGAAAGATATTACTATCAAATTGTGGCTTTTATTGTAATCGATAGTTGAATAATATCGATATGGAAATGGAATTGATTTTTAACGAAGTCAAATAAATATACATATAATTGAATGTCTGATTACGCTATTTGATTTAAAAAATATAATTCTTTTTTCATCAAAACACGTCTGTTCAGTTTGGTGTACAAAATCTAACTCTGCTTATGCTACTGGTTTAATCAATAATGAAACCTCGCATTTGCGTCTTATTTCATTATTTACAGTTAGGTTAAATTTCTTAGAATATACAGTTAGGTTTGATTGCTTATGCTGAGGCGCTGGCGCCGTCGCAGTGAGTGTGGACATGAGAGATCTGCATGAAGTTACAGTTAATATACAGTTAGGTCTAATTCCTTATGCTGAGGCGCTGGCGCCGTCGCAGTGAGTGTGGACATGAGAGATCTGCATGATGTTACAGTTAGGTAAAATTGTTTATGCTAAAGATCTGCATGATGTTACAGTTAATGTACAGTTAGGTCTAATTGCTTATGCTGAGGCGCTGGCGCCGTCGCAGTGAGTGTGGACATGAGAGATCTGCATGCTGTTACAGTTAGGTAAAATTGTTTATGCTAGAGATCTGCATGATGTTACAGTTAATGTACAGTTAGGTCTAATTGCTTATGCTGAGGCGCTGGCGCCGTCGCAGTGAGTGTGGACATGAGAGATCTGCATGCTGTTACAGTTAGGTAAAATTGTTTATGCTAGAGATCTGCATGATGTTACAGTTAATATACAGTTAGGTCTAATTGCTTATGCTGATAATGAATAAGGGATATGCGCGTGGCGCCGGCGTTGTCGCCTTGAGTGTGGACATGAGAGATCTGCATGATGTCATGGTCTGGATATGTCACTATATATATTTCATGTTTTCTTCTTCCTTAATCATTATTAATTTTATTCTTTGGGTACAATAACCCCAAAAGCTATTTAAACAAGATATACAAACAAATTTTGTAGCTGTTATATAAACGGTGAGTGCACCACTTGAGTAAGTGTTAATCGTTTGGTTTATCTTTAAGTGGACTTTGCACTTTGCCTGCCATATTGCAGATAATACATCATATAAAAATAAAACAAAAAACTACAAGTGCCTATTTTAACTGTAGTTTCCTGTATTGCTCATTCAAGTGAATATTATTTATGAGACGAACAATATCCCTGCTCGAATATCAATGATAAATCGTCTGTAACAAAACGTGTTATCTAATCTAATCTCAACTGAAAGCAACAATTGCGATAAGCTGCTGTAGTCAATTAAGCTGGGGAAATGTTCCAATATATTTATTTATATAACTTTTTATTATAAGGTTATGTGCTGTACTTTTACTGTAACAAATAATACAAATATCCTCTAATAATTATTATAGTGATGAATAAAATCCCTAAGATTTTCATGTTAACTTTTGTTGTATTTAGTAGATTATAATTTCTAGTGAAGAATTTTAATAACGATTGAAATTTTCTCTTTTTTATAATTGATTGCATCAACTTTCTGGTACGACAACTTTCCAAATCATTGGCTTGTATATTGGTCGCCAGCAGAGAAAACATTGTTGTTTTAACAGATTACGCTTGGCTGAAGGATATGTTTAAATATCCGATTCGAAATGGCAATTTCTCATTTTATAATTAATCGCAGCAAGTTTGCAGCGAGACAACAGCGCATAAATTTTGCAATGAAAAAACAAAGTAATGAAGAAAAAAAAAAGAGCTTAGCTCGGTAAACAAATAAATATCGATGCCTCCTACTGCAAATAGGGGAAGTAAGAAAGGGGAGAGTGGTTGTTGTTTGGTCGTCTCTGAGTGTCGCAGGGCCCAAGATTGATTAGTTTTATCTTGAGTTGGAGCACATAAATCCAATTGATTGATTATGCTTTTGCTCGATAAAGATTACTGCATTGGTGTGTGAGCTTTTTACATGCAACTGCCAAGTCACTATATATATACTATATATATATATTTATATATGTGTGTGTGTATGCATTTGTGTGCGTGTGTGTTAACGGAAACGCCATGGACATTGATGAATGCGCCACAACAGACTCAGAGAGCTGCGAGAGCTGTGATACAGTTTGTGCAAAAATTTGGTGGCTCGATATTGCAATTGGAACAACTGGGGATCCAAAGCGTGTTTGTCAGTGTGTCTTGATGTGTTTCTGTGTGTGTGTTTCTCTGTGTGTGTGCTACGATCCGACAGTTGACAACGATCCATCTTGGGGCTTACAACACTGACGTTGTCTACAATGTAAATGGAGAGAAAGTGTGTCGTAGTTTTCTCCAACGCATCTCTTTTCGCTCAACTTTCGAAATGCCCCATAAATCATCATGTGGCAAACAACCATTTTGTTTTTCATATACCCTGTACAAATTACAAAATAGGTGCAGAAAGGGTTTATCATCAATTTGTTATTAAATGAAACATTGGGCGACATATGCATCCTCTTGAGGTATACCAAAAGTTGAACTGTAAAGCCTTGTCGATCTGTCTGTTCAGTCTCAAATAGGGTAACATAGGTTGATCTAGCCTTGCAGGTTTGTCAGTCTGTTTGTCCTTGCTCAAAAGATTTAAAAAATGAAATTCAATCTTTTCTGTCGGTCTGTTTGTCTGCTAAAATATTAAAAAATTATAACGAGTTTAGAGCAGCGGGGAACATTTTTGAACCAAATCCATTCTTACAGTCTAGTAGATATAGCCTGTCCGGTCTATCGGCCAGTCTATTTGATCGCAAATCCTTTGGAGCTGAAGAATTTGAGCAGCTGTGTGCATCTTCCACTTAAATAGAATTATATATACTTAAGCCTAATTAATAATGACCTATCGATCGTTCTGTCTGGTTATCCGATATACATAAAAGCTTGCGAGATCAGAGCACTCTCTTTCTTGTTGTATGTACGTGATAGATCTGTTTAGAAGGTATCTTTTAGTCTAACACTGCCAGTCTCCTGTTTGATATATGTATACTCAAAAGTGGGAAGCTTGCCACATGCCCACACGAGAGCGGAGAGCACGTCCGCCAACATAATAGATTTGGACTGGAGTCTCTGGGCAATAGGGCCGGGTGCGGTGGCGGGTATGTCGACGTTCCACTTGAAAGCCATTCATCATAATATTTATGTTCCATGGCCATTTGGTGTGCTGCTGCGGCTGGTGCTCAGCGTTCTCCTCGCTCGCGTGCTCGCCAAAAAAAAAAACAACAAAAAAAAAACTGGTCGACTCGGCTTGACTGAGTTCGGGTTGGCTTGCCTCGGTTCGTTAAAAAAAAGTTGCTCAAGTCCAGTCCAGACTGACATACCATTCCAAATTATTGTGAAACAAGTATATTATATATATATATATATATATAAAAATATATATTTATATAAATAATTAGCTGCTACCCCCATCTGTTCAATGACATGCCATAAACTGTAGAAGCGGGTAGCAAACTATTTTGGGGAAACAATCCACCCACACACACACACACCCACACACTTTCTAACATACATATAGGGGCTACAATGTGCCAAACTAAATTGAAAAGATTCTTGCAAGTAATTCCAATAAAAACATATTTCTCATGATGAAAAGGAACCTTCGAGCTGAAAATATATTTTATGCCCCACAGAAAATAGAAAGCAGATATTTTAATATAATTATGTAATATAGTAAACAGTTTATTTTTTTTCAATGGTCTCACAACCAAAAAAAAATTGTATTGTAAAACAGAATTATTTTAAGCATTTTACAACCATAAAAGTCAACTCGAATGGTTTTCTAAATCTACACTTTGATTAAACAAGTTTAACAAGTCAACCTTTACAAACATATGCAGAGAATTCTATATCATCTACTAAATTAAGTGCGAATTAGTTTGACAAATGGTTGCTAGCAATCAAACAGAAATACAACAGAAAATAGTGGTAATTTTAGTTAAGTAGTAATTAAATATTAATTACAATTAATTAAAATCGTATATACACACTCGAATCTGATATATTTCACAAGCCCCAAAACTGGTTTGCTGTAGGGCATTAGAAACAAAAAAAAAACGTTGCCTCGTTTGGCTGTGGTATGCCATTAGCAGCAGCAGCAGCAGCAGCCGCACCAGTCCATGCCATTCGTTTCCCGTACCATGCCCCTAGTGCGTTGCTGCAGACCACCGAATGTTAAAATAATTCTAAATCAATTTCAATTAGAAAATGCTGAAAGGATGCCACAACAACAACAATACCAACAACCACAAGTGTAAAAGCTACACCAAACAATGAGAATGGGAATATTCGAGAACTTGGATGAAAATGGGGCACTCAAAAAAAAAAAACGCACGAGCAAGAAACACTAGAAATGTGCTGACATGATAGAATGTATGGCATCTTGCATGACGTCTGGCACTGAATGAGTGCATTTATGATTGATGTAATTTTGATGAAAGTAATCACATTTCAATCCATCCAGCCATTCATTCATCCTCTGCAATGCGAGCGGGCGAACGAGCGAAGCCCTTTAAAGCCCAGTTTCACATTTCATTAGTGAATTTATTTGAAAATACGTGTTATTTTTTTTTCATTTTTAGTTTGAATAAAAGTTTTATGCTTGTTACTCAGGACACAGACACACACACAGAAACTGAAGAGAAACTTTGTTGCGAAAATGAAAGAAGTTCTACAACGATATTTCATTTTCCCATTCCCATAAGCGTGGCAGCTGCTATGACAACAACGGTAAAATCGGTTTGGAAAATCCCATTGGCAGCGAGAACTTTCAAGCACATATTTCTCTCTCAACTCTCATCTCTCATCTCACATGCTAAATCCATTCTTTTTTCCCGAACAGACATAATTCCATTAATTTGCGTGCTCACAACATCAAATTGGATTTTCAGTTAAGCCATAGCTTTTGCTGCTCAAAGTTAAATTCCCAATGAGATGCAAGAGAGAGATGCAAGTGAGAGAGCGAGAGATATATATGAGAGAGATCCAGAACAGTCGGAAGATGTGAAGGCTGGGCTGGGCCTTAGCTTTGGCTTTGACAGGCCAGCCATCCAGTCAAATGAATAACATTTTCAACACAAATTGGTTTATATTTATAAATACTTTTTCTACCCTGTATCCGGTATATTACTACGGGGTATATTAAATGTAAAAAAAAATTAAAGAATGACGACGTTTAAGCGAATTTAATACGTTTAACCCGTTATAAAAATTCGAAATTTGAAAATTGAAGAGCAGTTAACTGGTATTACTAATTAGGTACTTTAGAAACCAAAATAATACCGGTATCGAAAAGTACCAAAAAGCAACTAAATACAGAAAATTCTTTGCAGAAAGGAGTACCTGAATCTTTACTCTTTATAATCGAATAATAAATAGTCGTCTAGCTTCGCGCTGATAAATCGATAACATCGATAAATGCAAATAGATAGAACCATATATTTTCTAATATTTTAAAGGTAATATTATTCAATTTGTATAGTGGATTACGTGCACCGATGCTTCATAGATACCAGGTCAAACATATTTCTTTCCAAAAGTTCCGAAATCCTTTGTATTTCACAGCTTTACAGCTAAAGTCACAAAATGTAAAGTATAAATTAATAAATAATAATAAATTATGGGCGTGTGGTTCCGACTCCTATTTCAATATGACACTCTTATGATGATTTAATATTGATCATTTTGCAGTAGTTTTCGTCAGACAATCGAGAAATGCGGTCACTTGTTTTGGTATATATAAAAAAAACACCATTATCATTGAAATTAAAGCGTGATTTACATAATATTAATCTAAAAAATGAGTTGCACAATTTTGCCGCAAGTTCAAAAGTCAATTGTCAACTGATTGTCAAAATGTACAAATAATGTTCACGTAGGTTATCAACGAAAATACTATTTGCCTTATGAATGGTGTTCTGTGGCAACAGTATATTTTTTGCTTATGCTTTTGATTATTTTTTTGTTAATTTGATTATGTGAATGAAGATTCTAATATTGTTGCTAAACATATTATGCAATAAGAAATCAACATAAAAATACCTATAAGGAATCGTTAATAGAGCTATTCAATAAACTTACTCTTAACTTCCTCAAAATATATGTAAGCCACAGAACACACTTTGAATTTCAAAATCTTTTCAGATTCGACGTTTAAATGCAGCGTCTCATGTTCATACTTGAACATATATATTTTATCTTCACCCACACATCTAATAAGCAAATTTGAGTTTAATTTAAACACAATTTTATTATTTCACAATTTCTATATATATAATATTTTCTGGTAAATTATAGGTCTCTTCAAGCTCTTTTTTGTAATAATTGCGCAATTGAGTGACAACTAAATTGTTGCAAACCAATTACATTCACGTGTCCCTCAGAGTGTGTGCGTGTGTGTGATTAAATAGGATAATCTCCGTTATGCAACAAAGTCACGTAACAAAGTAATGCAAATGTTGTGCAACAATGTATTGATTCAATTTGTTTGTATGCCTTATGATTAAATACAAGTGGGCCTCCTCTGTCGAGAAAGTTAGACGAGCAGATACTCTTAACTTTGATTACTATCGATAACCGATTCCTATCGAAATGTGTAAATTATTTTTAAGCAAACGTGATCTGATGGTATAATAGTACTGGCTTTCCATTTAATATATTTGGTGTCTCTGATGGGTGGCCATGACGGTCATATCCATTTTCATTGGGTATAAAAAAGTGGCTTGTTGTCCAACACAAATTGGTTCGTTCCGCGAACGTCAATTACCCCTGTTTTCCTGGTCTTTCTCTATTATTGTTGTTGTTGTTGTGCTCTGTGATTATAATTTAAAACGACAGGAAAGTGACGCTGTTGTGCAACTGGGTGTCCTTAAATTAAATGTAAGCAATTTTTTTTTTAAAGACATCGAATGCAATAACAAAATATTTTGCATAACAGAAGGAATAACAACAACAACAACAACAACAATATTGGTATTTACCCGACTGCATTTGTCTGGCTTTCGTGGAAAGCCAAGAGAGAGCATGTTGCACACAAGAGCAGTGGGTGGTCCTTGTATATACACATAAATCAGTGCAATATGAGGACATGCATCATATGTCCGTCTAAGGGAGCTCAGCGTGTGGCATTCGTCTGCCATTTTGTGTGTACGTTTGAGTGTGTGTGTAAAATGTCTATATGTGAAGGAGACCCTAACGCTGCGTGTAGCCAGCATCCTGTTGCAACTACAGCTCCGCCTGTTTCAGGTTGCAAACCCGACAAGCAACGACAGCAAAAGGCCTGTCATTTCCATAGTCGTAAAATTCGATATTTAATTTCATTTATTTTCTTCTCTTTTATTTTATTTGTCCATCAAACGTCAGAGGCAGCTATAAGGAATCCTATGCTTGCAGCATTCTCCTGCACGACGTTGTCCTTTGAATTTTAAACAGCGCACGCATATCCTTTGATGAATGATGCACAATAATAATATTAATAGCAAGACGCAGACGACACGCAGCAATGGGTAAATTAATTGCCTTTTCAGCTTCCTGTTGTTCAGGTGGTTTGCATATTGATTTCTTGGTCAAGTCAAATCAAATCAAACTCATCCTCCTCCCAATTGTTTTTGCGTATCCTTTGATGTCAAACACTCAAACACACACGCAACACAATACAATGGATAGTGGTCTCAAAATGCCTGCTTCAATTGCTCCTTTGTGCTATGCCAAGTCAAGAGTTAAGTTAATTAATTTCAATATGCATACTATGGAAAATCAATTTTGTACAGTTGCCAAGCGCAACTTGCAATCCATTCGATATGCCCAGCCATCGGAGTCATGCAACAGCAAGTTGGGCAACAATCAAATTAGTTGCTGCTGCTCACACCAGCTATAACCATAAAATGTCAGCCTGATTTTGTACAACTTCAATTATAAATACAAAAAACCATGCCCCAAACGAATTGTCGAAATACAAAAAATGTTTTATTCCTAAGAGTTTAAAATTAAATCAGGAAGATCCTCACACTTAAAAACCGTAAGTATTTCAAAACATGCCGGAATCGTTTTTATTTGTCATTAAAAAGAAACTGATTAGAAATGGCAAAAGAATTACATATGGTAAAGTATACAACGACAGGCCAAGGGCAGCATCTTCGACCCCTAATAGAATATATTCTTAATCTGAATCCGGAATCTTATGTCTGTCTATTACGCGCATGAACGCGTATTTACATATATGTATATATATACTTTAATCAAAAAGTACTTTATTTTTCACTTATTGAAGCATTCTCATTCATAATGTTGGATTTTTTTTTATTTGTTTATGAATAACTCTGTTTATTTAGTTGGATGTTTAGTCAGTTACACAAAATTGTGATAACTTTTTCAGGGGTAGTTAAAAACTAATGGCTTTTAGATTCAAAGCTTGCTAAAGATAAGACAGTTCAATTAAGCCATATGTTGTTAATATGAGACAGTATTATTAATAATATTCATAATTATATAATGGCATTACTACTAATGGGAAAATTACTAAGTCATGTTTTAATGATAGCCTCTATCTAGGTTAGCGATAACAATATTTTAATTATAATATAGTCTATATACTATGTGCAAAGTGGTAATAAAGATTACTTTGAAATTCTATTAAAATGGTAGGACACGAATCAGGTGTGGAAATCCCAACTTCAAAGACGAAAAATTCGGGTATAAATGTTTATTATTGTGTTTCTTGTGCACTGTGTGGTAATGAATAAAGGAGAAAAGTCGACTCTTGAAATTTTTATGCGCCTGTGCAATAATAAACTGAAAGATATTACACTCAAAATGCCAGCAATAAATTTTGTTTCGAGACAGAGACAGAGATAGACACATAAGAGGGACAAATGGGGAGAGAGAGATAGACTGAGCAGATGGGACTGTAAAATATTTTATAGTATCCATAATAAAAGCGAAAAACTTGATTGTGCCTGTGAAACTTGCGAATGGACTAAACACAATAAAAGTTAAAAAAAAAAAAAGAGAGAATATATATTCAGCCTGCTAAAGGTGCTGCGATTTATGTGATAGTGTCGACCAGAAACAGGAGGAGAAGCGAAAAGACCACGACCGGAACTTGCTCGCAAAGGCCAGGTGAAACCATTTTTGAAATGCCCTGCAGTGTGACTTATAAATAAATTACGTATCTAAAAAAGTAACTGAAAAGCCCCTCAAAGTATTTGCTTTTATTTAATTGTAGTAAGGCAGAAGATCGATTTCTTTGACTTTACTGCGTGAAAGGAACAAAAAAAAAATTTTTTGAAAGTCAGAAGAGTAGTCAACGATATTTTGAAACACAATCGTGTCCTGAAATTATCAGTTATTACCAAGCGTTTAAAGTTTAAACTTATGAAAGTTTTGTAAAGAAGTAGAAGAACAAGTGCAAAGGTTCTAGTCGAGAGAGCTCTACTAGTATCCAAATGTAATTCGGTAAATATAAAATACTATTTTCCATACTTCCTAATCGATATTGATTTAATTGAGGAATATTTGATTTTAACAGATGATCATTATTATGTCTAGGAATGATTTAAATTGTTATAGGTGAATTAAATACTTGCAGTTACATTTTTGTTTTTAACAAAACTTTAAAAAATAATAGGGAACTGAATAATAACAGATAATAAGATATAATTATCTTCTTTTTTCCTTACTACCAATTGGTAATTATTAGTTTTGGTTTATTGTATATTCTCTCACACCGGAAATCGTGCAACAGGTAAAGATACGCCATCTCTCATTAGGTTCCTTGCCCTTTTAGGGGCAGCAGTGTCTCAAGGGTGGTTCGCAGTCGCGCGTGTATAATTTATTGTTTTCAGACGTGATTAGCTTAGGAAAATCGAATCAATACGTTGAATTATGATCCACTCAACAACAAACCTATTTAGTTCGAGGTCGAAATTCAAATTACAATGCGTGTTATTTGAGTGGTCACGTTTTATACCCATAATTTATCTATATATATATATATGTATAATATAGTTATCCTTTGTAGGAAAAACAAATGTTTTTTTAAGTCTTATTTTCCAAATATTACGGCGAATATTTAACGGTTTGGAGTTCCCTCCTAAAAAGTATTTAATACAATAAAAAAAACAATCCCAATGGAATAGTTAATTAAGAAATATGTTGTTATCTATCTTCTTGGTAATTAGCGCTAATGCCTATTTCTGCTAGATAATTAAAATTAACGACTTATTTCATTCCTTTCTCTCTCTTTCTCCGTCTGTCAAAGTACTTCCTGTACCGTAGAACACATTTCTTACATCTTATCTAATATTATGATTCGTAGTTTTATTACAATATGTTTGCAAGATTAGAGGTAATAACAATTATCAAGTGCTTTTTATCAATCGCTTTCTGTTTATCCTCTTGGTACTCCCGGTTAGATAAAATTATTAATTGTCTACTCTACTCTTATCTTATCCATTACATATATTCGCTTACATTGTCACATATACGCTCATAATAGAGGGATTAATAAACAACCGAGCAAAACACATATTTTTGGTTTGAAAACTTAAAAATTTAGCGACAGTAAAGAGTTGGCCTTACTACAAAGTATTTTATAATTTTAAACTAATCAAACAAGTATTATTAATTTTTTAAAACAGGATTCATATCACCAGTTCAGTTTATCTTTGCTATAAAAAGTAGTATGGCGTTTTGGCCATTTGACTCAAACCGCTGACATATCCGGCAGCGAGGCTGCAATTTCCGTTGCGGCGCAGGGGTTGTGTGTGTGAATGTGGTAGATGAAAGGGGAGTGGGAAGGTTGCTGCTCTAATGGCCAAACCCTAATGACCTGACATAACATTTCATAACGCAATTTAAGCTATCTAGAAAGAATGAATAAAAAAAGCTGAATAAATTTCTACAAAAATGATGCCATAAAAATGTACGAGTTTTGTTTTTGATTGCGGATTCAAATAGGGACTATATAGCTACGAATAGAAGAAGAGCTAGCATACACTCAATATATACTGAACTCTAACCCGTTAACTTCCCCTTGAATCTTTCTGTTTTTGGTTTATTTTTTTTTGTCAAGTGCAAGTGGTTCATACGCATCGTTTAGCATAGTCGTCGCCAGAGTCGTTAAGATTTAATTGTATGGAAATCGTAAATGGCACGCAAAAGAACCAAAAACAAAATATTAATAAAATAATAAACAACGTTTTATGAGCTACAGGGCATACAGTAAAATCGATAGGGTGCCATTAAGGTGAACAACATTACCAACAAAAAACGAATACCGAAAGGCATAATCTACAATACACTCAAAGAAAACCGCAGTCAAGAGAAGGCTCAATTATATTCTCAGAAAACTATTCAGGAAAGAGCCAGTCTTAAAATTAAAATCTAGCTTACACTCCCATTTTTGAATTCAGACGGTTCTTCTGACTGACAGTTTCTATGAGTTCCCACCAGTCCATCTTTAGAGGATAAAAGACAAAAGTCTTACTTACAGTTGGCAAAGTCAATAATGACCAAAACTGTATGAATTCATGACATAATTAATAATCTATTTTTAATTGTGCAACGAAAATAGCAAGTGCCCTTATTGAATTTCGCTGAGTGTGTACAAAAAATTTAAATTATATCTTTTATTTTATACCCCATATCTGTTTAGCATTATTGTAGACCCACATAGGGGGAACGGGATAGGTTGAAGACGACAGCGATGACCTCAAAATATGATTCATAGTTTACGACATTGACAACGAATCATGCCAACAAGTCGTCAACAAGTCAAGTCGTCAAGCAATCAACTAGCCAGTTAAGCGATGCCAATCCATTGAAGTTGATTGCTTTCAGTGGTTTTGTTGCGGTTTATTAAGATACATACTTATAGACTCCAAAATTGTATAATCATGCACCGTCAAGCAAATGATAAGCCTCCATTTTGCATAGCTCTGGTAATTCCAATAATAAAAATGATTATATATGGTAGTTTTATAATCTGAAATATGCGATAATAGCTAACAATTTTAGTTTCTTACATAATAAATGCATTTACCTTTTTTTGAGAATTATTGATAATTATAAAAGCTATAATCAATTTCGACAAAAACACACAATGTATATACTTAATTTCACGTTTAAGGAACCAACCAGAGACATAGACAAAGACCGGCAATTACTAGAGCATTCCAAAAATGGCAGTACATTCATAAAACGCGGCTACGCTCGGATGAATTTTCCAACCCACTTTTAACACGATGTTGAACATGTGTTGTTCTTCAGCTGCTGGGCAGGAAATGAAGTTAAGACCACAAGCTATACTTAAAATTCAAAGAAACAAATATGCTCGCTCACATTCGATTTAGTTAGGGTATATAGACAGCGTCCATTTTGTTTGCTGTGTACACGATATATTGAAAAACTGTTTTGTTTTTTTTTTGGTGCGGGATGGGGAAGACAAGTCGACAGAGCTTGGCTACAAAATAAGCTAAAACCGCAAACTAATGAAGCGACCCGGCTACGATTACGGAGGCAACGGGCAAAATGTGCACGGTGAGCCTATGGACGGTTGGAGACGGAATGACGACGGATTGGACATTGTGGGTTTTTCGGTGATGGTTCAAAAGACTGGACGCTGGTCTGGTCGCTGGTCTCTGGAGCATAAACCGCCGACGTTGCTGCTGCTGCTGCTGCTGCTGCGGTTTGTGGTTCTTTCTGTGCCTAATGCAATTGTTCGTGCTCCCGCAAATCTCCACACACACACACACACACACACACTAGCATTCATTTTCCAAAATGGCGTCACCGCTTGCTGGTGCTTTTGGTTGTTGAACAAAACAGTAAAGCCGCAGGGGATCACAAACGTGATGCAGATGCATTTAAATTTTAACTCACGGCTCGATGCCGTGGGCGTACATTAAGATATGGGCGTGGCACCAGCTGTCGAATGCAACCAGCAGCATTAAGCTTTGAAATAAATATACGGAAAAGCTATCCTACGTTCGTTCGTTCGTTCGTTCCCTCATTCGTTTCTGCCAGCCGCCCGTCGCAATCAGGATTTATGTGCAGCTTATGAAACTTTGGCGTAGATACTAAAATACAGTGAGCACACGCAAACAAAAACACGATTTGTGGGTGTTATCAAAGGGATTACAGATTAAGATTGATTATTTAATATTATATAATAATATATTATAATATTAAGAAAATTATTTATCTCAAACTAGAATCAGCCAGAAACAGTTCCAATTTAAGATGCAGAAAATTTTCAGAAATTGTGTGAACTTATAAAACCTAACTTTATCCCAAAAAAATATAATTTAAATTACATTTTCAGTACTCTTAAGTTGGAAATCAGTTTTGAAAACTCGAAATTCGAAATTTTTGATTGTCTGCTTCTCAGACATTTTGACTCTATAAAATAATTCGAATTCTTTTGTTCTTAATTACGGGTGAACACTGTACTTTGGCAGAAATTACAGACGTGCTTCAATTTTAAGTTACGTCGGATTGTGTCAGTTCTGTTGCCAGTGCCGTCTGTGCCTTTTTATTGTGCGTTATAATCCGCTTTATGTGATCGGATTATGTCCTGTGCTGCGCATAATCCCTCCAGTCGGTTCCAGTGGGGACTCATCCTATTTACAGTTAAACTGATCTGCTCAACCGTAGTAAACTTCAATTACACACGCTCTGTGGTTGGATTAAGGGTTCCCAGCAATGCCCACAAAAAAAAAGTAATTAAAATGTGTATCTAGTTAATACACACACAGGAGAGTGTCAGAAAGAGAGAGAGATAGAGAGAGCACGAGAGAGAGGGATGGAGAGAGCACGAGAGAGAGATAGAGAGCACGATAGCAAGTGTCTGCGACAGGTGTGCACAGAAGGACCGAAGGGAACGCTAGTTCAAAGTGAAAAGCGCCTTTTCCCAAGATCTGTTCGTCCAGATTGCCCCCGTTCTGGCAATAAAGTTAATTAGTAACTTTTTCGGGTAACGCTAGTATTTACAACAACTACATTTCTTACTCTCCTCACTTCCTCCACTTTTAAAATATATAATGTATATATAATGTATATATTTATGTGTATATTACGTCCCTCGGTTCGGTCATCGGCACTTTGCTTTGCTTGCATATTCTAGTAAAATTAGAGTTAATTGCACACCATTAAAAGCAAATTCTTGGAATTAATTTGATGTTTCTTCAAAAAGGCAACAAAAACAAAAACAACAACAACAACGCAATGGCAATAAACAAAATGGCTGTCCAGCTGACGCCAAAAACTCGCCAGCTGCCCCATTCATTATGGTGTGTCTCAGATTCAACGAGTAATTACAACTTGCAACACTCACCACACACACACGCACACTACACACACAGGCACGTTTCAAAAATGACATTTTAAGTGAACGGTGCCCGATAGGAAGAATGACTTGGGTTTACTATATGTTTGAATGCCCTCTATTATTTAGATAATAATATGCTCTTATTTTGATTACGAAATAAACATTGATCACAACTGTGGTTATTATTTATTATCTACCCAATTCATATGCATTTTTTTTGTAGTTTCTTAATTCATTATAATCAGATCCCTTTCCGTCGGTCGATACGTCATTTTAAAAATGCACTTTAATTGTAAGTGGGCACTTATCATATAATATACATTGTCTAGATCTTTGACAGCTGTCACTTTACAATACAATCTGTAAGAAGCCCGATTGTTAAAAAGAAAAAAACAAGTAAGAACTAGTAAGCCAGACTACAGACTACAAAGTATTTACTTTGCTCAAGCTAACGATTGGACAACGCCATTTTGACTTTCTGTCGGCCATTTTTAATCTTCTTTGAAGGGGAATTCATCAGAAAATAAAATGAACAGAATGATATGACAAATACGTATGAAATTAAATAAAAGTATAAAAGGCATAAAAGAGTGGGGGAAAAATGCCAAGCACTGTCCCCTAGAAGCAAGCACACATGCTTGCATGATTGACGTTTGCATTGAACGAGTGCACGTCATTTGCAGTTGATGTGTGTGTATAAGTATGTGTGAGGAGTTCGTCTCCAACTACAAAAGCACTCAAAATATTCGCGCGCAACTCGCGTGTTTTTATTTATATGTGTGTGAATCTGCATGTTTATTGGAAGAGCTCACGTTCGTGGCACTCAAGCGAAGCGAGAGAATAGCAAACACACACACACACATGAAAACGTAAAAAGAGACTAGTCATTTTGGCAACAGCGGCTGCAGCTGATCTTGATGAAGAGCCCTCTGCGGCGAAAAGTTCGAGAGAGAAGAAAAGAGTGTTATTTTGTTGCTGCTCGTGTTGATTTTTTTGTTGCTGTCTAAGTTGTAGTTACATATTTGCTTTGCCTTTCGCACCAAAACAGAAAAACCAGAAATCGACCGAACAAACGAACAAACACAAACAGCACGAGACTTGAACACGAAAGTGAAAAAAGCAAAGTTTGTGTGTGCTTTTTTCATACATATGTATATATCCATGTGTCCATGTGTAAATATATGTCTATGTTTTTTTTTGTGGGTTATTTCTCAGCATTTGTTTGTTATTACAGTTGGAGTTGTTTGTTGTTATTGCATGGGAAAAGATAACGTAAGCAATCGCACGAGACAATGCACATTTATTTATTGTATTTGTTTCTATTGATAAGCAGAATATGTAATTGATAAGCTGATATTCAACAGTGGTTCAAGCAAAAAAAATAGGAATAATAATAAAGCCCGTTTTAGAAAAATATTAAGTAGTATCTCATTTATATCAATCATAGAATTCCCACTTTCCACTCACATATGTTTATATACATACATATAAATTACAAAAATATTTTTAAAAAAAATCCCAATATTAAGAGGGAAATTATAGTTTAGTAGTTGCCAGATCCTGCAAACTTTTCCCATTTAAGAAATTGTATAACTGCAAAATTCCCATTTATAAATACGACACATTTTTAACAAATATGAGAGAAAAAAAAAGCTGAATTGACAACACTGTTATCTATAGTAATAATTTTAAAATGCAACACGATTTAAAAAGTCTCTTATCGCATTGAAGCAGAGTGTGAGCACGTGTCGCTTGCTTGGGTGTTAATAACCTCAACAAATATATTATACATGTTAGAAAGTGAGACTGATGTCCATAATAGAGCTGAAGTTTCCGGTGCACTAGTTTATTGTGAGTTTCATTTGAGACTGAAGATGAATTTGAATTTAATTTACTGGTTCATTGTGCGTTTGATCTGGGACTGATTATGAATAAGAGTTGGAATCTCAGGTGAATTAGTTCATTTGGATCATGATCTGACCTGATCTCTATTGGAGCTGGAGTTGTTGGTTACGTTAAGTAGTTCATTTTGAGTTTAAATTTACGTTAATCGTAAACTAGACAAAAACTTACCCGCTTCTCAGCACTGTCACAAGGATTGCCAACGGACGATGACGATGACGAGGATGTCGATGTTGTTGCCGCTGTACTGGGCAAATGATTATTGATGGGTGGCAATACATCCGATGCCACCGAATCCAATTGCTCCTGCTTTATGCCGGTAATTAGCGGCAGAAAATCATTCTTCAGATTCTCCAGTTCCAAATCCATTTTTACGATTTATTTAATTCCTTTTTTTTTTTTGTTTTTTTTTTTTTTTGAGAGTGCGTTAAATTTTGTTTAGTTGTGGGCGTATTAATATTTTTTTTGTTGGGCGTAGTCTAATTTTAGCGCGTGAATTTTGTATTCACCAGCAGCTGGTGTGCTTGGTGAACATAATTAGTTTTTTCAGGATATTTATTCCATTTCATTGTTCATTTTTCATTATTCATTCGTCTCTGCAACACACAAAAACAACGCTAAATTTGCTTGCTGCACACATACAAATGCATATACGCAGAAGCAGCAAACACGCTCACACTCACACACACAGCTACACAAGCAAGTTACTTTGTGTGCACAAAATAGTTTCGCTTTCGTATGATGGAAACTGAAAAATTGTTTGGGTTTCTTTTATTTAGCACAACGTTTCAGTTATTATTGGCATTTTAATGTGTGTTTGTTTTTTTTGTTTCTTTTTGATTTGTTTTTACTAATGCATCATTTAATTTTCACCTTCAACTTCGACGAACGATTTTGGCGAACAATTTTTCTCTCTACTCTTTTTGCACAATTCTCACAGAGTCGAAAAACTTTCATTTAAATGTTTCGCATTACACGCTTTTTGATGTATTCCCCATCGTTTGCCATCACATTGCACTTGCACGTTTAGTTTTGCGGTTAGCACAATTGTTTATATGTTTGTTGCGAATGAATATTTGTATTTTATTGGCAATTAAAATTGCTGGGAAAACACACACGGTCACGGCGTTTACTCTCCTTGGACGCTTCTTCTGTACAAAAATTTTCTACTCGCGTAGCCATTTTGGATTCGAAAGCGCTGCCAGACTTTTTGCATTTAAAGGTTGCCACACACGGTCAGACTAGTTGGGCTTAAATTAATTCATTTTTGGATAATTAAATAAGCATTAAAGTCCAATTATAGAAATAGTTAATATAAATATATTTTTTATGTATTCGAGTATATAGTACTGTGTGCATGTGGTTGAAAAATGTTTTTAGAGTTGTTGCACACTGGCATGTTGTATGATGGCAAGCAACAGCTGTGTGTTTCAACACGTGTGATATTTTATTTATTGGGTTTGTGTATTTTTGTATTGCTGTAAATAAATGCTGCTGAGCCGCTACACAAAGGCAGGTGAATTTTAAAATGTAATTTCAGTATGATCAACCATAAAATAGTTAATACCTCAAACAGTTTGCCAACACACCGAAATAAAGCGGTTCATTTTTGGTTTGCGGCACAAATCTTTTGCAGTTTCCATAAGCGAAGCACTTGACAAACTGCAGGAGCAGAAAATGGAGCGAAAAGCGCAAAACGAGGCGGAGGATGAATCAGTTAAGGAAGCGAATCGGCTGAAACGTACACTGAAACGCAAGAAGTGGGTGGATTGGGAGGTGCAGGATGCCGAAGATGCAGCTAATGGCATCAAGCGTGCGCCTTTTGATCCTGCGGATCGTATAAAGCGCAAGAAGAGCGCAATTCTGTTGAGCTATTGTGGCGCCAACTATTATGGCATGCAACGCAATCCGGGCATGCAAACAATCGAGGAGGAGCTTTTCAAGGCAATGCTAAAGCACAACTGGATAACGGAGGATTCGTTCAAGCAGGTGCAAATTGCTAGCTTTCAACGTGCCGCACGCACCGACAAAGGTGTCTCCGCCGCCCGACAAGTCTGCTCAATTAAGCTGCGTAAGTGAAAACCACAACGCAAAATATGATTTATGTTTAACTCTCACTCAACTATACAGCGGATGAACTGGATTTGGAAGCTTTTAACAAGGATCTGCCAGAATCGATTCGTTTGTTTGGCGTTGAGCGCGTGACGAAGGGTTTCAATGCCAAGGAACAATGCAATGCCAGGACCTATACCTACACACTCCCCAGCATTTCGTTTGCCGACTGCAGGGAACAGCAGGACCAGGCCACATTCCGCTTGACGCCGGCGCTACAAGAGCAGATTAGCGAGACTCTCAAGCTCTACGAGGGGACCAAAAACTTTCACAATTTCACCAGCAAAAAGTTTGTCACAATTTGTCAACTAGTTTAATTATATTTTTTTAATAATTGTACATTGCTTTCAAGAAACTTTTTGGATCCGTCCGCGAAGCGTTTCATCATGTCCTTTACGTGCAGCGCACCCTTTCGCAGTCCGCAGGACATTGAATTCGTTACGCTGCAGGTAAAGGGTCAGAGTTTCATGCTGCATCAGATACGCAAAATGGTCGGATTGGCCATTGCCATTGTCAGGGGCAATACGACAAAATTATCGCTGGAACGTGCACTGACCGAGGAGCGCTTGGATTTGCCCATGGCACCGGGACTAGGCCTAGTGTTGGATACGGTGCACTATGAACGCTACAATGACCGATATGGAAAGGATGGCATACACAACCCACTGACATGGTCGGCTCAAGAGCAGCAGATCACTCAGTTTATAGAGGAGCACATCTACTCGAATATATATCGAACCGAAGCCGAGCAGCGCAACATGGTCGATTGGCTGAGCACGCTGCATTTTCACTCCTATGACACCAGACGTGCAGACGAGGAAAAGAAGACAAACGGGGAAGGGCAGGAGGATGATGGAGAGGAATAGCTTAAGCAATTAATTCTGATGATTTATCGTTAATTAAATACGATATAAGCAAACGATTAGTAATTCATTTGTGTGCACCTGGGCAAGCAGTCACAAGGACGATGACGAGAATGTGACTGGCAACATAACCTCAGTTGCTCCAGCTCAATACCACCATTTAGCGATACAAAAAAACATTTTCCAAATCCAGTTTTACGTTTTTTTAATTACTTATTTTTTGGGGCAGTGTTTTAATCCTTTTGTTTGTTTCTCAGTTATAAAATGTGAGCACTGAAAATGAGGAATAGCATTTTATTTGCATATATATATATATATATAAAGTAGCTTGGATACAGTGGGTAAACAGTATTGATTGATTTGCACACACTTAGAAGCGTCCGCCCTTCTTCTTCTTGTGGCCACCCTTGCGATGCTGTTGCCTCGGTCCTGGCGTCGGCTCCTGGTACACAGGCGTAGCAGGCGAGTTCTTGCTCAAATTGACGCGATTCGACATGTCGCTATAAGGAAAGAGAAAAAAACTCAATTTAAGATTCACTCCAGGATTAAGGGGCCCACTCACTATTGATCGGCAGCCCCGGAGGCCATGCCCTGGGAGCCCTTAATGATGTCCTTGGCGCGAGCACCGCCACGCTTCTTTCGGAAGCCGGTGCGCTCGTACTTGGGCAGCCAACGTTCAGGATCAGGAGCCACCTCGGCATTATAATTCTTAGGTAATTTGCCCTTGCGTTTGCGATTAGAATTTCTCTTCTTATCTGTGGCAGGAGTGCTCGGCGACGGCTCCACTTTGACATTGGCAGTCTTCTTCGCCGCCTTGGTGGACATGACCCAGTTGGCTGATTCGAGTGCATCTATCTCCGAGGCGGTGGTCAACGTTTCCAGCTTGGGCAATCGGCGACTGATTTCCAGCGCACGCTTGGGGTTAAACTGAGCATAGGCAATGACGAGCTGGGCGAGCACCTTCATATCGTTTGGCTTCAGCTTGAGCAGCTCCTCCAGTGAACTGGCTGCCGTCTCCGAGGCACCGCCACGCAAATGGAACTCGGCCGCCTGACGCCACATGTCAGACAGATCGCCACTGCTGACATTATTCTGTTTATACCATTCGACGGCGGATTTGAGGAGAGCCGACGCCGCCGGCTTATTGTCCGTGCCCAGATAGAGGGAGACGAGTGCCGAGACAACGCCTGGCTTGTACTTGGACTCGCCCAGCGAGAGCAGCGTCTCAATGGCATCCCTGCGATTGCCCTAAAAATACCAAATACCGGATTAGACATATCTCTTATTATGGCATCGTGTGCATCCCTAACCTGCAACAGCTGCAACTGAATTATGGCAAATTTGCTGACAAATTCGTGCGTTTTGTGCGTGCCTGCAAACTTTTGCAGCTGCTCGATGGCCTCCTTGTGCTTCTTGTCCTTGCCCAGCTGGCTGCAACGAATGAGTAGCGCCTCAAACTCCACTTGCGGATACGACTGGGCTAGTTTCTGGGTCAACTGCTGCACCTGATCGCTGGCATTCGTATAAAGAGCCAACAAGCAGTTGTTAAAGGCGATGATCTGCTTTTGACGCGATGTCAACTTGGGCTCACAGGCATCGGCCATTGCAGCGCGTATCTTCTTCTTGGAATCAAAGACATTCTGATCCTTGTTGATGACCACCGCGTTGTTGCTGGCCACAGCAACCAAAGCCGCATCCTTCGGCTTGTGGCGCAAGCAATCGGCATAGATAACGCTTGCCTCCTTAATCTTACCCTGCTGCTGTAGACAATAGGCCAACTGCACGCGAATTACATCGAGCTCTTCGATAATCTCCTCCTCGCTGGCACCCTCCTCTTCCAGGAAATCTCGGCAAAGTTTCTCGCTGGTGCGCAATTTACGCTCAGCCTCGACATATTTGTGGCGATTGGATTGAATGCAGGCGCTATTGAAGTACTGCTCGTATGTATCCTCCGGCACCTCGGGCACCTCTCTGTCCTTGTCCAACGCCAAGTTGGCGGCCACTGCGCTGAGATTGGTGCGCCGCTCATCCTCGTACTCATCGCTGCTGTTCTTAATGATGCTTTTGTAGGCATCTAGGCAATCTTCGTAGCGCTCCAGGCGGTACAGGATCTGGGTGCGCAGCTCCTTCAGTTTGGGCTCCAGCGGTTGCTCCGATGCACCATCGTCGATTGTTTTTAGAGCCTGCAGCTGTTTGTTTAGACGATATTCGCAGTAGGCTTTCTCAAAGGTGAGCACACCATTGAGCCGGTTCTTTTCAATAAACTTGTGCGCCTCATCGAACTTTGATAGTTGCATCAAGCAAACAACTTTGCAATGCAGCGCCGTCTGATCCTCTGGTGCAACGCCAAGAACTAGTTCCAAAACACGCACACACATGAACATTTACTTTTTCTCACTCATCTCAATACTCACTGCGATTAACGGCTTTGACCGCCTTATCATATTCCTGATTGCTTCCAAACTTATGCACATCAGCGTAGGCCGCTTTTATTAGCGCCTCTTTCGGATTTGTGTCTTTCGACATAACGATTAAATACGAAACGAATTAGAAAACTTGACACACTGAACTTTCGCCTCGTTCGCCAGTTTGACAGCTGGACACATCAGCAGCATAAAGTGCCAGAGCTGCCACCTGCCTACACAATACTCAGTGTGACCGTTTATTCAAATTTGATATCTGTTGTGTGCTCAGCTCTATTTCGATAACGATAGTCTATCAACAATAGTATTCACTGGCGACGCCTTTGCCAGCTCTCCTGTTCTGCGTGTGTTTTTCTGTGTGTAAAGTTCTTGTTAAAATGTCGGCGGAAGTTGATTTTATCAATAAAAAAGAAGTGCATCTACGCACACTAAAGCAATCGGGACATGTCGGATTCGACAGTTTGCCGGATCAGTTGGTTAATAAAAGCGTACAAAACGGATTCGTTTTCAACGTCATGTGTATTGGTGTGTATACATTTCTCTGCATGTGTGTGTATATGTAAATGTGTATGTGGGACTGTGCGTTTGTGTATGCGGCTTGAGCAGTTGGCCTGTGTGTGTGTGTCGAAGAAAAATATGTGAAGCTAAGCTGATAGTGCATTGCACGCAAAAACTTTAGGCAGAATTGCATGACTCACTTAAGTGTGAGTGTGTGCATGTATGCATGCGTACATATGAATGTACACATGTGTATGTACGCATGTATGTGTCAACAATTGAATTCGGCGCGAGACGAAGCCGATTAATATGCACAAAGCAAAAGTCTAGCAATCGATTTTCATCAATTGCTTTCTATAATTTCACCCTGACACAAATTTACCATTTATGTAGTGCCCAATTGAAGACACTTGAGATGACATAAGAGTATATCTCTTTTATACCCTATGCTCCGAAATCATTGTAACTTGATCGTTCAGTTTGTAACGGCAAATATTTAGTTTGTGCAACAAATATTTTGATCAGTAATAAGACCGAGTCGACATGGCAATAAGTAATTATTAAATTATTTATTTTCTAATTTGTAGCACACTGATTTCCGTTAGCCTACTTTAAAAAATATTATTGATCACTATAAATAGCAGAGTCAATATAAATATAATTTCAAAGTTATGTATTTTCTGATTTTCATCTCAATGAATTCCCTTAACCCACTTAAATAGATGAGTTATAGATATGCTTGAGCAGTATCAATAGCAGAGTTGTAATGAGAATAAATAAATATAAATTTTTTTTTAATGATTTCCCCTAATCCACTTTAAACAAATGAGCTATAATTATTTTTGATTACAAGCACAAAAGTGTATATAAAATATAAATATAAAAATATTTCTTGTCCAATATGTGTCTCAATATTTATTCTCCCTTATATTTATTCTTATGGTAGGCGAAACTGGTCTTGGAAAATCGACTTTGATGGATACACTGTTCAACACCAGTTTCGAGTCGACGCCCAGTCCACATACACTGCCTAGCGTCAAATTGAAGGCACACACATACGAGCTGCAGGAGAGCAATGTCCGATTAAAGCTAACGATTTGCGATACGGTCGGATACGGTGATCAGATCAACAAGGACGATTCATTCAAGGCCGTGGTCGATTATATTGATGCACAGTTCGAGAACTATTTGCAGGAGGAGCTCAAAATCAAGAGATCACTGGTCACTTGCCACGATAGTCGCATCCACATTTGTCTATACTTCATTTGTCCGACGGGACATGGTTTAAAGTCGTTGGATTTGGTTTGCATGAAGAAACTGGATAGTAAGGTTAACATAATACCCGTTATTGCCAAGGCTGATACCATTTCCAAGGTGGAACTGCAACGTTTCAAGGCTAAGATCATCCAGGAGCTAAACACAAATGGGGTGCACATCTATCAGTTTCCCACCGATGATGAAACGGTGGCGGAAACGAACAGCTTGATGAATTCACACATCCCATTCGCTGTTGTCGGCAGCACCGAATTCATTAAGGTGGGCAACAAGTTGATCCGGGCCCGTCAATACCCATGGGGCACCGTTCAGGTGGAGAACGAGACCCATTGCGATTTCGTTAAACTGCGGGAGATGTTGATCCGTACAAATATGGAGGATATGCGCGAGAAGACGCATACGCGACACTATGAACTCTATCGCCAGAAGCGTCTCGAGCAGATGGGTTTTAGTGATGTGGACAGCGATAATAAGCCCGTCTCATTTCAGCAAACATTCGAAGCAAAACGCTCCAATCATCTGGCTGAGCTGCAGTCCAAGGAGGAGGAGGTGCGTCAGATGTTTGTACAGCGTGTCAAGGAAAAGGAGGCAGAGCTCAAAGATAGCGAGAAGGATTTACATTTGAAATTTGAGAAATTGAAGCGAGATCATTCGGAGGAGAAACGCAAGTTAGAGGAATCACGCAAGGCCCTCGAGGAGGACTATCTGGACTTTCAAAGACGCAAGCAGCAGTTGGCCACGGCACATCATACCCTGACGCTGGGCAAGAGCAAGAAGAAGTAGACGACGAGCGTCGAGATAATCAGCTCAATTGTCTATTAGCTATAAGCAAGCGTCGTCATCGTCTTCTCGAGAGTATTTTGTGCGTTTTGCGTATATCCCAAAGTATAATTATTGCTTTCTCATCTCGTTGTATTTCATTTATGCTATTAAGTTTATTTCAAATATTAACATATACACACATATATACATATATGCATATACATACATATAAGTATGATTATTTACAAAACTAACGAATAAACGAACTTAGTATTATAAAACATTTAAATAGCTGTTTAAATTTCTAAACAGCGTTGCCAGTCTTTGTTATAAAATCATAAACTATACTAAAGCAATGCACATTTACATTCGCTGTTAACGGAATTTCTCGTTTTGTGATGTCAAGCAAAACGATAACAACAATCGATATAGCTACTGTTTGCATATGTATATTTCTACTTATCAAATCAGATGTTGATTTTAATTACATTTACCTATACATACTTTTTTAAATGAATAAAAATCTGACAGCATATGATTATTGTAACATAGTTTTTAAGTTAGATTTCATATATTTTATACTCAATACTAATGGTCGCTGGTAATGATTGCCACAAAGTGGAACCCCGTTTTGGTTTTTCTCTCGAACCAGCAAGCAGGTGACTCAAGTGAACTCGATGGAACTAGCTTAGCAACATATTTCGTTCATTTAGTTCAATGAATCGTTCGATCGAACATAATAAGCAATATTTGGCAACTCTAACTTGCTGTGCAAGGAAATAAACGAAAACGCAGTAATTGTTATTGCAAATTTTTGATAAATACGTTTAAATTCAACTCTAAGCAATTAAAAAAGTGTTCAGCTCGACAAATACATTTTCAAAAGTGGCAAAAACAATACCGAACTTGGCGTGTGTGCTGGTTTCCCAGTTTTGGTTTTATTATTTAGGGGCGGGGTGTGGAAAGTTTACAGCAAAAAAAACTGATATCTCAATAAATAAACGTTCTCGGAAATTCCAGACGGCAGTTGTTGCTTGTCGCAAAAATGCATCAGAGCAGAAGTAGCAAAACAGTGCTGGCCATAATTATATACGCTATTTTGCATACAGGTAAATATGATTGTTCAGCTCATCTACCTTCTCACCCCTCCAATCAATATTTGCTCGTGCACTTTTCATAATATGCAACTAACCCCCACCACTTGCTCTTTATTATAGTTAATTGTAAACACGTATTAAAAATAACTGCGCCAAGGCATGCATTAATCGGCTCCACGGTGAATGTGAGCGCGACTTTATACGATGATGATAAAATTGCCAGCAAAGACTCCTATAAGTTCGAATGGGATGATGGAGCGGGACACAGTAAGGTAAATATAGCTGTAACAAGGGTAAACAAAATGTTTAAATACAGCGCAGGACATGTTTGCAATATGTTGAAAGCAAAATTGAAATCAAAAACCTTAAGTTAACAAATATAAAGTGGCTCCTCGCAAATTAGAACTTTTACAAATTGTAATTTTTAATTTTGTAATGAGTTGATTAAAAATATTATATATTTTATATTGTTAATATTTACCTTTCTTGTTAAAAAATTTATTTAAACATCGCACATTATTTTCTAAGATTAGATTTAATTCGAAATATCGAATCTACATTAATGTTTCCATTAAAAAAGGAAAGCTTTAAAATTGCACAGCAAAAGAAAGCAACTAATGCCATAGAAAGAGTACAATAGCATTAATTAATGTGTACATTTATATGACGCATAACGGTACAGCAAGGTGTCTCTTGTTACGAATGCCGCATGCCCTGTGTCCGTCCAAATTCCCTTACTGTGTATAAGAAAACTTTAGCCTGCAATTCCAATTATTATTATCAAAAACCATTCATTGAATAATTTGCAACAATAGTTTAATATATAGTTTAAAGTGTTGCTCATGCACATGTGCCTAAAAATAAAAATAATCGTATTCGGTATTTCCAGAGTTAAATTTAGACAGATTCAATGGAAAAAGCATGTATTCGATAACAAAAAAATTACAATGCAAATTTAACATTTGTCGTGCCTGGTACGTTTATATTACCTGGTTATATACGCGAGGGGTATTATGAATCGGCATAGATCTGTTGATTGTAGTATCATCAATCATAATTTTAATTAAATTGTTAATGATTTTGTATAAGCACAAAAATTTAATTTTATAACCTGTACATGCTACTCAGTTTAATTCGAGTTTAAATTGACAGACGATATTTTTATTTAAGTTTTTGTAAAATTTCACAAATACATGTATATCGAATATACTTGTAATGTGATTGTCTTCAATGAAATCAATCCATGATGTAAGCATTATATAGTACCCTTCGAAACAGGGTATTGTAAATCTCTAGTTACAGTAATTATTAAGAAGCGGTTAAGCTGCGTCATAGCTGCACCCCTAAATAAAATGAAAATACATAAATAGGTTAAATACCGATTGTCACACACACATTTATATTTTCTACGGTTTATGCGCAGCAATTTGTAACGAGCGATCCGATCAGCAATTGGACCATTGAATATGCAAGAGGTGCAACAAAATTGGGACATCATCTTCTCCTTGTCAGCGTATTGAAAGAGTTCGTTTTTTGGGTGCCGGTGACAGATAGCTCAGTTGAAATTAATGTGGTGGATACCCTCACCGGAAGTTTACAGCTCATACAGGATGATAAAGTGCGAGTCGGGGACTTTGTATCGACAAAGGAGTCCGTGAATCATAGCATCGAACTTTATCCAGCAGATTCGACGTACTTGAAGGCAAACAATTACTATATAAATACGTATTTGTTTCAAAACTGTACATATCTGGGCATGACGCATTCTTTTAACTATCAAGGCACATATCCAGATCCGGATAAATACTATGATGTCGAAGTGCTGGTTGTGGCATCTCCATTCCCACCACCAGAGCCAACTACATCCACAACAACTACGACGACGACGACAACAACAACGACGACCACAACAACAACAACGCCCGCTACAACAACATCCACATCTACAACATCAACTACAACTACAACACCAACAACAACAACTACATCAACAACACCAGCAACAACAACGAAAACCACACCGGCAACAACAACAACAACTACGTCAACAACACCAAAGCCTACTCGCCTGAGGCGTGACACAAATCAAACCATGCACGCAAATGCCAGATTACTTGGTCTAAATCTGGCTGCCGCTGTACAAGAACAAATGCAGCAGAATAACAATGGCAACATAAGAAGTGCGGCATTGGTAAATCCATTGGGTGTGCCCCGGTCAAGAGAGCTGTTGCAGGTGCCGCCACCTGCATTCGATTGTGTTGACGGCAGCATCAACATTGCCAAGGATCCAAACAACACTTATGGCTACTTCAAGCGACGCATTGTTACCAAAAGTGAGTACAGAACACTTTTTAAGAAATATTGCAATTTTTTGTTTGCTCATAATCGATGTGGAATCTGAATTTCAGTTATACAATTTTTATCTATTTTTATTGGATGAGCCAGTTTTATTGCTTTACTTATAATACTCAAACGTTCCCCTATATATATATTATATAAATTCATAAAATGTAATCTTCTTCGCATCAGGTTTTGCCAAATTTATAAATACGAGTAAAACCGTTCCAGCGGCATCATATTTGTATATTGTAGCATTTCTTTTATTTAATGAACTGGTTAATATTTTTTCTTTCTGCAACACAGCACCCATTTCAAGTTTCTCCTCCAAGGGCAAGGCCTGGCTGCAGCGGTGGGAGCGAGTCGATCTAAATATTTCCTGTGAGGGCTCACCGCCATTCACAGTGTGCACTCAATATTTTGTCGGTATGTCCTTAAATACATCAAATGAGTTTGTGTTATTTTGGCTAATGATTGAATTCTTCACTATGCAGCGCCTTACAAGATCATTGGCAATGAGACGTGCAACGATTATGTTGTGACAAGCAATACGTGCGACACTAAATACATTCGTTTCTTCCAGGAGAGCATGACAATACTATTTTTCATAAGCAATGACGTCTCTGCGACCGTAATGCCAGTTACCATTAACTACTATGAAGGTCAGTAAATGGCAAAAAAATAAAAGAAGAGTATTCTAATTTTTTTTTTGTTTTTGTTAGCCAAGCGACAATCGCAGCTATCGGTCGTTGTAGTGCCCGTAACCTGTACTTTGGTCGCCGTTTGTCTGGTCATCTTTGGAGTCGCCTACTATATACAGAGCCGTAATCGGTGAGTCCTCTCAAGTATTCCATGCTGGCCACAAATAACTGGTTATTTTCGCTTTAGCTTTACGGTGGAAGTGGCTGATTTCAATTTTGGTGATACTCAATCGGTGGACATGGAATATAAGACATTCAGACAGCGTTTAATTGACAGCATACGTGATGCGTGGCCATGGCCCAGATGGCGTCGGTACTCACAGTCCAGCGCGGATCTAATGGCCGAGCAGCCATCAAATTCTGATGGCTTTGGCGGCGGCAACGTGGGCGACGTCGACAGCAATTTGCGCTACAACACGTTCAACTAAAGAGCAAACAAGAATAGGGCGCCATTGCAAATATTGTTATATGTATTATTTAACCCAATTTAATTTAAATTTCGAGCTTATAATTTATAAATTAAGTTTATATTTTTGATTATTTTTGAAAACGGTGCGTTTCAAACTATTTTTTTTTAGTCACTTTCGATGTAATATGCGGTTTTCTTTGGTAATTAGAATACCATCCTGGAATTTACATATTGTCACGTTTATTCTCCACATACAACGCACACCTGCTCACCAATTGCCAAAATGACATGCAACTTTATTGGAACGCAGCTGAAATTCTCAAACAAAATGTTGTTAAAGACTGTCTTTGTTCTAAAAACAAAAATTATAACAAGAAAAATCGAGGAAGGAAAGGAAATTTAATTATGCTACAAGAATTGTTTGTACTAAGTGTAAGCCTTAAGATTAAATGTCATGAATGTAAACATAATTATAAAACAGGCAATATGATGGCAAAGACACAGCACATACATACATTAAATACATACACAAAACTACCAAAACACACACACACAAATATAATATTCATTGTGATAGAACTAACAGTATATTTGTATGTTAAAAACAAAAAAAACTTTGTCATGATAAAATCTACTGAAAGTACATGGTTTGTACCGAACCAAATGAAGTCTTAATAGGATGACATTCAATTAAATACGTAAATGTATATAATATTTTAAAAATTGTTTGTTATTTAAAGCGGTTGTCCAATCATTCAAGCAGTAACTATTGGATTTTTAACACGTCTGATTTTCGCGCAATTTGACCGCAGTAAAGAGATTTTAACGCAAAAAGAGCCTGTTAACAGAGCAAAATTTTTATGTCCTTACAGAACACTGTACAAAACAGTTTGAGTTTGCCTTTTACAGCTAAAATAATAATGTTTCTAAATGAAGTAGGACAGCCTTTGATTCTAAACAGTCAAAAAACGTATAGCCCCTACGAGCAGGTAATTTATAACTATCTTCTCATGAAATAATATGTAGTAAATGGTATTTATTGTTCTATTTGTAGCATAATGGAATATTGCTGTTAACATCAGCCGCATTCCAGGAACACAAAGTGCCCACAAGTTTTTGTGGCAAGGTTATCGGCTGCGCTAAGGATATAGCTCGATTCCAGCATGTGCCTGGCGAATCGAAACAAGATTACGTATATAGTGTTATCAGGCCCAACGAACCAACCGAAATCGGCAATGAAGGAAAAACCATGATGGTTACTTTGATACCAGCGGGCGAAAACGATTTTGGGGAACCTTGTCATTTATATTACCTGCAAAGTAAGTTGGGCAAATCACAATAAAACCCTTAATTTATATGTGCAAGTCATTGATTTCCAGCAAACTATGTCGGAGCTTTGATAATCGATAATTTTACGGGATATTTGGATTTTATACCCAAGGCTTGCGCATCCTTTCATCTCGCCCTCAGGAAAGGCATTGATGTCATGTATGTTGATGACCTTTGCTACGAGTCCACCGATAATAAGTCGCTTGAGCAACGCGAGCGCATTTACGCATTTGTCCAGCTTATAAGGCCGAAGTTTTTGTTTGGCCTGCGAAAGGGCAATTTACCAAAAAGCCTGCTCGATTTGTGTGTGAAAATAGACCGAGGCAATAATCAACAACAACAAACACAAGTATCGTTAACATTGTAATTTACAAAAGGACTCGCCATTGGAATTGGATAACTAAAAAGTGTTTGAACTAATTTTAAATTATGATGCCTTATCCCTTGGTCGCCTTGGCCTTGCTCTTCACTTTCTTGACACGCTTCAGGCCATCCATTTTGCTCTTCATGAACTGGCAATACATCGCCATCATTGTGGGCACATTTTCCTGGTTAACAACTGTGGAAATCTGAAACAAATGCATAAATCAATTGTCAATCAATAAATTATTGTTTTGATTTAATAAAAACTTGAGGGAATTCTTACATTCCTCTTCGTATATTTAATGTAAATTTTGTACCTTTTTCGATTTGCATTTGGCACGCATTATGCACATATTGGTTTTCGGTTTTGGCAGTGGTTTCCTGCCTGCTCGGGGTACGGGTTTATCGTTGCCATCGTCTAAAAAATAGAAAAAACCCACATTTGAGACAAGATTCAAGCATACATATATCGGCTCCAGCAACTAACAGCGCTTGAATGTTATCGTAAATGAGCCATCCCTTTTCGCTTCGTTCGCAATCTTCTCCAGCAGCAGTATAAACTGTAAATAAATTCACATATATTGAGAAATTCACGTTAAATGCGATTTATTTACGTTTGAATTGTCGAGTAAAACCATTTCGTGGCAGATAAAACCAGCAGGCGTAAAAGTGACACTTCTGCGTTATGGCTTATTTAGTACATTAAAAGTCAAAATGTCACTGTTAACTAACAGCATTACAAACGAAACAAAATTGGACAAATCGTCTGCTCACTACTCGCATTTGCTGTTAAGTTGGCAGGGCTGGCATTCGGTCTTGCTTCGCCAAAAAAAAGGTTTTACATTAATATCCGTAAAAATCGACGAAAACTTACAAGTGCCAGGCAAACAACGCGACTGTTGCACGCCCAAAAAAACACACCCAAAACATTGCCAAGCAGCACAGTCCGCCAACTTAGATTCCAGAGCGCAAATCGCTACACATACATTTTCTCTTGGCTGGTGCTGTAAGCAGAAACGATCGACCGACGACCGTCGAGACTGCCGCCAAAGGAAGCGACCGCTCGCCCGCCCCGCGTATTACCATCCACCCTCCTCAGCCATTCAGCAGCAGGCGAAACGACAATAACAATAGATTGGCCCGGCCCTTGGCAGATAGTAAACAACTTACAGCCAACTTACAACAAATAACAAACTAGCTAAAATGGTAAGCATGCGTCCACAAATTAACAGCCGGCCTCTGCTGCGGCATAGGATGAAATGATGACGCTGGGCTCAACTTTCGACTGACTTATGCTCGCAAACACACACGGGCACACATGTACACACACGCACACAAGTGTGTGTGTGTGTGTGGGGTGAATAAGCAAAACGTTGCTGTTTTTGCTATCTGAACTTTGACCGAAATTTTTTGTCATTTTGTTTGTTGACAGGACGTGTTCCTCATGATCAGAAGGCAAAAGACAACCATCTTCACAGATGCTAAGGAAAACACATCAGTTGTCGAACTGAAACGCATGATTGAAGGTGAGTCTGAAGCCATATATTCAACGACGCTGGCCATCTAGTTGGGAACACTCATTCCTGATTCTTAAAGTAAATTAAGTGAATGCTATAAGGCATCAAAAAATAGCACACATTGTTGCTTGAAATCTTCAAATAAATCTTATTCAATGCTTATGATTTATTATAAATTTATTGTACTTTGTTTGAGGTAACACTAAATGGTTGGCCACCGCTGTATATGTATTTCTATGTTAAAGTGTTATTCCTATTAATAGAGCACGCGTTTTGATTATGAAGTAATAACATATATACATTTTTATGATCATTTGTAGGCATTCTAAAAGTGCCACCGAACGATCAGCGATTATACAATCAGGACAACGATGTCATGGAGGACGAGCAGACGCTTCAGGATTACGGCGTTACGGTGTCAACGGCAAAGGCGCAAGCACCAGCGCAACTGGGCCTAACATGCAGGTGAGCAACCATTTCCCATTCCCATGTCAATGGCATCTGTTACGAAAGCCGCCCTTTGAGTAACCCTGATAAGCGTCTTTAATCGTTTAAAAGTTTGTTTAACGTATGTACATCTATGTATGTATGTATGTATGTATATGTAGCACGTGTACCTAATTGATACGTAGTCAATGGCAGATTAGAACTTCAAAGTTAACAATTATGCTTATGACAATTGTTGAAAAATTAGCAATGAGAATAACATATATTTGTGGTAGATTGGTATTATTATTATTTGTGGTAGAAGTGCATTTCCAAAATATACATCTCTAAAAACAACAGTTCAAATACGCAAACTTAAAATACTTAACGTTCTCTTGACAGGATTCATTATCCAAGAAATCATCTAACTAAAATATGTCTAATAGGTATAATTTATTATTATTAATCAATTTATTATGTTATTATATATTAGCAGAGTTAAACTTCTACAACTTGACAGATGTTTTAATTGTCGATAGGCTTTTTAGTACTGTTGATAATTTTGATATATGTTTTCCCTTCTCATGACTCTATATTAATTATTGCAAGCATTATTCTAAGTAGCGAGTGAACACTGTATTAAGTTGTTACTTATATAATTGCCTTTAACTGTTTTGCAGGAACGAATTAGGTGACTTTGATACGCTTGATATTACACCGTATTCAGCACCGCCCGACTTACCGGAAGTGATGAAAAATCAGGAGGCCTCCAACGGACAGGAGCAGGTCGCATAAGAACACAAAGCACAATGAGAAACATTGCACCCAACAACATCGAGAAGAAGAAGAACAACATCAACAGAAATAGTAGCTGGATTCCACTCAGAAACCCACTGCAATTTAAGCATGCGAGATATATAAAACTAAATGTTCAGATTCAGTCAGTCAAATGTAACCAGAATCGCTCGCTTGCTGCCCAAAAGCAAAAACTCTCTCGATGCAAAATGTTTCGAATTGTAACAATTTCAACTCTGCCTGGTCAAGCAAAACTAACAAAAACAAAAAACAACAACAACAACAACAAGAGCAAAAGAAACAACAGCTACAATAGCTAAATATGTATGCATTTTTTCGTTGATTATAGCATGAAACAATTTAATTACTGTTTATTTGAAATGGGTTTCTATCGACCGTTTTTATATTTCACAACACCCATTTAATTATTGTTTTTTTTTATGAAATTTGTACGAATTTGTTGTTACTTTACAACACTTTAAAGAAAATTAATTATGAAATTGAAAAGTCACACAATTGAAATAGCTTAAAAAAAAAAAACACAAAAATGGCAATTGATGATAATTGAGCATAACGGTGAATATTTAAAATATTGGGATTTAAATTTATTATAATTTATAATCAAATTATGATTATTATTATTATTGTAATAATAAGATTTAATTATTATTAAAAAGGAAAACGAAGAAAAAACGTCCCTTTTGCCCCCTTAATCCACTTTAATCACTATCATCCATGCCGGATCCAGCAGCCTCTGTGACAGCAGCGACTTCAGCATCATTGGCATCCGTTACACCGCCCTCATCCTCTTCGCCGCTGTCGATGAAGGATGCATTGCTGCTCTGCTGCAGCTCCAAGTGCTCCAGATATTCCTGCAATCGATCCTGAAAGAAATTCACGTACGTCTGCTTCTGCTGCGCCGTTGCCGGAAAGTAATGACCACCATTATGCTCGAGTATCTCGGCATTCTTAAAGTGGGCTGCCAGCGACTCACTCATCTCCTTCGGAATGATCTCATCCGTTAGGCCATACACATGCAGCGCTGGAATTGTGATGCGCTCCTCATAGGCGCTCATGTGCACCAGACTGCCGGATATGAAGCCAGAGCTGAGCACAGCAAATTCGGGTCGAATAGAGGTCACTGGAAGAGAGAGCATTCGTAATTAGAACTAGGTTAACTTTTGGTATGGGTAGACACACTCACATTTCTTTTTGGCCAATCCACAAATGAGGCCTACAAAGCAGGCACCCTGCGAGAAGCCCAGTAATCCCTGGAACGGCCCTTGCGTCTTCCAAGCGTCTTCGACAATGTGCAAACTCTCCTGAAAGCCAAAGGCGGGTCCACCACGATTGGTGCCCTTGAAGGTGCCATCATCTTTATTGGCCCACCAACTGCGCTGCTGATCGATTGTTCCATCGCCAGATCCATCGAGGGCTGCAGCAATGTGTGGCGCTGTGATGAACACAAACTCTGCATATTTTCCGGCAAACTTGCGAAACGAGCCCAGTTTGTTTTTAAAGGAATCCGCTGCAAATAGTAAATATGTAAAAGTTTATACCTAAAAGGATAGTTCGGTAAAACAAACCATCTTGTCTATATCCGTGCAGGCAAAGGACGCGCACTTTCTCTGTAATCTCTACCTTGGAGTTGGATGACGTTGAGGCAGCGCCACTTGTGCGACTCGAGCCGGCAGTTTCTGTTTCATTGTTGGTCATAATGGAAGCAATAATATTAACAATAACAAGCAGAGCTGCCACAAAATTGCCGCCACAAGACTAACAACTTTTGTATTTTGAGGTTAAAATGCCGAACAGCTGATTTGGCAAATGCCACAAATGTATGCACCAGTTCATTTGGTTCATTTCATTTGAAATAGTTCAGTTTTAAATATAAAAAAAAAGGGGAACACAGATTTATTTAAATAATGTTAATAATAAATGCTTAAACCAATGATTGGTTTTGTTCAAATAAATGTATCAAATAAATTCACATATAAAAACTTTCCAATCTGTTTAAAAAATTTAAATTTTTGCGCCAATACTTATAGTAATATAGTTGTTTCAGCTTTATAATTGCATAAGCTAGTTTGTTCTTTCGCACCTACTAAGGGAAATTCTGTTTTAGCACCATCTGTGGAGAAATTTAAGTTGCTGGCGACATCTATGTTAATCTAAAGCAGCTAAAAAGCTATTCAGCAAAATTCCAAATTTAACATATACCCATTTAAAGGGAAATGTAATTAAGGGTACAAATGAAAACACATGTCCGTGCTAGGGAAATATAAATGGTACTTTTCTGGAATGGGACTTTGATTGGGTATTTATTTTGCGTTAGTGTCTGTGGTAGGGTAATATAAATGGCACTTAACTTGAATGGGACTTTGATTGGGTATTTATTTTGCGTTAGTGTCTGTGCTAGGGAAATCTAAATGGCACTTACCTTGAATGGGACTTTGATTGGTTAATTATTTTGCTTTAACTATTTCCTTAAATATTACCGTCATACCTGTATAAAAGTGTGGTACCAATGAAATGTCCCAAGTTATTTAGTTTCAAAAATTTAGCACGGTCTCAATTATTTTATACCGAATTCGAAGACAACTGGTATATAAATAAATTTTTGGTGAACTGTTATAACTTTGTATATCATGTGTAATTTATTACGATTTGTTGGTTGCATCCTTGTCTGTTTTTCGACTACATCAATAAAATTGACTGGCTGTGCAAACTTAAACGACAATCGGAGCTAACATTGTTGGTTGGTTCAGCCATCAAATGGGCATCCAAACTGAAGGTTAGATAGTTAGATGCCCGTATAAGCACTGAACTGATTGATGTTCGTTTTTTTTCTCTTTTTTTTTTCTTTTTTATTTTTCGATTTTTTTGTTTTTTTTTTGTTGCCAGGCCATTTAGACGTTTGAGCACGTTGCATGCCAACCAAATTGGTTACACAGTTATACAGTTACACAGTTAACGGTTAAAGAGCACATTCAAACAGTCAACTGCCACACACATACATACACACACACTCACACATACACACACGCACACATACACACTATGTTGAATTCCCAAATGGTAGGCGTGAAATTGAATTGCGCACAAATTTTTGGCACATTTTCGACTTGGCTGCAGTGTTGCCAATTTGGCTCTCAAATAGCTAGTTTAAAGGTTATTTTAAGCAAAACTTACAGTCACTTGAGGTTTCTATAAAATATGATTTTAATAGATTTTTTTTATTTTTGCAATTTTATTTTATTTTATAGTTTTTATTTTATTTTTTCTATCAAATTTTGTGTAGTTAAATTTGTTTTTTTTTTTGCCTTTAAAATTTAGGCAGCTCCTATACTAATACCTACTTCTATATTTAAATATATATATATCAGTACCCTACCCCACACTCTTTGTGTCGGTCTGTTTGACATATCGTAATATTAATTTGCTGATTTATTAGCAAAAACCCTCCACAGACGCCGACGATAAATTTTAATGTCATTTGAATAAATGCGTGCGAATATCGCATTTCATTTTGTTTTGTTGCCGTACATACATACATGCATACATACATGCATACATGTGTACATGTGTACAAACATATGTATATAAATTGCTGGGCCTTAAATGTGCTTTTATGGGTCCGTAAATTGGAGTCCAGCTATTTGAAAGTTATGCGTAAATTGTTAAATGCATATTGTGAATATTTAACTGCTGTTCACTTCTGTATGTATGTATGTATGTATGTGTGTGTCTGTGTGTGTGTCTGTGTGTTTAATCTCAAAATGTACTCAAATGCAATCTGTGTTTTTTTTTTTTTTTTTTATTGTGTTTGTTTTGTATTTTTCGCATTAGAAGAAACATTTTGTATTTTGCTTTTGTGGGCGTCTGTTCGACACAAGCGTAAATTTGTTTGACTGCCAAAGATAAGCTAGAAAATTCAACTGTAATTTAGTTATACAGTTATTCAGCACAACGCGTCAGTTGATCGTCGTCGTCGCTGGGGAAACACTCAAAATTGTGCATGCCTCAAGTGAATTTGTTGCATGAAAAATGCTGTGTTTAATAGCAGGCAATTTGATGGGAATACAAGAAATTTGATCGGGATACACAACACACACAAAAAACACACACACAGAAGTGCATATGTGTGTGTGTGTGTGAGTGCAATTGGATAATTTATGCTTAAGTTTGTGCAACATTTATTAAAATTAAAGTGTGTAAAAGTTGAATTTGGTTTTAGCCAAGTTTTAAAGCAGCAAAACGAGTCAAAATGGAGGACATCATCGATAAGGATTTGTTGCCAATGAGGACACATCAGTTTCTCTTCCATGGAGGCACTGCAACCGTTTTACCCTTTATGCCGCCACTAGCACAGCAGCTCGGCTACTCTGCGGTGGTTGTGGGCACCATGTACATGTTGCTGCCCATCATTGGTTTGCTGGGCAAGTCAATCTTTGGCTATCTTGCCGATCGCTATCGACATCATCGATTCCTTTTTGTGGCCGGGCAACTGCTCACCGCCATTGCCTTTTTCCTGATCATGTTTGTGCCGGCGGCGGAGAGGCCACAACTCCATTGTCATGCTGGCATTACGAACATCCAGTATTGCTCCGGCAGCAGCGCAGCGGACATGAAGACACAGCTGGAGACGCACTACGGCAATCGGACGCTGACCTGCAGCATGAACTGCCAAATGGAGCCCACAATGTGGGACATTGTTTGCCAGAATTGGCTGAAGAACGCAACTAGCAACTGTGCCGCGAATCGCACCAAATCCTGGATAGATTTCAGCACCTACATAAAAACGAGGGATGTTCTTGAGTCTGGCAATTGTCTGCACTTGATGATACCACACAGTCTGGGCACACTTGACGCACACAATGTGACCATGTATTGCCCCAAGAACAAGGAGAAGTTCATGTCCAGTTGCCACATGGACTGCCACGAGGAGTATCTAAAAGAAATCCTACCCAAGAGCGATGTGATCAACATGAGCAGCGCATTGGGAATGCCAGAATTCTGGTTATTCTTTGGCCTACTCATCGTCAGCTGGTTGGGCATGGCTGGTGTTGTGAGTCTGGGCGATGCCACTTCTTTTGGCATTCTCGGAGATCGTCAACAGAGATTGTGGGGCTTCCTGGGTTGGGGCATCTTTGCACTGCTCGCTGGACTCTTGGTGGACACAGTGTCCAATGGAAGTGGCAAGGACAAGAGTTATACCATTGTCTTCTGGATGTCGCTCATTATACTCCTCTTCGATATGCTTGTCTCCACCAAGCTAAAGCATCCACAGATGGACACCTCGGCGAATGTGCTGCAGGATGTGCGTCAAATGTTTCTATCGATGCGTTCCGTTGTCTTCTGTTTGTGGTGTGTGGCCATTGGATTGGGCACTGCTCTAATTTGGAATTTTCTCTTCATCTATTTGGAGGAGCTGGCCGATCTCTTTGACAAGGGCAATGACTACATTAAGACGCTGGAGGGATTAGTCATTGTCATCCATTGCTTTGGCTGTGATCTACCATATTTCTTCATTTCCAGCTGGATATTGAGGCGAATTGGCCACCTGAATGCGATGAGTCTGGTGCTCCTTGGATTTGCTGTGCGTTTCATTTTGTACTCGATGCTGCAGAATCCTTGGCATGTGCTGCCCATTGAGCTGCTGCATGGAGTCACCTTGGGCCTCTCCCATGCAATGATGATCTCGTATGCCAGCGTCGTGGCACCATCGGGCACCGAGGCGAACATGCAGCGTCTGGTGGGTGCCATCTTTGAGGGCGTTGGCGTCTCCATGGGCAGCCAAATTGCTGGTCAGCTCTCTGTCGCCGTCAGTGCGCGCACAACATTTCAGATCTTTGGCATCAGTGCATTCATTGCATTCATTGTCCACGTCTGCATCCAAATTTATTTGCAGCGCAATGCAACAACTGAAAATGAAACTGTCAAATATTTGAACATGTTTGATAATGAACCGGAAAATCAAAGTTCTGTTAGCTGAGATGACTCTTATTCTTTCTCTTCTTCTGGTTCTCTGATCTATAGATAAATATAGATATATATATATATGCCATATATATCCTTTCTCAGCGATTCTCTACCAGAAGCAACATGAAAATCAGCAGCCAAAATAACAACCAAAACTGACAAATTAAATAAAAATTTATAAAAAAAATTTAAATAATTTATAATATTTATATTTAGGTGTACTTTACACACACACACACACTTGTATTAGTGTTAAATTTATGCTTATTATAATATTTACATATTATAATATTTTTTTTAAAAACTACATTTTACAATTTTCCTTCTTTTATTTCGAATTTTATCACATTAAGTCAACGCATAAACGCAGTAAATTGTAATAATTTGTTAAACTGACAAAACAAATTTATAAACTTTACTCAAAACTTTGAAATTTGTCGCGTTGTATGTTGAAATGTTTAAAGCTCATTTTGGTTAAATTTCAATTGCATGTGGCTTCATTTCAATTTTTTACATATTGTGAAATGCCAAAAGTATTTATCAAATTATACAAAAAATATATATATATGAGAAAAAAAATTAAATAAATACAAAAATGCATTTCCGGCGCAGCAACAAATAACTCATTAAAAATGCACACGCATTGAGCAGAGTGCAAAAGTATGCAATTCACACAAAAAGCCAAAAAAAAGAAGAAGGAAACCAACAAAAGGGCGGCATCAAACGCACACAAACACACACTCAACACACACACACATGTAAGCATATATACAGTGCACACTTAATACAAAGAACCAATTTAAGTCTGTTGTATTCTCTTTAATTAAAAAGCTTTTGAAATGACTGTTTTCTTATTTATGAATACAAATATTTTATAGCTATGAAATAAGTAAAAGTGGAGAAGGCAACTCGACTGGCAGATACCCTACACATAAATATATTTTGTAGTAAATATTAGTTTGCGGAATATAAAAATACTTATTTCAATATTATCTTGTTAAGCAAATAACCCAACTTGATCATTTAAATAATTTATTTGATAATTGTAAAATAAGTAAAAGAAAGTTGAACCCCTGGCGAAGGCAGCTCGACTAGCAGATACCCTACATACACATATATCTTGTAGTAAGTATTAGTTTGCAAAATATGAAAATAATTCTACTTTATTATTATCTTGATTAAAATTATCCACTTTATCATTTAAATGCTTTATTTGATAATTATGAAATAAATAAAAGAAGGTTGAATCTTTGATGGAGACTGCAGATACTCTACCTATACATATATGTTGTAGTAAATATTGGTTTGCATAATGATGAAAGTTATCAATAAAAAAAAAATTAAGTAAACTTGTTCAGCCTATATTATATGATAAGTTTTATTCAAAATGTTAAGTCTCTGAGATCGTCGGACAAGTCAAAATTGTTTCGGCTGTTGAACTTGATCAAAATATGTATAAACATAAATTTTATGTGGTCCCCGATGTTTTTGTCTTTTGAATATTTTTGCTCATTAATGGTTTTGCACAATTTAAAAAAAATTATGATTTTTCAACACAAAAAAAGGGCTTGATTACAGAAAAAACATATCTGCAGATTGAGTCACACCCCCTTTCCAAAAAGTGGAACCGAGTCAACTTACAATTAAAATTTTTCAGTGTTAACATTTTTAATACTTAATTTGATTTAATTAAGTGTTCTTCCTTTTGAGCGTGCACTGTGCATTCAAATTGAGCAACCGCAAAAAATACAACTTTTCACAACAAATGCACCGTTATAGACAAACACTTAAACATGTACACACACACACACACACACACACACACATAAATACACACACAGACACACACACACACACATGTAGAGACTTGCAGTCGATAGAAGAGTGTTGAATATTTTATGCTGCCTGATATTTTACGCTTGTAAATCACAAACAAAACCACAGACAAGTCCGCTCAGACAGCGGCAGGGTGAGCGGGATCGAAAGGGGCGGGTGTGGGTGCGGTTAAACCAAAAAGTTGGCAAAGCATTTCGTGCAGCTTAGGTTGGTCCATGGCAAACAACTAAAACCTAAACACCACGTATGATGTATGCTTTGTCTGCTGTGGTCTGGCGCATGGGCAACGTATTTATTATTTAAATCAAATTCCTCGACATAAATGGAAGATGTTTGGAAATATTTGTCAGGTGCTGGCAGATCGCATAAGTTGAGTTTAGCGTGAAATAAATTAATATTCATAAATCACATTAATTGTATTCAAAATCTGCTTGAGGCATAAATATCTGCTATATATTTTACCACACTGAATGAGCATTTCTATGGTTTCACTTGGCTCAGGTGCTGACAGTTTGGCCACAATATTTGCAACATTTGCAACAATTTATTTGGCATATTCAAATCGTAGGCAACTTGTTCATTTACAATTATTACTTTAGTTATGTATGCAAATAAACACATATATTTAACAAGTCGAGAAAGTCCGACCAGCAGATATCCAAAAACAAATAAATTATTATTTTGCCACAGATTTTACATACGCTGTGCAGGTACACTCGAAAAAACAGCTATATTTTATAAATGGTGGCATTTATTTTAACGGAAAAATGAAATTTAATTAATCTGCGTAGAGATCTTGTGTACAGAGATGCATTTTTTTTTAGCTTGCCACATACTGTTGCACAAGTTTACTATAATTTTTTTTGTATGTAATCAATTTGAAATGGGTTCGAAATAAAAAAAATAAATTAATTGTGGTTTGCTTTTAATGTTTGTCGTTGGGTTTTTAAATCACATTTATTATTTGTGCTGTCGACTTGAGCACCATTTCAATTGTACTATATTAATTTGCATTGTGGTTTATCGAATTTTATTGTATTGCATTACTAAGTTATTAACAAAAACTTAATTCATGATTAATGATGTTGTGTTGAAATATTTTATAATATATAATATAATATAATATAATATATAATTCTGTTGTATTAGTCTGATCAGAAATACGTCTTTTCCTTTTGGTATGTGTTAAAAAATGTAAATTTCTAGAATTTAATAATATTTGATTATTTTTTTCGTTTACAATAAGAATATTACTTTTTGTAAAAAATTATTACATGTTGCATCGTTTTAGTTAAATTTAAATCTGTTTACATTTTATTATTTTCTGCATAGAATTAAGATTTTTGTTGACACAAAAAAAAAGCATTTTGTCTACTCGTGCGGCAAGTGTTAAATTCTGAGTCAAGATTGGTTGACAGTCAGAGTTAACATGTTAACTTAACCTTGGCCAGCTAAACGTGGCTAACACCTTGTGCACAACGCACTTAACCCTTTGGGCCAATACAAATGGCCCAAACGATTTGCAGCTGCTTTTGGGTTTTTGGCTGCTTTTCGCTGTCGTTTTGAATGCTTTACGCTCGATTGAGTGTTTATTTGATTTCTCATTTGTGTCGCACAACTAACTTGCTTCTACTTCTCTTACCTTTTATGGTCTCCATTTTTCTCTTTCTCTCTCTCTCTCTCACTCCCTCTCTTTCTTTCTCTGGTTATTGTGCCACTTTGCTTTTGGCCATTGAGTCAGCTACTTGGGCAAATTGTTGCTGACGCTTTGGAACCATTGTAATTCGAGTTCTGTGGCCAGCAGTTAGCCACACTTGATTGGTTAGTCGAGACTATTGGATTTCTTTTGCTTTTTCTCATTGTTTTTACACTTCATTTTACTGTGTTTGTGCGAGTTGCAATGACGGTTTTTGGTTTTTCCCATACCAATTTTTAAGTAATGAGACAGCAGAAGTTAATGGAACTTCTCACTGTTGAGCAGCTAGCAAATTGTCTTAAAGACACCCAACTTCACACAGTTGGAATGCTCCTTCAATACACTGTACCAAATTGTAAAAGGCTAATCGGTTAAGATAGTGCAACCATCTTCACCAAACAGGGCCAGAACCGTTTTGTGGCATAGGAAGGCAGACAATACGGCTGCAACTCAGGAACGAAAATAGATAAAGGATACTACGAAGCTGGAAAGAGACACCAGGACTCCGACAGGCCAAATATATTTGGGCGGCTATAATCAAAAACGATTTCAGCTAGTAATATTTATGGGTAAGAATAGGATTAGAAAACTTGCCAGTCTACTGACAGGACATTCTAGACTAAGGAGCAACCTATCCAAGCTGGCTATTTGTAGTAGTAATCAGTGTAGGTTTTGTGAACGTAAGAAGGAGTCCTCAAGTCACATCCTAACAGAATTTGTCGGCTTATTCAGGAAAAGCTGCAGCATTCTGGAGATGCACGGGAAGCCCTCAACCCATCAAAGATTCTGGCATTCGTGCAGGAACTGGGGTTAATGGATTAGCTATAAGCTCAGAAGTGGGCACAATAGATTTAATAGGTCGCAGTGCAGAGATTCCAATTTATAATGCAACAATCTTTGATTTCACAAATGATTTTCGTAATCTGCATCAAAAGCTGACTCGATAAACATATGACTCTTGGCCTGTCAATCTATAAGTCTGCCTATCGATGAATTTCTTTCTAGAGAATAAAAGTTTTTGTCTATTAATTTACTGTTATCGATAATTCACTTAAAATAAAAAACCATTACAGATTGTAACTACTTTAATGAGGATGACGTCTTAGGCTTTTGCTTTAACATAATATTAATAGTAATAATAATTTTGATCCAAGTTCTTTTCAATTAACTTAGTGTTTTTTTTCGATTTGTCTTAATAAATAAAGATTTAAAGGTACAGGCTACAAGACACCCATTCAAATTTAGTTCAACTCTTTTTTTATTGTATTTTCTGTGCAACATTTAGCTAGTTAGAGCCATTTGTTGCCGCTGTCGGTGCAAACACTACAGTGAATTGCTTGCAGCTGATATAGTGGCCAATATTGCGCATACGCCGCGTGTACATAAAACATTCGAGATGTGCAACGTGCACACATCGAACTTTGCTACGTTGCATATAGCAAAAAATTTATTGTTTACCACGTGTTATCCATTAAAATAATCAAACAATAATTGTCCTCAGCTATTAAATTACGGACAGCAGCAAGCTTTGCCAACTTTCTGCTTTCACAAACATTAAAGTGGAGTGCAATTATTTTTCGTTTCTCATTTCGAAAATCAACAACAACAGCAATTTTCAGCAGCTTTTAAATTCAGTTGTATTTTTTATTATTTAAGTGTCAATTGAAGCAGCACAAATAGCCAAAAGCTTAATGATTAAAACCCCGAACTTGCGGTTAATTCTTATCTTTTCAACTGTTCTTAAACAGTTGGTGAATTTTATTATTATTTAAATTGTGTCTCGTTTATAGGACATCAAATTTGTCTATATCAAAGACCGTTAAAACTCGATTTTAAGATAGGTTTATTAGCAATTAAATGGTTAACATTTAAATGATAGTAAAAACAGTCGCTTGAACAAACTAAATATTCAAAACACTATACAACAAAATCAATATATATTCATATATATATATATATATACATTACATATAGAGCTATATTCTATAAAAGTTTAATTTTGAGGTACGTCTATATATTTTAAATTTCTTTCTATATTAAATAAATTGAATTTTTGACTGTGTGAAAAGAGTTTAAAGCTTTCATATTATTTTTTTTGGAAACTTAAATATACTTATATTTATAATTACTTAAGAAACGGACATATTTTAGTTCTTATTAGATTTATTTATTTGTTCGCTTCTTAGAATTTGCTATTGAAATTAATCGTACTATTAATTATACAAGTAGAAAAACTTCAAATTTAAATTTGCTTATATTTATAATACGAATTTAAATTTGCTTATATTTATAATAAAATATTTATTGGTCGAACATATTTCAGTTCTAAACAGATTTATTTATTTTATCGCTGCTTAGGATTTGAAATGGAAACTTATATTATATATTCTACAAGTAAACTTAAAATTTCTTAATGGAAAGAGTTTAAAACCTTCGTACTATTTTTTTTTTTTTTTGGGAACTTTACTTTGTTTATATTTCTAATAACTTAATAAAAATATCTGTTCCTATTTTTTGTTCTTAATAGATTTATTTATTTTGTCTATGTTGAGAATCTTACCTTGAAAAATATATATGATATTTCTACAAGTAGAAAAACTATAAATTTCTGGGAATTATAAGTTAATTTACTTAAAACAAAATAAGATGCTTTAAAAGCCACTAAAAACTATAAGTCAGTAAGTTTTTGGGCTATACAATATAATTTATTATAAACAACAACATTCTTTAAAGTAAAATTGTTTCCTTAAGCGGGCTTTAGCCTATTTACATACATACGGATTAGCTGCCAGATGCTTGGCCTACTTTTTTTTTTTTTTTTTTTTTTGTGCTGTTGCCCAGTGTAGTTAAGACAACAGAGAATGAACTTGCCACAAAAGAACGCCAACAGGTCGCAATGCGCAAACCATCTTGCAAATAATAAACTCTCAGCGAGTTGGGCTCCTGTTACAGGTTTTTAAAGTTATGTCTTCGCCATTGTTGTATTAGGCAGAGCTGTCAGTTTGAGTTTCGGTTTCCAAGGGGATTCGCTTTAGCGTCTTGACTTGGCTCCGCTGCAATGGATGAGTTCAGTTACACTGAAGCCACGGCGAATATGCAATGAACCTTGATTGCTGTTGGCGGAGAAAGTTGCTGTTGCTGTTGCAACTGCTGAATTCCTTGGTTGACTACCATCCATAAAAACAAAATATGGCAGCAAAGCTCATTTGATGACTGGTTGTATAACAGGCAATTAAGTTTGCTGCAACAACCGGCAATCAGAGCAGTTAGCTGCCTGAATTAAGTTAACTAAGCACAGTAAATTGCATAAATGGTTTGCAAAAAAAAAAAAACAAAAATTATATTTAACTTAGTTAAAAGTGCTGAACAATTTTGCAACCACTATACAAAAAAAAAACACTTCCACTCTTTAATCCACTTAGCGTTGGCAAATGCTGTGCAGCAAAAACCCCCCCCAAAAAAACTGAGGAAATTACTGAACAATTACTATCAAAAGCTGCCTTTTTGGGCAACTCAACCGAATTTGCGCATTTAAATATACACATTTTTTTTTCACACGTTGCAATACTCGACTTTCTGTGTTTTAATTTGTAGCAATTATGAAGTGCTTTGTGTTGTAAAATATATATATATATATATTTGCCTTTAAGATTAATTAAATTTTTTTTTTATAGAGTTCAATTTTGTACGCTTGAGTAAACGCAAAAACAAAAATTTTATTTGCCTGTCAGTTAAATTAAAGCTAAAATCGGATAAATTCTTCATTGATTTGCAAATGTAGAGTTTATAGAAATTGAATTTATGATATTAAATTACCAAATTCAATTATCTGTTATTTTTCGCATGCAATTAGAGAATCTTGCGAATGCCTTGGGTATTGTTTTGCTTTGTCTTCACAATTTCTCAACTGACAAGACTCATTTGGCAATAAATCCGTATTTGTTTGGCTTAATCAATCCTGTGAATGCAAAACATATGCAGCCCAACAACTCTTAAATATTTTTGACAAATTACTTAAAGAACATTCTCGTTTTACATTTGTGTGTGACAAAACTTCAGAAAGTTTTAGCTGCATCTCAATTTTTTGACATTTATTCTGCAATTTTCCATTTAAACACATGTGGCTTTTACATTTATAATTCTGCATATATTTATTGCAAGTGACGCATTGTAAGTATACCAAATACATATTTATATACTTTGTAGTTAATATGCATTGTTAAATAGGGTATTTTAAAGTTATCACATGCACATCATTGTTTCGCGTATATCGATAAAAATCGATTATCGGCAGCAAAAATCCATTAAACTAAAAGATGTGCTTTAAAGGACTTAATATTATTATTTTTATTGAACAGGGTATCTTCTGGACAAATTCTCTTGATTTGCTTACTAGCTTAAATTTTTTTGAACTGTAAAACATATAAATATTTTTATATAAATTAATTAAATATCATACTATGATATTTTTGACATTTGCGGATATCCGACACCGATTATAATTTACGAAAAGATAAGCATTTAAGTTGCTAAAATTTTAATTAATTGCTCTGTGACAAATATTTATTCATTTTTATTGTTTAAATAAATTTTTTTTTTTTGACTTTCTAGTCCACGCCTAATGCGCTTTTAGACGCTTTAAATTGATTCTGGTAAAGCCCTTAAGCTGTTTTCTGCACACAATAAACACATACTTTACGGATTCTCAACTTTTTTTTTATTTTTGTGACTTATCCGTCCACAGATTTACTGCCTTTGTTTTAATATGTGTGACTTGTGTGGGGAGCGAATAAAACTTATCGTGTGTGTGTGTGTGTGTGTGTGTGTGTGTGTGTGTGTGGCTGTGATGTGCCCAACCAAAGCAGCCAATTTAAAAATACGCCCCTCACAATTTTATAGAACCATATATTTTTACAGAATATTTATGTGCTTCTTGGCAACTGGCAATTTGCAGCCTTCATAATTCATTGATGAAATTATTAGGAAAATTTCAGGCAATTTGAGTTTAGCCAAAAACTTTGGCCAGCAAAGTTGGTCAATTGCCAATTGCTCGATTCGGAAGTGCCACACACACAAAAAACAGCTTGCGGCTCTAAGCCAACTAATATCTAAGCTCTGAAAAACACTCGACAAACTTATCGTTTTCGCCCAGAGGTAACTTTTCGAATTTTCAAAACTGACTGACAGCTTCTGAAGTGTTGTCACAAAGACACAATAAAGTCGCCTTTAGATAAAAATAAGCTACAATTTAAATATCTGGAAAAAACAAAAGTTGTTTTCTTTGCTGTGATGAGTTTGTTGAGTAGCAATTGCAAATTTTGTAAAACTATTATTATTAATACGACTCAAAGCAAAGGCGCCAGCAGCGACAAAGTACATTTTTCATATAAAACATAAAAGTGCTCAGCTATTTCATAAATAATTCGCGACAAATTGCAGAACAACAATGCGCGTTGAAGCACTTCTTTTAGTGCCAAACAAAAAAAAGTTGAGCATTTTTTATTGCTAAAAAGAGAAGGCACTCAAAACCGAGAACAATGCGGAATATACTAGAGTTAAAATATATATAGACCATCTCGGCATTCAGTGGTGTAACTAAAAGCTAGCATCAAATAATACTGCCACACTTTATAGAGGTAGTTGGAAGTTTGCTACAAAAAAAGTCTTTTTGGGCAAACAACAAATATTTTCGAAAAGTATTTATGAGCTTTCTTTTAGGATTGTATTTTTTATGTGCCAGTTCAACGACTTTGTTTTTTGAACGCATTTAGATTTTTTATTTTTGAGCAAGAATATTGAAAGATGTTTTTGCTGTGTAGTGTAATCATTTCAAAATCTGCTGCTTCTTCTTCTTCTTTTAATGCAACCACTCAACTTGTCTCAACTGGCAATTTTGTAATGCTTTATCTATTTAAGCCAATTCAGGCGTAAGCCCAGAAATAACAGCCACCCACATATTCAAGTGTTGTCGGCATTTATGGGACACACCCACATACACACACACAGACACACCCACACACACACACACCTATACAACACATAACGCGCACAATAGGTTGAATGTCTTTTGTTTGGGTGCCACAACAATGCTGCAAGTTTTCTAGCTGTGTTTTGTTGGATTAAGCCAAGTTTTACCTACCATTTTTCTTCTTCTTCTTCTTTTTTTTTTTGTGTTCATGTGTACAAGTGCAGCATTTTAAGTGGGTTAAGTGATTTTCAGCTCAATTAACATTGCAAAAGCAAGCAGCAGCAGCAGCAGCAGCAACGAGTAGAAACTGGACAACTACTCAGCTGAGCGGTAACTGAGCAGCATTCTGGCAAACAGTCGGGGGTCAATGGGGCGTATACGCACTTACCGCATCACAACAGGGGTAAACACAACACAAACAATGCATTGGCCACATTAACAGACTGTGGCCCAAAACTGTCGACCCGACAGCTCATCTGGGCCCTCAAAACATTAAGGGTCACTTGAGAAACGTTATCGTTGGAATTGCTACTAGATGGCAAAACAACAGAGTTAACTGTTCCAAGCTTACGTGACATAATTATGCGTTTGACTAAAAAGACAACAATAACAACATCAAGTTGTAAGTGTGTGTTGGAAGGGGGGGGGGGGGAAGGGAATCAGGTCATAGTCCGTAACGAAACTGGACTCAACTGCCATATGGCCATTGCTATGTTGCAAGTGTGTTCTTGTGCGTGCCCATGTGTGCATACGTGTGTGTGTGTGTGTGTGTGTGTGTGCGCGCTTCTGTGTGTTTGTGTCTGTATTTACACATTTGCTATGAAATGCATGCGCCACGCAAAACGTGCCGACTGACAGCCAAACGGACAAAACTGGCAAACAAACAGTTTGCTGAGCAAATGAACACGCATCAACAGCATCAACATCAACAGTGGCAGGAGCAGCAGAAGGAGCAGCAGCAGAAGCAGCAGCAGGAGCAGCAGACGCCAGCCACATCAGCAGCCTCCATGGCTTTAGTGTTGGCCAACCTTTGACGAGCGAAATTCAGCAAAAGCGGCTTTTGTGTGTGGCAAATGCAAAAACTACAAAACAAGCTTCAAACTATGAAAAAGTATTTGTTATTTTTTTTCGATATTTTATTTATGTATATTCAAATTATTAAATAAAATAAAATAAAATATAATTCCAATTAATTGAAATATATTCAAATATAAATATAGTTGTCAAACTAAAAATAAACATTAATCACAAATTTTTGCCACTAATGGAAATTGCTTAAAAAGTTGATTTGAAAAACAAATGAAAATTATATGCAATAGTTTTGCGAGTATTTTGTGAAGAGCCTTAAAAATTATTTTTGAAAGCTTAAAATTTCTCCACCATTTTTCAACCAGGGATGTCAAATTGCCAAGAAAAATTTTTTTTTTTTCAGATCTTAGAAAATAATTTTTAAGAATTACCAAAACAAAGTTGCATTTTTCAAGCTTGATGATGGAGTTTTCGCGCAGCACAATTGGCAACACTGTGTGGCCAATGCAGCCAGTTCTCGCCAGACGCATTGCTGTTGCTGCCACATTTACATAAGTGTGTGCCTTATGTGCTACACCCACACATACATATACACATACACTTACGCACATAAGCGGCTATTTGCAAGCCGGAAGACTCTTAATGAGCACACAGAGCACAGAGAAGAGGATCCAGTCGATGCGACAGCCCCAAGAGTGAGACTCCACTTCATGGTTGTGGGTCATAAAGCAGATTTTTATTTGGCTAAAATTAACCAGAAGACGCTTTACGATGAACTGGACACTTGACTTAAAGCCGTTTGCAAGGTCGTCCCTTGAGGGGGACTGCTCGTGGGGGGGTCAAAAGGTAAGCCATTGTGTAGGGCACAGAATAACTGTGCACATTACACACACACACACACACATATTGCTGTGACATATTGTGTTGACTGTTTGGCTTTTAGGTGATTTGGCCCAGATCTGCTTGAACAGGAGTCGGCAACATTTTGATTAACGACATTGCGCACTAATGTCAAAAGTCATTCAATCAGCTCCGACTCGCTGTAAACAAGCCAAGAGAAACCAGCACAAAACATTTCGATGTATTTTTTTTTTTGTATCTTAATATCGATTTCTAGCCACGTCTCATTCATGATTTTGTTGGCATCGACATTTTATTTCTCCATTGACAGGCATCGATTGATCATTGGCACGTGATTGAATTCAATTTGATGCAATACTCTACCAATCTGTCGCTCTTCATTTTCTACACACACACACACACACAAACACACAAACACACACACACACACAAACACACAAACACACTTTTTAGCGCAGCCAAACTTTTGCGCCTGTCAACATGATAAACAAAAAATAACAATAAATTATAACGAAAATGAGCTCATTTCTGATAATGGTTGACTAGTGGATATCACTTTTTTTTTTTATAAATTAGGTGTTTCTGCACTGCGACCTATTAGATCTATTGTGCCCACTTCTAAGCATATAGCTTCCCGTTCATCTCTAGAATGCTGCATCTTTTGCTGAATATGCCGACACATTCTGTTAGGATGTGAGTTGAGGACTCCTTCTCACCTTTACCAAACCAACACTGATTGATTCTTCAAATACCCACTTTGTTTAGGTTGCTTCTTAGTCCAGAATGTCCCATCAGTAGACTGACAAGTATCCTAATACTATTCCTACCCATGAATAATACTTGCTTAAATCGTTTTTGATTATAGTCGCCCAAAAGATTTTTGACCTGTCAATGTCGTGGATATCACTTAAAATATCAAAACAAATTTTTTTTATATGCAACTTATTTTTTTTTTTAATTAAAATGATGCAAAAAATATTGTAATTTTCGATTAACATTATATTCTTTGTTCATTTAAAAATAAGTTAGATTTAAATCAAGTTTTTCGTAAATATTCTGAATATTAATTTAAGCTATAAATTCTAGATTAAGCTTATAATTCCATGTCTATAAATTTCCCGTAAATCATATATCAAAAATGCTTAAAAATTGTACTTTCAAGATTAATTAGAAAAGATAGTTTATTTATTAGTTTATAGGATATAATATGATATTTTATATATCACTGATCAGCTCGCCCGCATAATATGTTTAATTTATTAGCCAACTCTGAAAAAACTTAACTACCCATTCAAACTTTCCCCAATGGGTATATCATACATTATAAACTGACTTTATTGGTTGTTGCTTTTAGTCATGGCAAACACAAATGGCATTTTGGGAAGCGCCTAAAATGTCATTTTTATGTGACTTTTAATTTGCGAATCATTGCGCAGAGGCTTGTTGAATCCTGACAGATGCTTTTACAACATGCTTAATGATCCTTAATTAACAGTAAATGTGAGCTGGACTTTTTGCGTAATACCCATTAGGGGGATTGGCTGACAGTTGTCGGACATGATTAGTATTAATTTTAAATATGCTTGCTGATTACAAATTGGGTTTTGTCGGTTCCCGCTGTACATTTGTCAAAATCAACTCGAATTGTGGACACAACTAAAAACCATTTCACATACTCCAAATGCCACAGCTGCTGCTGCCACAGCTGCCACAGCTGCCACAGTTAGCAGCTCGGCTTGAAATTCATCATGTGTTTTCTGTTTGTCGAATGCAAATCAATTAAATTTTGTCATCGTTGCTGATGGCAACCAAAAGTTGACAGCCAACGCAAAATCCGCTTAAAGGTCTTAACAAATCGTTGTTGTAATACCCTATGCAAGCAACAAAATTCATAGAATAACGTTGCATGCAACACGATGCATATCAACATCAACATCTGTGGCAAGCAGATAGTTGCATTTGCATCGAAATTTTGCACTTCGAAAGTCAAATAATCGCATTGCAGAAATAATGCAGAAAACTCTTCGAATTTTTGTTAAAATCGGAGCAAAAATAATGCAGGAGTTTTTTTTTTCGAATTTGTGTTAAAATCATGAAAATTGTATTTTTGAGTTTTCAGGGGATTTTGGTTTGTTTTGTAATTATTTGTTTATTTATAAATCAACTAAATTGCCTGGGAAAATTTGTATACAAACTGATTTTTATTTATGCACTTTAAATTTGAGTTAAGATCCCGAAAATAATATTTTTGAGTTTCTAGTGAATTTTGGTTTGTTTTGTAATTATTTGTTTATTTATAAATCAACTAAATTGCCTGAGAAAATTATTATACAAAATGATTTCTATTTATACACTTTAAATTTGAGTTAAAATCAGGAAAATAGTATTTTTGTGTTTCTAGTGAATTTTGGTTTGTTTTGTAATTATTTGTTAACTTAAAGATCAGCACAATTGGCTTGGAAAAATTTAAAAAAAAAACTGATTTCTTTTTAGGAATACAGAAAAAAATCAAAATAAAGAATTTGAGTGAACTTTAAAATTTGTGTAAAAATTTATGCTAAGTGTTAAAGCAGAGAGAATTATGTGGAGTTTTGAAAAAATTAGACAGATATTAAGAGAAAGTGAGAGAGTTAGAGAAAGGGCATCTCCTTGTTGAGCATACTTGAATTTTACTTATTGGTTTTGCTTTGGTTTGTGCCAAACAGCAAACAGACAAATGGATATTATCATTTTATCTGTTCATTTGCCATTGTTGTTATTGTGCACATGGCGCAAAGCTCTTAGCCTGTTTGCATTAAAGAAGGCGATAGGCAGAGAAAGAGAGAAACAGAAAGAGAGAGAGAGAGAGAGAGAGAGAGGGAGAGCTGTAAGCAAAGCGTAAAGAGGATAGCTAAAAATAATCAGAACTAGCTAGAAGCCATCTGGCAAAGCCCAAACAAAAGCATCTGCTGTTCCTGTTTTTGCGAAAGTTGCTTTAATTAAGTGGAACTTTAAGTAGTGCATTGCTTAACCAGTAAGCCAAAATAAATATCAATTGCATTGCAATGTGGGTCACTCTACGTGTGTGTGTGTGTATATGTGTGTGTGTGTGTGTGTATGTGTGTGTGTGTTTGTGTGTGTATTTAAAAGCTGTTTTTAAAGATATGCAATTCTTAATTGAAAATGGATTTGCTGCTGCTGTTGTTGTTGTTGTTGTTGTTGTTTTTCCATTTTGGCGAGTCTCAAGTGCAAATTGGTTCATTTGCATGCAATTTGTGGATGCGGTTCGATTCGTAATGTTTACATTTATGGCTTATTTCGGCATCCGACCTGAGCATTTAAAAGCACAACATTAATGATTCCATTTCATTTGAACAATTGCCACAAAGTCGATAAGCCAATAAATTTGCAGCAAGTAAAATAAACGTAATAAAGTTTCATTTAATTGGCCTTAAAATAAGTTAGCTTCATTGAACCTTAAAATAAAAATAAAGTAATACAAATTGTTGATTTGAAATTTTATTTGGACGGAGATTTTACAGCTTAACTGCTGACTTCAAATATTAACTAAATAAGAGTCTTAAATAATTTGATTTTAATCAGTTTCGGGATTGTAAGTATTTAAGAAGGATCTTTGAGATTTTCGCTTGCCAACTTGTGTGAAATATAAAATAAGTTCAATTTAATTGGCCTTAAATTAAGTTAGACTAATTAAACCTTAAAATGTAAAAAAAAATGAAATGAAATGAAAAGAAAAATGTTGATTTAAAATGTTCTTTAACAGAGATTTTACAGCTTAAATTTCACTAAGAAATTATTTTTAAAAAATTATTATAATTAAAATTATTATTAAATGAGAGTCTTAAGTAAGTTTTATTGTAAGTTGATTTTTTCCCTTGCCAACTTATGTGAATAACACTTTCTTACCCCAAATTTCTGACTGTGTTTGCAGCGAGGCCAAAGTGGTAAATTCTTGCAACAATTGCGAAACAGGCGGATCCGTGTTTAATGAACGTGAACATAGAATGTGCTGTGTCCGGCATTTGCTTGACCTATTATTACAATGTTGTACTATTATTTCTGTCTGTTGTTAAGTTGTTAATTTTATTGGCTGTTAAGGTTACAAGTGATGGCACAAAGTGACGTGCATTCAAGTTGCACGTTTCTGAGTCGAGTGCGCTATATGGAGCGCTGTGGCAGATGCAACGCAGCCAATGCTAATTGAGCGCCCAAAGTTAATCGATTTGTGGCGAGTTCTGGTTGCGGCTCTTCACTTTACTGTGGCTTTAAATGTTGTTCGGGTGCAGCAAACTGTGGTTGTCAGCCAACAGGTTGTGGCTGTCCTTTGCCTCACATTTGGCTCAAGCTGCGCCAAGCATCATTCATCGGATACCTTAACATGTTTAAATTAATCTTGCTTAACTAATTGGATCAAGTTGTCTGCTATAAGCCAAATAATTATATCAGCGAAATTTTAGATCATTTTTTTTTTTGGCAGTTTTGCTCAATTGAAATCAAAGAATTTAGATATATTTTTTAACAATTTTTAGAAGTGTTTAAACTAATTGAAAAACTTAAATTTTTTCTTTTTTAATTCTGCCTTAGTTAATCTTTATTTGGCAGTTCTTATTTAAAGGAATTGCACCTTTTTTTAAGCGGGTTCAAGTTATTTATTTGACTAACAAAGAAATAAATTCTTCATGTAAGAAAATTCTGAATTTGAAAATTAACTAATTCAACTCTTTATTGAGCATAAAAATTGCATTTGACTTTATTCAATAGAGTCTAATTAGATGTTTGTACAGTTTGTGACTTGTTTAGCTAAAAAGTTAAGAAACCATCAGTAGAACTAAATGAAACTATTCACATTCAATTTAATTGAGATGCAGACTGTCAAAGTAAACTTATGCAAAGTATTTCCATATTGACAGCAATCCGACACAACCTTTTAGCTTAGATCATCACATCAAATGAATGTTAAGTGCAACTTTGAATAAAATAGATTGAGAAATCCATAGACTGATTAGCAAAGTTTGCAGTGAGCGCAATTTAATTAAAATTATTCATTGTGTGGATTTTCATGTTATTTTGTGACTCGACTAACTTGGGCAATTGTGCACTTTGACTGTAACCAATTTTGATTTGCCAATGGATAGGTAAGTTTATCAATTCGATGAAATCACATATATAAATATATATATATATATATATATATATAAATATTCTTTTATTTTAACTGGCATAGTCCTAGTTCTCTTACTCATTTCACTTTGGCATTTTTTTGCATCCTTTGGCTCAAAACAATGCAAAAATGCTGCAAAATATTTGTGCTCAAAACTTGTAGCAAAGACAACAAAGAGAAAAAATACAAACACAAAACTAAAGCAAACTCAAACGAATACACAGCACAGAGAGATAGGCTGGGGAGAGAGCGAGAGAGAGAGAGAAAGAGAGAGAGAGAGAGGAAGCGAGAGAACGAGGTAGGTGGAGAGAACATAAAGAATGCCCTTTGGGAATTCGCTTGTTGCAAATAGAAATTAAAAACCTTTTCTTTTTTTTTTCCTCGTTTACCGGAAATGCACTAATTCAAAGATGGCCTCCGCTGTGCTGCACAGCTAACTTTAACTCGTGCTATTTCCGCATCCGCTTAGGCACATTCTTCCACTACCACCACCATCACCACCACCATCCTGGCTGTCCTCGTTTCCTTTCCTTTTTTCTTTTTCTTTTTCTTTTCCCTTTTTTTTTGTTGTTGTTTAATGTTTAATGCCTGATTGAATTTTGCTTTTGATTTCTTGGCTGGCTTTTGTTTTGCAGTTCTCCCCATTTTTTCATCGCTAACATTTCTGAGAGCTTTTCACTTTTGTGGTTTGTATTTTGAGCATTTGCAGTTATTAAACTTTTTGACTGACCGCTTCTAAGTCCCGATTACCCCGCTCCCACCACGGTTGCTAAGTAATGAGATCGATTTTAATAGTGCGCCATTCTTTATATATATTTTCCCTTACTCCCCTTTTACACTTATCTTTTATTTGCCATTTTTTTTTTCCCACTTGGGCCACATTTCAACGCCGCGCTTTATTCATGGTTTATTTTTTTTTTTTTACTTTTGCTTATGCTTCGCTGCTAATTAAATAATAATTGCTTTTAAGCAATTATTCTGTTTGCATGCTTCCAGAAGCATGTTCTGCTAAGAGCTGTGCTTTTGGGTATTTTATGTATTTTAATACGGTTATTTTAGTTTTCTTTTGTTGTTAACTCAGATAATATTCAACTCAAATCAAGATATTCCATTAACACGATGTCTGACTTCATTATTTTTATGTTCTCTTATGTCTTGCAGATTTGTCTCTTTTGCTTTGATTCATTTTATTTTCTTTTTTTTCGCATAGATTTTATTAAAAAAGTTACTTTGAAGATATTCTTTTAGAATTTCCAACGAATGACGAAATCTTTAGTAATTACACCCTGTAACCATTAAAAGTATTAAAAATGTGAATAATTTTATATGCATCCCGAATGGTTAACTCATTACATTAGCCAATTGCCATTTGTAGGGCGAACGGTTTTAGTTGTTGGCCCATTCGTGTAGACGCCTTTGTCGCATACTTTTGCCCCAGTTAAGTTGGCTTGCTTAATTCTCTCTGGAAATAAGGCAATTTGTAATTGAGTCACGTAATATACAATCTGGAAAATAAATTGATTTGTTGTGCAAATTGTTTCACAACGCAAAGCCAAGAACTAACAAGGATTTCTACTGCAATTGGCTAATTCAACTTAAATTAATTTGTAGATAAAAATATTTAGTAATTACAAGTTTGATTTTTTTTTATGCTAACAATAGTTTTGTTTATATATAAAATTCCACATTCAAATCATGCTCTAAACAACAACATGCAAATGTGTTATTATAATTATATTTTATACAAATTAAAAATTATCATAATTTAATCAAAAATGTTTATTAAAATTCCGTAAAATGTAAATACAAAAAAAAATTTTTTTTGGAGTTGTTTTTAATTAATTTTCAACCACTTTTGGACAGACATGAGACGTGGACTCATCTCAAATGCCATCGTTATATCATTTAAATCGATAAGTTTTACAATCCTGTTACAAGTTCCGTTTTTTAACATTGTTTGCAGTTTTCCTTTACGTCAAAGCTTTTCAAGTGTTTAATGAAAGCCGAAAAACTTTTTTGTTTTTTTTTTGGCGCTGGAAAAACGTGAGCAGAGTTTTAATTTTTCAAAAAAGTTGACAACAGTTTAGCACAGATTTATGTGCTAGACACACAAGTTGATACACATACATATATAAATAGAGCCACTAACCATCAGGGACTATGAGGAGATTTTCAACCATGTTTGGGCGATGCTTAAAGTAATTTCAAATAAACATTACGCGGGCTGCGCAAATGGCGCAGAAAATTGTTGACAATTTTCTCTCGATTCATTCTGTTCCATAAGTGTGTATTGGAGTGTGTGTGGGGGTGGGTGTGTGTGTGGGGGGATGTGTGTGCGACAGTAGACTCTGTTGACTGTTTATTGGCGCGTGTGTTTGCGTGCTTCAAATTCATTTAGAGGATTTATTCGCAAACGTTGTCTTGCATATTTAATATAATTTGTAAAACAAAGTCCACAAGTTTTGCTCAACTGATGCTCAGGCTAAGCATTCCTTAGCAGCAAAAATAATAACAACGACGTTTGGGATATATTTTATTTATTATACAATATGTCAATTTGGAATTTTACATTCAACTTTCCTTAGCAAATAATGTCTCTGTATCTGCTCCTAGTCCTTGCATTCCCTGTAGCCGTATAATATATATAATGGGTATCATATATATATAATATCTTTGTTTAAGTTTAATTGGTTTTAAGTAAGAATATTTGTTTGTTATCAAATATGCAAATTATCTAGCTCACATTTTATTCATTTTATTTTTTGTCATTTAATATATATATATTTGTGTTTGTACTTTTGAGGCGCTTAACAGCTTAAATTGCTTTTGTTGCCCAGCACATTTTCCAAGTTAATAAACTAAAAAATAAATGTATAAATCACAAATAACAAAAATCTTTATTATTATTTGTATAGTTTACACAGTTTTATAGTAGTCCCAAGCTAAACATGTTTTTTAAATAAGAAAATGTATAAACAATAATAATTAATAAATTTGTATAAAAATGTATAGATAAAAACATTTCTATAGCTTATAAATTAATGTTAAGCTATAAATTTCATTGAATGGGAAAGTATTAAATATAATTTATACATAAAAATATATTTTGTAAAGTAATTTTTATGGTCGATTATTTTCGCAGTTCAGCAATAACTGTACAAATTCCAAATAAAACAAGTCTTTATTATTTAATTTTAATCCTAAGAATATCTGTTAAAAGATAACATTTAGTAAATTGCAAGCTAAACATTTTTTTTAAATAAGAAAATGTTAAAATAATAAAAATGTATAAATATAAATACAAATTTAAATATAATATCTATAGCTTATAAATAACTGTTACAACATAAATTTTATGGAATAAGAAAATATTAATTTTATTGTATATATAAAAATATATATTTTTTAAAATCATTTTCCTAGTCGATTGTATATAAAAAGATAATTTTAATAAATTTCAAGCTAAACATGTTTTTTAAATAAGAACATGTACAAATATTAAAATGTATAAATATAAATACAAATTAATATAAATAAATGTATAAATTCATATTTTGTATAGTCATGTTCATAGTCGATTATACTCGCAGCTGAGCCATAAAGGCCTGGGTCAAAGGCATACGCGATTTACATACACATGTATACCTAATGTGTGTGTGTGGGTGTGTGTATAAAGCTGCTTATCTGATTGTTTACAAGAGCAACATTTTTCATGTTGTTTCTGTACACAAGTCAGAAAAAGCAGCAAACAAAGCAGCGTCAAATTTCATTTACAACGCGCACTTGTTGAATTTTCCCTTCATGTTTTGGAGGAATCCACACACATTGATTATGCGGGCATATGATGTGCATATGAATGATGTTGTTTTCTGTTTTCTCTTTTCTTTTTTTCTCTTTTCTTTTTTTTTTTTGTTTTTTGTTTTTGTTTGTTTTTTGCATTTGTAATTTAAATGAAATTGAAATGCCAGTCGCAGCAGCAGCAGCAGCAGTCGGCAATTAATTAGACAGCCAGCCGCATCTGAAGAGCTCTTCTCTCTCGTCTAGTTAATGAAGTTAGTAATTCATTCAATCCGGTTGAGGTAAGTAGGCTTTTGTGATTAGATAAATCACGTTATGGGGAAACGATAATGAAATAATGACGATTCACTTCTAACTGAAATACAATTTAAGCTCATTTGCATTTGGCTAAGTGCCTGTTGTCCATATTGAAGTATTGATTAGTGATGGAAAATCCAACCACACCGCTCCCCTCCCCTGCTGTCTACTATCTCCTGTCTCTGTCACAGCTAAAGCCGCTGTCACTGTCATTGTCATTGTCAGTGGTTTAAAGTTTTGATTTTTTTTTTTTTTGGTTTTGGTTTTGGCTGAAATCATTAATTTACAAGTGCGACAACTCGTTGACCAGAAAACCCCAACTGTAAAGTTTTAACTTTTGGCCATTTGTTGAATAGCATTTTGCCGAACTACCCAACAAGCGGATGCTCTGACATTTTCAAACAATTGATCTCATTGCGTTGCTTAATTCATTGCCTAATAGACTCTAAAGTCGCAAAACTTTCAGCTTGGAGCTCAAAAGTTTCTTATTATAAGGGGAGGAATGTTGATTACATTTGATATGCAACCTGCTGGGGCAGTGCTGCAACGTCTGCATTTCAGTAACATTTGCATGCGGTTTGGGTATTTGCTGTATGCAAATTGCAAGTAATTGGTGTGAAACAGCTGCCAAGCACGTGACCTGCTCTTGGCGTAAGTCGCCCGGAACGGGGGCTCTCAATCTCAAGGATGTGCTGATGTTGTGATGTTCTGATGTGGTTGCAAGCCAGCACGAAATGTGCATTTATTATTTAAAGACCTCATATCAAAACAAACAAGAATCCCTCTCTCTATCTCATCGAAGATGCACGATAAGAAGACCCAAACAGCCAAGCAAAAAAAAATCCTATAATAAATTTTAAAATATTTCTAGTTTTTAATAAATATTTATTTGTATTTGCCTAATGGTTTCGTGTCCCATTTACAGTAACTCTCCATAGCTAACGGCGAAACTGGACAGAACACAGGAAAGCGATAGCAACAGCTAGTTGTGGAGGAGAGATAAGAAAATGCTGCTACATAGTTTGTGCATTATGACTGGGCATAATTTTGTGGCAAAGTTTTTGGCAAGCACAACATTGGAATATGAACAAAACTTTTGCCATGCATGCCGACAGGCAACTAAAATGCTTTTGGGCATATTCTCATCAAACGAAGTTCAACAAAACGACTGGCACTCGAAGAGCGCGCGAGCGAGCTTTTGTATGTGCTAAACTAGCAAAGAGAAAGCGCAAGAAAGAGAGACAACGTTTAAGAGTGGCAAACCCTTAAGAGAGACTATCCTTAACTTTTACGATATTCCTCACACCGATTACTGACCTACCCCAAAGGTACATTGCCTTAGCTAGTAAAACCGAAATTGATATTTGCATGGCTAAGTGTTTGTGCATGTATGTGTGTGGCTAGTTGTTCGTGTGTGAGTGTGTGTGTGTGCATGCCCTGCTTGTTTAGTGTAAATGCATTACAACATCAACAACAAATTGCAACAAAATTCAACCAGCTACACTAAAAAATATTTTTTTTTTTTTGCCCAAATCATAATATAAATAAATATCAATTTTTAATGAAGTTTTTTTATTTTAAGTTTCGAAATGCTAGACATAAATTAATTACGATATTTTGCTCAACTATTTCTTAAATCGAGAAATTTAGTTTAGAAAATATCATCATTACATGTCGGCTTGAAAGAAGTTATTATTTTTTTTTAAGATTAAAGTCCAAAACACAATTCTATATTTTTTTCAATATAGAATACAATTTTTCTGCGAGTGTATGCACTAAATACATGCGTGTAAATGTTTTAACATGCCCAGCAATTTGCCAACAAACGCGAATTTGAGAAGGCGTCCATTAAAAACAACGCTTGAGCTAATTGACTAGACAACTATTTTTGTGCAGTAGGTTTAATTAGCTGTAACATGAAATTGGCGTTTATTATATGAATTAAACTGTCATTAACTGAATGAATTGAGTCAATCAGTTTGAGGAATCAAACCATTTGCTGCGCCTCACTTGAGCAATTTACACTTGACAGCAAGTGCAGCCAGCTGAGCCAACATTTTAGCTTATCAATTATGACAGCGAACACACGATTTGTGTCTGTCTCTCTCTCTGTGTGTGTGTGTGTGTGTGCATGTGTGTGTGCATGTGTGTGTGTGTGTGTACTTGTGTGTTTTTGTGTGTGTGTATGTCTGTTTGTGTTTTCTCATGCAGTTTTGGTCAATTAATGTGTGGTCAACAAAGAATTTTGTGGCTGTCTACTTCTTGTCTGTGTGTGTGTGTTAGCTGTGTGTTTGTAAATATTTTAGTTTCTGTTACAACATTTGTGGTTACTCATATTACTTGTGTGTTGTGTGTGTTCTTCTTCTTCTTCTTCCTTTCTTATTTTATGCACATTATTTGTAAACAAAATGTGCTTGAACTATGTAGAATATTATTGGACGACACTAGGAAAAACTTCATAGAAGGAATTTTGTCTTAGGTATTCCTAGGAAACTATAATTTCTTTCCTCTTAGTTCGAAGATATTGTGATTTTTAAAAAAGTTTCAAGTTGAAAGGGTTAAATGTTGAATAATAATATTGATAAATATATATATACATATATATTTATTTAATTTCATAAATATACATACATAAAATATGATAAATTTATATCAATATTTATTTAATTTTATTATAATATCCATAACTAGAATGAAAAATATATATTCAGATTTATTCAAGCAATTATCGCTTTTAAGCTTGAATCTATATGTTTCAACAGATATCCATATTTAAAATTATCAGGGAACAAAAGAAGATTGCTTTAATTTCTACTTAAACAGAACTACAAAAATAAAAGACGTGTAATTAAAAAATTGATTAAAGTTTACCTACTGAAAATATATTTAAAAATCCGATCGATTGATCCAATGTTATAAAGCTATATGACATAGTCCGATGTTAATAATTTATTATTCTGACTTATTTATTTATTAATTATTTATTTATTTTTTCAAATAATTAGAACACGCCACTCTGGCAAAATGTATTGGGATTACTTGGTGAACATAAAATATTATTCACAAAATCATCGTTCGATCGATTGTTTTTATGACAGCTATATATATATATATATAGCGATCTGTGTATTACAGCAAAATTAAAAAGAGCCACCGAATTAAGGGGAACAAAAGAAGCAAACATTTTATATTAACTTGTCGATTTTAGTTTGTAAGACAAATTGAATTTTGTCCAAATATAATTTCCCCATTTGCACAAAATACATAATTTAAAAGACATCTTTAGTTAAGCCAACATTTAACGAGACATGGAAAATGGCATCATCCAGGATACCCAAGGCAAAAACCCGCTTGTCGCGTTGCAAACTAAGTTACGCAAAATTTTTCAAAGTTTAGACAATTTGCACACACACACACACAAAAGGCGACGCTCAATTATTCACAGCAGCAAGGACACGACATGAGGATAGTAGGTGGAGTGGGGGAGGGGGAAGGGGTGTGTGACTGGAACAACACGGGAGACGCGGGAAAGCCTAGACATGGGTAGCCCGTTGGACGACATTGACTAATGTTGATATGACATTTTTTTTTCCATGGCTTGATGGTTTATTTTTGATATGTGTGTGCCTATGCATATGTGTGTGTGTGTGTGTGTGTGCGTTAAGCTTGAGCATGCTTGAGTGTTGAGTCGATATCTGCCTTATGTACCAATTGCTGCTGTTGTTGCTGATGCCAATTTGCTGCCTGCTGCCTGTCAGCCAAAACGTGGGCTTCTATTACGTCAGATCAAAAGTGGCAAAGATCGATGGACGAGGGGGAGGAAGTATGCCAAGGACGTGATACAAGCGATAGACGTAAAGGATTTGCTTTGATGATGTTATCCCAAATGGCGCATGCCTCGCTACATTTTTACACATTTTCCACACAGTCACTTTGACTAATGATTGTGGATAACTCAGCCTCTTTAAAAATCAGCTAATTTAATTTAACACAATACAAAAAAAAAAATAAAAATAAAAACCGGCCACATGCAATGCATTTTAATTAGTCACATGTGGCAACCAAACACTCGGCCACAAAGTTGCACTGCATTTAATTACTTATACCTTTTTTTTTTCACAATAGAGTTGTATTTATTCTTGTTAATTGCACAAGAAGTGTGAGAAAAAACAAAACGACTAATGGCCATTAAGGAAGTTGGTTGTTTTTTTATGTTTTTTTAGTCAACAGACTAATGCGGGTCTACAAAAAATAGAATTAAGCAGAACTTTCAGATGGAAACGGGGAAACTGAGGCCATAAAAAATAGATAAGTATTTAAATCTTAAGCAGATACATTTACAATTGTTGCTGCAAGCAGATGCTTTTAAATATAAATCCATGTACTGCATTGTGTTGCCCCCCCCCCCCCCCGCATGCAGGCAGCAGCTGCAACATGTCCCAGATCCATCCATCAGTGGCTCAGCTTCCCATTCGAATGCAGTTTACGCAATTTTTTTTTTTTGGCAAACTTTGCATAAACCCAAAATGCTCGTCTCAAAACTTGAGAACTTCTCAAGTCGAAAAAAAAAGCCAAGAAAAAACTTTACAATGAAACATTTTATGTAGAACTCGATGTGGCACGCACGATGCGTCGAGGATTGGCATTGGCTTTGGCTGTTGCTGTGGCTGTGGTGAGTGGCAACTTCGACTTGGTATACGTTATATTGACTTGCACTTTGTGGCGCACTGCGTCGCATACAAAAATTGCTGCGAGACAATAACCCAAGCGTAGTTGGAGCGAAGACAATCCCGTTTTCATTTGTGGCTGATGTCTTTTGTGTGCGCACTTTCCGCATTGCCACCTTGAAGTTGCACGCACGACTTGCGGCCACTTTCGACGACTGGGTTTGGTTATGCTTCTTTCACTTGCCACACTGTACACACATTTAACATTTAACTGTCGTCACACAGAAAGAAAAAAAATGTAGTCGCTGCCCCATGCCCCAAGCGGCATGCGGCGTATGCGTAATTCGACTAAAACATGAACAAATGACAAAAAAACGTGATATGTAACAGGTTATTGGAGCACACAAAGCGCGAACGATACGGATAAGGATAACTATATCCACATCCCCCTTTCCACCCCCAGATTCTTTGGCAAAACACAGTTAGAACAACAAGAAAACAAAGCAACCAAAACAAACAAATAAACCAAACTCAAAACACAACAACAACAACAACAACAACAAAAAAATCCTTTAAACAAAGTACTGTCATTCATTGTGCCCAGCTCCTCGGCATGGGATTCCACACTCTTTGGCTGTGTCTCTCTTTCTCACATTCTCAATCTCTCGTTGACAATGCTCTCTCAATGGGGTATTCCTAATTTGCTGATCAATTTGAATTTGAATTTGATTTTCGTTCTGTTTGTTCAGTTATTGCATAGGTCAAATATTTTTCTCCAACGGGTTTATGTAATTTGCTGACAGGCTTCAATTAATAATTAAATTAAATATAATTAATATGTTTAATATATCCTTAAAACTGTTTAGCTCTGCTTGTTCAGTTTTACTGATTTTTTAGTTTGTTTCTTTCTTATTTTTTTTTTTAATATTTTGTTTTTCCTCTTAGCTTTAGTTTATATAGGTTTTTTTTTGGATTTTTCCTTTATTTATTATACATATATAAATAAATAAAATATTATTGCATCAGTTTACATTTCCCACTCGCTTTGCTGCTCGATTTTGCTTATCAATTTTATTTGGTTAATAAAAAAATTAATTCAATTTAATATGTTTAATAATTTCTTAAAACGGTTCATTTCTGATTGTTCACTTATTTTTCGTTTGTATCTTTCTTTGTTTTTCCACTACACTTTAGAGTATATATATTGTTTTATGTTAAATGCGCTTGTTTCTTAATTTAAAATATAAATATAAATAAATAAAATATCATTGCAACACTTCACATTTTGCTTATCTATTTTATTTGGTTATCGCTTGGATTTTTTTTATTGCATTTTCTTTTTAGAACCTTCAAAAAGGGACTGTATTTTACTGAATTTTTTGTTTTCTTTTTTCTTTGTTTTTTTAATATTTTCGCTTTTGTTTACATTTTTTTTTTTGGCTTGTTTCTTAATTTAAAATAAATAAAATATTGTAGCATCTCTTTAAATTTGCTGCTCAACTATAACTATAACTTGGTTTTTTTTTTATTAATTTTTTTGTCTTGCTTTTTAGAAACTTAACAAAGGGACTGTATTGAGAATTCGTGGCGTTATTTGTGATTTGGTTGTTTATTTTCTTTTGTTTTGTGTTGCAAGGCGGACAACAATAAAGATAATACAAGCTCAGAAAACATTTGCAAATGCGCCAAGCGCGGAATGTGTGTCTCAGACTGTGTGTACTTATGTGTATGTGTGTGTATGTGTGCGTGTATGTCTTTGTGTGTGTGTGTGTGTTGCGTATGACGTTTTATCTCTGTCACTAAATTGACACTTTAGTTAATGGATTTTGCTTGTGTGAGTGTGTCACTTTTGTTGCCGCACTGCTTTGCTCTTTTTGGTATGGCGAGAACCACAGGATAATACAAGTATCGCACGCACTTCGCCAGGACATTGCTCTTATGTATGTAAGTACTTTGAATAAGAAAAAAACGCTCAATTTAATGGTTGCCAAACAAATCCCTTTAAATACACTCAGAGCAAAAAAAAAAAACAAGGATAAGCACGCAATTTCTTACAACAATATAAAACACATTCCTCAGAGAAAAAACAAAGATACAGACTCAATTTCTTAAAACTATATAAAAATTGTAAGTAACTTTTACCGAAATCGTCTAAAATTTTGAAATATCTTTCTACGCGATGGGATTCTCAAAATGGATCGGATTTTTTTAACTTTTCTAATTCATTTGGGTTTAAAATACTCAATTAATTCCTAAGTAAAAAAAAGTTATTAAATAGTCGAGATATTTGCGAATTGTGAAAGTGTATTTAATTAATTATATATTGCTTTTAATTAATTATTTTCATACAAAAAACTTCTGATGTAAACCATAAATCAAATGCAGGGTATCTGTTAGTCGCAACGCTAGTTAATCGGTATAAAAAAAAAACTAAAACATTTCAGCACAACCATCGACAATTTTAATCCAACTTTAATCTGCAAAGGACAAAAAGTGATGTGGTTAAATTTTGGTTGAAAACATTTAGCAGTGATACAAAATTCAATAAACATTTAAATCAAGTGCAAATTTTTATACACTGTCAGCTATTTTACTACCTTAGTTTTAAGAACAACTATCAAAAATATATCTAGAAAAAAATAATATAATAAAGCCATAAATAATATGAATCAACTTTTTTTCTGTATGTTAAAATTTTTACAACAGAGTTTTATAAAAATTGTTCTTTATTAAACAAATACCACTGTTATTTTGTATTTTTTTTTATCAGTCCCTTTTTGGTTGAATTTAAATGGGACTTAAATCTGATTTTGTTTATCGTCCGAGCTTTAATTTAATGCAATAATTTATACATGTTTTTGGCCGCAACGCGTCGCATTTTTCTACCTGGGGGATTTGTAAGCTCTGCTGACAAAATAAATGAAATAATATATTGCCAAAGTTTTGGGCTACAGTTGTGTGCCGAGATTTGTCTCATCGAATTTGCTCACGCATATGTTGAAAATCTACCAAAATTGCTATTTGGCAATCAGTTACAGACTAATTGACTGATGGACTGACTGACTGAAGGACTGACTGACTGACTGTCGCTGACTGACTGAAGGACTGGCTGACTGACAGGCACACTCATCATATCAACGCTCTTGCTATTAACTGGGCCGAGTTCAGGTTACAGCGCTTTTTTGAAATCGAATTTTTCAATGTGCATACCCTGTAAAGATACATAGCATCAGATGGGGTTTAATCAAGCTGTAGTAAAGTGGGAAATGGAAGGAAAAATATCTGATCTTTTATTTTTTACATTATTCATATTCATATAAATTCAACATAAAAACTAATTTTGGTTTTTACATTCTAAGAACTTTTCATAATTATTTATTTGTGAAGTTTTAATTATTATATATTTACAGAATGTTACAGGGTAACTCTAGTTAAGCAGCACTGAGCAATCCAACTTTTTCCTTTTTGTTCATGATGGTTGCGTCAACCGCTGACCAGGTCAAAGTATAAGTAAACTTTCCACTGATTTCAAAGTGGAACTCGAAATTCTTTTTTTTGTTTTTTTTTTTTTTTTTGGCCGACACAGTTGCGAACTTTCTGCAGCAATGTGTGTCTGCTTAAATGTATTTATATATATGTGTATGTGTGTGTGTGTGTGTGTGTGTGTTTGTGTAAATGTATGTACGAGGCTGACTCAGGCTCATTATAAAACTAAGTGGATTTGAAAACGCAAACAGAAAGCGGTAGAGAACCAAACCGAATGCACTGAGCAGGACATCCTGATGAATGGCGGGCTTGGAAATGCCTTAATGCCACGTGAATTAAATTTATGTGGCAGGTTGTGCTGCAGCAACGAATTCGCATTATAAAACAACTCATTTATCATAAGAAATTAACAAGAGTTGGTGTGGATGGTCGAAGGGCGGAGGGGTTTAACGGGGTGACAAAAGTGGCTGACAAGTGCAGATGAAATGTTGAAAGCGCCAAAATGAATACACAACGCAACAATTAATTGTCTGCCTTTCATTCATTTTCATTTTACCGTCAACACAGAGCCAGAGACTGCAAGATAGAAGTTGCTTCTATGGGCGTCATGAGGGGCGTGGCAGGTCGCGCTTTTGACACGCAATAATCGCCCAGCGTTTTATATTTAATTAATGGCTCATAATAATGTAATAATAGATATATTTGTTAGTGAGTATTCAGTATTTAAAGGCAAATTACATATTTAATTTAGTAATTGAAACCAGCTGCCACATGCGACATGCCACACCGTTGGTTGATAGCTTCATAAAATTGTTAACTACTCCGTGTTTTGCGTTACATTCATACATTTAAATTAATTGCCTTGCATTCATGGTTTCATTTAATTAAAATATTTATTAAGAAATTGCAATTGGGGCAATAAAGCAGCAGCCACTTGGACATGCTAGATTTGTGGCAAGATAAATGATCCTAATGATGATAGACGAGTCCGAGGCGTGTCAACACAAAAGCCAGCTCCAAGGTATGGACACAACCCGGGGATCAGGTGCTCCGTGATTCTCTATGAGGGCCATAGACCAAGCTGCCTACAATTTGGCTAGGTGCCAGCAGAATGAATGAATGTCATACAGTATACTCCATATAATTCATTACAATGTGCAAATCTACACTGAAAAAAAAACATTTTTAATATGAAAATATGTGATTTATTTTAATTTTATTTTCAAATAAGTACAAAACTAACAAGTTATTTGTTTAATAAATCAAACAAAAATCAAAAAATATGGTTTATTTTTTATGTTTCAAAATTTGATTTATTGAACTAAGAATCAGAAATATTCTCTTACTTTAAAACACAAAATTTAGTATGGATGTGAAAAAGTAAATAACTGATATGAAATATAAAGCACTCATAATAATTATGAAGAGCATTTGTAAGTCAATACTTATTATATTTTATGGTATTTTTGGAAGCGTACAAATAGTTAACACAATATGAAATTCCATAAAGGTATTTAAAATCTTCCTATAGATATAAAGACAGATGCTTTCTCCACTCAATTATCAGTCAGGCCATAAATGTATAGAATATATATTCGAGCCAAATATTGCGTAGAAGAATGTAATTAATTGGTTGCACAAATATGTTGGTAATTTATTAATTACACCATCAATGCCAGACATTTTTGGTCAATGTTTATCATTAAGCAAAAGAAACGAGCGCCACACACAAAAGCCAAGTGAGAAGCGGGCAAAGTAAACTTTGCGGCAATTAATTTGGAGCAGATGCAGGACAGGTGTGTGTGTGTGTGTGTGTGTGGATAGCTGCGGATTAAGTTGTGTGTGTGTGGGTGCGTGAGTGTGTCTGTGTGTGTGAATACGCAATCTTATAGTCTTTTGAGCAAAGTGTTCAACACCAGCATAAGGAAAAATAAATAAGAGAAAGGGAGATTATGTAAGAGGGGAGACAAAGTGATTCTGAAAGTAATTATTAATTTAAGAGTCAAGCGATGCGCTTGTTGGATATGTCCATGTGGAGATTTTGGTAAATTGCGTTCAGATTGCACAATAAAATGAGTGCTGTAAACAAGTGAATCGAGATTGATAGACCAAATGATATTCCTTATACATAATTGTTGTCTATTATAAATAGTACAAGCCTCAAGCAGCTAAAAGTAGTATCCGAGTTGCACTGCACAGCAATCGATTTGTATTGATTTCTGTTATCGATAACATTAAGTAAGCAATGGCATTCTTGAATTAGTTAGTAATATTTATTTGTGATACTTTGCTTCTTATTTCGACTGACTAAATCGACTTTACTTTACAAGACTTATTAGGAATATGTTTTATCTGGATTTGTAGTTGCTTTCGTCTGGTTGTTACATACACTTGCCCACTTCTAATGGGTACTGGGTATATGGGAATACAAGAAATACGAAATTTTCACAGCGCAACTGCATTTTAAATGTGCTTGCAACTGGAGCCGGATTCGGACTGCAGGATACAGCCTGCAACTGCGTGCGGAGCCATTAAGAATTTATGATGTGCATGACAGTGTCAGCAATTGCAAGTGCATCAGCAACAACAATAACAGCAACAACAATAACAACAACAACAACAACAGCAACAGCAATAACTACAGCTCGATCATATGGCTGTCATGGTCTGCTCGATGTGATTTATCCAAATGGGTAAAAATTAAAAATCTTTTCGGCTGCTTAAATTGCTGTTTAATGACGCATAAAAGGACTGAGTACAATTCGCAATACTGCAAATATTAAAGACAATTAATTCATTGGCATGGTCGGCATGCTGTCATTTTTCACAAGATAAATCGTCGACAGCAAGTTAACCCGGAATCCCGAAAATCACATAATGTCTTAACTGAAGACTTGAGCCTGAATTCTTGCCAATAATTGCAATCAGACAATTAATTGCCACCGAGTCCAACTGTGGGCACAACAAGTGCTTGTAAGGACAGCATTAAAACATTTCACTGTCGTTATTATTATCATTAGTAAATAATAATTTTTAAACTTAATTTTTACGAAATGGTTTGAAACGCAATTCTGGCTTCATTTGAATGAAAATCAGAATATTCTTTTGCCTTTCATCATTATTTGTATCTCTACACACACTCGAAATTTTAATTTTAGTTTTTATTCATGTTAATTTAATATTTTCAGTTCAGAACGCGAAATTCAATACACGCAGCTGACTACATTTTCAACCAGTTAAATAAAAAGAGCTAAATACACGACACAAATATTTCGAGTTACATTTGAAATTTTTGGCAAGGGGGTTGCATTTTGGCACAAGTCAAATCAATGGCAAACACCCAAAAAGTCAAAAGTACGCTTTTTTTTTAGTTGTATTTACCTTTGAGTCTGGGTCAACTGTTGTTGTATGAAATATGAGTGTTTGAATTGGAAAACCAAAATTATGGTCTTTTAACACAGTTGTGGACTTTAAAAAGAGCTAAAAGTAAGTCAAATTAAAATAGATTTTTGCAAATTATTGCACAAAAATAAATTGATATATGAAAATAAAGTGATTTTGTTCACAGGCAAGCTAAAATATCTTCAAGAACTATAGTTAAAATAAAAAAAACAATGAAAATGCTTTTGCCTTTCTGCACTTTTGGAACGGAAGTGGGTAAATAGCGCACAAGGAAATGTGCAAATAAATGTTTGCCAACGGGAAATGCAAGCGACAAGCGACAAAAACAACAACAACGAAAAGCTCTAAAACGTTTTACACATATAAACGAATACTAAACTTATGTATGAACTAAACAAATATTGTAAATATTCAAGTATTTTAAATGTGCAAAAGGGAAATTGAAATTCCTGCGGCAAAGTTTTATTGCAGTTGAAACCACGAACTGAAATGCTTTGTAGAATTCAACTCGAACACAAATAGTAAGCATATCAAAATTGGATCTTTTAAAAGAAAAATAGCTAACCTAAATATTAAATTCAAATCAGCGGCAATTTGCATCTCAATTGCTGTGCCCAAATCAAATTGAAGAAGAGCAAATGGCAGAGCAATAATACAAAAAAAACTAAGCATAACTAGAATATACTCTGGAAAAGGCCTTAAAATTAAATAAAATGTTGTCAATTAAAAATAAAACATAATTATTTAATTAAGTGAAATATTTAAAACTAAGAGAAAATTGAATATGACTTGGAAAAATACTGATGATATAAGAAATCTAAAATCGAATGAAATCCTAAAAAATATTTATTTTTATCATTTATAAATAAATATAATAGTAATAAAAATAACACAAGTTCAAAAATTTGATCTTACATTCCAAACAAAAGCGTTTTATACGCAATAAATGTTTATAGGGTATAAACCTGTAGCTATTATTGTTGTTGCTGTTAGCTGTGGTAACCACAAAGCGGCAATCAGTAACAGTTTTAGCGGAAAATGGCTATAATAGGAGCTGATATGAATATCTCAACCAAAAAGAGGAGGCAGACAATTGCAAAATGGCCTAAAATGTTTGACCAGAAAAGGCTGCCCGACGGTTCACAGTGTCGAGCCAGTTGCACACATGGCCGAAAATTAAAATAACAACAACTACAACAGCTAAACAAGAAGAAGAAGAAGAACAAGAATAACAACAAGAGCAACCGAAGCAACCGCAAAAGCAATTTCGATCAGGCTCAGAGATAGAGGCCCAACCAAAAAAACTGAAATCCAAGCTGAGAAGCGACGCAGCACATCAGTTGCAAAAATGTAGGCTAACAAACAAAAAAAAAATAAATAAAAAATAGCAAAGGAGGCAGCAGCAAAGCAAAACAAGATAAAGGCGAACCAAACACACACACACACTGACACACACACAGAAAATAATAAAAAAAAAAATAGGGAAAAATAAAGTGAAGTAAAAAGCATTCGCTGCTGCGGCTTGCGTTTATTTCAAAGGACGTCAGCTGCCGTTTAAGGTGCGCTGAAAATTATGCAAATCATCGTAATACTCCTCCTACACAGCACAAGCAATGGCTAAAGGATATTGTGCAGGGCACACCAGAACTTTGCCTATCAAAGTGTCTGCCTATTTGTTTGATAGCGCCCCCTTTTTTTTTTTTTTTTTTTTTTTTGGCAAGCTACAAGCTAAATAATTTTCCAGCGATCCCCGCGTCTCCATTGCCATCCCCCTCTCAAAATTGAGGCTATGCAAACAGCCTTGTAATAGAGCCGCTTCCTTTGAGCGCATGCATCCCAAGTGCATGTGTGTGTGCATGTGTGTGCATGTGTGTGCATGTGGCTATAATGATGATATTTGCCCAAATTAAATACAGCTAATGCAGAAAGCAAGCACACACACACACACACACACACACAGACACATCCAGCTCTATTTAAATATTTAAAAACCCTCTATAAATATATATTTCTTACGTGCTTAGTTTTCTTCAAGTTAAACAGACTTTTTCTTAAGTTGGGTATAAAGAAACTCAGAAGTTGAGTCAATATTATTAGTTCATATAACTTTGTTTTGAACTTAAAAAAACCGGTTTCCCAAATTTAACCTACATTGAAAAAACAAATAGGGTTTTTTTCTTTAAAACTTTTAAAGCTGCTTCAAAAAAACTTAATTTTAATTTTTTTTATTCGAAAAACCATTTAGTTCTTAAAGAATTTTAGGTTCTATAAATAAGAAAAACTCTGCATTAAATTTACGAATTTATCTTTTTATGTATGATTGAATTAAATTTGATATGAAAATGATTCGACGTTTTAACGAATTGCAATGCGTTTTTCTCTGAGTGAAATTTGCTGTTTAAGGAAGCATTTTAAAATGATTTAAAGTAAACATTCTTGAATGTAAAGCCAAGGCAAAAGTTGAATAAATATGAAAGCCAAGCAGCTCAAACAGCGCCCTTGGAGTTCAACGCCACAAGATAGCAGCAAACACAATGGGCTTTGTTGCCACCTGCCACCTGCCAACCTGCTGATGCTGGTGTTGCAGCTTAACTGTCGCCGCCTTAACCACAATCGCCTTTTCTCGGCACATTAAAATCAATAATATGAAAGCGAAAAACAAATAGGGCGTATACGTAATATTTACTATACACCACGTGCTGGTGTAAAACTACATTTAAGAGCTGCCTTTTTAGATCTGAAAAACAAAGATACATGTTCCATGCATGCTCCAGGCCACACAAAAATGAGTTTTGATTAATGATTTGTTGTGTCACAACTTATTTCAACTTTGCCACAAAGCTTTAAGTCGTCGCACGCACGTTTGGGTCATTTATAAATCTTATGACATAAGCCTAGACAAAACTAGGCACAAAGTGATTTGAAACTTTTCTCATTTTGCGCAACATTAACTGAGCTTATTAATCGCTAAATATAACATCTAAACTTTTCAACTGATGGTGTATTATAATCGACTGTAGAAATACGTGTTCATTTCGAGCATGAACACAAAAATAAATAAATATCATTTCTCTCAGTTTTAAGCTCAATTTTTATACCATATTTACAGGAAATACATATTAAAAGACAAACAGAGAAAATCAAAAATGATTTATTTCAAATTGGAAGTTCTTAAGTTAAATGTACAAGTAAAAAAAACCTATGAAGTTTGAGTACCAAGAACTTGTCTTAAGCTTTTTTAATCCAGTTCTAATTTCAGATTTTTTAAGTCATTACTTATAATTTTATTTTGTAATGTTGCTTATGTTAAGTAATGCTTTCTGTCTGCCTGATTTTTTGAGGTCCTTTGAGGCGCGTGAAATTTGTAAAAGCGTTTCGCGACATGGCATAAGAAAGACTTACATTTGGGTCTTAACCGTTTCAATGGTTGTTTAAGGATTTTATTGGACCCGCTGCGCGTTTGCTTTAATGATTTTGAGTGCGCCAAGTGGGCTGTTATAAATATATATATATATATATATATAGATGTGAAGAGGTTGAGTGTTTTGAATATGCGTGCAAACTGAAAGGCTATAAACGACAGGCCAGGTTGGGCTTGTCTGGTTTTAAGCGCCTCTTGCCGCACATTTACGGCCAACAAAAGAGCGCTTGAACGCTAGAAAGCCACACACTCTCAAGGCACAACCGTGGCGCCAAAATACAAACACAAATTACTTGGCTCAAAGCCTTCGCATGGCCCGTAAGCTGCAGCAATATGTGCACACATATGTACATAAAGTCATACATACACATATATATATATATATAAATATATGTGTATTTGATATATGCGCATGTATTAGTGTTGCTGCCATTTTGCTTGCCATAGAAGGCAGGTCCTTACAGCCGTTAAGGGATTTACCAAGCAAATATAAATTTATATTATTGAATACTCACTGGCAAATACACTCAGGACCGAAAAATGCTTCACAAAAACTTGAATTTGAATTTGAATTTCTTACTTTTCTCTAAGTGCATCGACACATATTGCATAAGCGCAACTTTTTGCCACATTACGGCAATTTAATACAATACAATGTCGCAAGCAAATGTTTTGCTTGTGGTTATTGTTATTGTTGCTTGTTAAACATGGCCAAAAGTCAATGCGATACCAAAACTCAGTTAATCTGTTTGCGCAACACTTGCAAAACATTGCCCAAGAAATAATTCAATTTGGGTTAAACTCAATTATGTTGTTTGCCGTTGCTGTTTTGGACCTTACCAGCCCCATTATGGCCAATAACAAAAACAGCTCTGCTTAGCTGTGTAACAAAAAAAAAAACTACCAAATGTGAATGTGTAAATGTGAATATACAAAGCAAAAAAAAAAAAATAGCCAAGGGACCTTTGACTAACAAACAGTAGCAAAAGGCTTATCGCCTGGAGTTCTTCCTTTCCTTTTTTTTTTTTTTTTTTTTTGCCCAAGTCCGCAAAACTAGTTGCAATTGTTGTTTATGTTTGGACCAAATTGCTTTGATGCATGCATTCCAATTAGTTCTCGACTCGGCCTCATATGGTCAGCTTTGTCTGTGAGCCAAAAACCACAAATGGAAAAAAAAAAAATAAATCCGCCCTAATTAAAATCAGCCTTAAATTAAGAAACATTCTTTACTTTTTAAGAATCACTATGTGAATTAAATATGAAAATGACACAAAATAATTTATTTTAATTATTTTAGTTTCAACGAAAAATTCTCCTATTTATTGGCAATCATAAAATAATATTGCCAATTTTTAGTCATAGTTTGATTACTCAAAAGTAAAGTTTTGTCATTGTTTTTATAATCATTTTAGTTAATAATTTGTTTAACTAAGATTGACAATATTTAAACTAACGATCTGGTAAATTGTATTCAATACGAATATCAGTTTTTGAATTTGCTTTTTAAAGATAAGTCTAAAATCAAAGAGAAATGGCAAATAATTCCTTTATTTTATATATAAGGTATTTTCTTTTGTTTCTAAATATTGTCAGTCAAAGCCTAAAGCAAAATAAAAATTGTATTCCAACTATTTTGTGTCAAAAATATGTTTTGAATTTCAAATAAATGTTCAAATGTGCTTCTGGGTCAAATGTATTCAATATATTTTTGTTACAGTTTATACAGGTTTTCTATAAAATTTTATTTATATTCGGTTGCAATTTTATTTATATAATTTTTTCTTTTTGAGTTTTCGCCAGATTGTATGTTAATCCAATTAGAGATACATAAAAAAAAAAACAAACAAAATTTTGATACCTGTGTACCTGTCTGCTCCTTTGCCAGTTGGCACACAAATCAATATTCATAAATCGTAAAACAGAGACGGCCATTTAGAGGCAACAACAAGTGCATTTTGCGAGAGAGATTCGGACTTTTAATGGTCATTCAGTGTCGGATCATAAATTGTGGCAGCAATTCAAATTGGCCGCTATTGTGAGCAGCTTTTCAATGTTTTCGCGTAGGTGTGTGAGTGTGCGTATTTTTGTGTGTGTGTGTGTGTGTGTGTGTGTGTGTGTGTGTGTGTGCGTGTCTGTAGCGGAGTGAAATAAGAGCAGACATTGAATAAATTATTCAGCATGCCTTCAAATGCGGCTCACTGCGAGATTATTATTTCTGTATAGATCAGGGGCGTATGCACAGCAGCAGCAGGGAGTGAGAGAAAATCAAGAAAGTTTAATATATATATATATATCTTGCTGTTTATTTTTAATTTTATTTATATAAATATAAAATAATCGCTTTGATTCGGGCTTGGTGGAATAAAAAGAGATATTTGCTTCAAGACTTAAGACTACAACTTGAAATTAAAACTCTCATGTGCAAATTCTACAAAATTTAATTTCTAATTAAAATTAATAACATTTTATAAACTTATTTGCTTAAAATATACAACAACCTTAATTTGCCTTATTTTTCCTGTTGGATTATGTCGAGTTTAATTAACTTAATTTAGGTGCATTTACTTGCCAAAGAAATGCATTTTGTATAGGTTGTGGGCGGTTCGACACCCCCCACACTTTGGCTACGCCCATGTTATGGAAAGTTGATACTGCGACGCGGCTGGCCCATAAAGCTTCTGCATAAATTTCCTGGACCTGGACGCACTTGTGAGTGTCTATTGAGCACACATAAAACCAAACAGTTGTAATTGTGCTGTAAACACGCAACTCGAATGGCATTATAAAATGTGCGTATGTGTGTTTGAGTGTGTGTGTGTGTGTGCGCACCACGCCCACTCACTAGAGGATGGCGGGCTGCAATTTAATTTATGCGTCGGTCGTTGCGGTCGGCTTGTTGATTGTGTTGCTTTTATAGACCGCCTTTTATTTTTATTGACCATTTACAATTGCGCCCTCACACACACACACACACACACAAACGACCATTCAAACACAACAAATATCTCATTCACTCGTTGCATAATTTTATATGGCATAATTTGGCATCCAAATAGCTTCAAATTGCTTGAAAATTACATCTACACCGCCTTCCCTCTCTCATCCAGAACCGCAAATACCAACAAAAGCTATGCACAAAAGCATTGCATACTTTTTAGCGCATTGCAAATTTCTAGTATTATTGTCCATTTTGCTGCTGCTTATTGTTAACAAAATGCATTTTGCATAACAATTGAAAGGCAGACGAGAGTCTTCAGGCATTATTGTCTATTCAGCTGTGGCATCATTTCTTTTCATGAAATCTCTTATTTGGCTGTGGCAAAGAATACAGAAAATACTTTTGCATTAATATGTGCAACTATTCTCTATTCATATTTGATGTCTTTGAAACATGAAATGCGGTAATCTCTAATCGAAAGAAAAAATAGCTATCCTTATATATGCATATAGAATATGGGAAAAGTGTATTTAAGTAAATTATTCATGGAAGCAAGAAAAAAACTTAAGCTAATTACAAATGTCCATTTAGCTGCTTGGTGGCATAATTGATAAAATTGAGTTTTGGATGACCTAAGTCCTAAAAGTAGCTTAAGTGCTTAGATTTAATTTGCTTGCTTAATCTTTTACTAATTTTGTCTGTGAGAGACATAAATGTATGCAAAATATGTATTTGTTGAAATTTAGGTTTCAATTCTAATTTAATAAGTAAAAACTTTGATGTGATTGCTAATTTGGAAGTTAACACAGCAGAATATATAATAGATTTTATTGTATTTACTATTAAATAAGTCTATAATTATTTGTAAGTAAAATTGGTTCGTTATCTGTTATTTTCCATATTAAACTCACTTTGAATATATTTTCAATTACTTTTATTCATGCACACAAAGCAAATTAGACTCGAGCCATGCCCCAAAGTGCATCGGTTTTGTAGTTTACAAGAAAGCAACGGTTTTATTTCTGCCAAACTGAGCATATGTCTGCATGTGTGTGTGAGGGTGTGTGTGGGTGTGTATGTGTAAGTGTTTGTGTGTGTTTATTTAAAATTGCGCCTGTGTGAAGACTACAAATTGCAATACCAGGCCGACAACATATATTTGCCATAAAATACAGCGAAATAACATTGGCTAAATATTTGTGCAATAAAAATTCATTAAATTGCACAAGAAAAACAAGAAACAAGTTGACCCAGTTTTAAATAAGTGTGCCTGCAAATATTTGCAAAAAAAACAATATATATATATATATATATATATATATATATATGTGTGTGCATCCGGCTTTATATATATATTTTGGTGGCAGCCATTCAGTGTGAAAGAAATTAAAAAAAAAGCAAATAAAAACACTTGTACTTTTCAGATGGATATTCTTTAGAATGCTTACGAAAATATGTGACACTTGATTGTTATTTTTGGTTGCCAACCAAAAGCGTGCAACACAAACATCTTGAGTTTTAAGTACGATGAATTTTTGGAGAGTGCTCGACTATAGAAAAGACTACAATAAATTTGATTTCAATTTTAGGTCTACACAAAAACCTTACTTTACTTTTATTTATATTTTTTAATATTTGATATCTATTTTCTGATATTAAAGCGAACAAAATTCGAACTTGCAAAATAATTTGACTATAATTATATAATATATAATATTAGGCTATAAAATTAATCTTAACATTAATTTGCACTTTAATTTTTTTTTATATGGCCAAAACGGAACTTTTTAAACACCTCAAATAATATTATCATTTTTGACTAATCTAAAACATGGTCATGCTGTCGACCCAGAAACTTGATTGAGTAGATTGCCCTTTCTATATACAGATACGATAGTATCCTAACCATCCAAATAGTTTTTCAAGTGCGAATTTGTATTTTTGCGACACCTTAGATTTAATTTTAGATAAAAGGCCTGAGAGCTTTTGATAAAATGCAATGCACAGCTGAAATACACAGCTCGACAGTATGCGGTGTGAATGGCAGCAACCCCTTTGTTATTATACTCATAAGCACTTAGCTATATATATATATATATATATATATAAATATATATATATATATGTATATGTGTGTATATGTGTATATGTGTATATGTATGTTTTGTGCATGTGCAATAGCCAAACAAACAGCGAAGCCGACATTTCCACTTGGCGAGGTCTGATAATAAACACTGATAAGCAAAAAGGGACTTGGCGTTCTTTGCTATGAATAAGCCCCTCGCTGACAGCAGCAGGCGGCCAACAACTCACCTCAGTTACAGCTCTCCTCTCTCTGTGTGTGTATGTGTATCTCTCTGTCTCTCTGTCCTTGTGTTTGTGTGTGTGAGTATCTTGTGTGGTTTCAGTTATCAGTGATGACCCGCGATGTGAAACGTCGACGACACATTGAAATGGCAATTTATGAATGGCAGAGACACGCGCGAAGAGGAAAGGAAACGGGAGGCGGGGAGCGGGAAGCGGGAAGCGAATAGCAGAAAAGCATAGAAAATAGCTTAAAACTGAATAAAATGAAAAACTGTATTTATGCGGCACGTCGAAGATTGGTTGCCCTTGCAGAAAAGATATAATTAAAGAAAGAAAAACATAATTATTGTTTAGTAAGTGTTGAATAGGCCGTCATTTTCGCATTTAATTTATCTGTTTGGTAAAAATGGTGTCTAGAAATACATTTCTGGAAAACAACATTATTTTCTTTCTTAAAAAATATGTTTTTATATTTAAATTTGTTATCTATAACAGTTCGAAGTTGATCATATTTTGCAAACTTAAATGGTTAATTATAAACAAAACTATTTTATATAAACTATAAATACATATCTCTTCTTTCTATGCATTACATATTTAAAAAAAAAAATGAAAAAATTGAAATGCAATTATCATATTGTATCTACTCTCAGTTTTAGTTCTCCTACTTTATATATATATAAGTGTTGCTTTGGCAGCCATTTTGATATTTCGTTTATTGATTTAAAAAAAAATGATTTTGTATAAATGTATTTCTGGAAAATTTGTATTGATTTTTAATTTTTTTTTTTAATTTGTTATCTATTACAGTTCGATACTGTTAGTATATTGAAAAACTAAATGGATATTTAACAAAAAAAATTTTGCTAAACTATATCTGAAAACATTTATTATAAAAATACTAATAAAGTTTAAAAAAAATACGCCCTTAAACAAATGATATGTTTTGAAATAATGCAACAAAAGCTTGCTGTGAGAATTGATGTGTCAGAAATTGTTAAAGCTTTTGATCATCTTGTCTCTGCTCTCAGTTTGAGTTCTCTCTTACTTTTCTCACTACTCAAATTGTTGTTTGTTACTTATTTCCACTAAGAGCTGTCATTAACAAGATGAACAGAATGCATTGCTTAAGTATTTAGATGTGTAAGTGTAAATTTGTATTGTGTTGATTTATTTAAATTAATATCAACAACCCGTTAAAAATTTTTTACGGTTTGGTGCCTTTTGCCACACTGGCGATGTCGATCTCTCGCAAACAAATCGTTTTATTATGAAATTACAAATGTAAATTATAATACAGTAATCCTTTATTGCTGACAGATGACACAGATTCCCATGGCTACATCCAGACTACTAGTGATGCCAATCAATAACTTTATTGGGTCAGAGATGACTGCTTAAATGCGTTACAAGCATAATGACAAAATTCCTCTGCATGACCATTTATAATTACGTCAATCAAATTTAATAATATTAAAATGTCAATCAATCGTAAATAGTTAAAAGTGCACTTAAAAACTAATAAAACGTTCTGTGCAGAAAATGTAAGTAAAAAATAAAAACATTTTATTGGCCATAATAAGAACTTTATTTTTGTTTGGCATATTGGAAAAAAAAATACTTGCTTTCGCTTAAAATACATATTTTTATTTTATTGAATATTTGAGAGAAACTAAGTAATTATTGCAGGTGGAATAGTTATCGGAACAGGTTCGCAGGATAAAACATCAATTGACACTGGGTTGCCTTGGACAATGGAGGAGCATTGGCCTGTTTGAAGTTATTATTATATATTATTATTATATATTTAATGCATTAAAAAAATAATAATGTTTTTAACCTTCATCGATCGACGGCGTGCACGCAGTGTAAGATACGTGCCGTACATACAACAACCACATCAGCAGCAACAACAACAGCCACATCCCGGTGTCCTTGTCTCTGTGTCAGCGAATTCCACAAATAGCAATAATAGTTATCAAACCCCAGGGTTCTTATATAACGAGGATACATTGTCCGATGCAAAGGGCGAGTGCGTCATATGTCTGGAAGACCTGAGTCCAGGTGATACAATTGCTCGATTGCCATGTCTATGTATCTACCACAAAGGCTGCATTAATCGTTGGTTCAAGGTAAATCGCTCATGTCCCGAGCAACCAGGAAATAATCTCCAAACAATCTAGGCTGGAAATCAAAGGCCAAGAGAGATGATGAGTTGAGGAAGAATAAAGAAACAAAAAATTTATGAAACACGTATAAAGTGTAGTCAACACAATGAGACGACGTTTAGAATCGAACTGAACTTTATTTATACAAAAATCTTAAATCTAAATACATGGCGTCGCCTACTACGACTCCATGTGTTGCAAGTGAGTTTATGTGTTGTACGAAGAGGCGCTGTGTTTTCTGTCATTGAGCAATAGCTGAGCCCGCTGCTTCGCATGTTCACACTTGAACACTTTCGCTTAAAATACATATTTTTATTTTATTGAATATTTGAGAGAAACTAAGTAATTATTGCAGGGCTTATGAATACGAAGGCAAATAAAATATAGTTTTTTAATCTCACCATTTATGCATAGATTAAGTTATAATCGGAGCTAATCTAATCTATCTGGCTAATCATTTAAAATTCTCTTATATGGCTTGCAGGTGGAATAGTTATCGGAAAAGGATCGCAGGATAAAACATCAATTGACACTGGGTTGCCTTGGACAATGGAGGAGCATTGCCCTTGCAGAAATTATATATTTAATGCATTAAAAAAAAAAAATAATAATGTTTTCACAGTGTGGAATAAGGGACTGTATTTTGATATTTAATTTACTTATTAATCATAGAAATAAAATAGTTTTTTATTTTAACAAAGATATCTTTTTTAAAACCTATTTTAAAATTGCATGAATTTTTCAACAAAATCTACCTAAGATGTATCGGAATGCTGCAGATAGATTTATGACCGATGTCAATATCCATTATGAAGATACTTATTAAGTTCATATATATAAAATTGTATATATTTTCTATTCATTATTATTATCTTTTGTATAAGAATACATTGTAAATAATATGAATTTAAGTGCAACAACAATTTGTGTGCACAACTGTCTTGTTTTAAATTGTTGTTTTCATGTTGTTACTTTTTGCATTTGGCTTGGCTTATTGGCTAAAACCTGTCGCTGACAATGCTTATTCGCTTAGCTGTCTTTCAGGTCTCAAGATGAACCCGCTACTTAACTTGTTTTTCTTGATGTGCAAGTGTAAAGTTTAATCGTGTTGATTAATTTAACCAAACAGCATTAACCCGTTAACAGTTTGCTGGCGTATTGTCGCCGATTGCCAACTTGGCGCTACGGAGATGTCTCAAACAAACGGATTATGTGCATTTCTCGACAATGATTCACAGCTCCGACTACAGCGCTATGGATATGGTGTCACTGGCCAAACGTTGGAAATGATTTGTAATAGTAGCAGTGTGGTGGGCACCACTTGTCAGCAGAATGGCAACATGTCGCCACCGTTTCCCATGACGGATTGCAGTAATCAGCCGAAGGGAGTTGTGGAGGCGATCAGTGATGCGAATTGTCCAGGTACCATGTACCAAGTGGGCTATATGCTAAACGGTCTGCCATTTTTCGAGCCAAAGAGTTGTCTATGTTCTACATGAGGCATACCCCATCACATCGCGTAGGTTTTATTAAATATATTCAAAACAAAAAGTATAATTTATTCTCTACTCAGCACCCAAAATAACTACCACTCTTTGTATCTATTTTAGCCACACCACGCCCCAATAAAGCATTTACCACAGATGGTGTCATTAGCGGCGCCGCAGCTGCAACTTACGAGGCTAAAAGTGTTTATGCAACATTTGAGCTGTTACTCGGCAAAAACCAGATGTATATTGAATCCGAAAATACCGTTGTAATTAATCGTGGTCATGTTGCGTCTTCAGCCGACTATGGTATGAAGACACATATGGAACAAACCTTCAAGTATATAAATGTGTGTCCTCAATTTGGTTTTATCAATCGAAACAATTGGTTGGAGATTGAGAAGTTTAATCGCGACACCGTTAACAATGGCAATGGTCAACCGAATAAGGTCTGTACGGGATGTTATGGTATCCTACAGCTGCCGCACAGCGATACTGGGGTACTCACTTCGATGTATTTGAATCCACCAGCAGCTAATTCGATACCCGAATGGACCTATAAGGCTTTTATTGACGGAAACAATAATAGTTATGCTTTTGTCACCTACAATAATATCTACAACTCAAACAAACCTACTCCAAATTGTGTGCAGGTTGTATGTCCTCCAACGCTGCAGCTTGAGGATACCAAGGAGGCAGGTTTCACCTTCTGTTGCAATTGCGCTGGTTTCCTTTCTAAAAATGTACCACAATTATTAAATGTTTGTTGCTAACAGTTGAGAATAATTCGAATATATTTTTCAATGCATTCATCAAAATAACATGATTATTATTTTCAAATTACCAAATTTAAAAAAATAATTACATTTTTATTTAATCAAAAAACCATAAATTATAATAATTTCCCTAATACAGTTGTCAAAGCAAAAAAAAATGAATCTTAGAGATTGTATTCCAAGAAAAGAACTTTTTAAATTTTGGAAAATCCATTAAATATACTTTTGATTATTTTTTTTAACATTTCACACTTTATAGCCTTGAACCTATTAAAATAGTTGTTTGTTCTTTTTTATATTTATACTATGCTCGCAATTTCTTATCTGTGCCAGAAACAGACAAAATGTCTATATTGAAGTGCTCCGTCAACTCTACATATGCTATTACCACCCATATCCCGCCCTTAAAAAAATGTATAACCGTTAAAGTCGATATTTCAGAAAGTGTATATCGATAAGCCAGCATATCTCCCCCATTTTTAAAGACAGATTGACCAAAGTTGGATGATAACTTGCGAGTAACCTCCAACAAATATCGATCAAATTTTAGACCCCGCACCAAGGAACTACTTGGTCAGTATTTTTTGGCTAGAGTCTCACTGCTCTTTGCCACCTGTTATCAGTTGGTATAACTTATGGTATCAAAGTATTTCACAGTCGGTCAAGCCCGATTGCAACGTTATCTCCTATTTTATTTTGCTGTAGTAAATATTGAGAAGCTGTCGTTGAAGAATTCTAGGCAGACCAACCAATTCCCCCAATCGTGGCGTGTGCCTACCACATTGTTCTTGCCACCTGTTATCAGTTGGTATGATTTATGGTATCAAAGTATTTCGAAGTCTGTCAAGCCCAATTTTGCTGTGGTTCATATATATATATATATATAGAAGCTGTCGTTGGAAATCTTTAGTCGTTTAGATCGCTCTCAGGTCTTAAGATGAACGCGATGCTTTACTTATGTTTCTTGATGTGTAAGTACAAAACTTAATCGTATTGAAGAAATTTAATTAACTATAAAAACTCTCTTTCAGTTTTTTGGCATGTTAGCGCCGATTGCACACTTGACCCAAAGGAAATGGCGGACACAAATCGAATATTCACTTATCGCGACGCTATGAACAACATCTATTTGCAGCGCGTTTACATGGTGCGCATCGGCATTGGAACTTATTTGTGATAATGATTTGAATAATGTAGTTACAACCACTTGTCAGACGAATAAGCAAATGTCACCACTGCAGCCCAAAACCGTTTGCACTAAAGAGCCGAAGGGAAGTCTGCAAGCGTTCACTGATAGGCATTGTCCAGGTACCATGTACCAAGTGGGCTATAAGCTGAGTAATGGTCAGTTCCTCGAGCTATACAGGAGCTGTTATGATACGACAAAGCAAAGAGCACACTTTGTTATACATACCGCATATTCCAGCACAACGCGTAAGTTGAATTGGAGATTTTCGAAAAATAGAGTGGATTTTTAGTATTACTCTTACAATTATGAATCATCTATCGCAAGATGAGAAAATTTTAAATTTCGTAAGGAAGAAAGCTAGTGCCACATCACTATTGCCACATTACAAGTGCCACATCATTAGTGTCCCATCACTAGTGCCACAAATACCTAACATTTTTCGTATCGTTTTTAGCCGTACCACGCCCCACTCAAGGCTTTACCACAGATCGTATCCTTACCGGCACAGAAGCTGAATTGTACAAAACTAAGAACGTATATGAAACCTTCAAGGAGACACTCGGCCCAAATCAGGATTATATTACCTCTAAAAAGGGCTTGTTCTTCGATCGTGGTCACCTTGCTCCTTCCGCCGACTTTATTTTTGAGAGTATATGAAATTAAGCTTCAAGCATCTGAATGTGGTTCCTCAGTTTAGTAGCATCAACCGTAGCAAATGGAAAACCATTGAAACCTGGGTACGCAACCTGCTTACTATTGGCAGTGAATCACTGCAGATCTGCACCGGAACATTTGGTGTCCTACAGCTGCCGGACAGCAGGACTCAGGAACTCAAGGAGATATATTTGAACGCTCCAAGCAGTATTCCCGTACCCAAATGGTTTTTTAAGACTGTTAGCGACGAAAGAAGCGGTATTCATTACGCTTTTCTTACCTACAATAATATCTATGAAGAAACTGTAGTTCCAAATTGTAAGAAGGTTACATGTCCAGCATCGTTGCAGTTTAAACCAACCGAGAAGGAGACATGTCACAGCTTCTGCTGTGATCCTCAAGATTTTCTTACTAAAAATGTACCGAACTTAGTAGATGTTTGCTAGTTTCACAGAAATTACTTTCTCTATTGGAGTTTACATTAAAAAACATATTTCTTGTATATTAATCAATGCATGACTTTTATCAGTAATCTCGCAAATTTCAAAACAATTTAAATTTGTATTTTAATTATATATCGGTTGATACAGAATAATATCCTTAACACAGGCGTCAAATAAAAAGCTATAGATAAATATCTTTTTACATGAAATAAAATAACATGGTCAAAAAGAACTTGGATGGGTCGGATGGGGCTTAGGCGGGTAGCGAAAGGCCTCTTTTAATGGAGGTTAGCTGCGGATAAGAGAAGGCTCAAACAACCATAATCTCCGCGCACCACCCTTCTCTATCCACACAACTCACTCCGGCCCGGACTAAGGTCTTACTCGGACCGTCGCAAGACATTTCGAGGACCGAGTTCTAGACGCAGAGAGGGCATGTAGTGTGATAGACCATCGTCCACATCCTCCACAACTATATAGGAGAGTGCCGCAGGGACAGCAGGCCACGGTGTCGGACCATCCCCACCATCACGGCCGGCAACGAAGCAATTGGCAAAAAAATGGCTGGAAATTCCTACCGCCAAGGGGACAACCCGGTGGGCTGGATGACCCAAACCGTCACAACATCTGCGACTCCAGGGTCAAGTGCTATTCAAGGTACCTCCAGCAAAGACTCACTCCAGCAGAAGCCCGCAGCAGCACCCTAATTCCTCCGGTCGTTGAATGCTCCAATGAGCTCAGCCGATTGGCTGACAACCGTCGGGTCGTGGCTACAAACGTGGAACTGCGTTCTCCTCGATTGTAAAGTGTGAGATGACATACCATCACAAGACATTCTGTAAAGAAGTAGAGGTAGGTGACGAGAACATCCCAATGTCCTTACAGGAGTTGGCAGAGGAGTTGCAAACAGACACGGCTGAGGCCAACGTTACTTAACGTAAGGCTGCAATCGACGGGTAAGCTGCGGTACACTACGCAGTATACGACTAAGGTCATCAATACTGGCTGGCCCAGGTTAACATCCATCACCCTAAGGTAGCCTCAGCCGTTTTAGCCAGGATGTTCACCAAATAACACCAGGAGGCATTGGTGTACGATTGAGTGAAAGGTGAGGAGGAGTATTAACTATATTATCCTTTCAGAATTTCTCACCAGAGCCTGTGTTCCAAAATTACAAGCCATTGGTAATGCGGTCTCTATGGTAGTAGTGTCTGCATACTTCGCAAACACTGAGAGACTGGTACGTTTCCTCAGAGGAGTCTAGTTCAAGAGGTCCCTAGATCTCAACCTACCCAGTGAAACACTTGGTATACCCAAAAATTCACAGGGTCTATAGAAAGCTGTAAGAAATCTGAACAAAAGCATAATTAATTTTGCCCGGTATGGAAGAAGAAATTGGAAAGGAATGCACCCTCTTAGAATGTTAGCCTTGAGAGGATGCGTCTCACTACACATCGCCTCAAAGCAAAGAGAGACGGATAATGATACCGTACCCTTTACAACAAGAAGGTTAGGAAAGCTAAACGGACGAATTACAGGTTTCTATGTTTCTATAGAGCGCTGGCTAAGCGAGCACCGGATGCTAAAATGTCACTGACCGTAAAGATGATTGGTTCATGCAGAAGGTAAGGCTCCTCTTTGAAACGCATTTTCCTGGTAGTATATTCCTTCAAATAACGTTGTTGATAGTGGGAAAATGTATAGGCCGTCGACCGATGACTGGACATGCGACAAGTCGAAAGATACAGTTGAGGGAATAAAATGGGCAATTGGTAAATTCCAGCTGGAATAAACGGAATATTGCCAGTTTTCCTTCATATGAGTGAAGATATACTCCTCTCTCGTATAAGGAAAATGCTACTAAGCAGCCTTGCCCTCGGACATATACCGATCGACTGGAGTAAAACTAGGGTGGTCTTCTTCCCCAAGGCAGGGATAAAAGATATCACCAACCTAAAGTTCTTCAGACCCAACAGCTTAACATCGTTTTAACTAAAATCGTTAGAGAAGTTGGTGGACTATAACATCAGAAGCACATTGCTGTATCTATCGCAGCATGCATACAGAGTAGGTTGGTCAACTGATACAGGCCATTATCAACTGCGGCGTATTTTAAGTGCGGTAGTTGAGAACAAAGGAGTAGCAATGTGCGCTACTTTCTAGACAAAGCTACGCCGACGACATTGTAATTTTAAGAAAAATTTGCAGAGAATGGCCTGCGTATGACAGGAGCAATGGGCACCTGCCCTACACAGCCTTGGATGCCTAAATGGAGCTCACGCAACTACATCACACCATACTGCTTTTAAGGATGTCAACAGAAGGAGTTGGGGGCAAACATATTCTTAAAAATCTTCTGTCCGATAAACTCTTTTGTTAAACGAATATATATTCAACCGAAATTTAAAAGTTCAGACGAGCAGCAAAAAGGAATGGACGACACCAGATAAAGTTCATCCTATGAAACGGTATACCGATGGATCACTCACTAATCAGGGAAAAGGCCTGGGAGTGGTGGGCCTTCGGATGTTGTACCACGAATCTCCGGGGACGCACAACAGCATATTTAAAGCTGAGCTGAGTGGAATTCAATCTAAATCGTAACTATCGGAATGAGGACATGGCAATCCAATCCGATATGAGACGACCAACTTATAAATGAGACAAAAATAACTTCAATAGTGGTCCGGGAAGTACGATCCATGTTTGACCAACTCGGAGCTCACAATAGGCTTACCCTAGGATGGGTCCTGGTACACAAGGAAATAGCAAGGAACGAAACGGCCGACGAGCCGCTAACAGGGCAAGACAGTTTTGTGGCATGGGAAGGAAGAATGCACAAAGGAGACAAAAGGGCTGGGAAGAGACACCAGGCGAAATGACTATAAAATTAGATCTATTATCTTAAACGATTTGAACAAGTAATATTCATGGATAGGAATAGACTTAGAATACTTTGGGTCTACGGACAGGACACTGTAGACTGAATAGCCACTAATTCAAACTGGGTATTTATAGTAGCAATCAGCAAGACCTCAAATCACATCCTAACAAAATGTGTCGTCTTATTCAGGAAAAGATGCAGGGATGCATGTTATGTGTAACAAAGAACCTTTCAATCCAACAAAGAATCTGGCATTTGTACAGAAACTGGAGTTGATGGAGGAGCTATAAGCTCAGAAGGGCACAATAATCCTAATAGGTCGCACTGCAGAAGCCCCCAATTTATATATATAAATATTCATTTGGAAGCCCCCAATTTATATATATAAATATTCATTAATATATTTAATTAATTTTTTTTTATTGTTTGTGCAACAGGTGCAATAAGAATTTTTTCACCACACTCACATTTACGAAATATAATTTACTAATTTGGTAGAAATTATTAAAAATAAATTTCGACTCAATTAAGCTATATTTTTTTTAGCTAAAACATTTGTTTAAACAATCTATAAGTACACACACACACACATTAGCTACATACTATTTAGGAATTTAAGTGAATATTTAAACAACATCTAATTTTATCCAGAATATATATCAATTTCTCATTTATTAAAAAACACATTGCAAATAACATTTGTGTGCACAACTGTCTTGTGACTAACTATTGTTTGTAATTTTTTACTTTTTATACTTTGTAACAGAAAGTATCATAGTATATATGATATCATGCTATCAGTCCAGTCTGTACAGTTTTAAGATGGGATAAAGCCACATATCTCTCCCAGTTGACAAAAGTTGGCGATGGCAACCTCCTACAAAGATTGACTTATACATTTTCAGACACCGCCCCAAGGAACTTCAGCTCCAGAAATCGGAAATGTATCTATCTTTCACGATTTGTAAGAATCACAATGTTTTAAAGTATGTCACTCGTCTAAGAGATCGATACAAACTTGGATGACCACGTCCAATCTACCTTTCCAAACAGATGCACCTGTAAATCGATATAAACCATATATCTCACACAATTTAAAAGCAAGAGTCTCCAAATTTAAAAAAATATATTTCAGGATTATTAAGATTCACACATGTTTTTTTTTTTGCCATTTAAAAACAGTTGCCAAAATTGGAGGAAAGGGTATGAGGAAAACCAACCATTCCCCCTTTAAAAAGAACCCCTTTTGGCTAGAACAGCGTTCTTTGCCACCAGTTATCAGTTGGTACTACCTATGGTATCAAAGTATTTCGAAGTCGGTCAAGCCCCACTTTGCTATGGTTCATATATATAGAAGCTGTCGATGGAAATCTTTAGTCGTTTAGATCATTCTCAGGTCTCAAGATGAACGCGATGCTTTGCTTATGTTTTTTGATGTGTAAGTACAAAACTTAATTATGTTGCTTAATTTTAATTAACAATAAAAACCCTCTTTTAGTTTTTTGGCGTGTTAGCGCCGATTGCACACTTGACCCAAAGCAAGTTTCGGACACAAATCGATTATTTACTTATCTCGACGATGATTCACAGCTCACTTTGCAGCGCTTAGATGTGGTGTCCACTGGCCAAACATTGAATATGGTTTGCAATACTAAAGATGTGGTGAAAACCACTTGTCAGCAGAATGGCAACATGTCGCCATCGTTGCCCATGAGCGATTGCAGTAAACCCCTGAAGGGATCTGTGGAAGTGGTCGAAGATGACACATGTCCATTTACCACGTACCGTGTGGGTTATAAGCTTGATGATCAGCAGTTCCTCGAGCTATACAGGAGTTGTTATGATGTGCCAAACCAAACAGCACATTATGTTATCCATCAGGCATATGCCAGCACAACGCGTAAGTTAAGATAAGAAATTTTAAGTTTCGCAAGGGAGAAAGCCACATTGCTAGTGCCACAACATTAGTGTCACATCACTAGTGCCACAAATACTTAAATATTTTTCGTATCGTTTTTAGCCGTACCACGCCCCACTCAAGCCTTTACCACAGATGGTGTCATTACCGGCGCCGCAGCTGCTTCTTACATAACTAAGAACGTCTATGCAACCTTCAAGCAGACACTCGGCCCAAATCAGGATTATATTACCTCCGAAAAGGACTCAATCTTCGATCGTGGTCACCTTGCTCCTTCCGGCGACTTTAGTTTTGAGTCGTATATGCGATTAAGCTTCAAGTATCTGAATTTGGTTCCTCAGTTTAGTGGCATCAATCGTAGCAATTGGAAAACCATTGAAACCTGGGTACGCAACCAGCTTACTAGTGGCAATGTTGAATCACTACAGATCTGCACCGGAGCACTTGGTGTCCTACAGCTGCCGGACAGCAGGACTGGCGAACTCAAGGAGATATATTTGAACGCTCCAAGCAGTATTCCCGTACCCAAATGGAGCTTCAAGACTGTTATCGACGAAAGCAGCGGTATTCATTACGCTTTTCTTACCTACAATAATATCTATGACGAAACTGCACCAACTCCAAATTGTAAGCAGGTTGCATGTCCAGCATCGCTGAAGTTTACCGATACCAAGGAGGCAGGTCGCAGCTTCTGCTGTGATCCTCAAGATTTTCTTACTAAAAATGTACCGAACTTAGTAGATGTTTGCTAGTTTCTCAGAAATTACTTTCTCTATTGGAGTTTATGTTAAAGAACATGTTTCTTGTATATTAATCAATGCAGAATAAAATATCAAATCATATTTGCTATTAATTGCCATGACTTTTATTATTAAACTTGCAAATTTTAAAACATATTAAATTTTATTTGAAATAAAAAACGATAAAAAGATTATAATATCAGTAATACGGGCGTTAAATCAAAAGCTAACCATAAATAAATCTTATTTCACATTATATGAAATAATATAATATAAATGAAATATAAAAGTTAATATCTTTAAAAATATCTGAATAATCGATTTATTTTTTTTTAACATATTTTTAATAAACATAAATTGTAGAATTGTGTGGCTTCGACTTGTGTCAGATAAAAACTATTTAAAATATATATTATATTTCATTAAAAAAAACTCAAAAGCAACATCGAAATTTCGATGTTTTTATTGTAATCATAAAATTTTTGTTCAAATAAATCTGGATGAATGGACCAATTGCACATAAAAGAATTGTAATATTTTCTTAAAGGGTACACAAAATACTTCATACAAATTTACTAACTTAAAAATATGTTTTAAATGTTATAAATTAAGTTTAAATATTGGTAAATTTGCTGTGCATGAAATGCACACAAGAAAAAGTATTTCATTAAGTAATTAAATTTTTTATTTACATTTCATTATGTAAAACATTTAATTTTCATTACTTAAAAGATGTTTTTTGTACTTGCAAAAAAGATAGCACAGTTGAGAGGAAGTCAAATGATGATTATTTGTTATGGCTTCAGATCACTGAGGCAAATGCAGTATAGTTTTGCAATCTTATCATTTATGCACGTGGAGTCTTTCTCATACGAATTTGTACGACTTATCGTTTCCACATTCACATCGACGGTTTCGGTGACATTGTTAAATACGACAGTGGCAAAAAAATCGGCACTATTCTGTTGAACTTTGAACTTGGTGCGATATGTACCAATATCCATTTTTGGCAGTTCCTCATGGAAATTGAGATCGAGTCCGATTTTCACTTCCGTCTTGTGAACATACGACAACGTGAGATTCGCACAGAGACTGCTCATGTTGCGACCCCAAAGATATTCATTGATGCGATCAATTACCCCCGGAGCTATACGATCTGACCAATCATACGTAATTCTCTTATATGGCTTGCAGGTGCAATAGTGTTCGGGTATACCAGCATCCGCACAGGATCGCGTTCTATTCACAGGATAAAACAACGATTGACATTTGGGACAGTCGCTTGCCTTGGGCAATGGGGGAGCTTCCGGTGAGTTTCCGATTTCAATAATGTGCTTAAGAGTGTTATGCAAATCGAAATTGGATGTCAGGCGATTTTGATTTGCACTTAAAGCCTCAACATATTCGGGATATTGGGCACGAAACCAGGGCGGCAAATAGATGAACATCATGGGTAAACGCTCCTCCAAGTATCCGCTACTCAAGGACATCAATTTCCCATAGCGTGATCCATGATCCGAAAAGAAAATCACAATGCTCTGTTCGAAAACGTCGTCTCGCTCAAAGTCTAGTAAATATTGTAAAATATTGTCGGCCAATTTCGAGGGCAGTTGAAAGCTATCGTGGCTGAAACTGGTCGACCAGAACAGACCCCAAATGGGTCGTTCATGCACATAGCGTCTGGTGAACTCCGCTCCATAATCATAGACATAGCTATTTTGGAGCCTCCGTCCGATGCAATATGTTGTTGTGCAATCGGCGCAATCCCAGGTTTTCATTTCTTTTGCGAAGGCTTTCATCATAGGTCTATAATAATAATCCGTTGGAGGAACCAAGAAACCGGACTTTACATAGTTAAAGGTGTTTAATTCCCAATAATCCTCGGCATATGCAGTCAAATAGCTAGCATTGTGAAGATCCTTCCAGATGAATGGGAAACGATCGAAACAGCCATCCTCATCCGTATCACAAACCTTCTCCTTAGCCGTATTCGGCGTATACCCACTGAGTATGGCCATCAAGTTGGGAAATGTATTGTCAGCGACCTGAAATTAGATCATCAGAATAGAGTATATTTTAATATGTTTTGGAATTATTAAAAAAAAAATTTAATTAATGAATAATTAATACAGAATATCAGTAAACATTAAATTACAATTTTTACTAACAATAACAAAAAAAGTACTTTTTAAGATTGGAATAATAGTTTTAAGTTTTGACAGCTGAATAATATCTGTATTAGATCAGATGGATGGTTATATTTTACTACGTTTAATATTTGAAAAGCATAATAATTTAAAACATTCTCAAATAAGAAACCAAACATTTGTTGTTTTGCAGAAATGCATTTTTGCACCTTAATGTTTTTGAAGAGTTCCCCATTTTATCATCATAAAATAAGTCATATTTTTATTAAATGTACTACTTATACTAAATGCCAGACTTTATATTAGTTTTTTTTTTATTTGAACTCACCTTATTATAGCCCTGCATCTCGTGCCAGCCTCGTCTCGTTAAATACTTATACACTTTTGGCATCGTGCGTCTAAGATTTATTCTCGACATGGAATCGATGCCAAACATTATAACACTGGGCTTACGGCGGGTCGACTTTGCCTTCTTGGTTTCTGGTGGCTCTATGTATTGTATAAAACCATATGCATCTGTTTGCAACACATTTGTGTCATTCGCTGCCTCGCTGCATGCCACAATCATGCCCTGAACGTGCCACGGCACTACATAACCCTGACTGAAGTATATCCGTGGGGGTAGGCTATAGAAATTTTAAAAATAAACATCAATATATATAAATATATATTAATTATTTAATATAATTGTATAGCTTTAAAAAATGGCATAGATTTAATCTAATATTAGAAATTGAATTCTTGTTCTTTAAAAACAATTACTTTTAAAAACAAATTTTTGTCCGAATTTATGGAAAAAACTAAATTTATCCTATAAAAAATTTCAGACGCATAAAAATTAAATAACCATAAATTAGTAATAAGGAAAAAATGTAATTAGTTTACGGTTAAAAACAAAATAAGTTGTTCCTAATTTCTTCGCCATGATAAAAGTAAAATAAATAATAAAAATAGTAAAAAGAAAGCTCTAATCGAGAGAGCTCGACTCAGCTGTTAAATATATTAATTCTCTTAAAGTATATTTTCTGGTTTTAAAGCGAAAGTTGATATTATAAGACAGAAAATAAAATCGGGTTGTCAGAGGATAAATCGGCTCGGGCAGACGATGCTGATGAAAAATATATACTTTATGGAAATGAAGCTGCTTTCTTCTGTATATTAAATTTTGCATTTTAACCATTTTTAATTTGTTTAGACTATAAAAACAACAATTACACATTTACTAATATCAGATTGTGCTGGCAGTTAGATAATATATAGTAGAGTAAAGATAAAACACTTTGCAGACAAGAATTAAAATGTGAATTGAGATGAACTTTACTCGTTATATCCGTCGTTCTCAGCATTGCGGGTAATTTCCTGATAATAGCAATTGAACTCAATATCGCTGGAGTTGAGTAATTTGGCGGCAACACTTTCGTCGATTTGGAGCACATAGCGTTTTCTGTTCAGATCGAAATAGGGCTTAACCAGATCCGATTCATTGGTGCAGGCCTCAAATATCAACGGCTTGTAAATATCCAAAGCCTCCTTAGCGAACGGATCTATATAGGGTATTTTGCACTGATCATTGTAAACATAGTACAATGGATGTGGCGAGTCCATCGACTCTTTTGACGCTTCACTAACGGATCCTTTGGTTTCAGTTTCAATTTCTTCATTCACAATTTGATCTGTCGAATTATACGATTTATTAAAATCTCCATTTTCTACGATATTTGCCTGAGTCAGCCAGCATATAACGAAGGTCAACACGAATCCAACGCCGATCCATTTAAAACGCGAATGCCAAATCGCCGAAGCGTAATACATTTTTTTAAAAATATTTTATTTTTGGTTTGCTCGTCACCAGTATTACCGACCGGTACGTTCGAAACTGTGTGGTCCCCAAGAACCAATTGCAGTCTCGTCAAAATTGCGAACCGACAGAAACCAACCCCGCAACAAATGTGACATTATCAGCAAAAAACGTGCTGCTAATGAGCAAGAACCGTTGGTATTCCGAAATGGTTTCAATATATTAACTTGGCAAACGATTGCACTTAAAAATACAAATGAAAATTAGTATGTAAAATATTTGTGTTAAGTACGATTTTTCAAGAGAAGAAATATAAAGTTTAAAAATGTGTTTTAAGCTGCAAGAAAATAAGTTAAGTAACTAACGTTCTGTAGGTTGAGAGAGAAAGAAAAATATAATAATATATCTATACCAATAATCAGCAGACATAATGCCAATAAATGTTCCATACCAATTGAAAGATTATATTTTAAGTATTGTGACTTTTTGTTATAGATATAAGCGAATTGGATAACAAATGTAAGTCTCAAATATCTCATACACTATATATCTCTTTTTTTCTCTCTCTCTCTCTCTCTCTCTCTCGCTTACTCACTATATATATATATATATATATATATATCATATTTCTCTCTCTCTCTCTTTTACCTTCCCTCTCTGACTCCCCTTTTCTTATGCAATTTATAGAGCATTACAAAAGTTAACGTGGAGGCATAATCAAATAGAATTTTAACATGTTTCTACATTTTTTACTATCTCTCACGTTCCATGCAATAAATGTATACATGTATGATAGTGTGCGTAAAGTGTTCAACTGAAGATAGGTAAACGGTAATTGGCAAAGGTGAGAACTATCGAGCAACAGTCGAAATTGCATTGGCCGTTGCACAGATATTCAGTGTGACCAGTCTTGATTTCTGAATCCTTGGGTCTGTTTTATTCTCAATATGCTTTTTATTTCTTCTATTTCATAACAGCTTATTACGCATTACGATTAGCATTTTTAATTAAGCCAATTTCCTAGTATTATTTAATTTCAGATTCTATAATATATATGTATTCATAATTTTAAATTATATATTCTCAATGCTCTACACTGTTACAGTTACAAATTATATATCATTCACACATATTCTTTTAGCGAACCCACAAACCTATTTTAAATAACACAGAGCTGCCACATTATTCAAGATAAGTAAGTTGCACTCATTTGTTAATAGAAGGCTCTCAAGAGCCAGCGCCATCTGTCACTACGGATACACAACTTTGCTCATCAAGTTGCATTCAAAGTATATTAACAAAGTTAAAGTTCCAAGTTCTGGCTTATTATCGAAGCACAATATACAAAACAAATATTTATATATGGTTCATTTTCATTTAATTACCAATTTCTAAATATATTTTAAACACGCATGAGCTGTGTGACCTGCTTTCTGCCCAAGTTGAGGCTACATGTTGCCAGCCACTCAATTTGAGTAGACATGTAGACATAAATAGAAAATACTAAGTTAGTTGGTATTTTTTGATATGCCCAACGGCGGGCACACTGATTGTAAATTTAGTTGATATTTGAGAAAATTTGGAGCGTGTGTGTGCGCATTTTGCGGCGCGTGAAATTTCACCTTAAACTAACCAAATATGTAGTAAAATAAATAAAATGCTAGTGAGCAACACAACGTAAAACTACACCGGCCGGCAAATTTTCACTTCTCAAATGTTGCAATCATAATACGAAAAGAAAAAGAGAAAAAGCCAAAGAAAAAGAAAATAAAATTATATCCTTTGCCCCACGCAGGATAGCCGTGCAAAGCAAAAAGCGAGAAAAAATGCAAAAAACGCAGTGAAATATGAAATTGAGTGAAAGAAATGCAATTGTGATGAAAAATAAGTGAAATGTGCAGCACGCAACAACAACAACGCGTTGAGTGAAGTAAAAGGCAAAAGCAAAAGAAAGAAGAACAAACAAAACCAAACACAAACACAACATCACACACACAGTGAGAGGAAGGGAGATAGTGAGAGAGACGCTGTCGCTGCCTCTGCCGCTGTCTGCGTCTCAGTCGCGTCTGGTCGCTCACAAATTATCGTTTAATTTCTTTTCATTTTTGCACAAAGCACAAAGCGGGTGACTTTTGTGCCGCTGCAGCTAACCAACCACCAACAATCCCCCCGCCCCTCCTCCCTCGTGCTTTCTTATCAGCCATTGATAATATTGTAGCAGAGACGTCGACGGAGAGACTGACGGACAGTGTGACCGTGTCATGTTTAACTAAAGGTAAGTCAGCTTAACACCGACAAAAACACACCCACACCCACACATGCAACGGCCTCGCCACTTTTAATAAATAGAAAAAAGAAAAACCACTAACTTTGAATTTTTAGCCATAAACACGTTTGCCAACGCTCTTCAAACGTCGTCGGCAGCCAATTACAGTTGCAGCTAACAAAAAAAAAAAATAACGAAAAGCAAAAAAAAAGTTTTTTTGCAATTGAATTTTTTTCGACTGAGCAATACTCTGTTTGTGATGCAATAGCAGCTCTTCTTTCCTACATATTAAACGTTCAAAAAATTATCGCTAATCAAACAAAATTTGTTCATTTAATAATTGGTCCTCAATTAAGATATTAAATATAATTATAAATTATCAATATTAAATATTTTATTATGTTAAATGTAACAAAATCAAGGGAACCACAACGGAACTGAAATTAACTTATTGAAACTTTGGACCAAAACCGGCCTCAAAATTTAACGTTTATTAATTTCCTTACCTTTTCCGGAAGCAAAACCGTTAACCAAAATTATCCAATTAGAACAATTTCTTTAACCTGTTTTCTTTTAATGATTCAATAAGCCAAAATCGATTTGTTATCCTTTATCATCAGTTCTTCTTCTTGTTTTTACAGTCTGAAACAACAAAATGGGGAAAAATTTTTTAAATCACTGTTAATTTTTTCTTCCCCCCAACAAAAACTATTTTAGAGTTGGAACTATTTTGTCATGAGTTGAAAATTGGTTTATAAGCAAACATTCCAAGCTGGATAACTTTAAAATGGAAACTATTTTGAGTTCTTTGATTGCCGGACAAACTTTTTAATTCGTTTTTGTTCTGTTTCTGCTACGCTGCTTCCATTTCGATAATTCAATTTTATTTATGCTGATCAAGCTTTTAATTTTCTTAATACTCCTCGCCAATATTTTTTTTGAAAAACAGAGTAAATAAAAGAAAATTATAAATAGCGTGGAGGCTGCTGCTGCCTCAACTTCTGCTGCTGTTGCACTCAAAGCCTAACGAGTCAGGCAGCAACTACGCAAAAAAAAAAAAAAACCAATACTACAACACCATGGGTATGTGTGTGTGTATGTGTTGGTGTTTGCCATGCAACAACAAGAAAAATAATAATCCAGCGCGTACTTTAAAAATTTAATGTGGCTGCAGAGAAAAGTTCTCGGTTTCTGGTTTTTTTTATTATTATTTTATTTTTTTTGTTGCCGCCAACTTTATGAATAACTACAACAGCTACAAAACCAAAAATCCACCGAGCACCATTTGCCGTGCAGCGCACCCACCTCTGATTCCACTCCTCAAAGCTTTCGTCCAGGCTTGAATGGAGTCTGAGTCTGCAGACAAATACGCCGACAGCGATGTCTGCAACAATAATTCTGGATGATAATAACAGCAACAACAACAAATAAACATCAGCACTATGCAAAAGCTTCACTTCAACTGGCAATGAATCAGACACCAAGAAAATTCCATTAACAAGCGTATACGACTTCAAGATACACTAACTTAAGTTAAACAATAATTCCAAATTAGCTTTTTCCAAGCAAAGACTGCAAATTATTCCTTAGTAGTGTATCGCAACCATATAAATATAACTGAAGTTTTAACTATAAAGAATATTCATTTTCTAACCAGGAAGTGTAAAATATTTCATTATCTATAAAGAAATTTGATTTGATAAATTATTTTGTACTTTTTCCGGGTTTGCATAAAAAAAGGAAAATTTTATTATAACTGCAAATTGTTTAAACATTTAAAAGTTTATATTCTGTTCTAAAGTCGACTGCAATCTGCAAAGAATTCAAGCGCAATTCATTTTTATATTTTATGTATATATCATATCAACACTTGTTTATATGTATATATTATTTCTATCTTGCGTAATCAGATTTGATTCATATTTCGTATATACAAAGCTTGCTCATTCCAGCTGTAAATTAAGACGCTTTCTAGAAATACCAAAGAATCGTGAGTCAAAACCAATTTTTCAAGATAAAAGTTTATTATATAGCAATTTCGATTGGCAGGGTGTAAGTAATAACAACAGCTATGACTCGATGGTGGCGATGAGTCTGTCATAAATTGCAGTGGATTTCCGCTTAACGGTTTTGTTTGCTACATTTTGGACATTTGCGCAATTGACGTAATTGCCAAGAGCCAAGAACCAAAGCAAAAGTCAGACCCGGCACCAGACTCGACCCAGACACACCACACACATATGCACATTGACTGTATTTTGGTGTATGTGTGTGTGTGTGTGTGTAGGGAGTGTAACTCTCCTGTCCTCCTGCTGTGTCTGGCTGCCATTCAAGCTCAAGAGCAGAGCCGTCGACAGCTGACGACGTTTCAGACACACAACCAGTAACAGAAACAGAACCAGAACTCAGACCCAGACCCAGACCCGTTTTCTCTTTCGGCCTTTTTTATGAATTCACATTTTTGCATTTTCATTTGCATTTTGCGGTCGACGTCGCATTTTTTCACCTTTTTCTATGTCGCTTTTGTAGGTGCACTCGCCAAAAAACCATATAGAAAATTATGTACTTAAGCCAAGGTAAAGAAAACCTTAGGCTGAAATATGAAATTCTTATTTGGTTTTTGTTTGATTTGCAAATCAAATTTGGTTATTACTTATTTACAAATATTTACTTTAAGTTATGAGAGAAAAAATCGTACAGCGTTTTTCTCCAAGTGTACTTTTTATAATTTGCAATTGCGCTCATTTTTTTTCATGCCACACTGCGTTTTCGTCAAGCATTTTTGGACATCACCTTCCCCTCGCCAACAAATCCATCTGCTTTTACAAATTATTTAACAAGCTGCGTACAATTTAAAGCTTCTCGCAATATACAGAAAAAATTGAAGACTTAGGGAAACAACTTGCCAGAATGAAAATCAGTGTCTCGAAACGTTGACTGTCAATTTAGGGGCGACCTCAGGCAATTACATTTTTTTTTTTAACCGCAAAAAGCTCAAAAGTACACAAACCACACATTAATATTTGGCCACACAGCATATCCTGGGTTGACAGCCACTTAAGGACCTGGTTGTAAATTAATTGAATTTAGGACACATTTTAAGAGTCAGCAGCAAGCAAAAAAATATTAAAAAGCTGCTCACAACAGTAATATTCTAAATACTCTTTATTAATTAAAAATGTGTTAAGGGATTTAGTGAAATTGTGCAAAAGTATGCAAAAGGCAATAAGTCAATATAAAAAGTGTATATATTTTATTGATCGGCATCATTCATATCTCAGAGATTACATGAACTAGAGCAAAACTATGAAATATAGGTTCTAGGATTAGGTTTATTTCCTAATAGTCGATAACTTCGTTCACGGTTTATGAATATCGCCGAAGGTATATGGAAATCATTTTTACATATTTTTAATGAACTGTAAAATAAATAAATTTGTGCATTAAGTCCAGTGCTTTCTTAGATTAAAATCTATTAACTGTGTTTTTTAATAATTAATATGTTTATCAGCGGTATTCATAGACTCTGCTAGACGAGCTCTCTCGACTAGAGCATTCCAACTTGTTTTGTATACTCTTGCTGTATTCCAAAATATATTTACATGAATATATCTACCTGAAGCGAATACAAATGTTAATTTAAAAGCCTGCAAAGCTTTCAGAATAATGACTCAAATTTCTAGTCAATTTCAATTTAGAAAAGTCCTAATTTATGTGCAAGCACTGTGTGAACGTGTTTGGGGACTTTGGGTTTTGCCGACGACGTGTCCTTTAATGCTTCAAATGCACGCAAGCAAGGACATAACGCCTGAGTCATTCAATCGAGATGAGAGGAGTGTAAATGGCACAAGTCATAAACTTAAATGGCTTGTTGTTGTTGTTTTTGTTGCTGGTGTTATCTACTGGCCCAGGGTCAAGTGCTGTTTTACAGGCAACCCGCTGGATTCTCCTTTTTCCTGGTTCCTGGCCTGAAAAACACTCAAAAACCGAGTGGCCTCTTCAGTGTTAACAACTTCATTCGAATTCTCGCAGCGTGTGTGCCTATATTATGTGTGTTTGTGTGTTTCTGTGTGTGTGTGTGTGTGTGTGTATGTGTGTGTATGTGTGTGTATGTGTGAGTACGCGTGCTAATGAGCGGCATTTTGAATTGTACTTAACCCATGTTAACCGAAATACCGCGCAAAACAGGCGTGTCAAATGCGAGTAGCTCGTATCTAGCTGTGACTACACAGAGAGAAATGCTGCAACTAGTTTAGAATTTAAATACCCTGAATAATGGATAAAGAAGCAATTAATATGTAATACGTAGAAGCCTGCATATATATTTATATATTTATCCGATGACAAGAATCGACGTTTGTGAAATTAAAGCCTTGTTTTGAGAAATGTTTAGTTCGTTCTTAAAACCACAAAAGTTGTCTTCAACTGAAACCATAACAAGACAGAAATACGCTTGTTATTAGATCTTCTTTTTGTTGGTTGTAAATTTTTAATATATATTTTTATATTTCTCAGTGTACACACATTTTATGAGCACTTGGCAACTCTATAAACCGAGCGCTTATCACCGTTTGACACTTCACATCTCACCCACAACACCTGCTACGCCCACGTGCCCTTGCCGCCCACGCACAACTGCAATTTTACACTTAAGCCGCAATTTTCACACGGGTTTTTATATCAGATAGCTTTAAGATTTGCTCTGACAGAGTTGCCCCGCCTTTAGCCGAATATAGTTGGATACATACATAAATAATGCCTCAGTGGGCAAAAAAATATAGCAAGATGAAAGCACTGACCCCCACGTCTGGTCCCCTAAGCCCCCACCTTGACTTGAAAATAGCTGGCAGACAAAGTTTTGGCTTGTAAAGAAGCAAAAAAAAAAAAAATTTCCACAAAAGCGTAGCCAAGTGCCGAGACCTTTTATATATATATATATATATATTTTTATTTTTTATGACCTTACCCCAGCGGGTATAATTGTTGTGAACCGTTATTTGCAACGTAGCGCAGAGATACACAAGATAGATACTTTTGTTTTTACGAGCTAGTATCTTGCATCATGTCCAAATCAGCTTGAACTCTTTGTGACCTGAACCTAAGACAGGTAAAGTTAAAGATACCGAATTTCCGCATTATAATTGGAGTACTTGAAATTTTATAAATTTCTTATAATCGTCTTCAGGCTTATTCTAATATATGTTTTATAATAGTATTTTAACATTAGTAGGTCAAATTTTAGCCAAATAATAAATCCCATAAATATTAAAATTATTTTCAGTTCTATAAATCTGATTTAATTCTATATGCTGAGATCATTTATCCCAAACATATGATTTGTGTATTGCTGAGTGCAATACTCTTTCCTGTAAATATAAAGATGCAGTGTACACTGTAAGAAAGATTATACATATATATATACGAGTGAATGTACTTACAAAGAAAATGAAATATTTGAACACTTCTTTTAAGAGTATCATGTTTACTTTGAAAACATCTGTTTGAGAGGCCACGGCAAAAAAAAAAAAAGTTTCGTTTCCAAAGTTTTTTTTATCGCTGCAACTTGCTCGTTGTCAAAATTACTTGACGTCTTATTAGTTTTAGACAGGGCAGCAGCTACACTTCAACTCTACATCATCCTACTCAGATGCTTCACTTCCCCCCACAAAAACATTATCTGCAGCAGCGAGCCAAAAGAAAAACTGACAAAAAATATGTATATAACATCAGCGGCTTGATTTATTGAAGGATGCTCCAGGCAATTGAAAAGTGAGCGCTAAAAAAAAAAAAAAAAAATCACTTCGCTCCAGCGCTGACCAAAGCGAAATGAATACCCACTCAGAAAAAATTCATATTCATATTCGAAAATAGTGTGCGGCCTTTCAAAAATTGACCGCATTAAATTCGACTCGACAAACATTTTGGAACAGTTCCAGACAGTTCCAGGCAAAAGCAGCTGATCTAAATCTATATACCATAATCAAGAATATTAAGTATTCTTTTCCTTATGTGATACCATTTTTTTTATTGAGGGTTGTTATAAATTGGAAGTGGCTACTTATATATATATACCCATATAATTTATATTATTTTAAAACGCCAAGATAATTTTAGTTCCAGAATAATGATGATTTAATTAGTTTACTTTTGTACAGAAATATTAAATTGATTATTATTTTGACAGTCTCTGAAGTCTTTGTTAATAGTATGTTTTTTTTTATGAATTTTACAGACTTCCTATCGGCGAAGATTCAGTTCTGATATGATTCAATTCTGAATGATTCGCAGGCAATGAGCACTCCTAATTTATATTCTCTAAATCTAAACCAATCTTACAAAACTTCTTTAAATTAAATGATTTACTTTGAAAATCCATTAGCAAACTACATTTAAATATAACAAAAACTAAAACAGAGCTGAACAATTTGGTTTTTTTTTATCTGCAAAGAGCATTGAAATGTCGATGCGGCAGCGATCCATATCTAAATCTAATTTTCGCTGTCGTTTTCTGCTGTTGCCTTTTTCTTTTATTTTTGTGTTTTTTTTTGTGGCAAATGGAGCACACAGCGGCTGCGACTTTCAATGAGATTTGTGCGGCTATTTTGGTGGCCGCTGCTGCAAGCAGCCGGGCCAACTATGACAAACAGTTCAAAAGGCCCATTCGCTTGGAGTTTTTCAATTCCATTTCTATTTTATTTGCGTTGCGAGTTTGTTATTTGTTATTTTTAGCCGCTCTCAACCGCTGAGAGCTGCTGTTGTTGTTCCAAATGTCGGACGTGCTTATGAGGCATACATGCATACGTAATAATTAATTCAATATGCAATAAAACCGACAATTTGATCAGCTGTCCAAACGAACCATCCCATGACCCATATGGGTCACCAATTGTGAATGACCCCAGCGTACAGATAGACGGACGAACAGACAGGAAGTCTTTTGTTGCTTTTGCACAATGAATAATGTTATTTATATGATAAAATTCTCGATAATCAAAATTCGCTGAGTGTATAACACGCCCTTTCACCTTTGGTGGCATGCTGCGACAAGTTTGAATTTGATCGGGCTGCAAATTGTCGCTGCGTGTGTTGAATTCATATTTGGTTAACAGAAAAAGCAGGCGTTACAGCCTTTGGGCCACACCCACTTGGCCAAAGTCGTTCAGCTCATTAAACGCAATAAGCAGAGTGTTTTTTTTTTTTCAGCCCTAGCACCCCTCCACCCTTTTCAAAAGTCCGTTGTTTTGCTTTGTAATTTAACTGATTATGAGATTGTTGACTTGTTCCGCGGACAAATGGGGAAGTGCCGCCGCCACAGACTGACTCTGCCACAGACGTAGCCAGTGTCGATGTCGATGTTGGTACTTGGAGTTTAGTGCTTGGTCTGCTTTTACGCGTCTTTATTGTGTCTTTTTATACCCTGTGCATGGTGGGAAAAGGTGCTTATTGATTTTTGGGGAAACAGTGGATGAGGCATTGTGGCTCCAGTCTTGTGGTTTTTAAAATGAGGATCTAGTTTAGAACTCACTCGAAAATTAACTGAATTTGTAAGAAATTTACATATATATTCACTGAAATGACATCAAAATCAATCATAATTTTATTTATTTTTTTCAGAACTTTATTTGGCATATTGTTGCACAACAACAGGTAAGCTATTCAATTAAATATTAAGTTCTATAAATTATCTTAGTGATAATCGTAATATAGAATATTTATAATACAAATTTTAATTATCTAAAATGCAATAAGAAATGTAATTAGATTTTCAATATTTATCAAAAGATAAAAAGACAAGTCCATAAAATTCGTGTTGAAATTTTTTGCTTCTCAGCTGATGCGAATATCGCCATTAAACTTTAAAACAAGGGGTATCTACAAGTCGGACACTTACTAATTATCTAAAATGCAATAATAAATTTAATTAGATTTTTGAATATTTATCAGAAGTTGCAAATATAAATCCACAAAATTCGTGTTAAAACAGGGGATATCTAAAAGTCGTGCACTTACCGAGTGCACTTTGTGCCTACTTATTTGTTGTCGCGTCTTGTCTTGTTATTGTGCTTTATTTACATTCTGCTTTGGCGCTGCTCTTCGTCATGGTCAATGCCCGACGCATGTGGCATTATAGCAGGCAGAGGAGCGATGATCATTATAATGCTCCCGCTAACGTAGATGATGATGATGACGATACATACTGATGACAATATATGTACGTATGTATGTGTATGTGTGTGTGTGACTGTGGTTATGATATAATCTTCGTTCGGCCGACGTCAGCGATGTCAGCGACTTTTCTACAATTGAGCATTTCATCAGCTTTGCCACTGCTGCTGTTTTTTCTCCTAGTTGCAGCTGCATATTTGTTTGCAGTGTGCCCAACCCCTGACGCACACTTATGCACAAAGAGAAAAATATTGTGATTTGTTCTTGCTTTAAAATAAATAAATTAATCCAGATTTATAATTTTCTTATAGGAATCTTTTTTAAATACAAAGAAAATATTAAAAACCATCTGATATAATTTATTTGAAAATATATATACAATAATATTCGAACAAGCATAGCTTAAATAATGTTCAAACAATGCTTAGTTTTACTTGTTGCAATTTTAGTCGAATTTTATTATAGTGCGCTAATTTTCTCCCGGTGTGTGTAGACACAACGCATGATGAGCACTTCAGCTGCCAACGGCAGCTAAATTAAAAACGCACCACGAGAAATGAAATGCCAGCAGTTTAGTTTAGCTAACGGCCCCTCAAATCGGGTGCGGCATCAGCGTTTCCAGTTTTGTCTGGCAAAAAAACAAAAACAAAAAAATTCCCCAAGTTGCAAAGGGAAGGAGGACGCGGGTGCAGCGGTTGAGGTGTAGCTCTTTGCAGGTCCTTTTAAGCTGTGCACGATGTAATTTACATAACACTCACTTACGCTTAGTGGCTGACCCAAATTTGCGTGTAGGCAGTGCAGTCTGCTGAGAGGGGAATTGCTGGATAAAAAATGAGGGGCACAGATGATATATGGCAGGCCCATGTGTAATTAACTCAAAGAGCCAGGGCTACAAGAGGGGGGCGGTAGATGGCAACCACAAAGGTCAGGGATTTGTTGTTGTTGTTGTTGTTGTTGTCGAGTCAGATAAAAGAGCCATCAGCAAGAGCAGCAGCAACAGCAGCAGTCACCTCAGCGACCGGTGAAAGCGAAAATATTGTAATGGATTTCTTTAACATTTTATTTTCCACATGAATGGCAGCTGCTTTTTGAAACAGGTTGTTAAGCTTTAGTAAACCCAAAGAGCAGCATTGATAATATAATCCAACCAACTGGAACTGAATGCTGAATACTTAATTAGTGTGAGTATTTAATTCAAGACTCCGATTTGGAATTGCACTCAACACAGCTGACAAAAATGTGTTTTAGAACACATTAGCAACTGACAAGAATGAAGCACTTAAATTAATAAACGAATTCATTTCAAAAATATGGCATGAAAACTCAATTAAAAACAAATTAAAAGAAACACAGCTGTTAAAAGAATCTTTCTGATTGTGCTTTGTACAATTTGAAAATGTGTTTTGGCTGTTAACATCTGCGTTTCTTATTCTATTTTGATGATTTGATTTTACAGCTGATCAATATATATGCCAATAAACATATTAATTAAAAGGGTAAAACTTTTTGAAAAAAAAAAACGGGTTCATCTATCGATTAAATTAAGTACATTTATTTTTTAAATTTAAAGTTTTTACTTCTTATAGACTCAGGCGTCATATATATGTTTAAATAATGTCGGCTTTTGATGTCATTCAAGATTATCAAGCAGCTGAAATACATACAATTAATTGTATTAAACTTAGCTAATTCTTATCTCTGTGAATATTTAAACGTTGAAAAAACTTGATATACTAATTTCACTCAATAAATTTTATGATTTGAATATATGAATATTTACATATATTTCATAAAGCTAAAAGCAAACTATATAACACAGTTGGTGAGCTATAATCAAGTGCAATTACAGGACCTGCATAATCAACATAAAACACCACCTGTGTTGTGGTGCACATTGGTTGCCATGAGTTGCCAGGTTGCAAGTGCAACGGATGCCAAACACTCAAACTCAACAACCCGCAGCAGACAACCGAACAACCAAACAACCCGACAAAAGCAGACAACATATCGCTGAGGGCAACCATTAATTTTCCCCTTGTGCAATCACAACCGGCAAACATTTATCATCGATGTCCACACACACACACACACACACATAAACAACACTCAAAAATTTTACGCAATAGAAAGTATCTATTTTTTGGCTGTGGGTGGGTGGCTTCTCAAACGAAACCAAACATTTGACCCAAACCAGCTGATTGGTTCGGGTTGCCTAGTTGCCGCCAACTGTTGGCATTTCATTTTTATGTTGTCGTCGCTTCTGATACCCTAGTATGAGAGGGTATGACAAATACAACACAAGAAATGAGACACTTACAGCAATAAATACTCAATGAGCATAAATAGCCGCATCTCCTCGAACTCGTTTCAGTCCTGCAGCTAATTGGATAAACTTTAAATATATCTGTATTCTTACTGCTATTATTTGAATCCCATAGTAGCTATTTGTAGAATTTTTAAAACTATTGAATTCTCCTCTGCAAGTGTAATAAATCTTCATCATGCTGAACAGAGCAGTTTTTCTTTCTAGTTTTTAGTTTTATTGCATTTGATCTCAATGGATTCTATGGCTGCATTCTGGGCGTGGGCATAATGATTAATTAGTGATGATGTCGTTCTACTTTTTTTTTTTGCTGTTATGCAACAGCTTCACAACAACAACTTGCTGCACTGACAGAGACTGACTGCCACATATTAAGAACTTAAATTAGCTCTGCTCTGCAGCCTTGCCAATGGTGGTACTTGGTTTCCTGGCTGCCAAGTGTGCAATGACAGTTCCAGCTAGTGAAAACCTTTCGCCTTCCGTTGTCTCTATTTCTCTACCACTCTCTTTCTCTCTCTCTTTGTCTCTCCTTGTCGAGTTTTGTGGCACACGCCTGGCTGTCAGCAGTTTTGTCGATGGACATTGTAATGGCTTTTTCATAGTGGGCAGCTAACAGCCAAAATGGCTCTGCAACTTTTTGTGGCACTATGACCCACATACGTTCAGTAACAATCCACCTTCCTCTCCTTCCTGTTAGCCATTTTAATTGCATTGTTTTATTGCTGCAATGAATTTGTTCAACTCTGTATCATTTGAAATGCATAAAACACACACACAGAGAGAAAATATCAAGTGTTATGCACTCAAAACAATTTAGGTTAAATGGTACAGAAATACTTTCAGTATTTTAAGCCCTTTTCATGTAAGATTTAAAGAGAAATTTGTAGAAAAATATAACTAATTTTTTCTCTCTGTATATTGCTTCCGACTTATGGCTGTCCATTTAAAGCAAATGGAATATAAATGGTTGTCGTTAAGCGGCTTTCAAAATGTGCAAAAATAAAATAAATAACACTTAAATGGAGGGATTTTGAATGCCTCTTAAAGGCTGCCCCTCACTTTGATTAGTGTAAACACAAAACTGAAAGCAAAAAAATTACACAAACAAAATTATGGCACTTTTAGCGCTATGCAAATGAAAAAAAAGCACAACCAATTTGTTTGACTAGCTGCTTATTTACTCATTGCTTATTTATTGCGTATATGCATATTTATTATATATATATAGCATCTTGTTATGCGCACATACTTATCTCAATATCTAGCTATTTATATATACCTTATAAAGCCACCACAATTGAATAACTAGAACTCTTTATACCTTATTGCTCATTGCTATTTATTTATGTAAATAGAACTGAATATTCAATCGAAGTAAAGATTATGTAAAGATTCTTATTTCAAGTAAAGATTATATAAATTGCATAATTTGGCTAATAAATGTTGTATTATTTATATTTAAGCTTTGAGCGCCAACTGCTAATTAGCACAGAAATCCACTTAAGGCAAATGAAACCTAGTAAAAAATCCAAATGAAGCGTAAACAAACCAAAAACAATAAACCTACAAATGTGGTATGAATGAAATGCTCTATCTGTGCATGTGTGTGTGTTTGTGTGTGTGTGTGAGTATGTGTGTGTGAATGTGTGAGTGTGTGAATATGTGTGTGTGTGTGTGTGTGTGTGCTTATTCCATGACGAACCGCGCCCCATTCTGGCTTCAGCGACGGCGCCAGTCAACAATGTTTGTCCGGAATTTTATGAGCTTAGCCATATGCACAGTTTGACGGATAAATTGTTGCCAGTTGTTGTTGTTGTTGTTGTTGTTTTTGGTGTTGCGACGACGACACTTTGTCTAATTGTTTGCAGCAAGCGGCACTTGTCCCCAAGCCCCAAAGTCCGGTTAAACCGATAAGCTGCATATTACACAGCCTATTTATTTAGGCATCCGTTGACACAAAAATTAAAACACAGAAAAACTGAAAAATGAGTCGGCAATTCCAAGTTATATGATGACAAAATTATACAACACTGGGAGTCATAATACCAAATCAAATGCAATATGAATTATCAAGTATGCATGCCAGGTGGGTGATAAACTGCGGTGAGTCGACTCATTCATGCAACATATGCATTTAATTTTTGTGTTAACACTTTCGTAAGATTTGGTAAGCAATGAGAAATTGTCAAGTACAGTTGAATTTCTCCAACTCGAACTTATCCAAGACGATTAGTTTTCTTTCTTGAATTTCTTTTTTTTTTATGAACAGTTTTAGTTTGTAAAGTTTTTTTTTACAGACTCATCATCATCTCCCTTTTCTGTTAGCGTTCGTTTAGTTTTTTAATCAATTACTTAACTTAATTATATTTTTTTTTTCGTTTTTTTTTTAATTTTTACTTATTTTTCTCTCTTTTCTTTTTTTGGTTACGAACCGAATCAGTTATTTACTTCCGTTCTGTCTAAACTTGGCAAAAACTGAAATTACGCGAAGTTTTTCCAACTTTTGCAGTTAATTGACAAGTTTTGTTTTTATTTTAGCTAGCATCTGTGCCCCGCCTCTCGATTATTTGCCACAGAAAGTGGCAATTAAATGCGGCGACCACCGCTTTTGGAGTCTGACAGCCAAATTTGCAAATTTGCAGCGCCAATCGAAGGCCATTAAAATTGACAGAGTGCATTAAATGATTTTTATGGTGTCTATGGTCATGTCTACTACCTGGCACAACATGCCACACTTAATTATTGCGTGTGTGCACACATGTGTGTGTGTGTGTGTGTGAATGCTCGTTGTGCTAATGTTGTTTACCAATGCATTAACATGGGCATAAAATCAGCATTACGCATACGCCACGTATGTCGAGAAGAGATTTGTGTGCGTTGCAGTCTGCATGTGTGTATATGTGTGTGTGTTTTGTGGTGTGTTTGTGTATGTGTATTCGTTTTGCCAATTATCTTGCAGTCACAAGCGCACTAAGTGTCAGCATAAATAATTGACTGACCAAAGTGCCGGCTGACGAGTGCCGAGCTTCGAGTCGATTTGACTAGTTGATTCTCATCTGTCAATCAAGATATATACACACATTTGCACTAAGAAAAAATATGGATAATTTTTATTTAAATTAAGTAAGTAAATTAAGTATTACAGTTGTTCTTATTTGAAAACAGTTGCGTTTTTAAAGCAAAAAAGTGTTTGGATTCTAAATCATTTTTAGGCCATTTAATTTAATCAGCATAATTAAAGTATTTTGATTCTAAATTTATATCTTCTAATTTTTTACAAATAGTTATAGTGCGTAAATTTTTCAGCTGAGTATTTTATTTTATACTTGATCAAGTTTTTGTCTTGATTGATTGATTAAAATTATTTACCAAATCCAAAAATGTCAAAATTTGTAGAATAAAGTTGCTATCTAATAATTTGTTGGTTCCTAATTTGCTTAAGGCAGGTTATCTGCCGAGACTCGAAAGACTTTTTAGACTAGTCTAAGTTGAAGAAAAAAAATTCGAATTTAGAACAGATTTTATCTCAGAGTGTAGAGAGACCGTCTGCCTGTCAAGATACATAGATATATGTAAATTCATATATAGGGCAGACTTTGTAGCGCATGCAAAATCTTATCTAGTTGACATAGTTGCATTTAACGCCGGAAATTTGATTGTAATTACTCGTAATATTTGACGGAAAACAAGTTTATTCTCTAGTTGTTGTTGTTGTTGTTGTCGTTGTCGTCGACGTCGCATTGCATGTCTGCAAATAACTTGTTTGCTTTTGACCAAATTGCTTTGAGGTCTGGTCGGCCTGCTGTTTGCCGCCCACTGACGGAACAATTTGTGGTAATGAAACTTTTGGCCTGATTACACTCAAATAGCCGTCGCAGCATACTTCATGAATCAAATATTGCAACGAGACGCATGAGTAATTTCTATAATAAAGGAAACACGATTGTAGCGAATAATGATAATGACTATTGTTGTTTGATAAGGCATAGTTGTAATGAGTTCATTGGCTATCAATAGTAGTAGGCACAGATAGATTTTAATATTGCTACTCAATTTCATTTATTATGTTGTTGTTAGTAAAATAATTATAAGACATAGCAGTATTTAGTTGTTTATCTACTTGAGTAGAGAAGTAGAGTATGATAATATAGAGGAAACTCAAATACTGATTATCAATAAAAAAATAAAAAAAAAATCTAGTCGGTTTATAAAATGGTAATACATATATGACAAGTTGGGTATTTAAAAGGAATTCCTGCTGTTCACTCGATTAATTATAACTTAAATATTTTAGTATGTAGAATTAGATTTGCGAATCAAATTCCTCATATTTTACGATACTATTTCCTTTTAATACACTTCCATTGGAAAAAAATTATTATTATAATTACTATTTGTTAATTACTTCTTAGCAGCAAATCTGCTTGCCTTTAAATTATAATTAACAACTTTGTAATAATGTTGTAATTCATTACGAACAACTCGCAAAATAGCCAACAAAAAACCAACAATCTAATAAATTGCACTCAAATTGGATTTAGTATAGCCGGAAAATTTTCCAACTAATTGACTTTATTTTACAAATATATTTATATACTTTTTTGTGGCGAGTGTTTTTGTTATAAGTGCTTGAATTCAATTTAATGAAATAAAAAGAGCGTTTTGCATAGGTTGGTTAAATTGACTATTTGCATTTGACGCACATAGAAAAAAGAGCAGCAAAAAATAAACAGACACAGGGGCAACTTTAAATTGCGGTGCTGTGTAAGCCGCAAAAAGCATTTAACCCACATTTTGTTGAAAGGCAACAACAAAAACTTCGTTAACAAAACTCTGGATTTGGCTTTGGCTAAGCTCTCGTGTGTAGGCTCAATTGTTGGCCAACTAGCTGCACATGAATGCAAGAATATGGCAATGGCAAGCGAGGCAAGAAGACAACAGCTGCCACTCTGGTTGGTTGCTTAAATTACATTTTAATTTGTTGCACACTCGCAGTAATTAGCAAAAGCCTTGCATAAACATTCTCCTCCATCCCGCTTAGCTAAAGCGCACCCCGCAGACCGGAACATAGAATAAAAATACAAAAAAAATTGCAATTTAAAAAAAAAAAAAAAAAAAAAAAACATTTACAAGCAAACTGGTTGGTCGAATGTGTATCAAGTGACCAATTGGTGAGATGGCCACCAAATGTGCGGCATTTCCATGGCTCCCGCGGCTGTCGTTTGTTTTGAAATATATGAACGAGAATTTCTTTGTGGGTTGCGAAACCCTACAAAAGCCAAACAATGCTCACAAACCGTTAAAATTAACTGCAAAAAAAAAAATATAAATAAATTTTTTAAAATATTTTAATATATAAAAAGCAGTTATTTTCTAAACTTTTATAATTGTTGTCTATTTGTAAATATTTTTCACAAAATGCTTCTCTTCACCCTAAATTCTCTTTCCTTTGCTGTATTTACTGTAATTTTAATGTTTTGATAAGCAAAACATACATTTTTAAAGCATTCGATTTGTTTGCGATCTGTATCGATATATATATTTTCGATATAAATCGATAGCGTTAAAAACCGGAAGGGTACACAATGTTTTGTAGCCATATATTTTCTAGTTGAGCTTGAATTCTGAGTGGGCTGCATCAAAGCTTGTTTCTGAAAAGGTTCAAGTAGAAAGTATTTTTAATTGAAAATTGAGCACATTGCTCCACTGTGTGTTGACCGCTATTTGCCACACTGTTGACTTTTGTGCGCTGTGCTGGTGTGAAATGTGTATCAAGTGTCGGACAAGCTGCAAGCTGACAAGACCATCCATGCCCCAAGGCGCATTCCTGACAACGTCCGAGCCACCACTGACACAATTTAAATTTGCAACACTTTTGGGGCACGTGGCCCCAGTTCCTCGTATCGCCCTTGCCCCATCCAAATGCAACATGTGCGTGGGCCACATAAATTGCCAACATAATATATGCGCCATAAATTAAATGCAATACAATGCGAGTATGCTATAAATTATATATATATATATATATATATATATATGAGTTGCAAATAATTTGCACACGAAGCGAAAGTTGACATCATGAATGGCCGGATGGATGGCTTGGATGATTGGATGGATGGATGGATGAATGAATGGACGAATGAACAGAAGTATGAAGTAATGGGCGTGGTCCCATTTACATTTTAATGAAGGCCGTGCCGTAATTTATGCACATTGTTGTTATCGTTGCGTGTTGTTGTTTCATTGTTGCGCTAACATTGTTGCTGTTTCTGCTCAAGGTCGAACCGTGGGCTTGTTTCCTTTTGTATCGCACTGGATACACGGCGCAAGTAATCCAAATTGTGCAAATCCTCTACGCAATTAAAGTGTTGAAAAATTGTTATACAAACGAAGCTTCTCACGTTTTATTTAAGTTGCTCGAAGAAATAGTTCCTTTAGCATTTCTTTCCTTTGCGATAAAAGAGCAATTTCTTTCTTCCGGTTGCCATTTCCACTGATTCAATTTGAGCTTGACACAAATTAACTTTCTTTGCAAATTGAAAACTTCAGCAGCAGCCGACGAGGCAAAAACAACATCAACAACAAACAACAGCAAAAATTGCAAAGGAAAAGTTGACAAAAAGGATTTTCGGTTGACGAGTGTTTTTCCCTCTGCTCTCTCTTGTTCCTGTCCACGCTTCCACGCATCCATTGTGAAGACAATCAAATTAACCGGAACAAACAGCTTACGCACCAACATTGAGCCAAAGTCCATGGTGTGACAGACCCAGCGATACTCTCCAGTTTTAAAAACTATTGAATCTTAAATTGCAGTCAATTTAATTCACTTCATATTAATAAGGAAATAAAGCAATTAAAAATATCAAGGAAACATAAATATATTTGATGTGATTATTGAACAATTTTTGAATGGATTAGCCATTTTATATGAGTATAGAACAATTTTGAAATAGAGAAATCCTTCTCGGTTTAATTTACTTTCGTTTGAGTGTTATCGATGACAAAAACAATCGAACTATCAATAATGCCAATCAATTTAATTTTATATAAGTCAATTGTATATTCTGAATTAAATATTTATAGGCAATTAATAAGCAGGCAACAAACTATTTTTTTTTTTATTAACTTGATGTACAGTTAGACATACAACGGCCGTAATATAACTGTTAATCGATATTTTTGATTGTTTGGTGCACGCAATCAACACTCTGGTCTACCATAGGCGACACGGTTCCGGTTGAAACATAGTCTGATTTGGCGTACAATTGAAGGCCTTGGGAAACTGGTTGTGATGTGGCCAATTGCGATTGACGCGTTCATTGTGCAGGCCATGCTCCACATCCGTTGTGGTGTTTACAATCATAATCCGCTCTATGTTGGCACACAGAAACTGCACCGAGTTGATAAAGAAAAGCTGCTCTGCCGTGTAATCTTCAGCTGATTGCTGCTGCTCTGCCGCCCGCTGACGATGATTAAAGTAGGAGTCATAAGCCAAACGCAGACCCACAATATCCGACATGCTCTCGGAGAGCAGCAATTGCTCCGAATTGTTTCTGGTGTAGCAACTGGTAAAGTTGTCGAAATGTTGCAGAAGATGCACGCCCGTCTGATTGTAATTGCCACGCGCGTCGTAGACAATGTGGAACAGGTCGAATGCATGTTGCAACTCATGGGCCAATATGAAGCCCAGCTGGGCATGTTGCAGCAGCTCGGACAGACGTGCATCGTACAGTGGCAGCTGCAAATAGGCGTGTGGCAACACCACGGCATTCTGAAAGATTTTCACCGGTGACGAGCTGCGTGCAACAAGCGGCTCCAGCTGATAGTAATCATGTGTGGCAAAGAAGCCGACTTGATTTTGAAGCTGTTGTTGTTCGCGCCGCTGATGGAAACGCAGCAGTTGCAACTTGTTGCCATAAAAATCATTTGGCTGCAGTTGCACATCCCTGTAGTATTCCGTCAGCTCTTTCATTTGTAAATCACGTGGCATATTGCATATCTTCAGGCGCAGCGAGTGCAGCTCCTCCAGCACAAATGATTGCTCATCCCCATTCAATTGTAATTGATTCTCCAACACTAAACGCTCAAATTCCCCAATCAATTCACGCTGCAAACGCTTTAAGGCTGCATCAGTTTGCTGCCGGCGTTGCTTGTAGTAGTGCTGCTCGTACAGGTAGTTCATGGCCAGGGGCATATGTCCTCGCAGCTGCAGCACACAGGACATTTCACGTTTGCTCCCAACAGGCAGCTCCTCACTGAGGGCGTACAGCAATTTGAACATTAAATAATAACAAATTGTTTCATTTGAGCTCTCGGCGAGTATCGATTGCAGTTGCTCCAAATAGTTGCTGCTCAGTGTGGAGATTTGCAGCAGCTGCTCTGCTGGTGGTGGTGCCCCCAGCACCATGTTAAGATAGTGCCGCCAATTGATTTGGGGCAGTTGCTGTTGCAGCTGCAACAAATTCAATTCATACATTTCACTGTCGGCTGCATCTCTTTTCACATTTCTCAATCTCAACTCGAGTTGCATTAATTTCGCTGTCAGCTTTTTGGCCAGCTGCAAATCGAGTCCGAAAGCCATATACAAATGCTCTATCTCCTGTTTGGTGAGTGGAGGCGCCTCGACTGGCTGTGGCGCCAATAGAATCACATAATGCGTACCATTCTCGCGTCGCACATTCACATCCTGTTTGATAAAAACCCCATTCAGGCCATAAGCGCGCAACTTGGCCAGCGTTGACAGCCAATCGAATTGAGTTTCATTGCGCCACATTTCACTTTGATTCGCCCGAAAGATGGGCCACTCCAGCTGCAGCTCGAGCTCCAATCGATGCAACAGTTCATTCAAAGCCGGCTGCTCCAAATCACGACAGGACACAAAATAAGACCAAAGCTGTTCATAAATGCCCCCTTGAAGCTGTCGCTGCTCCAGCGCCTTCAACAGTTGTGCATTGTATTTGTAATCCATATAGCCAGGCATATCCAAATAGTTATCAGTATCATTATAATTTGCACTCCAATTGCCGCAGGCAAAGGCATAGAAATCCTCACAAGGATCAATGCTTGGATTCACATTGCGCAGCACTTGCTCCATATAGTTTGCATTGAACTCTGTCTCCGACTCCGACTGCGGCTCTAAGTTGCGACTGGAGACAGCAACAAATATGCAAGACAATAACAACAGAAGCTGGTGGAGGCGACACATCATTGTGGCAGCTGCAACTGCAACTGCTGTTTCAACTGAGCTCTGAACTCGCATTGCATTTGGCTTATCGCTTTGAAGTTGGTTCAACGGCTGATATTTTATTATCTGGCGACAGGCATTGTTTTCATTTTATTTGCTGTACACAGAGAGAAAAACTACATTAGAATTTCAAATTTAACATTCTTTTAACTAATTTGATGCAAGAATTCAAGTTGCACAAAGGAGCTCTTGCATATTCATCTATTCAAATTTATCTGGATATATATCTCTATGTGTGTTCGGTTTGTCTTTCACTTTATTTGCATCCTGCTTGGCAATTAGCGCAAGTGGCTGCCATTGATTGGAAAGCTCTTTTTAACGGCATTATAAGTCAGCCAGTCACTCAGCTAACCAAGCTCCTCTTGGCTTAATCCAATCACTGTCAAAGACTTCAATGCAGCCATTTTCTCTCTTTCTCTTGCTCTTTTCTCCGTTCCGGTTGCCATTTTCACTGATTCAATTTTGTTTCGAATTGAAAATATCAGCAGCAGCGAACAGGCAACTAAAACAACAGCAACAAACAACAGCAAAATATCAAAGAGAAATGCTGACAAAAAGGATTTTGGCTGACGATTGTTTTCCTTTTGCTGCCTTGTTCCTGTGCAACATCCTTTGCCGAGGCAGCTGATTTGAGTTGAACAACCAGCAAAAGCTAACCCAAATTCAACTTGGCTTAGCTAATTTGTGGCATGCTTTGAGCATTCATCTATTGAGAGAATATCAAAACAGGATGTGACTGTTCAAAAAAATTCATTTATTAAAGTGCTATTAATTTTATTATATTATACATATTAAATTATGGTATTTTTACAAAGTAGATGTATATTTGTGCTTATATTTATTTAAAAAAATGTTTAATTGAGTCAAAGTAATATTAAAAAAACATTAATATTGTTTATATATTATAATATCTTATGATGTATTATAAGGCAATAGACAAAGGAATATTATTTATGAGCTTCGGAATTTTATTATTTATACAGCTTAAATATCAAGAGCATATTTATATTACAAAAACTTTTGGAAATATCTTGTAATTTTTTGTTTTGTTAATGAAATAATAATAATAAATAATAATAATAATAAATAAATAATAAATAATAATAATATATTAATATATAATATAATAATTTTTTATATTCCATATATTCTGCCATTTTTGTATAAACATATTTGTTGACTTGCAGCTTGAATATAAAAAGCATTTTTATATAACAAAAAACTTTTACAAATTTTTTTTAATTTTTTATTTTTTAAAATAAAAAAATACAGATTTCAAAAAAATTAATATGAAATTCTAAGATTTTATAATAAAATATATATTCGTTTTTTATATTTCCATATATTATGAGACTTTTGATAAATATAGAAAAAAGAACTTGTTAGTCGACCTCGAATAGTTAAATAAACCGTTATTAGCATTAGTCAGGGCTGACAAAAATACTTCTAGGGTAATTATAAGTCGAGCCAATGTTGATGTGTTTTTTGTTGTTGATGTTGGATGTTGATTATGATTACCGCTGGTGGCGTGCGTTGCTCTTTAGTGCTGTGTTGCTCATTTGGGCGTTGTTAATTTCCATTATCACATTAACACACTCAGAGGGACTTGAAGAGCACCTGATGTGGCGGATGATACTCTGGCACTAGCATCATTCATCACGAAAAGTGTTTTCGACTTGATTAGCACATCGTTCAGAAAATTGCCTCATCGATGTACTTTTTATTTTCATCTCGGTATTTGGGTCAGCTCTGGAGTAAGCACAACAATCGATATTTATCACTTGACGTATTAATGGGAGACTCGTGTTGCAGTCTAAAATTTCCACCCAGATTTTCCACTTTCCAATTACTGCAGCTAATGGAAACAACATTTTTAGCTGGCTCAATTTACAATTGCAATTAGCAAAAGGCAAGTTGCGAAAGCTCCATAATTAACTAAATTGCAATTTAAATGCATTTTGTTTAGAAGTTATTTAAAGAGTTAATATTTGCCAACTTGTCGGCTTGCTTCAAAGTATTTAGCAACATTTTCACAGATCACTCGCTAATAATGGCAATCTATTTAAATATTTGAAATGCAATTGGCAAACAGCCAAAAATAAATTACACAAGCCGTCGGCAATCAAATTGCTTACACTGAATTTAACTTAAATTGTGCAATCTGATTCTATTAAATATAAATAATAGCGGCATTTAGCAAACAATTCGAATAACGATTTAATGATAATCACATTTTACCTAAAGCTGTCTCGTCTATTGCCTTGGGTTTTAGTTTTAGAGAGGGAGATATAAATATGTTTCAGATTTAATTATTTGTGTTATTTTTTAAAGCGAAAACCTTAAGTTTAAATAGTTTTAAAGGCAAACTACTTCTTTAAAATATAAAAAACACCTTGATAAGCTTTAACAAAACTCCAACTAACTTGCTGATTAATGCACTTGATAATGGATTCAGCATTCTGATCCTTAACTGCCATAAACTGCAACTGTCCAATCCTTTAACCAATCACTTAAGCTACTTAAGCTTAAAAAACTTTTCTTTCTTTCTTTCATTTAAGTATTAAAATCACATTCAAAGTTTTCGATTTATGTTTGCACTATAAATAAATTATAATATATATTAAAGAAAAATAGTAAAATTATAAAAAGTATACCTCATTTAAACTAATCTTAACTCTTTTTCTTAACACGTGAAATCTTCTGTTACTAAACTTACCAATACATATATATGCACACATATGTATATATATGTGTATGTATTTTTTTTTTTAAGTACAATCCACTTACCCGATTGCAATTGTGGCATTTTGCACTTGACCAAGACCAATCTAGTTGAGAGCGGAAATGCTGCAATTAAGCGACAATAAGCTGACCCAAAGCTTACGCACGCATCGCCCTTTCCACGCCCCCTTTCCCTCTATCCCCCCACTTTGTTAGCAATTTGCCATTTTACTTTCCGTATTTCCCAAGGCACATGTCAGTGCCTTGGCTTAGAGAGTGTCAGGGGAGGGAGGATGAGGATGAGTGCTGGGTAGGGTAAAACGTGGCTGTAGCTAAATCAATGCCAAATGAGAAACATTTGTAACTGCATACTTGGCACACAGCGCATCCTGCGAATGGCATGTTGTGAATGTAATCAGTTTCAACATTAATTAAAACAAAAACCACACGGCAAGGACGTGGACATGGACCTGTGCATGAGCCAGGACAAACGTGAGCTTGCATTTTCTCCAGCTTAACACAAGAGTAACGAGAGAAACGGAGAAGCAGTGAGAATTACTGAAGCGCACGCTTCACTTAATATTAATGCAAAAGCACACTCAGCGAAAAACGATATTAGAAGCAGTATTAAATTCCATCGGTGTTAAATTTCTCCTCAATGTATAAAATCAGATTCCAACATTTATCCTTTAAGCTCAGCACAGATCTAAGTCTTCATTTAATAAATTATTTCACAATCGTTATTCAGTCTCTGGCTTCATCTAAGCACAAATTCAATAAATAAATAATATGTGTATTTATTTTTTTTGAGTGCAAAGTCAAACCGTAAAGCAATGCGCCCTTTTATGCCGGCGCCAGCCAAAGTTTTTCAGTTCAATTAAATAACGAGAGTAATGAAAGCTATTGGCTAAAAAGAGAAATGCCAAACAGGATGCCCTTTCGACATTTGTGCTCAAATGCAATAGCAATCAGATGACAGGCACTGAATTAAATAAAGTATTCACACACACACACACACACATATATATAAATATATATATATATATACTTAAACCCTCATTTGTGCTTGTCAATATTTAAAGGACCAAAAAAGCATGTCTTTAAATGTCAGTCGTATAAGGAGCTGTTTTCCTGTTAAAGCATTTGATTAAATGTTATTCAACAAAAACAGACAAATATAACTCACATATTTGCTACCAAAATGACATCTTTTATACATAACTCACGCAATGTGACATTTAAACGGCGAGGGTAAATTAAGAAAAAAAGCCAAGATGAGTGCGAAAAATGTTCATTTACTTTGAGGCATGTAAATGTGTCTGTTTATTATGCGACACATTGCGATAATGTGTTTCTCTATGCTAGGATACTTTCTCTACTTGACTCAATGATTTTCCAAGCTCACCTCGCTGCCACACATAGAACGTTCCACAAAACACGCAGTTATTGAAAGACAAACAAGACAAGATACGCAAAAAATATGCCAAGCCCCAGCGACATAGAGGAAACGGAAATGCCAAAAGGTTCATGAAGTGCGTGTTTCTGCACATGTCACAACGAAATGAAACCACGTAGGGGTGGGGTGGTGAGGAGCACCAGTTTAGGAAGGGGAAGCGGAGCGAGGATTGTGAGGCAAATGTGAGGGCGTTGTTTGTCAAAATGATGTCAATATGTGCACAGAGTAACACCAAAGAGACGACAGTTAACAAAACGACAAAGAGCGAAGCAGTAGAATCACTCAGACAGATGACGACAGAGGAGAGTGAAAGAGTTTGGAGTGCAGGACGGAACATGGGGCAGAATATTGTGCGTGCCACCATTTTGACACAGATAGAACGTAGGTCGAGACAAGTGTACAACTTGCGCACACAATGCAACTGATACTGCACGACAATGCAACTGTGATGCTTAAACATTACTCGACTTGAAGAAGCCTAATATATCAATTTTAGTTGTATGACTGGATTTACTCCCATATTATGTTTCGCTCAAAGTACTTGATTTATTGGAATTTCTTGACTTTTTATCGATGCGATGATTTATTGAATTAAAAAAATAAATTGCTGTTGTATAAAAATTTAAAAATAACTTGTGATATGTTATATTTTTTTATTTATGCTTATTATAAAATAAAAATAAATTGCATTTTAACGTGACAACATTTTTTTGTTAATTTATCAGTTTGATCAGCGGACTTTTGAAATTTATATCCGATTGCGGCAACTGTCAGAAATGCATTGCAAAAATGTTAATAAACTTATTATGATAAATGCAATATATATGAAGTAATATGGGAACATGGGTTTAATGTCCTACCACAAGCACAAAATCAATAAGCCTCTCCTTACCCAACTCTTGACTGGGTATAAAACTACAGTTGAACTAATTTCAGTGCATTCGCTGCTAGGATAACAATGGAGCATTTCCAGCTTATCTTTTTGTACTCAACTTTACAAATGTGAAAGACAATTTTCCCTTTGCCTCGCACTGTTGTTGATGATGAGCTTTTAAGGAGACAGACGACAACAAGGATGTTCTCATGGGCGTGTCCCCTAGCAGCATTTAGTATGACGAGTAACAACAACAAGAACAAAAACACATAATGAATGCACTCAATGATTTATGAAGATATTGTGTATAAGTGTGAGTGTGTGTGTGTGTGTACTCAAATTTCACATGCAGTCATGAAAAATTAAGGTTTAATTAAGCGTTCGTCGAAATGCCCTCGGGAGAGTTGACTGGGCGCATCCTGGCAACTAGTCGCAACGGTCTCATCTCTCCTGACATCCTGTTGTTGAGCCATGATTGCATGGCATTGTGCTTTTCGGTGGTGCCCGCATTGAGTTCACTTCCGCTGCAGCCACACAAATCGCCGCAGACCAAAAACCAACACCAAACGCTAAACACAATGTCAGTTCTCGGCACGTATCCAAGGACCAAGGATAGCAACCAACGACGGCCACCAATCTGGGGTGTTTTGGGAGCCATAAGCACTTTAGTTCAGTATCCGACTCGTACCAAAAATTAAGCGCTTTCTAAAACCCAAGCAACATTCGTTTTGATTACGTCTCTGAGTATATATATATATATATCTATATATATATAAATATATTTAGCCTGCAGCAAACTACAAAATCGATGCGGAAGTTTTCCACGTTTCCGTTGGTACTGATTCCGCTACTGTTCACGTTGCTCTAAGCTGACAACAATACGCTGCACGTTCAGCGATTCTGTTTGTATACCCTGTAAATGCAGCTAACAGGAAGAATTGGACATGTAGGACAAGACAAGGCGACAAAGCAGGCAAAAAAATAAGTATATTAAATTAATTTATTTCATATGTTGATTTAATTTGCATAAAAAAATATGCATTTTAAAATTATATAATTTAAAATGATTCGAAATTATGAGATACTTCCCAATCTCAATCCCAATATAAAGCTGATTTTGGCGAGACTTTATATGGCCTTATTTATCAGCTGATAAACACAAAAGTCTGAATTTTAATATATGCAGTCGTATCTGCTATTCGAGCACTGTCAATTAACTTTCTTTATATTTAGGTCAACAATAAAATAGTTTAAAAGGCGTACAAGATTTAATATAAAATTCAAATTACTTTATATTTACTTTGCTCTTGCATAAGCTAAGAATTTTCACTCTTATTTTAAAAGTCGAACAAATTGGTTAAAAATTATAATATTTATATTCTCTTACTTTTATATGATTGAAAGTGACTGAAAGTCGTTCAAATCGACGCGAATTAAATTTGTAGTTGATACCCTTTTTTCATTTGTTATTGATACACAATTTGTATTTGATTTGCTATTTGCTATTTGCTCTTGCAATTGTATCGCTGATTGGATGCTGTCTGCATGAAAGGTGATAAATATATAGATATCGATATATCAATGTACTCCTACATGAGATGTATATATTTTCTGCAACATGCACCGCATTTGTAATGCATGGAATATATTTTGCTTTGGAAAATATATTGCCCTGCATATTTTAGCAAGTCAGCAGCAGCAATAACAACAACAATAATAACAACAACAACAACACAACAACTGATTATTAAAACATGAACAACAACAGCAAAAAAATATTATTAAATTCAAAACGAATTGAAAGAACGAAATGCAAACATGAAAATGTAAATACAAATTAATAGCAAACTTCCTTATCGCGATTTCGCAGACAGGTTGAAATTATGCATTTTACGCACACTCAAGAAAATATATATTAATAGTGAAAATCTCGTTTGCATATTAAAATTAGCTGTTTATATTTAATGAAGTTGAATTATTTTAAAAACAAAGTTAAAAGACTGAGATTTAATTTGCCACAGTTTGATTTGACAACATTTCAATTATTTCAGCTACAAGTTATTTTGCTTAACTTAATTTCCATATTCATATGAAGCCTTTGCCAAGGAGCCTTTGAAGTGCGTTAAAATTATTAAAAGTTCCCACGCTGCCACTGCTCAAGTTCAGGCAGCTGCCGTCCGTTGCAGATACACACTTGCACCCGCAGTTGCAGTTGCAGTTGCAGATACAGATACAGAGACAGTTGCCAGCTCAGATGCAGATACACTTTTGTTATGCCATATGTTGCTGCTTGCCTGCCGCACAATAATTTATTTATTCACGCATACGCAAGGCAAGGTGTGCTTGTGTGTGTGCATGTGTGTATGTGCGTACAGTTGCGGTCAAAATAATAGTGTGGCAGTGCTTTATAATATTAAATTTATATAAATAATTTAATTTTTAAATAAGAATATTATAGTATATACAATATTTGGGTTTAAACTTATCTTAAGTATTAAATTCTATTTACAATACTATTTTTTTGACCGTAGTTGTAAATTCCTCGCTTAAATACAACCACAAAAGTTCATTTCTTGTTGTTTTTTTGTTGTCGTTTCTTTTGGCGCAATTAATTAAAATTGTTTCATTTTTGCTTGGGCACTTCACTTGTTTACATTTCATTTTGGGCGCTTGTCGATGATATTTTTACAACGTGTGCACATTTTCTGGGTATATTTTATTTGTTAAACTATTGGCCCTGAAATTAAATAAAATATAAATTCGAAAGACGAAAGATCTTGCACACACCAAACGTTAAATACTCTTGGCAATCGTAATCGGGAATGAATGTTTATTTGTTTTTTTTTTTAAATTAAATTATAACACATATATTTTATAAGTTCGGTAAAGAAATAGTTTTTAATACAAAAACTAATTTTTCGAACCAGAATATTCATTCTTGAAGGCGTGTTGTTGCTGGCCGCTGCTTTGAATAGTTCGCTAATGTCTGATTTATGGATGTGTGTTTTAAAGAAACTTGCGTCTTACTTATTACAAAATATTTTCTCCTAATCATTAAGAATGAAAATCATCGTGGTGATTCCTTGACATAGATGCATCAGTTAGACGAAAGTCTCGGCTAATAACAGCTGTATATGCACTGTATATGGAACTGAATCTTAAACTTAATACATGATTTCAAATAAATTATTAGTTGCATAAACATTAAATTGCCTATGAACACTTTATCCAGAATTTAAACGATTAATTGTAGTTCATTGTGTTAATTACATTAATTACGGATCTGTTTTTTGTTTATGTTCACAATACATTTAAAAAAATAAATTAATTCTTATGTGACAAATAAATTTGTTTTACTTCGTACTTACCCAAATAAATATCGCTTCTCTTATGTGAAGGACACAAAACAGGCAATGCATAAAGTTTACTAAACTAACTTTTAATGAACTCCTGTTAAATAGAAAAATAAGAGAGTTTTTCAAATTCATTAACTAATTAAAATAAGTGCAGTGTGCTTATTTCAAGTGCGACGTATGTTTAATTAACATAATTGCAAGCTGGCAGAGCAATTCAACTTTCAGCAAGCAAATTAAAAAAAAAAATAGAAAAACCTCTGGGAAACTCAAGCATTTTAGTTGACTTATTTAACGCTCTCAAATTTCCAATTAGCCTGATTTTGCCATTGACACGTTCTCGTGCACTTTACTTAATCTTTTCACTTCGTTTTGTCCCATTCTATAAATTTCCATTACGGAAAAAACGCTTGAAATAACTTGAAAGTTAATCAAGTAATTACCTTGATAGTTTTGACCCTTCGGTTTAGTTTTGGTTTGCCTTTTAGTTCTTGAACTTCAAGTGACTTTGAATTTAAATCTGACTAATCCGATTCACAGGAAGACAATAACAAGTAAATCCCTTTTAAATCATAAAAGTAATTTCAAAATCAACTGCCATTGAAATCGAATGAGAAAATGAATAAATTGCAGGATAACTCAATGCAAATTGCACACAAACAGAGAAAACACACACATAAATCTGAATTGTTGGACTTTGAAGGACCAAACTTGAATGCGATGAGCAGCAGAAATGTGGACGTTGTTTCAACTTGGTTAACTTATGCACAGGAGCGGTTCAGCAAGCATTGAGGGCCAATGCGTGGTAGAGCAACAGTTTACATCATTTTTGAATAATTTGTTATGTAACAAATATAAAGTTGATTTCAAAATTGTGTTTTTTTTAATATATATTAAAAATTTGTAAAGTGGTCTTATGAAATCCTATTTGAGATCAACCGGCAGGGTTGCAGAACTAATTACATTAGTCTAAAACGGTAATTTGTGCACCCGTTGCCTGTGTAACTTTGTTATCAGAAAATCGGAATATTGATTGCTGGAACATACAGACAAACAGACAGATGAACAGAAATTCATCTAGCCAAGTCTTTATTTGTCTTTGATGAATGGTCGTCCGGAATATCCGTGTTGGTGTTGCTGTCTATTGGTTAATCAAAAGATTTTACGTCTGACTTGCTCACATTATGGTAATTTATCAAATGCCGCTGTTATTATGCATGACACACTTTGTGGTAACTATCATCCTCCACTCCGTGTCACCGTAAACGACACTTCAAGCCGTAAATCATTTTGTGCTTTAATCGATTCCTCTTCATTTTCTTTAGAGAGCATTTTAGTTCTACACAGAGAGAAATGAAGTACGTCGTACTCAGAATTAAGAACTTGTATGAATAATAAGAAAATAAGTAAGAATACTTAATTTAAAGGCATTTTAATTATAATCAGGGTTGTCTTTTTAAACTATCTTCTGAACAGATCAAGTTGTAATTTGTTTATATCTGTATTGTTGCTGTTCTTGTCGTTCGCCAGAGTGTTTCAGAGTTCTTTCATCGGGGCGAACGTGCTGAATTTGCTCCATTTCTGCTGCAAAGTTGCGCCAAGTTGCGCCGAACGCATCATTAGTTACATTTGCCCTTCCTTCTCCCCCTATTCCTCCCGCGACGAGAGCCAACGACCAAATTGAAGTTTAAAATAAAAACTTTGCCAGCATAAAGAGTGTGTTATTTGCGAAGCGTGTAGCATCGTAGCACTCGCTCCCATAGCAACCATCCAATGAAGCACCCATTCAACCCACAAGGAAAAACCACGCGCATTGCACATAAAACGGCTTAGATAAAAGCCGAGAACAAAAGACGGTGGCAAGTGACAAGCTCTACAAAAATATAATGACTAGAATTGTACATACGAGGGCAGTTTTAAATAAATTTTCAACTTCAGAAAAGTTTATACCGAGGCAAAAAAATATATAAGTTAATAAAAATTGTATATAAAGTTAGTGCAAGTTATCTGTACTTGAGAAGCTTTCTTAGATAAACTTTAAAAAATTACAAAACTTATTAAAAAAAAAAAAAACAAAATACGAACAAACTTTATATAGTTTTTACTTCTATCTGAAATAAACTTTCTTTCACCTTTAGTCCAACTCAGAATTTTCGAATGTAAAATCGTAAAACTCTTAAATTTGTTTTTCTTAATATTACTCCCTTTTTTTACTTCCTATCATCGCGAGATTATTACTAAACCTACCTCTGATGAATTTGGTATGTTAGTGGATGACGGCAAAGGAGTTGGTGGGTGACTGTGTGAATGTGTGAAGAGGAATACGCCTTGCCAAAGGGTTAAGTGTGTTCACAAAATCAGGTCAATTGCGCACAGGATACTAAAAAAAAAGTAAAGACACCATAAAAAACGGCCACCAACAAGCGAAGGAGTACATTAAAAAAAAAAAAATACAAAAAACGGGCTCGTTAAGTCTAAAGGAGCAAAATCTAAGCTACATAAAAGCCAATGATAACTAATATTATATATATTCAACATATAACGGTATAATCATATAATCAACCGTTAGCTACTTTTACGATAAGTGACTTAAGGTGACTAAGGGAAGAGAAAATATACTGAATAAACATAGAAATTGATGGTAAACAGGTGATTTTTGTAAAAGCAGCATTTAATGCAAAAGGAAAAAAAAGAAAAATTCCTGCGTTAAATTCGAGTGAAACCAATAAGAATTCTTTAGCTATCTTAAGTGTACATCTTTAACATATAACGGTAACATATCATATAATCAACCGTTAGCTACTTTTACAATAAATGGCGACTAAGGTAAAAAAATGTAGAAGATATAGTGAACAAATATTGAAATTGATAATGAACAGTTAATTCTTCTTAGATCAGCGATTAATGCAGGTTTTTTTTTAAGATAAATACTGGCGATAAATTCGAGTGAAACCGATAGGAATACTTTAGCAATCTTTGTTGTAGTAAATGTAAAACTATTGCACATATTTAAATAAGATATTAGATTTAGCTCAGAAATAAAGAATCGATAATTGAACAAAACTCTAAATCTAAATTTCGAATCCCATTTAATTTACTTGCAGTCAGTGGAACGAAATAAGCAACAAGGATAAACACTTTGTGTAAATACTCGAAAACTAGCAGTAATCCAAAAGGCAACGACAACAACTACAAACTACAATTATAACAACAATAAATAGCAAATAGCAACAACAATGTCTAAGCACTCAGACAACGATAATCTGCGCAATGACATCTACGAGAATCTGCCCTGTCAGGCCATGTATAATGAATCTGTGCGCAAAATGCAGCAACAACAACAACAACAACAGCAGCAACATAATCATCAGAAATCCTCATCGGCTGGCGGGGGACAACAGTTGCTGCTATTGAACCACAGCAACACCAACAGCAACAGCAATCCGAATGCCAACTCCAATTCGCTGGGCAACAACGTCAACACAGCTGCTGCTGGCAACCTGCCCAAGGAGATGCTCTATGCGACTCCTCTACGTAAATCGGATCGTTACAAGAGCAGCGATCGGCATCGCATGGAAGGAGCAGCAGCGGCTGTCGACGCCAAGTTGTCCAATTTGAGGGACTCCAATAGGCGTAATGGCAATTCAGTGCAGGTAACTCACACAAAAAGTCATAATTAAATTTAATTATTTCTTACAGCAAAAAATCGATAATTTGTTCGTGTGCCAATTAATAATTTATTTCGCTTAAGTGTTTTCTACATTTAATTTTTAGGGTGTTTATAGTGTTGGGGGTTATAGCTTCTGTGGAAGATTGCAATCCGAGGTTGCCGAAAATATATTTTTTTTTTTTAATTAACCGGGAAAGGCATGAAAGGGATCAGAAAAATAAGTATTCACAAAGAAGCACAAAGGGAGAATGCTAAAGTCAGGATTAATTGCCGAGCTAATGACGAGTCCTTGAATGGAACTGGACCTTCATGGGATTTGTAGTGCATTGTTTGGGGGTGTTATTAGCAAAAATTCTGCTAGAAACAAGGCTGATTTTGCACAAGGTTCAAACAGCGATAAAGATTTTTCCGAACCATAAAATTTCGAAGAAAAATATTTGTTTCCAATATAATAAATAAATATTATTTCCAGTTCAACAAAACTAAACTAAACTCAATTTAATCTTTTCGAAACAAAACTCAATTTTGTAATTTGATAACGTTAATTTATTTTTTTATTAATATTATTAATAAATATTTTCAATCTTTTCAATCAGGTAACCGATCTAGATGCAAATGATGAGCTGGAGCAGGAGCTGGGAGAACGCGAAGCGGATGCGAATGCTTCGACAAGTGCACTCGTTGGTGGTTCCAAGTACAACAATCAGTCGTCGGCTGTTGCCACGCCCAATCAGCAACTGGAGGATCGACGCATTCTCAACTTTCTCAAGGATACGACGCAGGTGCACAAGAAACTGGAGATAAGTGGTCGAGATTGTCCTAATGCCAGTTTTTCAAATTTGGCGCGTGAGGAGCATTTTGCCAATCTTGTGCAGCAGAATTTTGCGCTGGATCTAACGAATGGGAGCTCAGCGCCCGAGGAGGATGGCCTCGAGGCAGGTGGCAAACAGCAGCCGGCGCCGGAGACAGCTGATAATCTGGAGTCGCTAATGCAGCGCAAGCATTCGCCGGATAAGGAAGTCAACGGCCTGGCGCCACTGGAGCCGTCCAGTCATCATCAGCGCATCGTGAGCAGTGTTTATATACATCGCGAATGGGTGCTGAAGAAGATTGCGCTGTGCCTGGAGCAGCGTACAGCGGGCAAGAAACCCATGCCGGTTGCCGGTCTGGGTGCAGCTGGTGTTAGTTCGGGTTATGTGTCCGCTCGGGCCAAATCCGCCATAACCAGTTCCAGCTACAACGGATGCCTTGTGCTCGGCTCAAATGGTTCGGGCAAGACCTCGATATGCCAGGCCATCATGAAGGGCAACTCGGGCACCAAGGGCATCCTCAATCGCAAGCTGCTTGCCTGCTACCTGATCGAATCCCAGAATCCCGAGTGTCACAGCTTGTCGCTGTTCATGCGCAAAATTGTGCTGCAGTTGCTCAGCCATGCATCCCTAATCAGTCGCGACGATTGTCAGCGGATTATCGATGAGGGCTTCTCGTTTCTGCAACAGCAGGAGTCCAAGCTGGACGAGGCCATGCAAAATATCAGCCTGAGCGAGAATGCCGAAGAGCTGCTCATCGAGGAGCTGAAGCGAGGCGCCAGCGAATGCGACACCAAAGAGCTGGAGAACTTCCAGAAGCAGCGCACCTCAACGGGTCAAAGGACGGCAGTAAAATCCAGTTTGACCCGACAGCAATCCGAGCCAGCACCGCTGGAGACTGTGGAGAAGCCCGCCGGCGCTGGCAACAGCTATGGGACACATCCACCCAAACGTGGCGGTGTCTCAATGCCAAATTCAGAACGTGGCGAGCAGGATAAGGACACTGGCAGCGAAAAGGAACAGATGCAAAAGGAACGGGAAAAGGGCAAGGACAAGGATAAGGAGGCGCCCAAGAGCAGTCCCATCAAATCCAAGTCGAAAATACCGGTTAAGCGTGGACGCTCCGGCAGCCTTGTTTCCTCACCAGCCAAACTGGTGACGGCTACTCCCACAACGAACAGCATACAGCAGGGTGGTGGCGAGGACATCGCCGACTTGGTCAGCGAGCAGCTAAAAAGTGAAATCGAAGCGGCCATTAAGGATGACAAACAGGCGGAGGAGCAGGAGCAGGAGCAGCAGCATGACCCGGAGGAGGAGGAGAAGCACAACGAAGACAAGCCTGAGGCGGATAAGGAAACGCAGGCAACAACAAAAGATGAGACGGATAAATCCGAAGCAGAGCCGCTCATCGATTTCATCGAACCCAGTGTGGAGCAAGTGGAGGTCACAGCGGTACCACCCGTGCCCGGCGAGAAACCCAAGCTGATCAATAGCACCAACACATTGCCGCCACCGCTGCCGAAGACGAAAAGTTGTCGGACCATCATTGCCGATGGCTACTACGAGCTGCTCATGTCGAATCCGGAGATCCTCGAGTGCCTCAGCGTCGACAGCATTGAGAAGAATCCGGATGAGTGCTTCAAGAAGGCGTTGCTCTTTCCACTGCTCGAATTGACACCGCCAAAGACGGCGCTGCTGCTGCTCATCGATTCCATCGATGAGAACTATATCAATGAGGGCAATCTGATCTCAACTCTGAAGGGTGGTCGTGGCACGGTGACCAATCACAAGAGTCGCAACGTTGCCGAGCTGCTCTCCAACCACATACACCTCTTCCCCAAGTGGCTGTTCCTCGTCTGCACCACAAAGAAGCAGACGAAGCAAATAACCAAAATGTTTACCGGCTTCAAGAAGATTACCCTCGATGATCTGCGCAAATCGCATGTGGTCAAGGATGTCCAGGAGTACATCATAAATCGCTTGAATTCCGACTTTAAGGATAGCATTATGCTGACCAAGGAGATAATAGAGTCACTGCATCAGCTCTACATCAAATCCAATGGCTGCATACTCTATCTGGAGAAGGTGCTGCATGGCATCAAGGATAATTTCTTTAGCTTTCGCGAAATCAAGCTAATCCCATGCACCCTGAACGGGCTTTACTTGTACATCTGCCAGAAGTCCTTCAACAAGAAGCAATACATGAAAATACGACCACTATTGAATGTCCTGTTGGCCTCCTCGGGCTATGTGGACAAGCTGTTCCTCTTCAACTGCCTGAGGACGCACAATTACACCATCGATTGCCAGGAGTTCGAGAAGCGTCTGCAACTAATGCGCAACATTCTCGCCTATGATGCGAATGCGCAACGCTTGAAGATCTTCCACAACTCCTTTGCGGACTGGCTGGTGGATGTCAAGTTTGCCACCAAGAAGTTCATCTGCGATGTGAACGAAGGACACGTCATGATCTCCATGTACTATCTGCTGGTGGCGGACACCCTCTGTGCGAACACGGTGCGCAGATTTGCCTATCATCTGATCAAGTCGGGAGAGTACCTCACCAGTCGCCATGTCGACTTGGATCTCATTCTGATGCTGCTCGAATCCCGTCTGAATCTCAGCGATTGCTTCTACACAAATCACTTGAATTGTTGTGCCCAATGTGAGCACGATTTCAAAAATGATGTCAACTTTCTGCCCAAGACGCGCAGCATGTTGGAGCGTTTTCTGGGCAATGAGTTGAGTGAACCGTTTGCGCAGTTCCTTTGCGACTTCTTCAAACCAAGTCTGCCAACGGATGCAAAGATGTTAAAGCTGCTCATCGAGACGGGCATAAATAATGCCGAGGCGCAAAACTCCTGCGAATCATCGCTGATGTCACCCGAGCTGTCGGACAAGTCGCAGAATATTGACTTTGAGCTGGCGGATTTGTTGCTCTCCAGCGAGAAGAGTTGTCTGCAGGAGACACAACGCACGATTAGCCCATCGGAGCACAGTGAGCCACCGCATGAGAGCCAGGATGAGAATGCATCGAGCACATTGCATCAGCTCTCCGACTCGCATCACATTGAGCTGCACAAGGGCAAGGCTCTGATACACATCCTGGCCAACGATGGCAATCATCAGCTGTTGGAGCGCGCCCTCAACGCCTGCAAGAGTCCCATTGATATGGAGATTGAGGATTATAATGGACAGACGGCGCTGAATATTGCTTCGCGCAATGGTCATCTGGAGGTGGTTAAACTCTTGCTTAGCTTCTCGCAGCCCTGCAACGATGGCACCGGACGCATGAAGCGTGTTGATGTCAATCATGCGGATCGCGATGGCTGGACACCGTTGCGTTCCGCCTCGTGGGGTGGTCATAGTGAGGTGGTGCGTCTGCTAATCGCTCAGCCTGCCTGCAAGATTGACCTGGCCGATAAGGAGGGACGCACAGCATTGCGCGCTGCTGCCTGGAGTGGACATGAGGATATCCTGAAGCTGCTCATCGAGTCCGGTGCGGATGTTAATTCGGTGGATCGTCAGGGACGCACCTCGCTCATTGCCGCCTCCTATATGGGTCACTATGATATTGTCGAGATCCTCTTGGACAATGGCGCCAACGTGAATCACTTGGATTTGGATGGACGCAGTGCGCTGTGTGTTGCCGCCCTGTGTGGCTCGTCCGGGTACAGCAAGGTGATCTCCACACTGTTGGATCATGGTGCGAATACGGATCAACTGGATAACGATGGCATGTCGCCACTGCTCGTCAGCTCCTTCGAAGGCAACGCCGAGGTCTGCGAACTGTTGCTGGAGAATGCCGCGGATCCGGATCTGGCTGATTTTATGGGACGCACACCATTGTGGGCCGCCTGCACAGCTGGACATGCGACAGTGGTGCGTCTGCTGCTCTTCTGGGGCTGTGGCATCGATTGCATGGACAGCGAGGGACGCACGGTGCTCAGCATTGGTGCCGCCCAGGGCAATGTGGAGACGGTGCGTCAACTACTCGATCGTGGCCTGGATGAAACGCATCGCGATAATGCTGGCTGGACTCCGTTGCACTATGCCGCCTTTGAGGGCTTCCATGATGTGTGTCTGCAGCTGCTGGAATCGGGCGCCAAGATCGATGAGTGCGACAACGAGGGAAAGACGGCCCTCCATCTGGCCGCCCAGGAGGGCAGGCTTAGGTGTGTTCAGACACTGCTCGACATCCACTCCAGCTTTGTGGATCAGAAGGCGCACGATGGCAAGACGGCGTTTCGTCTGGCCAGTCTCGAGGGTCACATGGAGACGGTGGAGTATTTGCTCAAGTTCTGTTGCGACGTCAACTCCAAGGATGCCGACTCGCGCACCACTCTGTACATCCTGGCGCTGGAGAACAAGATGGACATAGTCAAGTATCTGCTGGACATGACGAATGTCGACGTCAATATACCCGATAGCGAGGGACGCACAGCGCTGCATGTCGCCGCCTGGCAGGGACACACGGATATGGTAAAGACCATCATCGAGGCTGGCGCCGATGTCAACTCCATGGATCTGGAAGCGCGCACACCGTTGCACTCCTGCGCCTGGCAGGGCAATCACGATGTGATGAACATCCTCCTCTACTATGGCGCTCTGGCGGATCATGCCTGCAAGCAGGGCGCCACAGCATTGGGCATCTCCGCCCAGGAGGGGCACGAGAAGTGTGTCATTGCGCTGCTCCAGTTTGGCGCCAATCCCTACAAGGCAGATCACTGCGGACGAACACCGATTAAACTGGCTGCCAAATCCAGTCGCAGCAGCATACTCAAAATCTTTGAGAGCTATACCAAAAGTAAGTTCAACCCAGCTCAAATTTTCAATTCAAATTTCAACCAAGAAAAAAATGAACTATTTCAAAATGGGAAACAAATATTTTCGCCAAATAATCAAGTTTAAAAAATATATTTGGCGATTGTATTTGAAATCTTAAATCACTTGTTTTGTTTAGGATGCTCAACTTTGTCTGGATTTTGAGAACGCTTTTACTTTGCTTGATATTTAACTGAGTCCCTTGTCCTCCACTTAGATGAAGCTAGCAATCCCAATGAAACGAAATTCCATGCCAGCATGCTGCGCTCTCCCGATCAGCCGCCGGCGTTGCCCCTGCACCAAAATCTCGCCCCGTATCCGGCACACGCATCCGCCTCATCCGTTTGCTCCGCCGCCACCACGGCCACCGTGCACAATGGCAGCCAGCTGCAGGCATTGAATGCATCAAGTTCGACGCACAGCTCCAACAATTTCTATCAGAATACGATGCAATCGGATGCGAGCAGTCTGCACAAGCGCAAGAGCGTCATCTCTAGTCAATCCACGGGCAGCAGCAATGATGTAAATTACACCTATGCAACATCATCTTCCACCTGCTAAGTTTGTCTCATTTTTGTTTTTTTAGCAAGCGCCGCTAACCTTTACACAGCAATTGCAGCGACAAAGCAAACTCAGCTCACGCAACAATCTGATGGTCAACTCGAAGCATGCATCCAGCTCGGCAGCGGCGGCATCGTCACACAAATCCAGCAGCAATGGTGGCTCTGGCGCCCATCAGCGTCACTCGCAGGTGCTGCCCGATCTCAGCGAGCATCAGCTAGGTGAGTTTCAGCTCCTCACTATTCTGGCCGAAACCACATCTAATCTTTTCTTTACTACTCTCCACAGCAAGCAACATGACCAACGAGGCGGATCTGTATGATATGGAGTGCATGTCACCGTTGTATGCCACGCCCCCACATTCGCCCAGCAGTGAGTTGAGCTCGCCGGGACAGCTGCCCGCTCTGAACGCGTTTGTCGATGATGACAGAGCTGGTCCCAGCAATGGCGGTTCAAAGTCCGCCTTGCCCGACAATCATTTTGCGCGAGATACACACATGCGCATTATATTGGGCAACCTCAAGGAGAATCAGCCCAGTTCATCGAGGTGTGTTTTACAAAATGCAAACATTTCTGAAAATCAAAAATTAATTCTTTATTTGTCCACTTAGCAAGAGCAAGCGGAGTGGCGTATCCAGTAATCCTGCAATGCGACTCATTCGCAGTCGATTTGATTCGGCAGCGCAACTCATCAGGAGAACAAACAACATGCTTTCCTCCAGCAGCAATCAGGGCTCATCTAGCATTGGCGTCAAGTCGGGCACCTTCCAGTGGCGCAAGGAGAGTCAAATGTAAACTCAAGCACACACAAACACACACACACACACACACACACATACACACACACACACATACATATACACTTGCATACTCAATTATAATGTAGTTTGTATTTTGACTTTATTAAGTTAATACTTTTATATACTTTATAAAACGAGTATTTGTTTTTTGTGATAGTTTCAATTTTAGTATACAACTCATATTATTATGTATTTCCCATTTTTTTAAATAACTAAAATACAATTAGACCTATTTGCAAAAATGAATCGTAGTTTAAGGCACGCGCAAAAGTATTAAGCTGATTAGGATCCATATAACATTATAGAATATTTCACCATATTTCGAGTACATTTTTGGCATGCAATCGTAGAAAAATAATCTTAAAATATAGCAACGAAATTAAATGCAAAAAAGAAAATATATCTTCGACATGTTTGGAGTTTGAATACCCCTGAAGATATTTTAACAAAATAGTCAATCCTTCCTACATGATAAAAATAACCCAATTTCATAATATATTTTAAAACAAGTATTTGTATGATAATGGCTACACTGCAAGAAATATGCTGGAAAAACTCTCAATTATTTGAATTAAGCGTTTTATTTGATCAAACTCTTAGCGCCATATTAAGCAAAACATTAAGTATATGTCTTCGACAAAGGGCTGAATAATATAATTTATTTAATATCTAGCATATATATATTAATGAAAAACTAAAACGATATGAGTACGTTTAACAATTATAATGATGTTTAAGTCAATTTTTATAATGCATTTCTTAACCAAACGCAAACGATTTCTATGATATTCAGTTAAGCACACTTTTTATTTAATCCTACCTTGAAATACTTCATGTGACCCGTTCCTGTACCTACAAGTCACACATTTTAAAATCATACACACCCGAAACCATGTTCCCCAAAAAGACCTGTAGACACAACAACTGATATATTATTAAAGTCTCAGAATATTTTCAGAAACTCTACTCTAACTGCATAGCAGCAAAACAAACATTAAACATTAAACATAAAACATGTAACACACAGAAAAACACACAACGTACTTGGCTAAATCCAAAAAAAAAAAAGAACAAAAAAACTAAACAAAAACGAAAAGAAAAACATTAACTCTTTAACAGCGAAATGTTGATTTAAAATGAAACATTATAACGTAATTAATTGTTAAATATACATAAATATATATAGATATATTTATTTCCCAAAACAAAACAAAAAAAAAGCATATTTACAAGTTAACAAGCAGAGTTATTCAAAGATACATTATAAACATTAAAGCATTATAAAAAAAATATCCAAACACAAGAAACTGAATTAAACCCACAATGGATCCCATTAATTTGCTTGATTTGGGAGTGGTCGAATGACACCAAAGATAAACACTTGAATTTGGAAGTAATACACATAAATACACAAGATTACCTATACAAAATATATACATTTATTTATACAATGTAGTGTTGTAGTTGAAGTTTAATTACAAAATATGAAATAATAAAAACAATGGATTATTATATTGACGAAATTGGATACAGGAACATATACACGGCAATTCTGAGTGTGTTTAGTTAAAAAAAAAATACAAAATTTGCGCGAAACGACAGGAAACGAAGCATTATACATATACAAAATAAATATAGCTATGAAACTGAATAAAGTTTATATTCATAAAAATATAATTACAAGTCTTTAATATATGTATTTCCCTATGAATGTCTGTACTTGGGTTAAGAGTATGATTGTCATTATATAATATTTTTTTTTTTCTTGGTAAAGTGAACAAAGTTGAACAAAACTCACCTTAAAAACTATAAATATGTGAAGGTTGTTGTATGAAGGTTCAGTTTTTTGGATGTATATAGAGCTATTATTATTAACCCCAGTTCGCGTATAGGAAACACACGTTCAAAAGATATCAGCCTTAAATTTTCTTGTACAGCTTGCACAACAACAACCCGAAACGTCTCCAGCAGAACCTTTAGTCCACATACACATACATCACAGGTTGGACACCCTCGACAATATTGTGGAATATCCATCCCATCAATCTGGTTAAGTTACAGTCTAAAGAAACTCAACCACACGTAAACATTCAAAATCAAAAAGTATTTAGTTGATGGATAAGCACATCAATATAAAAAAATAATAACTTTTATCAGTCTATTTTTCAAATATGAATATGCTGCGGTCTGACAGAGTAAATAATCTTAGGAGTGTCATTCTTAACTTGTTGTTAAGAGGGTAGGTAATAACTAATTTGATAATTAATTAAATCCAACTGCATAAATTGAAGCTAGAACAAAACAAATAAGACGATTTCATAAAATCTAAACTATTCTGTGTGACAATCAAAAAACCTAACTTAACACTAAATATGGAATTTTCTTGATTCTTAATAATTTACACCGTAAAATTTCCATGATATTTTTAATATTGTTATTGAGTTAATTACTAATTTTGGATTGTTTGATTCAGAATTTATTTTTAAATTTTCTAAAATTCGGAACAGTCTTTTGTCTGGTTTGTAGGTTTCTCGAATGTTAAAGCGTTAATTCAGAAATTTTCAAAGTTTTATTTAGATTATAATCTTAAATATTTAGTTAAAAAGTACATTTAACTTAATATAATATATACTTCTTAGGAGTGTTTTCTACTTGTTATTATCCACGAGTATTTTGGGATTGGCAACGCGAAACACGTTGGGCACCATGCCGGCCAGTGTAGTAAACAGCTCCTCGGATATATCATGGGGTAGCAGCAGTTGCAGCGTGCTAAAAAAGCAACAGATTAAGATTTGTTAACTTTTTAAAAAGGAGAAAAGGATAAAAAACGTACCTCAACTCGGCACCACCCCAGGAGGCAGACTCGATCATGAAACCCTTGGCGCACTTAAAGACAAGCTCGGCGCGTCGAATGCACCACTGGACGGTCATGTCCTCGCTCATCTCGTGACGCAGCAGCGCCGGAATAGTTAGCGTGGTTATATCATGTCGACTGGCCGTTTTAAGGATATTGCGCAGACCCAAAATCACAGGATGCCTGGAGTTAATTTCGGTGGGACTGTTGATGGGTTCATCGGAGATCAGATGAAAGATGACATGCGATTGCGAGAGATTCGAGTGTTTGGTTATAAAGAAATCGCCCGTTTTGAGCCGTGCCACCGATTGTTTAGCTGGCGAGGATGTGGCGCTGCCATCACCACCATTTCCAGTGCTACTACCTTGACTGGGAGTACTGCTTGTATCGCTGGTGTTCAAGGCGCGTATCTGTTTCTCGATCTTTTCCAGCTGCACGTCCATCTGATCGAAATGAAACTCTGTCGATCTATTGGCATTCTTAATGATGCTCTTATTGGCTTGCGCCTGAATCGATGGCGTTAGCACAACAACGCCGCATAAAGAACTGGAATAGAGACCCAATGCCATGTTCAAGCCGTTGAGATTCTCATCCGCATGCAGGGGACTACACAAGTCGGTCACATTGGCGCTGAGGATGCGTATGTTGTGCATGTGCTTCAACTGCGAACCCAAATGAATTGTGAAGCTCTCCTCCATCGATGGCTGCTGTGAGACAAACATCGAGGAGCGATTACCCAATGGCGTGGACACCGGCGATACTTGAAAAATTTGACTAACTTGACTCGTTACCCAGTCACGATACTCATTCTTCTGGTGCCCCATCATCGCCTCCAGCTCGGACTCGTAGCGCTTGCAAACAAAATTCTGTGTTGTATATTGCTGGGCAAGCAGATTGTTAATGTCCTCCGATGTTGTTGTGATGTCCAGTTGATTAAGCTGACTGTCCATTTCCTGCTGCTGAGAGTTGTTTAGAGTCTCCACCTCGGTGTCCATGTGCTCGGTCATGTCGGCTATGACCTTGGCATAGTTACGCTCACGCTTTAGTATGTCTTCCAGGGAGGACGAGTGCACTAGCCGATGGAAACTCTGCGCAAAGATGTCCTCATCGCTGGGCCCAATACGATCCGCAAATTGTAGTAATTCCTCCTTGTACAGACGCTCCGTGTGCCGCACAATGGCTTCCAAATCCAGCTCTTCATTGGCCGCTTGATTGATTAACCTTTCCGCATAATCATCATGGAACTTTTGATGCTCCCGTTCAATAAACGTTTGCAGTTCTCGCTCCAGATCTAATTTGGGGGAGTGTCTGATAAAAGTTAGCTACACTTAGTATATGTCTATGTATATGAATAGTATACGCTACTGATATTTTCGTCCAAATATCGCATCATTGGATGCATTTGGGCGAGAAGCTGAGTCACCAACTCCTCCAAGCTGTCATCCTCAAAGGGAAGTTTAATATCCAGCTTGGCTTCGCAATCATTGCTCGCATAATCCTTGTAGTTGTACACGAATTGCACAATGCGACTGATTTCCATTGTACCCACTATAGAAGTGTTCGACTTAACTTTTATATTTGCTTTAATTAAAATTCAAATGCTTTCAATTTAATTTATAATTATAATACAGCTGTTCTGTTAGTTAACATGCGCTGTTACCACAACGAAACTAGAGATGTTCACGTGCGTCGATAACACGAAAGAGTCACCCTGTTTTATATCAATTTACAGCGCTAGCAAAACGCTAGTCGCAATTACAGATAAAGTTGTGTGCTTATTTTTGTAGTTCCCCTTACAAATGCTTGGTCAAAGCGACACTGAAGACACAAAACTGGGGCATTTCTAATTATCATCAACAAAGACACTTGATTACCCAATGTTTAGCATTTCTAACTTTACAGGTGTGTACACACTGCCGCCGCAACAAATTAGTAAACATTTTTTCGAATTCGAGCGATGTTTTTTATTCGAGTCTTTATTAAAAAATATTAAAATAAATTATTATGTAAATAAATTCATAAGTTCCGTTGGCAGCAGCACGACTTCCAAACCATTTTAGGCCACCTGAAAATTACCACTTACCCACACACATTGATCATTTCCAGGGGATAGAGACGACCCAAATTTCTAGTGTTGAGCTGATTTTGTCCGCATTGTGGCTGTTTTTGTAGCTTGGCAACCGTCTTTTCAGCGCTTTGCAATACTTTTTTCAGCCAACTTGGAACAGAAATTACAATATATACGAAAAATTTAAATGGTATACAATGTCGAGTGTAGTATTATACGGTGGTTGGTGGTGGTGCATTCCAAAATGAAAATCATTAGAAATCATAAATGTCGAATTAACGGTGCGCCCGCCCACCCCCAAAACAAGACCCACAATAATCATAATCACTACCATTACCATTGTTGGGAACATATTGGCTTACACTGACTCGACTCTAATTGCTTATTTACTTGCCTCCTTCGACTCGACTCTGCTGCTGATCGCCTTTTAGCCTGAATATGGAACTTAAACTAAATACGAAATAAATACTAACACTAAACAAAGTTTTTTTTTTTTTAATTTTTGTTGGTATTTTTTGTTTTTATCTTTTGTCAATTTTTACATAAATTCCATGATGGTAGTATGTAGTATGTATTTTGTTTTAAATCTTTCTTTTTGCTAAAGTTAAATGTAAATTTTTGTTAACATATTAAAATCCTTAATATTGCGCCGACCTCTCTTGATAGACAGATAACTGCAATACAAAACTGCTACAAGGTAACGATTACAATTAATTTGTTGTTCATTATTTTGTTTTTTGTTTTTGTTACAACTAAACACACATTTTGGGAGAGATAGATCGATTTTGTTACGAGAGAGCATAAGAAAAAGCTCCTGCTCGCTGCTGCTCGCTCTATACATATGATATATCATTTTATATATGTAAATATATGTATATATAATTAATTCTAGGGCAGCGCGCGACTCGTGAAAAATGAGCCCGTACTTCTACACTTGTCATCGTTTGTTTTAATCATGGTTTTTTTTTTTTAATTATGAGAGAACTTAAGCCTAGAGAAAAAGTAGTAATACATTTTAATATATATAGATATATAGATTTGTGTAATTTCTTTGCACTGATTATCAGAAAATTGCGAACGGCAGTTAAGTTAGCTGTAAAATTTTTTAACTGCCGCCATGAAGTTTTTGAGTTTTTTCTTCTTTGTTTCTTTGTCAAGCAAATGAATGTGAAGACTACACAAGGATACAAAAAGTTTTAACTTAATTTTCTTTTTTTGTTGGTGTTATCTTTTTATGATTTGTTTATGCTTATTTTTCTTCTTTAGCTAAACAAGTTGTGAACATTAACCTACTTTACAAAGTTTCTTAATTTCTTTTTTTTTTTTTTGTTGTTTGTTTGGATTTTGCTACAAAATGTTTGTTTGAATATATAAATATTTACGCTATTGAATATATATTGAATATAGGTAGGTAGTAGAGGTTTGGTGTGTTAAATCAATCAATCAATAAATATAAATATATATATAAATTGTAACTGTGCAAAATTACACTTATATATTGAATAATCCTGGTCAGGCTCTGCTGTGTACGTGTACTGCTTGGATGCATGCGTATGTGCATGCGTATGTGTGCTCTGCTCCTCTCTCTTGTAATTTGAAAGTTCTCTTATCTGTATGCTGCTGCTGCTTTTGCGTTCGCTCACATGCTGACGCTGCTCTTAAACTTAGACACACACACACACACATACACACGCCAGTGATGCTGCTGCTGCTCTTTTGTGTACTTGTACTGACTTTGTGACTGAACCAAAATCTCACACGACTTCAACTGCACTGCACTGCGCACACCTGCACTGCTCGCTCCTCTCTCTTCACTTCTCTTCACTGTCTGTCTGTATCTCTCTCTTTTTCTCTGTTTTTATCTTCTGTGCTGCTGCTGGTTGCTGTCATGATTTTGGTATGGAGTATGGAGTGTGTTCTCTCGGAAAACTTCTTGTTTTAGTTATATGAGTTGTTGCTCATATCATTGAATTGCGTATCGTTTACTTGACTTTGACTTTTGGGCATAAACTGAGCACCTGCTAATTTACCACCTATAAAAATGTCGATAAATGAGAAACGTTATTTAAATCAATTGTTTTTTTTTTTGGTTTTTTTTGTTGTAATGCATTCCAACAGTACATAAATGTTTTGGTTTTTTTGTTCTAAATACTTTTACGTAAAATAAATATGTACTTTATTTTTAAAAGAGGCATGATTAGTTTCAAAAATTCAAAGAGGTTTTTAAACAGAAATAATATTTCTTATCAATATTTTTCGGTTCTAAGATGCTGTTAGAAAACTACCAGGAAAATGCCGATAGGATATAAAAATAGCTCTATTATTATTTATGTATACTAAAAGAAATGACGCAAGTAACCTACACAAAATATTTAATAATAAATAAATAAAAACTAACAAAAAAAAAAAAAAAAATTAAAAATTGGTTTTGTAGATTCATTGCTCAAATAACTTGCTCGTTTTGTATACCCTTGCAGAGTGTTGCATTATGACTTTGTCGTTGTAAAGTGTTCCTATATAGCTAAGTCAAACTGTCCATCTATCTAACCTGCTATTTGAGCCTAACAGTAGTAAGATATCATGGTTAATCTAGAAACTTATACGTCCTTATGTTAATACTGGCTATACACAGATGTCGGAATTGTTTGGATCGGATATGATAAAGCTTTCATAGGAACAATCGGAAAAACGTTAAGTTACGAGATCTATTTTATTTAACCAGATGTTTGTTCTGCAAGGGTATTTAGACTTCGGAATGCCGAAGCTAGCTGTTCTTTCTTTAATTTTAGTTTTATTTATTTTGATAAGGGGTCCTTAACTAAATAGTTTATAAAACTATGCTCACCTCGTGTGGGCGTATCAATATCTGCGATTGTTGCCGCCACCGTTATTGAAGCCCTGATTGTTGCCACCATAATTGCCTTGGTTGCCACCGCCTTAAAGAACAAAGAAACGAACCCACACACAGATGTGCACTTTTTTTTAGAAAAGTTTTGCTAACCCCAACAAGAAAAATTGGCTTAAACTAATATTTGACTATTGTATAAATTTCTCACAGCTTAGGGCCAACTGCTAAACACTCAATAGTTGGTCAAGGGTATAAAATACTGTGATTTGACTACGATAGATAAAAGATAGGTGGATAGATAATACACATTCGTTGTTATCGAGTACAGCACGAATGTTAATAAAAAGAAAACCCCCCCGTTTTTTTTTTTCAAAATCAGTCATTAATTGCGCATGCATGCTGCACTCGCTAAAAACATATATATATTTATATAAATATATATAGGGTGAGGAATGAATGCGGAGATTTATTTGAGTTGTTGCTTCTTACCTGCTTTGTTGCCAAAACTGCCGCCCTGATAGGGTTGCATGCGATTGTTTCCGAAGCCACCTCCACGCTGTGGTCCGCCGCTGTAGCCGCCCTGCTGGTAGTTACCGAAATCGTTGCCACCGCCGCCGCCACCGCTGCTGTTCCCCCAGTTGCCACCGCCGCCACCACCTCCACCACCACCACCACCGCCGCCGCCGCTTCCACCACCGCTGAAACCACCGCCATTGTTGCCCCAACTATTGTCCCAAGGGCCAGCATTGTTGCCCCAGCAATTGTTGCCGCCACCGTAGCCGCCGCCACCACCGCCAAAGTTGCTGTTGCCACCCCAGTTGTCATTGTTGCCACCGCGATTGCCCCAGCTGCCATTCTGACTGCCAAAGTTGCCACCACCGCCCATATTGCCGCCCATGTTGCCACCCCTATTGCCGCCACCACCACGTCCACCGCCCTGGCCGCGCCCACCACCGCCGCCGCCCATTTCGTTCTGCTTTGGCAACGCTTTCTTCACATCCACCATTTTACCATTGAGCTGATGCTGCTTTTGCACTGTAAAATAGTATAAATTAAAATAATATAATTAGTAAAAACAAAAAGCCAAACATAAAATAATAAATATAACACTATAAAGAGTTCGAACTGCGCCAATATTCATTGATCATTGCAGCAAACGAAAAATGCCACCAACGACCAAAATATAATATTGACTGGATCTAAATCTTACAGTGTTGCAAAGAACCGCAAAGACACACGTGTGTAGAGCGGGGCTGGAACTGTACAATACAGCAATACGTGTATTTGAATTACGTTTGTAACGAGGCTGCGTGTTACGCTGAATAGGGTATTTAATTACATTCGCATAACATAGCGTAAGCCGACGCTTTTCTATTAATCTCACAGCGTTTTAAAATAAAACCGTACAAGCGATGATCAAACTTGTCAATTTGTCAGTACTGTGTAGAGCAGCAGATGTGCTCTATAGTTTCTTGTATTTTTCTGAATTGCTTTTCTAATAAAAAAAACATGTTGAACAAGATCAGAGAAAAGGCAAACATAACGATAAGCTGCTGTGTACAGAAATAAAAAAAGGACATAAATATGTATGAATGAAATGAATGTGGCACATACGTTTTCATCAATAGGGCATACAGGGTGCCTCATTAACAACGATATAATATGTGCAACGATTATATTACAGTCATGAAACGCCGCACAGACACATCAAACATTGCTATGCGGAGCTGGGACTGTGCAAAATTATACAACAATGGCTGGTTGGTCGCTAAGAGATTAAGATTATTTAATTAAGATTATAGCAGTTGCCCCTGAGTAGTTACACTACGTAAGTCCGTAACGAGTGTTAAGATTTATGTAACGAGGCTGCGTGTTACGCTGAATAGGGGATTTTATTACATTCGCATAACATAGCGTAAGCCGACGCTTTTCTATTAATCTCACAGCATTTAAAAGGAAATCGTACAAGTGTTTGGCAAGCTTGTCAATTTGTCAGTACTGTGTTCATTTAACTTTGTGGCGCATACGTTTTCATCAATAAGGCATACAGGGTGTCTCATCAACAATGATATAATATGTGCAATAACATTTATGTTACAGTCATGAAACGCCGCACAGACACATCAAACATTGCTATGCGGAGCTGGGACTGTGGAAAATTCTAATATATATAATTTAAATCCTAAAATTTCTAGTTTTGCGCACGAGCACGACTATAGGTAATTTAATTGACCAATTGTGGCGCATACGTTTTCATCAATAGGCCATCACAGAGTGCCTCATTAACAACGATATAATATGAGCCGTAATTTTTCTGACAGCCATGAAACGCCGCACAGACACATCAAACATTGCTATGCGGAGCTGGGACTGTCTATCAAATTGTCTATCAATGTACATATGCAATACTTACAGACAACTTTGTCAACGGGATCGTAGTCATCAAACTCAACGAAGGCGAAGCCACGTTTTTTGCCGGTCTCCTTGTCCATTACGATGTTAATATCGACAATGCTTCCGTAGTGTTGGAAATATTCGCGCAGACTCTGCTCATCGTGATCGTCCTTAAGGGCGCCAACAAAAAGTTTTTTAACGGTGGCACCCGCATTTGGGGAATCGATCTCCTGGCGGGGCACCGCTCGTTTCGGCTCAACGACGCGACCATCAATTTTGTGAGGACGCGCCTTTTGCGCCTCATCGACCATGCTTGAATGGGAGTAGGTAATGAAGCCGAAACCACGAGACCGTTTCGTGCGCGGATCCTTCATGACGACCACATCGACGATTTGACCCCATTTCTCAAAATGCGCCTTCAGATTGTCATCGGTGGTGCGATAATCCAAGCCGCCAATGAACAATTTTCGCATATGCTCAGGCTCCGTAATCGAATCCTAAATGAAACAGAAAAATATTCACATATTTTACAGTTTTTCATTTTAGACAAAACATAACCTTAAATCGCTGGCTGACGCACATTAAGAAAAATTTTCAATTTCAAAATGGCGGTCGGTGACACAAACGCGTGTCTACACTTTGCACACGCATACATACACACACCACTCACACACGCATAAACATAATAAATTCTTTTTCTTTTCGTACTTACATCATCGTGCTGGCCATTGGAGTTGCCATTTTGATCGTTGTGACCGCCCATATCAATTTATTTTTATTTTATTTATATTTTTTCAAGTTGTAACCTTTACTTATTTACTTTTTTCAAACACGACACAGATCTCGTACGTCCAACTCTCTAGCGTTGAGAAGTGAAAATTGCATGTAATGCTGGACAGTGTGCTCAACATCGAAAACGTCAAAATACCTTAAAAGTAGTGTTGTTCAAGTGCTGGATCCAGGGTCGTTTTAATAAATGGAATAAAGACCGCCATAAATTAGTTTTAATTTATTGATTTAGTTTTTTCTACACAAACTAAAAGTGTATTTTTATATATATTTTTAAATTAATTATTTGACTGTCAAAATGGCATTGCATTTCGATTTATTTGCATATTCTTGTAGAAACTGATAATTGTTCAACACTGCCTTGAACACCGTACGCACCTAAAAAAATTTAGGTTCATTTTAGTTTTTTGTAAGATGCCGAAAAAGAAAACCGGGCAGCGAAAGAAGGCTGAAAAGCAAAAGTTGCGCTTAAAGGAGATAAGGGGACGCGAGGTGCCCCTCGCCGATCTGCCGTGCAATGCGCCTATGGATTGCGACAAGTGCGAGAAGAAGCAGAAATCCCGTGCCTTCTGCTACTTTTGTCAGAGCATTCAACGTCTGCCAATTTGTGCACAATGTGGCAAAATCAAATGCATGCTGAAGACCGGCGACTGTGTGATTAAGCATCCAGGCGTCTACACAACCGGATTCCCCGGCATGGTGGGCGCCATCTGTGACTTCTGCGAGGCCTGGGTCTGCCACGGCCGCAAGTGTCTCACTTCCCATGCCTGCACCTGCCCTCTTCAGAATGCGGTGTGCTTGGAGTGTGAGCGAGGCGTGTGGGAGCATGGTGGCAGAATTTTTAAGTGCTCCTTTTGCAACGGGTTTCTCTGCGAGGACGATCAGTTCGAGCATCAGGCGTCGTGTCAGGTGCTCGAATCGGAGAACTACAAATGCCAATCGTGCAATCGCCTGGGGCAATATTCGTGCCTGCGCTGTAAGACGTGCTACTGCGATGATCATGTGCGTCGCAAAGGTTTCAAGTATGAGAAGAACAAGGCCATACCATGTCCGAAGTGCAACTATGACACCTCTGTTACCAAGGACCTGAGCATGTCCACACGTTCTCACAAATTTGGCCGACAGCAGCAGGGATTGGGCAGCGATGACGAGGAGGGCGGCGGATATGGAGGCTACTATGGTGGCTATGGTGCCAGTGGCAGCTCTGGTTACACCTATGGAGACGATGATGACGATGATGACTATGAGGAGGATGACGATGATGAGGATGATGAAGATGAGAGCGAGGATGACGGGGAGACAACAGGCAGTGAGGCTGAGGAAACTGCCACAGATCAGGTTAAGAAAGCTGACAAATAATTTGTTAATCAAGCCACAAATTGATGTACTACACAAAGAAATAAAAAAAATGTGGCAAACTAATATTTGAAATTTTGTTTTAAAAAGGTTTTGTCATATACAATCATCTTTGATAGATGAAAGGTCATTTGCATACAAAAAAGCGGTAGGTGAATTAGTAATATATATGTATATATATAAACATATAAAGTTTTTCGAATTGACTGCAGTTGCGGAAACGCAAACATAAAGATAAGTATTTACTAACGGACTTTTATTCATTTTCATGATTCAAGTGTCTCGCACAAAAAGCTAAGTGCTATGCTGAACTAATTTTTTTTTAACACTTTACAGCACTGTTCGGCTTGCACGTGCG